>JAAGVU020000001.1:52399442-52418136 GCA_011763525.2 Mormyrus iriodes
AGTGACAATGAGAAAGTGGTAACTGATTATCATGCAGAATTGCGGAGCTCAGGAGTGTACCTACACTCTCATACTGACAATATATCGAAGCATTTTGAATCTCATGGTTAAAATGATGCTGATAGTCATTGCCACCAAAATGAAAAGTACAATTTCATTGGTGGAATTATCTGCTTTTGAGACATGAGTTAATTGTTTTGGGTAAGTTGCAGGCGTTTGCAGCTAAACCCTTGTGGTATATGCTTGAATTGCTATGAGAAATGCTTTTATAGTCTTGTGAATGTTAAATATGATTAATGAAATGTGCCGCCCCATCCTGGGTGGTTCCCTGCCTTGCGCCCACAGCCTCCGGGACAGGCTCCGGACCCCCCGCGACCCGAAATGGCATAAGTGGTTCTGGAAAATGGATGGATGGATGGAAATGTGCCAAAGCAATCGAGATGATCTGTAGGATAACGACAGAACGAAGCAGCAAGTGCTCATTATCAGAGGCTGTAACAGCACCAAACAGAGTCTTTTCACAGAGCACTTTCAGCCGGCATAGCTTTCCAGCACTACATCTCACTTCATTGGTCAGCTTTCTGTCTCAGTGTATCTTAACTTCCTAACTAGATCTAGAACTTAACACTTATTTGATCTTTTTCAACCACCTATCTAAGTTAAAAAAAAAAGGCCATCGAGCTGCCAAAACTAATGTACTCATGTCAGGCGATAACACGGTGCAGACAGGCTGGCTACGCTGCGCGGCACGGCGGGTGAGAAAGAATCGATTCTAAAAATGTTGTTACAATTGAGAGAGAATAGTTTGTATTGGCGAACTCCAACATGAACTTGTCTACTGCAATTTGTAAACTATGCAAAGATACCGTTTGTACAAAAGGTGGCATACAACCAATTTTAATAAACATTTATGTGTTCGTATTTGGTGCAAACGTGCAGTAACTCACCGAAGTAGTTAATGTTCAGTTTTACTCAATTTTTGAAACTATTTTAAATTAGTAGTAAATTACAAAAAAAACTTTTGTTATAATGAGTCAGTTTCTTTTATATGTATTATGTATAGTATTTTACATACTTTATTAATGACATTTATTATCATAATACTTAAACCGATGTTTTTGTAAGGGTCGAATTGCTGGATAATTGGTTAATTAACATTACTACACATTTCAGTTTGCTTGCCTTGCAAACAAAAAATCGTGTGAATATCATGGATTCTGATTCTAACCAAAAATATCTCTATATGACATTTTGGCGATATCGCCCACCCCCGCACACGGTGCCCTTCATCAGGGTGAAGTGGTTTGTAGATGGATGGATTATTAATCCATCCATCCGAAGTTTCTTCAGGTGTTTAGAGGTTGAAGTATAACAAAATTTGCTGTTCATTCTCCCATACACTAGGTGGTGGTGTGCGCGAATGGCAGATCATATTTGTTATACCACCAAAGAAGAGAAGGTGGTTTTTATATAGCGCCTTTTCCAACATGTCTAGTCCAAAGTGCTTAAAAAAACACCAGTGCTACCTCCTTCCACACTATAGTGTAAATGGATAATGAATAAAAGCCAGGTGACAGGAAACAAAATTCTGGGTTAATATAGGAGTAAAAAGCCTCATTCTGTCCAAACCTAACATCACACAGATTAAAAAGTTGTTTGTGTGCCTGTATTGCCATTTAAATGCCACCTGATGTTAGGACTAATAACTGGCCAGTTTACTTTGAGATGTACTTTCTGCCTCACTTATACTGTACAATCACTCTGGACAACATTGTCTGCTAAATAAATGTACATTTCAGAAGAGCTCAGTTTTCCTGTTTTTCTGACACCAGCCTTACATTGTAGCTGCTGCCTGTCACCTGCTTGACAGGTTCAGGTTTACTGCCGGGGCCTCAGAGTGAACACAGAAAACGGAGGGAGGAACTTGCAGGAGAGGTGTCACACACACAGCACACAGACTCACGTGTGAAGTTTGGATTTGGCTACACAGTGTCAGTCACACACTTACAGGGCCGCATGGTTCAAGGCAAAGAATTGCAAAATCACAAAAATTGTAGCAATATTGCAGTCATGTGATAAACCTCACAGTTTTAGCTATAAGAGTCCCACACAGATGACCACTCTGCAGCTCGCTCTTGTTTCTTGTGTGAGACTGCGAAAGTCCAGGGCAAGGGCTGGGGGCGCTCATGAGTGCGAGGCCTATTCCTGCTCTGATCTCTGCCCATCTTCTGGCTCCTGTTCCTCCCTCAGCTTGCCCTCCTGTTCCCATTCCTCTCTCAACTCATCCTTCTCCTGTTCCCCTTCTTCCATCAACCCATCCTCTTGCTCTTGTTCCTCCCTCGGCCCGCCCTCCTGTTCCCGTTCCTCCCTCGGCCCGCCCTCCTGTTCCCATTCCTCCTGTTCCCGTTCAGCCTTGGACCCGCCCTCCTGTTCCCGTTCATCCTTGGACCCGCCCTCCTGTTCCCGTTCCTCCTGTTCCCGTTCCTCCCTCGGCCCAACCTCCTGTTCCTCCCTTGACCCGCCTTCCTGTTCCTCCTCGTCCAGCCGGGCCTCATGCAGTGACACTGAATGTGGCCCCGGGTCCTGGCCCACTCCCTGCTCCGAGGGCTGCTCGGGGTGGTGCCGGCGGAGATGCTTGACCACCTGGAAGCGCTGGCGGGCCCGGTAGGAACAGTGGAGGCAGAAGAAGGGCTGGCGCTCCATGTGTGTGAGGAAGTGGTGCCGGAGGCCTGCGGGCCAGCGAAATGCACGGCGGCAGAGACGGCACACGTAGGGCCGGGCATTGCTGTGGCGGCGTTGATGCGTGCGCAGCAGAAAGCGCGTCTTGAATCCCTTGCCACACTTCTCGCAGATGAAGGCACGGGTGTCACGATGGCGGGTCTCGCGGTGCACACGCAGGGCATCTGCCCGGTTTGTGCGGTACTCGCACTCCTCACATGCATACGGCTTGGCACCTGTTGAGACACCACAGGAGTCACATTGAACAATAAAGCATCTCAATATTCAATATTCAAACAAACAGAGGGAGTGACAACAACACCTGTGCTGACCTCCAGGGGGTGTCAGTCATTACCTGTGTGCTTGGTCATGTGATATTTCAGCTGGTTGACCCATTTGCACTTGTAGCCGCAGTCTGGACACAGGTACTTGCGCTCATCCTGATGAATCCGCATGTGGTACTGCGATAGGGAAGAGCCACTTCAGCCAGTGAGCCATGTTGTACATACTGCACATTTTGTAAATTCCAATTTACTGACTCGTCTGTACTGATTTGAACTATAGTTTAAATTTAAAATCAATTTTATTTGTATTTTTTGAATTTATGTTGTATGTGGTCTTTGAATATATGTACTAATACAGCCAAAAAAAAATCCTAATACATGTAGGTGTATTTAGCCAATCAAGTGAATTCTGATTTTGATATCGCTGCACAGATAGGGTGGAGCTAGGTGGCCACCGGTGGGTGGGGCATACCTTGAGTCGAGAGGGATCGGCACAGGTGTAGCCACAGTGCTCACAGCGGTACGGCTTCTCTCCCGTGTGGATGCGGATGTGCCAGGTGATCTTCTGGCGGTTGCGGGTGGAGTACTGGCAGTCGGTGCAGCGGTAGAGGCGGGCACCGCCGTGCGAGCGTACATGCTGCTCAAACACCAGCTGGTGACGGCAGGTGAAGTCACATGCGGCACACTTCAGCGGCTTGTCCTCTGGGGGGCCGTCCTCGTGTTCGTCCAACAGGTGCTGTGCGAGCAGCTGCCTCCCACGTGCTGCGAAGGGGCACGCTGGGCAGCGCTGGGTCAGGTGAGTTCTGCGGTGCTCCTCCAGGGCTTCACGGTTCAGGAACTCGACGCGACAGGGGGCGCACTCCAGCCGTGGGTGCTGCCGCCGCAGGTGGGCCGCGAGGGTAGCCTGACTGTGTCCTATAAAGTCACACCGGGGGCAGGGTTGGCTGCCGGGATCCCGGTGCCGGCGACGGCAGTGCTGCTTGAGGGCTGCGTTGGAGCTGAAGAGGGCAGCGCAGAGGTCACAGGCATACTTCAGCGCCCCCGTGTGGCAGCTGAGGTTGTGTCGGGCCACATCATTGGAGCTGTATCCACCATAGTCACAGAGTGTGCAGAAGTGGGTGGGCCGCCGGTCATGCACGCGCTGCTGGTGCAGCTGCAACTTGGAGGCGGTGCCAAAGGTGCGGCTGCAGAGCAGACAGGCTAGGCGGCCGACACCCGTGTGCAGCGACTCATGGGCATCCAGGCGGTAGCGGCGTGTGGTGCTGAAGGCGCAGAAGCGGCAGTGGTGGGGGCGCGCACCCTCGTGCTTCAGGGACACGTGCTGCGCCAGACAGCGGGCCTGCTTGCAGGTGAACAGGCACAGTTTGCACCGGAGCAAAGCCTTCCGGTACCGCGGCGCCAAGGCAAGCCGCTGGCTCGGGTGGACCAGTGTATGGCGCTCCAAGGATTCACGTGATCTAGCCACAAAGGAGCAGCTCTGGCACTGGATATCGCCGGGCTTAAGGCAGCCCCGCCGGCGGTGAGTGTCGAGCGCTCGTTCCTGATGGCACGCAAACGGGCAACTGGGGCAGAAGAAGCGGAGACCCATCCTCCTCCTTCTCTCCACTACCTTCCCACTGTCCTGCTCCTCCTCAGTGCTCCCCTCTCCTGCCTCCCCACCCTCGTTCTCCTCAGAGCTCCTAGTCTCCTTCTGGCTAGCTGTCCCCTTACTATATCCCTGTCCTTCCACTGTCCCTGAGAGGAGAGGCATGGACTCTATCTCTCCGAGATCCATATCCTGTTTGCCGGCTGTATGTGTCTCCCCCATGTTCGAGTCCGTCTCATGTTCAGGGGTGTCTACATGGGCATCTGCTAAGCTGCTCTCCACGCCTTGTCTCTCGAATCCCTCTGACACCTTGGTGACTGCTTCTCCAGAAGATGGCCCCATTCCTCCGTTCTGCGCCCTAATTACAGGATGATCCAGTTTCCCCTGATCCTGGAACTGTTGGTCAGAATCCCCTGGCTGTCTGGCTCCTAGCGGGATAGGGAACCTCCTGCCCATCTTTAGGAGCACAGGACACTTCCTGAGCCGGTGCGTGTCCAGGCCACGCTGCTGCTTGTAGGTCGCTCCACAGTCCTTGCACCTCAGCGCTGTTCGCCTGGCTTTGCAGGACACGCGGCGGTGCTGTACCAGGGCGGCCTGTGTGTGTGTGGCAAAGGCACAGCGATCACACCGGTGCACCCGAGCTTTGGCCTGCACCACCAGCATCTGCACACGGCCCTCCAGCACTAAGGCCTCTGCCTGCTCCTTATCTTGCCTCCTCTGGATGGTGAAGTGGGACTCAGAGCAGGACGACTCTGCAGCAGCACCATCGATGTGGCCAGATGCATCAGCTTCGGGGATCAACGATTCCTCTCCATCACTCTGCCCTTCGCTGTCCCCTACCAGCGCCCCCTCTTGGTCATCTTCACTCTGTCTTTGGGAAGGACTCATGGGACTCCCCCCTTCAGCTGGAAATGCTTTAAGATTAAGATGCATCTCCAAACTTGATATCCCCCCGCTCTCAGCATCTCCTGGCATGCAGGTGTCAGGCATGCTTTCAGGGTGAGCTATGGAGGTCAAAACCAACATGCAACATTCTTCATCATCATCGTCATCAGTGGCAGCAACCTGATGACAGTCGGTGTTAGCGCTGACCTTGTTTCCTGGGTCAGTTCCCTCGGTACCCATTTCAGTTCCCTGATCTGGGACTATAGTGGTGCTAGTGGTCCTGTCGTTTTCACCACTCCCACCCATATTCTGCAAGCTGCCCTCCGATTGGCTGGGATCTTCCCCTGCATCAGAGGGCACCTGTTGGTCCCCCACCGTACCCTCGTCCCATTTCTCCGGGAAGTCCCTGGTGATTCCGGCTTGCTCACGTTCCTTCTCAGCGTAGTTCTCCAGCCACGCCTTGTCCCCGGGCACATAGCCGTGCACCTTCCTCTTGTGTAGGAAGAGGCTGGTGCTGCTGAAGGTGACATAGGGGCAGAGTGCACAGCGGAATTCACGGTGCCGCGTGTGTTTGCAGTTCTCATGGTTGTGCAGCGCCTGCCGGTAGCGAGTGCTGTATGGGCAATACCTGCACTGTAAGAGGGGGACCTGCTGCTCCCCGCCACTGTGCTTCAGCTGCATGTGCCGGCGCAGCTCGTACTTGCGCTTGCAGGAGAAGGCGCATACCTCACAGATTAGTGACTTGTCCTGGTGCCGGAGTTTGTGGCTACTCAGCTGGTCTGAGCGGTGGCAGCGGTACGGACACTGGTCACACTGGTACCTGAGGGAGGAGCGGACCTGCACTGAGGTTTGGCCAATGAGGACCGGCATGCCGGAGAGCTGGAGGAGGCCTTACCTGAGGTCGCCGGCGTGCTTGCGCATGTGTACATTCAGGTAGTGCTTCCACTTAGTCACGTAGCCGCACTCTGAGCACATGTGGTTCTTGTCACTGGAGTGGGTCAGCATGTGCTTTGACAAGTAGGTCTCGTCTCGGCACCGGAAGTCGCACAGCTTACACTTGTGGGGCTTCTCGCCTGCAATAGAGACCGCAAACCGTCAGAGGGGCCAGACAGGACTGGGTTACGTGGCTTAGTCGCCTGCGGGGACTTCCACTCACCGGTGTGCAGCAGTATGTGCCTCCCCAACACGCGTTTGTGTGCCGTGACAAAGTCACACTGGGGGCAGCGGTGCGTTTTCTCATTGGCGTGCAGGCGGCCCATGTGCTCACCAAACTCCACGGGATTGAAGGTGGCGAAGGGGCAGAAGGTGCATCGCAGCTCTGCTGGCCCAGCGTGGCCCTGCCTCTTGTGCCGCTGGAAGCTACTCTTGTTGGAACTGGAGAAGTCACAATGCGGGCAGTGGAAGGCCAGGTGGGTGCGCCGATGAGTTTCCATGTCCTCCCGGCTGCCAAAGAAGGCGCCGCAGGCATGATACCGACACTCCACTGCCTCCATGCCATGCATCTCCCGCGCGTGCCTCTGCAGCGCCCTCCTGTCAGCGCCACGGAAAGGGCAGCCCTCCTGGAAACAGGCCAGGGGCTGGCGGCCTGCTGGCAGGGCCCGGTGTACCTTCATGTGGGCCTTGAGGGCCTGGCTCTGCCGAAAGGCCTCTCCACAGGTGGGGCAAGGGTAGACATCCGAAGGGGCTGCCCCGCCCTGCCCGCCATGGACACTGGCTAAGTGGCGGCGTAGGGAGTTGCGCTCGACGGCACCATACGTGCAAAGGTGGCAGCGGTGGGGCTTCTCGCCGGCCTCCCGCAGCAAGTGGATGCGCAGCTTGCTCTTGCTGGTGAAGTGGTGCCGACAGTTGGGACACTGCAGACCAGGGTCAGGGAAGTGTAGGTGCATGTGCTCCAGGAGGTGTGTGCGCTTCTTGAAGCAGCGACGGCACTCTGGGCACATGTGTGTGCGGTAGAGGTGTTCCGTGCCCTCGGCTACATGACCTTGGGCACAGAGTGGGGGGAGGGGGGCAACATCAGTTTCAGAGTGGCCAACACCAAGTGAAACAACTGACAGAGACCTAAAGGTGTTCTCCTAGGTGGGGGAAACCAGAAAACATTCAGTTTGATGCATCAAGGACTGAGCCTTCATTTCAACTCGAAAATCAAAATCCGGCAACACTGGTCAACTCAAATTTCACTACTAACTTTCCCACACTCTCACCGACCACAACATACATATTCTAAACATCTCTGTGGTTACATTTACATCTTTCACAGACAGTTTTAGTGTGTGCCCCTCTGACACTAGCACTGTACAAATCTACCACATCTGGGCAACATTAAGCAATGAATACTTTTAAAGCAGTGGTCCTTGGTCTTGTCCATGTGAGCTGCCTGATCCACTGGCTGCACTTTGCTGCCCCTTTTGGACCTTTGCTGGGGCTCATCTTCCTCAGGCTGCTCTGGTTCCATTCCTCTCTTTTCTCCTAGGTCAAAGAGAGCAGGAGGTTCATGCTGAAATCTAAAAGATTCCTGTAAGCCCTGATCTCCAGGGACATTTGACCATAATATAGTTATTACCATTTAAATAATACTATTCAATATCAACCACTGGAAATGGAAATCTTCATTGCTGAGCAGGGGCAAAGGGACCTTGATTCATGCGTTACCTTCCTGGTCCCCTGATGGATGCTGGTGCCCACGGCAGTGTTCGTTCAGCTGTCTGGCACTTGTGGTGACAAAGGGGCAGTGGGCACAGTGGAAAGGGAAGTGAGCCCGTCGGTGCTGCTCCATTTCAGCTTCCGTACGGAAGGCCTGGCGGCAGAAACGCTGGGGGCAGAGCACAGGCTGCAGTGCGTGCATCGTGCTCAGGTGCTGCTGGTATGCGCGCCGGTCCATGCTGCTGAATGAGCACCCTGGCTCTGGGCAGAATGCCGGCTCCCTGGGCTTGCCACGGTGCATCCGGAAATGCTGCTTCAGGGCCCCAGCCAGAACAAAGGCGCACTCGCACAGCGGGCACCTGTAGCCTGGCCAGCCTGCCTCCCTGGGACTGTCCCCCTGGGCCATCAAAGCTGAGACTGGGCATTGATGGGAGAAAATAAGCGAGCCCTCTGGAAGACTCTGTCCGCACCTCTCACAGCAGTGCAGCTCCTTGGGATCCACAGTAATGCCATGTTGTCCTATAAAGGATGTCAGGTACAACAGCTGGCATGGAAGAGTAGCGATATACAGATTGTGTTGAAATGACATACAATTTCCACGTACCAACTGAACAGCTATCGCGCCAGTTCTGACGTATACAAAATACATATACATTGCATACAGCTATGACAAAGTACATAAATATACATATCTGTTCCTACATAAGAATGTGATTGTTTTAATCCTGTAAGATTCGTCCAGCCCGTACCGTTGCCGTTCACTTGACTTTCAGCGCAAATGCTGGTGTCCATGCCGGTACTCCATGACTGCAGTCCCCGGCCAAAGGAGGCGCATTTGTAAACTGCCCCCCCCCCAGCTCTAACTGACCTATTGCTAAAACTCACAAAGTCACCCAGAATATCTCAACGCCGTGTTTTAACCTCCCCCACACAGAAGAACAATAACAAATAACAAAATCACCGGATGCGAAAGAGATGTAAAAGTAATTTTATAAATCACGAGACCAGCTCCATTTAATTGCTGCACATCGGTATTTAATCCTCACACAAAGTTCACCTTGCAGCTCCCGCACGGTGCCTCGCTCGGATAACACGGAGTAGCGACCTACCTACTGCTGCTTTCATACGGACTCCCAAGCCGGTCAGAACACCCCGCACAGCCCGCTCCCCGCTGATGGCCCGGCTTCATTAGCGTTACTAAAGAAGAAATTGGCCGCCATTTCTTTTCTTTTCCTGGGAGATGTCCAGCGAAGTAAATGATCCTTCACAGGGTATTTTTGTGTTGATGCTTTCTTGGACAGCTACATAGCAAAAGACAAGACTGAATGTTAAAAAGTGTATTTCTTTACGTTTTGGTACTTTATCAAAAGAACAAGTGCTTTAGATGCCAGTTTATATTTTGTCTACATCTGCCTAGGAACTGTTTAGCTCCTTGTCAGTCTTATCCGACGGACTGAATTAGGAGTAGGACCGAATGACGTCACGTGACGTGACAGCAGGCGGAAGTCACGCCCACTGACTGGCAAAAAGGCTGACCGTGCGTTCAGACCGCGAGCGGGGAGAGCGTCAAAACGACAGGAATTCATTCTCTATGGGAGGGCGCGTCGCCAGGCGGCGAAGAGCGGCGAGAGCGTCAAAATCAAGTTGAAGCCCAGTCAACTTTATGGTAATGAGCTATGACGCGTTTCGGCGGCAACCAATCGGAATGTAGAGATGCTTCGCGAAAGAGAGTTCCACGAAACACAAGCGTGTAAACATTTTTTTACCGACCATATAAGTCCCAAGCGCAATGTAGGAGAGACTGATTATTGCTGTATTAGGATTCTCAGTTATTTATGATGTCTGTCTTTGCCTATAGGGACATAAATAAAAAAATGACGCATGGACCAAGGTATCGGAAATTATTGGTGTTCCTGGTGAGTTGATGAATTGAATAATATAATTTTGTGAAAAAGTAAGGAAATCGCGTAATAATTTAGGCGCCTTATAGCATGCAAAACAATGCGAATAACGTTATTTATAACATTACATGTTCTAGTAAAACAGCCACGATATATTTTTAGTACTATTCATGTGACACTGATGATGCTGACAAACAGGAGGTATTTCACTAGCCTACTTTAGCACATACCGATTTGACAAATTATACCCTATCGGCAGTCGGCACAAATATGAACCACACGTTTGTTTGCTTTGTGGCCCCTTTAAAAAGTTTGCGCGCCCTAGCATTCTGAACGGCCTTATCCCCGCCCACCCCGCCTACGTCAGAGAGCGTCCAAAGCGCTCGCTAGCGTCGCTGACAGGGCGGACAGACACACGGTCAGGCTTCTTTGAGTCTGGACATTCTTGACTGTACATTTAAAACTGGGAAGAAATATCGCAATTCAAATGATGTCACTCATAGACATTATATACTGTCATCCTGAAGTGAGCTATAACTGGCTCAAAGTGTTTAATCCCTAGAACACCTGCCTGAAAAGCATCACATAATGACAGCCAATGTGTGTCAGCTACGTTCCCAGCTTGTTGGTGAAAATCCCTTTAGTTCATGCCTGAAATTTCACCAGATGTGAATATGAGTAATGTTCCCTTTTTGATAAAGGTGAAAACGATTTTATACCAGTCTGTTTACAAGGCAAATTATTTTCAAATATCATACTGAAGTGAGTTTTTGGTGACCCAAAACCTTTAACTTCCAGGGCTCTTGCCTGGAAATCATCACCTAACGTGAACCTTATAATAAGTCACATTTTTGTTTAGCTCATGCGAATGGTAGCGCAATCTACCTAATGGTAATAAAGATGAAAATAATTTTCTATATTTGACAACCTTTCTGTTTTATCACGAATATTTTTTTCTGTACCCAATAAATAAGATTATATTATTTATTTTGATTTACAGATCGCCTTGCAACTTAATAAACATAAAACGGTCGCAGATGGTGTTGTGGACGTACCTGCCTGCTTAGCAATGGTGAAATACAATGGTTCCTGATCTTAACTCGGCACAGTTTATTCAGAATTTCAACCGCTGGAGTTTTTTTAATGCACCTGTTGCTGAGTAAAATAGCAAAGCAGCACAGCGTTCCTCACGCCACCTGCTTACTCCGGGTTCTTGGCTCCAGACCAGCAGAGTTTTGGTGCCGGTTTGAAGCCGAATTTGCACCAATTTTTTTCAGTGCAAAAACGTGGCATCGGTTCCAAATTGGGAACCGGCACCAGCGCAGTGAAAAAGGGTACAGGAGTGCCATTAGCCCAATAAGTGCTTTATCAAAACCCCTGTTAACCCCCTTTTTTAACAAGTGTATACGCTTAAGCTGAGGCAGACCCGCCACGCTTGGGAAAATATTTTAATTAGGGCTGTCAAACGATGAAACATGTTAATCGCGATGTAATCTCATGATTTCATTACGAATAATTTTAGTATTATTTTTTTATCTGTTCAAATTTTATGCCAAATAAGGATTTTTAAGTGAAATAGGTCTATTAAATGGATGGACACATTATGTTTTATACTAAATGTACTTTTATACTAACTGTATAATGCTTCATAATTTGAAAGCTAGATTGTAAATTAAATTAGCAGACTACAGTTGCGTCCATTTATATTGTCTGTGTATGGCAGATTCTTAAATGTGATTGTAGATGAGGAACTATGGTTGCTGTTTTGAGCTAGGTTGCCTGTCCACAGATAATTATAACTTAAAGGCATAACACCTTTTTCTACAATGATATTTCAGCCAAAATTGTAATTTAGAGAGAGGAGGAACAGATTACGGTAGAAATATTGCCTGAATGTGTGTTTGCGTGCCCCTACAGTCTATGGTTTTGTAACATGACAGATGAGGACAGCAACAAAGACAGGGAGAGCAGCGTTGTTAAGAGGAAAAGAGTTCATGCCCCGTAGAAGGTCCTAACCAAGTACCAGGAACAGTGGCCATGTCTCCGCCCCTCCAAACTCCCAAATCATGCTTTTTGCACAGTGTAAGTCACCAAGGAGGTTCAGGTAATAGTAGTACAGCAAATTCCCGTTACAAATTCCCGTTATTTCCCCCATTAGCCTGTTTTATTTCATTGGGCTTATATGATGTTTTCTCATATTAGACGGTTAAATTATTTATTAGGTGAAAATAAAAGTTTTTGTTTATAATTGATACAAACAAATATGTGTTTTTTATTGCATCAAAGTATTTTTTATTATTCATTTTATTAATTCACTGCTTATGTTGTATAAGCACACATCATAGAATGAAATAATAATCATGAAAAGAGATGCTTAATATGTTTAATACTTTTATTATGCATTATAATATAAAGCAGTGCAGTGTCAGGGCTGTTTTAGAATTAGGTCCAAGTATGCAGTTTGCCTGATCACAGTGAAAAATAGAATTTTGAAGGAAGGCGTGCATGTGTGTTTTGCAGACTGTTGGCGCCATGTGGAGGGAAAAAAAACTATTTTAAACTTGCAGCCGCAATAGAAACTGTCCCCAAAATAAACACCGTCTTCTTTCAGTCACACCACTTGAGAGCAATTCATGCAGAAACGCTGCTCACGTCTTTCATTGTTGAGCACAACTTGCCTTTAACAGCTGCTGACCATGTTTCCAGATAGTGAGATAGCAAAACAATATGGCTGTTCTAGGACGAAGACGGCCTCCGTTCTAAAAACTTTGGCAAAGAGTGATGAGGAGCATATCACTGAGGTCATGAAACAGCCTCCATACAGCCTCGCAACTGATGGGAGCACAGATATGGAGGATGTAAAAATGTACCCCATTATGGTTAAGTTTTTGATGCCAGTCTTGGAAGGGTAGTTGTGATGTTGCTCAGGATTTGTGAATCTAGAGAGTCTACTGGAAAAGCAATATTTGAATTGCTTGATGGCGAGCTTAAGAAGAGAGGCATACCCTGGTCAAATTGTGTCAGCTTTGTAGCTGACAGTTATGCAAGGTATGGACAAGGGTGTAGCAAGTTTTCAGAAGGAGCAACATCTATACATTACCTATTTGGTGGTACCTGCCATTTGATCCACCTAGCTGCAGAGAAGGCATCCAGGCAGCTGAGTGTGAACACTGAGGACTTCCTCACCATTTATTACTAGCTGAACAAAAACAGCAAGGGAAAGTCGAGTCTACGTGAGATACAGGTCATGTGTGATGCAAAGGTGGAAAGATCTTCAAGCTGGCCTCCACAAGATGGCTGTCGTTGGGACAGAGTGTGAACCGTCTACTGGAACAGTGGGATCCTCTTACTGTTTTCTTTGAAAATGAGGTGGATTCCAGTAAGAAGACGAAAACAAAACCGTCGAAACCCTCCAAGTCGCCGAAATCTTCATCTGGTTCTACTCTGAAGCCTAAAGCTACAGTCTCCAGCTGCATGGCAGCTACAATGCAGCCCACACTTCCCTCCTCTCTTCCACCAAAGCTGCCCACATCTCCACCTGGTCCTATGCAGTGGGGTAAAGCTCCTGTACGCCCAGCTGCAGAGTTTGATTTAACCAAATTTCTGTTCAAATAAAATGAAATCGGAAAGAGAGTCACAAAAGAGAAGAAAAAAAACACAAGATGGCACTTAAGTCCCATCCGATCCCATCTCAAAACCATACTCACGCTTCCTAAAGAGAGCCATACCTATTTTTGACGCCATGCATACACATCCTCCTCACAACATTAGAGCTGCAACTGGAAAAGGTGTCGCTGTCATTCTGTAAACCGGAGCATGTGGTCACTATGATGAAAGACATCCGTAGAGGGTCCCAGAATAACATTTGCCCCCCATCACATTTTAATGGCAAGAAAAATAATTTCCAATCTGCACGTAAATAAAAACTCTAGACTGACACTATAGTGCCACGTGAAATGTATAACAAAAGACTTTATAGGCTTGGGGACCCAAAAAAGTCAGCTATTCTGTGACGTTTCATTGTTTGATAACTGTTTGGTGTGTTTGATTACATGTAACAATATGGATCTGTAGGCTGAAAAGCCGCTGATCTGTAAGAGCCTATTGCATCGTGGTCCATTGAGAAACGTTATCTCATATGTACATGTACGCAACTGTTGATGACAAAGTACCTTTAATCTAGATTGTTTTAACCCATTAGAACACGGACCCATTTCCCCTTAAAGGAAAATTATGGGGAATATAAAACAGACCAAATGGACCACACAGAACACATTTCTACTTTGTTTTTTAAATTCTGACCTGTAAATACGAACATGTCACTTTGGGGCCTAATGAGGTAAAGCTTTTAAATGTATCCTTGATAAAAAAACTATAACATAATATTTGAGAAATACACTTCCTAGTTTTTGACCTTGTTCACGATTAATTAATAGCTAGGTGGCGCTGACATTTGGACGAGCCGAAACGACACGAAACGAGCAGAGCCGAAGGTAACCGATAGGAACCGAGCTGAACCGACTGTAAGCGAACTGAGCCGAGCAGAATTTATCGCACACGACAAGCCGACGTGTAATTTGTAAAATCACCTCAAAGGTGACCATTAAATACACATACACTCCCTTTCTCGGTGGACACGTCCCCCCAGTTATATAGGGGCCCTGATCTGTCCCTCCCACTTTTGAGGGGAAAATAACACGAAACCTCGATAAGCAGCATCCCTAAATAGGGCTGGATTCCTAGATGATTGAATTTATCAGACTGTTCCGACCATCACCACCTACTGACAGCATGTGGCCGCGGCAGGTATGAGGCGCCCCACGCGTTCCCGCGGCCTCCCGTCACCTCCGCTTGTAGGCAGACGTCGTCAAAGCACACGCCTTCCCCCTTAGCCTACACACGGCTTTAAAATGTTCCACTTCCTCGATGACTTACTGGTCTAACTAAGGATCGATAAACACGGATTTCACTTTCTAAAACATCTTATCCAAAAGCAGCCGTCCCTGCCACACGCCGCCGTTTGCATGCTTGGGGTCCTGAACCGAGCTGCCTAAGTTGTGCCGGATTCAGTTTTGGTCACACGGAGCAAAGCGGCATGCAACTCAGAAAAAGGCAATCTGGAGAAAGCAAAGAGCTATCACAGCTTTCCTTTAAATAGCAAGCACTGTAAGTAGACGTAAATTCAATATAGGCTTAATCTATACCAAACCTATTTTGGATACAATTGTCAACATCATCTTCCCATGTCTTTGACAGGCTAATTTGTTACTGCAACAACGATAACGATTTCATTCAAGTTTGACCTAACGAGAAATTATATCTGTTAGAATAAATCTGTTAAAGTGTTTTTACATAATATGTAACATTGCAGTATACTGGAGTTCAGTAAATTTAAACTTGCAGCACATTGTAGAGAAGGCTGTTTATGTTATTGCCCAACAGGCCATTTGTGGGTGACTGGCCATTCCATACCACTCAGCAAAGTAATATTGTACGTATGTTGGCTGGTGTCAATCAAAATATTCAGCATGGCTGGTTAGGCTCAAAGGCTGGGACCCTTTGCTCACTGTTTGGTCCCCCCCCCCCGCTTCAAAAATCTCTTTTGCGCCCCTGCCCTGTCTCCATAGGAAAATGGGGAAGGAGTGGCCAATGCACAGCCATTCGTTTCTGTTTTATAACACCCTGCAGTTTATAGAAACCAAAGGTTACATTTCTGCCATTTACCATTTGGCCAAGATAAGCAGGCTGAGCTCACAGTAAGTAGTTTTCATTATCGGGGAATATCAAAGGCATTTAACCTTTATCATTCCTTTATATATTTAAGCCAGTCCATACTTAACGACGCATGCATGTAATCATGGCGACAGTAATAGCTATGTGTTGATTTAATGTAATTTAACAAATCATACATTAAATATCAAAACTTTTCATAAAACATTAGTCTTGAATTTTAGAAGTTGTATTCTGCTGACCGTCTTTTAGTTATATTGCTACAAGAAAGTTCTAGAATCTTTATTAAGGGTCATCAGTATTGTAGCTGATCTGGGATATTTCAGTGTTCATTCATGATAAATTGAGGGCTACTTTTTCCCCACACAGGTTCTGTAATATGTCTGCTTCTGCCAGGGTGATAGTCATTGGGGCAGGGTTAGCGGGTTTGGCTGCTGCAGCCACATTGTATAAGGCCGGCTTTCAGCACGTGCTCATCCTTGAGGCCACGGAAAAGCCCGGGGGTCGCATCGACACCACCCAACCTTTTGGCTCTGACATAATTGAGCTGGGGGCGAACTGGATCCACGGACAGAAAGGCAATCCACTGTACGCCCTGGCAAGGGAGCACGGCCTTCTTCACGAGGTGGCCGACACCAGCACCATGTGCCTGCCTAACTCGGTCACCCCTGATGACTACTTCTTTAGGGAGGATGGGCGGAGGTTGCCCCCTAGTGACGTGGAGCAGGTATGTGCCCTCTTTGGTAGGCTGACTGCCAGGGCCTTCGACGGCAAGCTGGAGGGCAGACACCTGTCTGGGAGCCTGGGTCATTACCTGGATGAGGTGTTTGCTGAGGTATTCCCAGACCTCACCCAGGAGGCCCGGGAGGTCTTCGAGTGGTGCAAGAGGAGTGAGTGTACAGACGAGGCCAGCTCCTCCCTCTATGAGGTGTCCGCCTCCCAGATAAGCCATTATGTTGCCCTAGAAGGGGGTTTCTTCAACACCCTTGGAACCGGCGGCTACCAGGCTCTACTGGATGTCCTGCTGAAGAGCATCCCCCAGGGGGCGCTGGTTTGCAACAAGCCGGTGCAACGTGTCCGGTGGACTGGGGACAGGGCTGGCCAGCATGGCAAGGAATCCCGACCTGTGAGGTTGGTTTGTGAGGACGGGCAGGATTACGAAGCAGACCACGTGATCGTGACTGCGTCGCTGGGCTTCCTCCAGGAGAGGGCTGCGGACATGTTTGAGCCTGCCCTGCCCGAGTCGAAGGCCAGCGCCATACAGAAGTTGGGCTTCGGCACCGTGGACAAGATCTTTCTGAAGTTTGACAAGCGCTTCTGGCCAGATGACTGTGCTGGGATACAGTTGGTGTGGATGCAGGGCCCCGAGGAGCCCAGGAGTCAGCTGGGGCTGACACAGGAGGACGATCCATACAAGACCTGGTACAAGAAGATCTGCGGCTTTGATGTAGTGGCTCGCCACCCTACGGTGCTGTGCGGCTGGATCACGGGCCGGGAAGCTGAGCACATGGAGACGCTGGGCGACAAGGAGGTCGGGGATGTCTGTGTGAGGTACATGTGAGAGCTGGGTTCCCACATGTCAGGGGTGGTGGACCAGTAGGCAGGAGGCTTTTAGCCGTAGCTGGGGGCTGCTTTATGGAGGAGTAAATGAATACATCCAACGCAGCATCACCATGAATAACTCACACTAACTGGCACCGCTGCAGGCCTCAAACCTGCTCGTAGTTCCATAATGGATTGCAGCACGTTGGAGTTGTAGTATTTATTGGTTTTTATGGCTGTCACCCATTCCTTTGCCTGGTACCTGCTATATTCCAAAGTTTCCTTGCTTGAAAATGTTGCTAAGTGACTCAGTTGATTGCCTCTTAGCTGATATTGGATCTGGAATGCCTCTTTAAATCAGAACCAAGCTGTTTTTCCAGTCTGCCCCTAAGAAAAGTTCAGCAGTAATCAGTTAGGCTAATTAAGCATGTCAGCCAGCGATGCCTGCATGTGTGTGACGGCCTGTGACTTTGATATTGTGAGCACAGCTTGCTCAGGACCTTCACCCCCTGGCCAGTGCCCAAGCCAAGCCGGGTCCTCCTGTCCAGGTGGCGGCACCACCCCTTCGTGCAGGGCTCCTACACCTATGTGCCATGCGGTGTGGATGCTGCTCATGAACACCAGGCCTTGGCAGAACCACTGCCCCTCAACCCCACCCATGCCGAAGTGAAGGTACAGACCACCCATTATTCTACCCACGATGCCCTGGAGCCCCTTCATGTCAAAACCACTTGAGCTCTGGGAAGCGTATTTAATTCACGTTGGCTGTTTCTTTCTTTTACTCCACCCCACCCCCAGCCACTCCAGGTTCTGTTTGCAGGGGAAGCCACTCATATAAACTTTTACACCACCACCCACGGTGCCTACATCACTGGTATGAGGGAGGCTGAGAGACTGATCGATCATTATGCGACACAGCGAACTGTCATATAAGACAAGATGGAGGGCAGTTACTGCATGCAACCTTTGATGTCTGTTGGGTTCAGTGACACTTTTCCTTCAAAAGGACTTTGTGCTTCACAGCCCTGCATGGTATATCACCTTCAGATGCTCCATGCCTTCTTTTTACTTTCCACCAGGATGTGTAATTTTGATCGGCCACTTGGGAAGAGCCTAGTTAGCAGCCCACATGACCTCAGGGTGTCCATCCGTGGAGTGGGGTTAGGCCCAAAATCAGAGCTAATGCTGATTAAAGCAAAATGGATTGCTGACCAGTGGAATATACACACAGACAAATACACTGGCTTATTAAATAAACATGAATTATTTTCTGAATCTTTTGTAGTTTGTGTACTTTAATGTGGATTAATTTGGCATTTTTCCCAAAATAAACTGATTTAAAAAGTGGTTTGTTGAAAGATGAAGGCAGTGAAAAGGACTTTTCAGCCTTAAATGTATAGACTTTAACA
>JAAGVU020000001.1:52421551-52437568 GCA_011763525.2 Mormyrus iriodes
CTCGGGCCGTCACCGCGGTGCTTGCGGGTTACCACCCCCCCCCCCCCCCCCCCCACCCGAGCAGACAAACTGCACCCAAAGCGCTCTAATTGGATTCATGTTAATTAGCGTGCTGTTTCTCATCATCTGGCCGAAACCTTCAGCCTTTCACTTTGTATCTTCTGGGTGCCTGACAGTGGAGGTTCAAGAACATTTCAGCTGGGGGGGGCCAGACTGGGGCCAGATGTTTTGTAAGGGGGGGGCGAGATGGATTTGACCGTAATGTCCTCCAAGTATTACTTACACTAGATTGCCAGCATTAAGAAGTAAAAGACAGTTTTGAAAACCGATAAGTATTGCAGTTACTTATTACAGTTTTTACAAATATGGAACTCGCTCAGATTTCTTTTTCTCGCTTCCACAAGCTTGATTATTTTTTCTGTCGTTAACTTTTCACTAACTGAGGCGACTCGGCCCCCCGCCGCACCCGCATTGAGTCTGTCAATATAATGTGTTTGTGTTTCGCCTGTTGACAGCGCACAAAATCTTAGCCCACATATATAAATGTAAATAATAATAGCAATAATTATTATACATTTATTGCAGACCCAATTAGCATACGTATTTAGGGGGCCACGTGGGGGCTATGCATGTTGTCATGGGGCACTCCCCCCCCCCAGAACTGCTTGTTGTGCCTGACGTGTGACCTTCAATCTGTCTTTTCAAAGCAGTGATGTCACTTTCCTGGGGTTCTGGAATAGTGGCCCACTGATATCGCGCTCATGGTTGCTGTCAGGCGGTGCTGTCTGCTTTTCCATGCTTCCCCATCTCATTTCCGCAGTAATGTTTATTTTTCTGAGCGCAGTGATAACTGGCCTATGACAGATGTCACTGTGGCCCCCCGGCGTAGGAATAACGGCGACGACTCTCCGGGAGGTGAGCGCTGAGGTCGGCACGGCTGGAAATCTGCTGTGGGTCGGTCCTGCCTGGAATGGGGCTGGAGGGGGGGCAACCGGGCTCAGATCTAGATCCAGGTCACACTGGGGCTCTCTGGTGTGACCCAGAAAGCACAGGTTCTCTCCCAGCACCATGACCAACCATCCATCTTGCTGTGACGGCGTTATTCCTATGTGTGGCGCCGACTCCGTCTTGGTAATACAAACCCGGCGAGGTGCCCAGTGCCCTGGTTCCCTTACGGGGCTCCTGAATGTGGCCACATTTGGCTCTCTGCACCTGCACCTTTCGGCGTCATTCTGGCTGTGCTCTGTGTCCCAGGGCCAGGAAGGTTGCAGGCTCTCGGGGCCCTGAGCTGCAGGTCTGCCCCGGTTTGTTTATGTGGCTATCAGCATGTGGGAGACCATGCTTCTTGTGAGCTGAAGACTGGTGAGGCTGCATTTTCAGATAACTTAGGAAACTTAGGAAAATGTGTGGTGCTTGTCTGTCTGTGTGGGTATCGGTGCGGCGCCACATGAGATAAGTGGGAATCAGGTCAGACAGGCAGTCGCGCTCTGAAACATTCTGGCTCTATCTGCTTCCTGCATGGAGTGTCGTGGACAGTGGGGGCCCCCATCCCCCGCCCGCCGACTCCCCTTTATCAGCAGGTGATTGGGGCTCTCTGAGGTTCAGAGATGTGTATTTTTAGCACACAGCTCACAAGCTGACATACCTGTCCCATTTTTTTTTTTTAATCCCATTATTCTCTGGCTCTCCTCTTGCTGACAGCCTCTGACATGCCCCTCCCCTTTACACAGTACCCCACCCCATTACCTCCTTAGACCTGGCTGTCCACATATCCATTTCACCTGCCTGGTCCCTCTGAGCATGATCTCGACTGACCTCCTTGGCTGCTGGTGAGTGCCTGACCTTGAGATGACTGCTTCCCGGCATGGTCTATCACGAGGGCAACAAATGGGCACGCGGCATGCACTCTGCCAGCAGCCAATCAGAATGAGTGTGGCAGCGAAAGGCGGGTTGGCGCCGTACAGGAAGTGAGAAGTTCACATTTCTGCTTGGGTGCTAGCTTATTTAATCAGGGGGGACGGGGCGGGTTGACTCTGGTGCGTGAGGGACGGTGGGGGGTGCATTTGAGTTTGAAATGGGCTGTGACTTGACATTCCCTCCGTCGCAAACGCGTCGTTATGGCACATTAGCGACCCCACGTCCCCCTCCCCCACCCCCCAAAAACTGGGGCCACGCTGCCAGGCCCGCGCTGCTGCTGCTGCGTCTCTGACGTGTTCACATGTGATTGCAGTTTGCCGGCATGCTGTTTTCCTGTATACTCATGACCAAGAGTGATCTGGGACTGTTTCCTCTGCTAACAGGTGGATCCCTTCCTCAGTAGAAATATTTTGATGTCAATGACAGCTGAGCTTCTGGGAAGAGCGCCCTCTATAGGCCTGAGCAGTGGCCTTAGCGGCTGAGGGCTGCAGAGCTTTGTTGGTCAGTGGTACGTTTCTCCGTATCGCCGGTGTCCCCCGGGTTGCTGCTGAGTCATTGCTGATCCTCCTGCCGCTTGGTGGTTACAGTGCCGACGTGCTCAATTCCATGCTCAGCGTGGTGATGAGTAAATGCTTGGCCAAGCCAGTGAGCAAGTGGCACGGCTTCCCCTGGTGCAACTTCAGTTTGCCCCCCCCCCCCACACCTCCATATCATCACTGATGAAGCTCAGCTTGGCTCCTGACAGTTGCTGACTTGCAGTTTCTCTGTTTGTTGAAGGGGCTCTGCTGGCTATAACATCGCGTTACCTCTGACCAGCCATACTCTGCCGGCTATAACGTCGCATTACCTCTGTCTGGCCATACTCTGCCGGCTAGAACGTCGCGTTACCTCTGACCGGCCACACTCTGCCGGCTAGAACGTCGCGTTACCTCTGTCTGGCCATACTCTGCCGGCTATAACGTTGCGTTACCTCTGACCGGCCACACTCTATAACGTCGTGTTACCTCTGTCCCGGCTATACTCTGCCGGCTATAACGTCGCGTTACCTCTGACCGACAATACTCTGCCGGCTATAACGTCGCGTTACCTCTGTCCCGGCCATACTCTGCCGGCTATAACGTCGCGTTACCTCTGACCGACAATACTCTGCCGGCTATAACGTCGCGTTACCTCTGACCGGCAATACTCTGCTGGCTATAATGTCGCGTTACCTCTGACCGGCCACACTCTGCCGGCTATAACGTCGCATTACCTCTGACCGGCCACACTCTGCCGGCTATAACGTCGCGTTACCTCTGTCTGGCCATACTCTGCTGGCTATAACGTCGCGTTACCTCTGACCGGCAATACTCTGCCGGCTATAACGTCGCGTTACCTCTGACCGGCAATACTCTGCCGGCTATAATGTCGCGTTACCTCTGACCGGCAATACTCTGCCGGCTATAACGTCGCGTTACCTCTGACCGGCCACACTCTGCCGGCTATAACGTCGCGTTACCTCTGTCTGGCCATACTCTGCCGGCTATAATGTCGCGTTACCTCTGACCGGCAATACTCTGCCGGCTATAACGTTGCGTTACCTCTGACCGGCAATACTCTGCCGGCTATAACGTCGCGTTACCTCTGACCGGCCATACTCTGACGGCTATAACATCTCTGTCTCTCTACTGTCTCTCCCGTTTCCTGTACTTTAATTAGCACCAGGGATCTGTCGATGTCTGCTATCCACACGCACGCGACCTCTGTGTAATTAGCTACAAATTAGATTAGATGCAAGTCCATTTGTGTAATGAATGCACTTAAACCTTCCAGAAAGTTTTGGGCTTGATTTATGGTGAACTCTAGAAAACACACATTAAAAAGTGAGATGTGGTGTTGGGTGTTGCACATCACATGTGTAGTCCACCTGCTGGACCAGAGCCCAACCATTTGTGGGGGTGGGGGGGGCTTTAAATCATTTGCGCGCGCGCGTCTGTGTGTGCGTGTGTGTGTGCGTGTGTGTGTGCGTGTGTGTGTGCGTGCGTGTGTGTGTGTGTGTGTGTGTGTGTGTGTGTGTTCAGCTGATTCAGCAGATCAACTTTTTGTCAACTTTTTTCCCAAGTGTTTTTAAAATGTAAATATAAATAGAGTACATTTAAACTGTTAAGCATATAAACACACTCACGCTGTACTAGTGGCTATTGTATAAAGTCAGCACCCTCCTTTTATCAGCCTGCCTGTTAGAGGTCACTGTGTTGGGGACGCGGCGCAGGGTGGGGCGTGGCGGGTGTGGGGCTCCATCTGACTTTGTCATCCCTCCTCTGCCTGGTTGTTTTCTGGACCCCCACCACCACCACCCAAAATGAACCTCCCTGTCCAGTATGCTTCATGTCCACCACCATATCATGGGTCATTCTGCGGCTCACTGTGATGTTTTGCTGCAGGCCTGTCGGAGAAGAAGCTGCAGTCCAAGAAGCAGAGGATGAAGGAGAGGCAGGAACGATGGCTTAGCAGTGAGTACTGCAGCGCCCCCTAGCGGGCGGGTTCACAGCGAGCGCTTGGTTTGGATCCGTGGATCATGCGCACGCAGAGGTTCTCAGTACTTGGACTAAAGTGTTGCCAGTGAACAGAGCCAATTTTTAAATTTAATCTTTAAAAAAAAAAATCAGTAAATATCCAGCCGTGTACTGTAAATGGAAAACAGTCTCTGGATGGAATGACCTGCTTTTTTTAACGTTATACATGTTATATTGTTATAGTCAAAATTGATGCAAAAGCTTTTGCTAGCTAAGCCCTCACCCTGTCTGGCAGAAATTAGCTCCATTAAACTAGCAAAGGAGCAGCAGGTGGCGCTGACGCGGCGGAGAGCTACGCCTGTGGTGGGGGACATGCGCCTGCTGGTTGATGCCCTGCCTGAGCTCTCCCAGCTGGTCTCCACAAGCCAGCGCCCCCCCTGCAAGAAGGCCGGCATGTGAGTACTTCCTGTTTGCCTGCAAGAAGGCCGGCATGTGAGTACTTCCTGTTTGCCTGCAGGAAGGCCGGCATGTGAGTACTTCCTGTTTGCCTGCTCTTTTGCTTACTTCCTACATCTGGGTTACTTTTGCTTGTTTTTTTTTGGTTTCTTATGTCTTTCGTTCGGTTGTTGCATTTCTTCTTTTGTTCTTTCTTTTTCTTCCTTTGTCAGTCTGTTGGTGTCTCTCCACCAACCTGCCTCTGTGATGCCTGAGTGCTCTCAATCAGGTCTTCCCCCTGGGATCCTTGCCATATAAACAGGGGCTTTCCCCCAATTGATCGCTTAGCGTTCGCTGAGCCGTGTGAGCCTCAGCGGGTTAGGACTCTGTGATCGGACAGTCATTGGTTCAAATCCCATGGCCTGCACAGTTGGCAGTAACTGTGCATATCGTTTGTATTACCCAGCCGTAGGCCTAATCCTAACCCCTTTCTGAATGATTGAGGATCACTTATTGGTTTAAGTATTGATTGAAGTATTTCCGAGGACTTGATAGGTCATTATTGCTCATCTTGCCATATTCGATTCACCACGAAGGGTAAAAACACGACCTGCTCTCGGAAACGCTGACATCTATTCTTCTGTTCCTTCAATCAGCTCAGTTAGGGCGGCTTAATTTTGGGATAATTACTTAAGGGCTTGGCTGTGAAGAGGCTTGGAAAATGCAGCCATGTCCTAAGATCACGATCCCGACTCTGGTTAAAATGCCCCCCCCCCGCCCAAAGCCAATGGCAGCTTGTTAATGGGACCATTTGAATTTTTCATGTCAAAGATTGAATCATTGGATTAATTTTTAAACCACTGTTGATTAAAAATGGGAGGGGGGGGGTTGCTGTCCCTAGGTCTGCTACCGTTTTTAATTATGTCCTACATCCTGTTGTTTTGTCCCTCCAGGACAGAGTGAAATGCCGCACGCTGAATGTCTAGGGTGGGGGGCATTGGTCACAGTGACCTGCAGCTTGTGGGTCTTTTTGGGTTAAGGTGGTCACATTACCAGGTATCTGTGATAGTGCCTTTGAAGGTGGTGCCGAGAATGAGACTAGAGTCTCTTCTGTGCAGTTCTGTGAAGACTACAACCTTGTAGGCTTCCTGCTGAGGGCTTCCTGCTGTGGACCTCCCTCCCCGACCCGCGGAGATGCTGTCCTGTGTTTTACTCGCTCCTGCCGCACAGCAGATAAGCCCCCCTTCTGGGGTGATGCACTCACTTCCGACAGGAAATGACCCGCACATGTTTCTGGGGCTCTGTTTCACTCGGCCGACCTCCCCTGTCACACTCGCTTTATACATCTCCGGAAATGAGAGGTCCAGCTCCACGCAGCCGTAATCGGCAGTGCTGCCTTCCTTTCCGGGCTGGCTGCCACCCACTGTCCTTGTCTCCGTTATGGCTGCCAGCCTTCCTCACACAGACTCCCTGCGGGATGTTTAATAACCACGTGCGGAGCAGTTGGTGCGCAGTGACCGTCCAACATCTGACTCCCTTCACGGCAAGGATGTCTGGTTTAAGGAGGCAGCCAGGCCCATGGTTCAGACACGACTGTGTGTGTTTGGAGCGCAATTGGTCCTCCAGTGAGAGCTCGTGGTTGTCTGTCATGGATGCATTTTAATATCCAGGCCCCCAATCCTACCATGAGTACCAGCGGCAGCATCGGTCAGTGGTGGCCAGACGTCAGGGTCACGTTGAGGTCACTTGGCCGTCGTTGGCTTTTCCATTTCAGGACCTCTTCCCCACACATCCCAACCCACATGCCCAGCATGCTTCCCTCAGCGGGACCAGCCCATACTGTTGTCTTCTGCAGACTGGACACTTGTCCTGCCTTCCTACATGTGTTGTGTGACTCATGCCTTCCCCCCCAGGCCTGTGAAGAAGAAGCCCGAACCAACTGATTACAGCCAGATGAAGCCGGCACAAAAACGGAAGCTTCTGTAAGTAGTCAGTCTGGCCCTGCCTGCTGCAAAGCATTCTGGGTCATGTTCACCAATGAAACCGGGAATAACATTTTCTTGTTTTGTTTGCTGTGCTTGATGTGATGAGCAGAGGCCCCCCTCCCATCTTAATCCAGTCGCTGTCACCCTCATGAAGTTGGAGGGCGTTCGCACCTGTTCCCTTAGACACATCGCTCACACCAGTGATCTTCCCGTTTCCAGGGAAACTGAAAGCTCCAGGTTCAGCGAAACGCTGCAGAACCCCATCTTCAGAGCAAACCCGCTGTCTGCCATTGGCGAGCACCTGAGGAAGAAGCTGAGAGAGGAGGCGGTGAGGAGTCCCAGGTAGCCTCAGGAAGCCTGACCTCAAGGATGCACCTGAACTTTGACACCTGCCTGCTGCTCACAGATGTTGGAAAGTGAAGCCCTTTGTTTGAATGCGGGAGAGACGGTAGTTCTCAGGAGGTGATGCCATGTGACCATCGTCAGAGAGTGGGGATTCTGGGTAGCATGAGGCTTTTACTTCTAGCTACCTCATGGTTTTCCCACTAGCCAATGTCACCATGGTGTCTCCCCCATGAGTCATGATTTCTGTGTTTCTGGGCAAATAATAAATATATGAACATTCTGAAAAAAGAGATGCACTTGTGTATTTAAATTTTTGCTCTGGCTCTTTGGCCTCTCTTCTGCTTACGGTGTTTGTCGTCTTTGGATTGCATGCTAACGAGTACCACGGATCTTCTGTGCCCCCGCCCAGTGCCCTCCAGAAGGCCTGGCCCCCAACCAAATCGGAGCTGATGGGCCAAATACTCAGGCCCTGGAAGGATCGGGCTTGTGGTCAGGTTGCGAAGGGCAGACACGGGGAACTATAGAGTGGACGGGGGAGGATGATGGAGGAAAGAATCGGTTGCTCGATGAAGAGGCCCCAGTGGGCTGAGCTTTTATTCAAAAATAATCGAAGCCGGCACAGAGCCCTGGTCAGTGCATCACTCCACATTAATAATTCATAGGGGTGATGATCAGCTCCACCGCACGCCTCTCTTCTCTTTGCTCCTGACAAGCACTCTGCTAATGAGGGCACCTCATGATCGAGGGCACGTCAGGGCTGAGGGGCTATTCCTAAGGGGCAGATGGGGCATTTACCCCAACCCCATGTAGGGTTTCTGATTTAATCATGAAGATCTGGCAGTCCACCCTGAGGTCTGGAGCTGCACATATATAAACCCTGTATGTTTACCTCCTCCGCATTCAGCTCATGGATGCTTTAAGCCCTCGATGGGGCGTTGAGAGGGATTCGGGTGGATGGGGTTTGCGTACGGATCGAGACCTCCTCAGTGGGTTCAGACCTGATGAGAAAAAGCCTACAGAGATTCATGCCTGAAAGCTGCTCTAGGACTTGTTTAGTTTAACGCCAGCATAGCACAGAGGCATTTGGCAGCGCCGTATGCCTGGCTCTCTGTGCCAGGAAGCCCTGGTTTAGTCACATTGCCCTTGGTCGGTATTGCTGCGGCTGCAGCTTTGCTCCTGATGCTCCTCGCTGGCCCCTGTAATGTCCTCTGGCTCCTTGGGACCTCCTTCGTGCCTAATCGGCTCCTCTGCTGGTTTCCTTCCTCTGTTCACTCCGGTTCTTCTTTCAATTGCTGCAGAGCTTGACGACAGATTCAGTGGAGTAAAGAACTACAGTTGGAGCTCCGGTCTCCTCTGTCGTCAACCTGGGCTCAGAAAAGGCTCTTCTTTTAGCTGAGTCCTGCTGTCCTATGTGGGCACGAAGCTCCCATCAATTGTTCTCTAAGGTTTTTGAGTGTTGTGGCCTAGGACTGGGTCTCGAGGAAGCAGAAGATGTCAGCTGGGTGTAGATATTTTTCAGGAATACCTGCAGAGGAGGAGGGCACTGTGAAGGCCAGGGCCATTGGCTCATTCAGGGATCATCGGGACCTGGGAGATGCCAGTGAAAGCCGGTTCAGCACTGCTGCTCTACCGTTACTAGGTCCAGCGTTCTGATGTTAATTGTCATTCCTATGATCCATAGGGGGCACTGTGCACCAAGAAACATCCTACTGGTATCCCAGCTCATCACTGGCCATTGAGCCCCTGCGATTTTCCCATCAGGTGAAGGAGAGAAGGGGGGAAAATATTTGTTTCTCTTTTACGTTCAATGGTCAAGGGCCTCCATTATCACCTGGCAGGCGATGGGAAACGGGCCGACCGGCCCATGTACAAGGTCGCTGGGTGGTTCAGTCAGCCCTGTGCCATCTGGATCCAGTTAGGGTTAGACCTTCGGGACCCAGTACACCAGGTACTGACACAAACTAATCTACTTGTGGAGTTGCTCTATACATCCGATAATCCTGTTGGATAAGAGAAGGAAACATCCCCCCCATCATAAGTCAGTGTTGGCCCCCTGTAGCCTAGCAATATGCGGACTCGCTGCGTGCCTGTGCTGGATGTAGTGTTAAGGATAACATGCCTTTAGCTGTTCACAATTACACACAGTGATGGCTATTGCTTCTGTTTTTCAAATTTCCTGTTGCCGAAGGACTGAATTATGCGCCGTCAGCGGTCTGTGGGAGTTGGCCCGGCCCCACTTGGAGCAGCTCTGCTGAATGTTATGTACCTTGTTTGGTCTCTCGTTAACTGCTCTCTGTGGTTAAGGTGGTATTTCTGGTGGGCAGGCTGTTCTCCGGAAGCCCAGCGTGACACTGAACCTGAAAAGGCTGGGATCTCACTCCTGGATGATATTCTTAGACAAACGGTCCATGTGGTCCAGCTCGCCCCTACATCTACCCCTGCTGAAGTGAGAGAAGTGGTATGCGAGAACGATTTTTCGGAATTCCTCTCTGGTTTTCGGCTACCCCTTTTCTTCCCCGGTGTGGGATTTGAGGCGAATACCAGCCGTTCCTGCTTTGGGTTAGGGTTACGGTTAGTGTTAGCGGTGTGGCCACATCATGTGATTTATTGGCAACCTGTTAGCTGGTCCCATCACCTTCTGCAGCAGCTTCTGCATGTGACATAGGGCCGGCGTCTCCCCCTGTGTGAACTCCCTGGCATGGTGTCACTGCCCTGGCACTGAGGACGCAATGAGCAGCGGCACCACCGGTCAAGGACGAGCCGCGAGCTGTGGGGGAGGACTTCACACCGCGCGGGCCTGTTCCTCTCGAAGCGTCTCGTAGGTCAGTGGAATAACGAGCACCATCTGTCTCCTGCTTCTGCTTGTGATCTCACAACTGCTCACCTTCGTTTGTGCGGGGGGGGGGGGAGCAGGTGTCTCCTCAGGTCAGTACAACACCAGGAAAGAGGCATTACGGTTTGTTTAGCTCCGTCATGTATATCAGGAACTAAGAAAAGCCATTATCCAATTTGTTTCCAATAACAGTCATAAAGGCTGATACTGCCTTAGCTCCTGGAAAATCGTCATGTCGAGCAGGACCTGGAGAGACTTCAGGGTGGTGTGGATGTGCCATCCTGTGTGGCAGCATTGGGTGGAGCCTCTTTCAGCCTCAAAGTCCAACGCATGTGTGCCTGGTTGGTGGGAACTGGTAACTCATTCACGAAGTCTTCCCTGAACCCCAAGAGCCACGGTGGTCTGTTATAACATCATTTTGTTCTGAGTCCACCGTTCCTTGGTGGTACGGTCATTGTTTGGCAACGGCGACGGAGAGCAGCCTCCCAGGACACTGGAAAACATGATTACACGGCTTCTGGAGGCTTCTTGCTGATAATGTGTGGGTGTTTTTACTTTCTGTCCCTCTGTTTTTCTGCTCGCGTCGCTGGAACGCGGCACTGTGCTCTCGCTGGCGTCCCGTGTGGAGGGTGTTTGTATTGCGGATTGTGTGGGATCAGTGGTGACACGTCACACGGCTTGATGGCGCCCCGCTGATCAGGTGTCTGAAGCTGGCGATCCCTGTCAAAGCGGATCCTCTTTAGGCTGCCATAAGCGGATCGACGGGCTGCTTCTGTTGAGAAGCCAAAGCTGTTAAGCTTCACTTTACGGCCACTGACAGCTGTCCTAATAAATATCTCTCTGCGATGCCTCTCTGCCTGTTAACGCTCGTATTTTTCACGAGGGATTTAAGCCTGGCTCTTCAGACACTGCGGGAGTGTAGGAAATATGGAGCCTGAAGTTGTGCAAATGTTTGAGAGTTACGGGAGGCTTAGCCATCCGCCCGCTGCTCTCGAGTCCATAAACCCCAGCGGTACGGTGTGAGGAACAATCCCAAACACAGGCGTTTCCCCTAGCAGAGACCGTTGCACACTTGGGCCTTCTGGGTTACATGGATGATTCGTGGGTGAAGAAATCCTGAATCGCTCAGAGGACATTGACGTGCCTGTCAAGGAGCCTGGAAAATGAGGTATTCGGCAAATGGGTTCCAGTACGAAATGTGGAAACTGTGGTCCAGTAATCTATGTGGAGATAGAGAACCCATCCAGCAAGTCATCGAACGGCAGGAATACATTTTGTTCCGGGGAGCCCCACAGTTTCTGATATCAGTTTATATTGATATTCATTTTGTCATATTACCAAGGTTATCATCCTGTTCACATTAGGAAAACGTGTAACTTTTTTATGCATGGAGGACATTTCTTCAGGGTTCAGCTTCACACCCCTGAACCTCCTGCTGGTCTCCCACAGTATACCTAAGTGGCATTGTACTGTACTTTGCAGTTGGCAGTCCTGTTTAATTTCTGCATAGAAGACCTCTTACAAGCAGAAGTAGATGCTGAAAGTGTGTTAAAGTAGTGTTTCACTGCCTCCCATTAAATTAGCTCAACTCAGCCACAGTTATTCTGAGCATCTTGCACCCGTGGGCAGAGCCTCAGCCTCTGTTTGTATTCCCATGAGGCCAGATAATGCTCATTCTCTGGTTTTGCTCGATTAGAGGACTGATGTGTTGCAGAGGCTCTGCTCGTCCTCCTCGTCCTTCTGATGTGAAGCTACTTCCTGTGCTTCACCAGAGCTCTTCACATGGCATCAACTGGATGCTCGTTTCGGAAATGGCCTGCAGGGTTGACCCAGCTACTCACTTGTGGTTACACACTTTCTGTCATGGTGGCTGTAGATGAATAACATCCACCCGGTTTGATGATGTCAATATTCACCAGCCTCTCAGGGGACCAGCCTTAAAGTGGAAGCCTTACTCGCCTCGCGGTTTACGTTTCCATCCTTTGTTTTTCTGTGGTTCTTTGTGGCTCAATTGCAGACTCCACTGACCTTTCGCTTCATTGCAAGTGTCTGGTTGAAGCAAAAGACTATATGTGGAGTCATATGTGGAGGAACACATGAGGTGCCTCAAGAATTCAGCAAGGGCTGGTTTTAGTGACCTGGGACTGGGGGGCTCTCAGCTTCGTTGAAGAGCTTGTACTGCTTTGGATTTCATCATTATCAAGGGAGTCCCACTGTTTCCAGGTTCAAACAGAACCCAAGAATGGACATCCTATAATGCTATTAAAATGCCACCATAGCAGCGTGTAATTTGAAAATTTCCTTCTGAGATGCTCCCCAGAGAAATGTTCAAAGAACTGGGATGACAAAAGTTCAGTGTCCCAAACCGAGCCCTTGGGCACTTGCAGACATCTCGGTGGACAGCAGAGAGGGTGCAGCAGAGGTAGTAGTGCAGGGAACAGAATGCAACTCTTGGGGAATCCTTAGCGTGACTTAATGGGCTCCTTCACACATTGTTAGGGTCACAGTCATGCAGAGCCAGAGTGCAGCAGGGATGGGGTGGGGGTGATGACACACTTTTCCAAAAAAAAAAAATGAGCATGCAGTCAATAACCATGTTGATGCCTAAATATAGCCGTGAGCGCTGCAGCCGCTTATTCTGGCACAATTAGCTCGGCAGGCTGTTTTCTCGAGCACCATAATCCGGCAACGCGCCTCGCATCCGTCTGTCCTGTCCTCGGTCCCCCGCCTCCCCTCTTCCTCGCCTCTCCGGCTGTCAGGTGGGTTGGAAGTCACTGCTCCCTCATACACATCCCAGAACCTTCTATGTGCAAATTTGACATGCTGATGCCTCTTAATTCTCATAATGCCCCCTGAGATGTAAAATGCAGGCATGCAGTATTACTTATTTTTTTGTTTTTCTTAGAGCCCTCTTACCAATTCGCTGGCCCTCTACGCTGACAGACACGTTGGTTTTGTGTTTGCCATGTTTATTTGTACATTACAAGTGCTTCCTCTGCACATAGGAGCACTCTGTCCTTGTCACTTGCCTCACAGGTGAGGCCCTGACTCTTTGAGAGCCCTGGGGAGTTTGTGACTTGATTTCCTGATGTGTCCTGTTCCGCCAGGGCCAGCATAAAGCAGAAACACCGCTGACCTCCAGCCCCCCCCCATTATGACAGCGGTTGGACCCCGCTCGGATAGAGGCCCCGCATCCTTCCTGATGAGCAGGTGACCGATGTTACAGAGAGACTGGAGGACACAGGAGTCACAGGAAGAAAATAATCCAGTGGCGTTGTTCTTAAAATAGCCGCTGTGTCTTTACCACGCACGGATTCTCTTCCGTCCCTTGGCTCTTCGGGTTTCAGGCCTTTGTGTTGCTGCGACCCGTGCCCAACGAGCCCAGCTTGAGGTTCCCAACCATGCAGACAGCCTGTCTCCATACGCAAGCCGCGTGGAGGAAGAGGGAAGAAGAGCCGGCTTGCATGATCGCTGTGGAAAGGCGGAGCAATGCGTCATCCGATGGTTTTCTTTTTTTTTACACTCCCCGATTCCTCACGCCCTACAGAGGTTTGCAGCCTCCCTTTCAGGGTTGTTCCAGCTGATGACTTCCCCTTGTGGCCCCTGCCTTTAGAGAAGGGGGTGTTTATTTTTCACTGCTGAGCGCTGAAGTATAATTCACTTAGGTATCAGCAGGCCAAAGGGCTTGTGGGTAACATGGCCCTGGGTCACCATGCATAATGGATGCAATTTTAGCACTAAGAGACAAACGCAAGCCAGTGGAACATTCTGGAACGTGTGGCTGCTTTTAGAAACCAATAGAAAAAGAGAACTTCAAAGGGGTGAAAATTAAAGAGCATCATCTGCCTCCACCCATGTGGGCCTTTCTGCTTAGCAGTCCATCATCTTATCCAGGGTGGCAGGGGATCAGATGTTTGCTCCTGCAGGTAACGGTGACTTGTTAAAGCACTGGATACCACAGCCCAGGATGACATCTGTCAGAACGCTGAAGGAGACCCCATAAAATTGGCAAGGTGGCCCCCAGAAGGTGCCCTATTACCCGGGCATCTATATGGCTCCTTCTCTTCCTCTGCCTCTGATGCCTCATTGATTTTTCATGGCAGCTGCCATCTTGGTTTATTTAACGATTCCTGAAACCTCGTCAGCGCCGCTGCTCAGCAGGTATTCCCCACCCCAGATGCCACGGCAGGCTTGCCATTTACAATTTCTGCCTGTATTTAGATTCTTTTGAATGTAGTTGTAGGGGAGGCATGGTGGTGCAGTGATTAGCACTGTTGCTTTACATCTCTGGAACCAGGCTTTGAGTCTTAGCCATGGCTCCATGTGTGGTGCTTGCATGTTCTCTCCGTGGGGTCCCCCCCACCCTACCCCAGTCCAAAACCATGCTGATGTGAATTGAAGTGACCAAGTTTATAAAGGTATGCATGTGAGTGTGAGTGTGCCCTGCGGTGGGCTGGCACCCCCTCTGGGGTGGTTCCCTGCCTTGCTCACATAGCTTCTGGGTTAGGCTCTAGACCCAATTAAGCTTTAAATTGCCTCATCACCTTTTGCTTTTCGTTTGCATTTCTTTTCATTGCCTGTTTATGATTGGCTGCCTTTCGGTTTTTGGTGACATCACAGCCACGTTTGACGATTGTGAGTTGCTGTTAACGAGCAGGGTTATAAGCCTCTGCCAGTTAGATAAATGTTAGTGTAAATGGGCTAGCAGGTGCTTTAAACCCTAACCTGTCCAAGCTGCGTGTGACTGTGCCCCCCGATGTCTCTGAGATGTTCTGGGCCCCTTTAATGTGGGGTTTGCATCCACACCCTATTGCCACATTTTCAATACAATTTTATTAGTATAGCGCATTTTTACAATATTACATTATCACCGCCCAAAACCCCCAGTGAACAAGCTAGAGGCGACACTGGCAAGGAAAAACTCCCTAGTAGGAAGAAACCTTGGGAGGAACCAGACTCAAAGGGGGGGCCCATTCTCCAGGGGCTGGCGGGGGAGATCAAATGAACAAGATGGCAAAGTCCTGATTTACAGAGTCCAATTTTAAGATTTGAGTCTCAATGCCAAGGGCAGGCAGCTACTGGTGCTGCGTCTGACGGCAGGATGAACGGCGGTACGGCAGCAGGGCAAGCAGGAGAGACGTTACAGGCATAAGGGTGGGCAGGCTGGAAGGACATCACAGGGAGTAGAGGCATTGCAAACAGCAGGGTAGGCAGAATATCTTAATATATTTTTTTCTGGTCTCCAGGCAGCACAACCCAGGAGGGGAGGAGAAAATAAAAAAGTACAGGGGAGTATAGGGGAGACTAGAGGCAGTGCACACAGTTAGGCGAGCACAATATGTAAGCTCCGGCAGATATGGCTATGGCAGCATAAGTAGGAGGGTGAGGCGAGTGGCAGCACGAGCATGGGGGGTCCCTGAACATCAGCACTCCAACTCCGCGATCATTTTTATTGGCTTGTTTTGTTTATCAGAGAGGGCCTGTGGCTGACAGAGGGAGATCCCTCCATGAAGCAGGCAGCAATACTCACCCAGGACCACAGGGGGCACTCTGCTCTCTCCTTCTTCACTTCTACACTGATATGAACCTACTGTTATAGGCTTGAGTAATTATGATAGATATACAGGAGCAGCTTCTGTTGAGAAGAGTTACTTCTCAGTAATTGCGGTTGTATGGCGGTATGGGGTAGAGCTGCTGCCTCTTTACTCAATCCAGCCAATCCTCACCTGTGGCTTGTCATGAAAGGAGGACTGGACTGCATTTAAGTGCATCTCTCTCTCTCCCTCTGTCTCTCCCTCTGTCTCTCTCTCTCACTCACTCAAAATACACAAATCTGGTTTGGGGGTTCTTTTCATTCACAACGTGAATACACATAAATAAATAGCCGCTCTTGTGCCCGAGCGCGTGTTCCTGAGGCCCGCTAGGCACACCCCGAGCGCGTGTTCCTGAGGCCCGCTAGGCACACCCCGAGCGCGTGTTCCTGAGGCCCGCTAGGCACACCCCGAGC
>JAAGVU020000001.1:52445217-52459361 GCA_011763525.2 Mormyrus iriodes
TCACATCTAAGGCACTGCTGAACAAACAGCATTTATTTTTAAAATGAAGGACAAACCTAACAAGTACGGCTTCATGGTCCTGTTCCTGTTGTCCTGCGGGTGGGACCTGCCATCAATGGCTCGTTTCCCTTACTGATCCTGTCACTTTGGACCCAGCAAGACCCAAGAACAGACTACACACGGCCATGTGTTCTGGAAATTTCTTTTTTCCTGATACACCTTGGACAAATGAATTCTTATTCTTATGAAAATGCTCCAGTGAAGCACAAACACAATTTTTGTCATGCGGAATATCAACTTTAGATGTTTACCTCTGAGACTTTGTTATATGTTTTTGTTCTGTATTTACTTTCTAAGGCAGAGGTGCCCAACCCATTGATGGCGGCCAGGTTGCGCACGAGATGATTAATGGCTAGTGCCATTAATGGACCCCCCCCCCCCGACAGCGGCAAAATATACAGTCTCAGTTTAGTAGCTCATCAGAGTATTTTCTGTGTAAAAGTAGCTCTTACTGTAAAAATGGTTTGGTGCCCCCCTGTTCTAAGGTTGTGTGTGGAGACTTCTGCAAATACTGCAGTTTGGATGTGTGAATGGACTGTAGCCTGGGGGGCCTGTTTTGCTGAGGGATTGGGGGGTGTTTGTGAACATGTTCGTCTGTGTTTGGGCTGCCCGGTTCTGCGGGTCTTGCTGACTCTGCATCTACTCCTGGTTGTGAGAAACAGCAGAGTCGCTTGCCTGGGCGCGTAGTGGTGAAGACGGCAGCCATGCAGGTTACAGGATGATTGATGGTGTTTTTGTTCTGCTGGGGGTGGAGTTACATGCACAGGTGACGGGCTGGGAGCTTCCTATCGGCCTCAGACTGGCTCCATTGTTCCTGCTCGTTTGATGTCATTGTTCAGGTGTTTCCATCGAGACCTTTTGTGATCTCTGAGGCATGAAGACGGGCAAAAACACCTAAGAGAGAAAACACTGAAATGTTTCCCAAAATGCAGTGCAGCCTGTCGCCACATGGATTCATGATCGCTGGAGCCTCACTTCTGACCGAGCCGTACCTTTTCTTGGTTATTCTCTATCCACAGGGTAAAATCGTGGGTTTTGTTTTTTTTCTGTAGACTTGAGCCAGCAGCTTTCAGGCTGCAAGCCCCTGTGCTTGATGTATTTACTCAAGAAACTGGTGCTGCTTTCGTTTTTGTGGTGTTTAAAGCAGTGCATCAATGTTAAACATATAGTTTTTACCCTAAATGTTCATCTGTCTTGGCTCCAAAATCACAGCCAAAGTTCTGAGGGACTGGCTCTGCATGCTTAAAGCTCTGAGATATGCAGTTATGAATCATCCTTCCCTTTGAGGTCAGATTCATCTAAAATAAGCAGTTATTAGTGTTCAGAATGGTGCAGTGGCTTTGCAGTGGGGCACTCGGCCATGATGGTAATGTGAAGGGTCCCTCTGCTTCTCGTCCTGTCCGTGACCCTCAGAAGCGCGGCATCGGCGCGGGGCGGAAAGGCGGTTTGGCTCCTGAGTTCATGCAGGGCCTGTGTTGGGCCTAATGACCAGCTGTCACGCCAACCCGTGGCTGCAAGACCCTACACTCCTCCAGCACCCCTCTGCTCACCAATAACCGCTTGTCTGCCATTAGTCTGGAATGTTCCACTGTTACAGGCCGGTCCGATTTCACGCTCTGCGGGAGCTGGGCTTTACTCCTGCCAGTGTTATCGAAGTGCTCTTCCCACTGAATGGAATGCGGGCCGTGGTTCCGGGTGCAAGGGAAGCCATCTCGCTGTTTGCCATCTGCTGTTTCAGAAGAACACACGCTGCCCCCCTGCACCTTGTTCCCGCGGGGTAAGGCTGCACCAAACACCTGTGAGGGAGGCATCAAAGTGACCTCTGTCAAGGACAGAATCCGGGAATCATCACCCGGTTTGGCCATAACGCTGGTGCTGAGGGTGTCTGGAGGTGGCTCCCTGTTGGCTGCCTGATACAGTCTTTCCCAGTCTAGTCATCGGGGACCCACAGACAGTCCGGGTTTTTGCTCCCTCCCAGCTCCCGGGCCAAGACTATATTTTGCCACTGTTTGGGGGGGAGCAAAAACATTAACTGTCTGGAAGGGAGTTGGGAGGGAGCAAAAACGTGGACCGGCTGTTGGTCCCCAAGGACCGGAATGGCAAACACTGGACTGAATCAATGGACCAAATTCTCATGGGTCAGAGACCAGCGTTTTGGACGGTGGTGTTGGACGAGATCTCTGCATAAGTGTGGAGGGATCCTTTGAGGCTTTGAGGGGACACCTCTGTCCCCCAATATCCGCCTCCTCAGACAAAACGACAATGTGCGTAGCATCAAACTCAACAGAGCCTGTTTCTTATCAGTAATTACATCTTTCCTGCTGACCAGCTTCTGTAGTCTTCAGCTCAGTCAGTCCTGGATAGCTCGTGCTCAGATGCCTCTTTGGATCATAAAAAACCTGTTGGCATGAAGACCATAAACGTGTGCTTATTAAAATGAAATGGGCCCATGTTTGCATAGCCCTGATATGAAGCTAGCTTTTGCCTGTTACCTGCTCATTGCAGGTCCATGTTCAGTGACTTAGCAGTGGACCTGCACAGACCGGGCAAATGAATCCATCCCCTTGCGAATGTGCCGAGCAATGCTGTGACTCAGGTATGGTGTCTCCGAGTCCCTGACGGTCTCCCTGCATTTCCTGTGGGCAGAGCATTTTCCTGACTCAGCCCTGGCTAATGGCCGCTGGGTTCTCCCATAATGTGATGAGTTGGCTGAGGCTCTGTCCACATGGATCTTAAAGGGCATGAAACGGCACGAGGGCCGTAAATGGTCAGGCTTAAAATGCCCATGTGTGACGGGGGGGCTCATTACCTGGCCTGGCTGCCAGCCCCCATCCAGTTAAAGTTATATCCTTGTACTGCGGTTTCAGCAGTCAGGGTCTCTGGAAGGGTGGTGGCCTTTTTGAACGCCCGTCCCAGACATGTGATGCCATCTCGTGAATCAGGGAGCTTCTGCAAACCGCTGTCTTCTCCAACTTGCCAGACGTGCGTTGAGGCCTTTCAAACCTGGACAGTGTGGCGGATAAGGACCTGGTGCCGGTCTCCGGGCCTCTGATTCGCTGGTGCCGGTCTCCGGGCCTCTGATTCGCTGGTGCCGGTCTCCGGGCCTCTGATTCGCTGGTGCAGGTCTCCGGGCCTCTGATTCGCTGCCAGTTGTCAGATGTTGCAGCATCACTTCGGTTAACACTGAGGCCCAGTCTGCCGTCTAGGAGGCTGCTAATGGAGGAGATATGGTCATCTCCTGGGCTTGCTGCTGAAGCGTGATCTCCAAGTGCGTCTGCTGACTGGGTAAACGTTGCATCTCATGCTGGTCCAGAGAGCTCATATGAGCAGCTTAGTGCTAATTAAATGAATTAATGCCTTCAGTAAGATAATTCACTCTCTGTGTGCCTTGCCTCTCTGCCCAGCGTCTGTTTGGCACGGCGCCGAGGACTGGCACGAGTGCGTCTCTTAGGCATCTGATATGAGCAGGGTCCTGGCAGATGTGGTGCAGCCCACCCAGGCGGAACTCACTGCCGTTATGGAGCTCAAGCCTGTAAGGAAGGTTATCACCTTCACGAAGCTCATTGCCCTTACAGAGGCCTCTGCCTTTGCCCTCCCTGAGCTCACTGCCCTCTCCCTACTACAGGTCATTGTCCGAATAGAGGTCACTGCCTTTGCCCTGATGCAACTCACGACCCTTGTGGATGTCTCTGCCCTCGCAGAGCTCAACACTTTCAGGAAAGTCACTGCCTTGAGAGAGCTCACTGCCCTCATGGAGGCTGCCACCCTGATGGAGGTCACCGCCCTTGCAGAGCTCACCGCCATCTCGGAGGTCACCATTCTTGTGGAGTTCAACACCTTTGCCTTTGTGGAGGTCTCCACCCTCACAGAAGTCCATCTAAGTGTGCTGACACCCCTCTGTTCTCTGGCTCCAGTCTAGCTGCATTTCCTGTCCATCCCACTGAATGCTGCGTGCCAGTTAATGCACCTCCAGGTTTTCCTTTCTGGCCACGGTACAGACTGATGTTCAGCCCCCCCTCCCAACTGCAGAGGCGGTGAATGAATTTGACTCCTTCCCTGTGGATTACTTGTTGGAGGGAGTATAATTACACATTTAATTGATTTGATTTGGAAAATGTAATTATTTCTCTGGATAAAAAGAGAATGCGCAGTTACCTGTGCGTGAACGTGTATGAACGTGTATGAACATACCCACTCTGCATGGGGTGGGGGGGACAGGGGGCACAGCCAGGTTCTTTTAGCGTTTCTGTGAAGAGGTGGGGTAGATCGGAATTAGGGCTACATCCACACTTGGTTGGTGTTTATTTGTGCAGTGACAATCTCGTTATGGAGAGCATTTGTAAATGAACTTGCGTGTGGGGGGGGGGAGGGTAGTTGTTGGTATATGTTTCTGAAGGAAGTAACAATCCAATAACTTTGTGTTGTATGAGTTTTCAGTTTCACAGGGGTGGGGTTACAGTGCGTGTGTGTCTGTCTATATATATGGATTTGTATTTACCACATTCACATTGTGGGGACCAAATGTCCTCTGCAGGGTGTGATTCCTTGACCCCTTCCTGGAGTCACCATGAACACTGCCTCCTAGAGGCTGGTCTATGCAGGCAGCAGTTACACATTCCTGCTGCGCTGATTGGTTTTTCCAGAACTTTCTACTGCAGAGAATGGCATTTTGATGGCTACTTTGGTTTGGGGGTGACATTTCCTGATCTCCAGCTTCCACTGGGGCAGGGGAGGGGGGCAGCAGACGGTGCCCCGCACACTGGTAGAGTGTTACTACGACGTTCACGTGCTGATCCCATGGCACTCAGATGTAATCGGTTCTTAATATGAACAAGATGCATGTGGTTAACAGAGTCGGGGGTGGGTCTCGCACTGTGAGGAGGGGATCTGAATTTAGGACAGTCCCAGGGGTGGGGGGTGTTTATAGTCAAAGTGTAATGAGAGTGTGTACGGGCTGCCCAGTCTGTCACTTTCCCCCCTGGAAGACCACTGAGGCACTTGGGCCCCCTCTGCTTCCTGGGGGGGGGGTGGTGGGGTACCATGGTTCATCACCAGGCAGCACTGGTTCTCTTATTAATCAGAGGCTTTGTGACACACACTGTCAGATAGGGTACTCCAGCAATGGGGTTTATCTGAAGCATTGCCATGACTGGGGCGGGGCACATGATTAATCTGACCTGCAGGGGGTGCAGTGGTCAATGTGCCGGGCGTGTTGCTGAAAGACTGTGGGGTTCTGGTTAGAGTTCAGTCCCAGAACCTACATGGTTTGCAAACACAGGGAGGAGGATGCAGTGAAGGATTTTATGGAGGAGGATATGGCTTCACCTGACGCCTGGGTGCTCCTCTGTGGGCAGCCTCTAATTAGCCTCTAATTAGCCTCTAATTGTCTTTATCGTTGTTATTCTTACATCGTTTTTATTTTGCTGCTATTTCCGTTTCTGCCTGGGGCCGATAAATCAGCTCAGAGACGCGGATTATTACCGCGTAAGCAGCGTTTGCACTCTCTGTCAGGTAAAATGGTCAGGACTGTCTGCCACGCACTCAGAAGTGTGAGATGGCTGTAATAGTGCGGAAATCTGATATCTGTTCATTAACTGCTGATTTTCTTTAGCAATCAGGAACATTTTAATTACCTGTTGCACTGTTTTTTATTAAGTGGCCTTATTATTCACAACATTTTCCATTAACAAAGCAGCCTCTTATGTACTGCCTGGGGCTGCTGCTACTGGCCCGAAAGGAGAGGATAAAGGTTGGACAGTAGGGGGCAGAATGGTTAAGGGGCTGGATTCCCGAGAGGGAGAACACCTGCTCAGATCCCACAAACACCATACAGTTGTAGCTGTGAGCCAGGCAGTGAGAGTGATTAACTTTGTGTGAAGTATGAATTCCTGTCAGCTGACTGTCTCCCTCTGTCTCCCTGAATGATGATCACAATAGTAGCAGTGACATGTCCAGGCTGGTGGCTGCTCCTTTGCAGTGTTTCCTCTGACCTGCCAGCTTCCCCTCCGCCTGTGATGTGACCGCTGTGCCATCCTTCTTTCTCTCCCTCTCTCTCCCCCTCCCCCTCTCCCTCCATCTCTCTCTTTCACTTTATTTATTTGCTTAGTGCATGTTTCCACCTTAAGCGATTGCTAAGTGTGGAGCCTCAAGAGCCAGTGACACAGCGGGGGCCCCTCCTGGAAATCTGCCGCAACTCTGCAGTTCTGATGGCCCTTTTCCTCACCCGCGCACCCCCCCCCCCATATTAGATGAGAGCAGGGCAGCATTTATTTTGCAGAATGAGAATTATTATCATTATAATGTTTTGTGCAAGCTGTTTGTAAGTATATGGTGTGTAACGTTGGGATAAGGGTGTACCGGGCAGCATGCTGAGGGGTTTGCATGGTCTCTCCATTTCGTTACAGTAACTGGTGTCCCTAAATCGCTGGTGTTTGTTCCTAAATCTATCAATGTGAGTGAGATGGAGCTTGAATGTAATAATAAGGTTATTTTCCGCAATTTTGTTAACCTATGAGTCCTAGTAAAATGTCCCTTAACATCCTGCCCCCTTGTATCTGGACTTGGTGCTCAGGCAATGCTCAGTGCTTGTGGCAGTCAGTGGATTCTGGGCTCTCATTGGCTGCCACGGGACGGGCATTTTGGCCAAGCTCAGTCCAAGGTCCTGCTGTGTTTGGGCTATCAGCCGATCTTGAAGGTTTCTGGGGGTGGAGGGGGGCAGATGAGAGTCTGTCTGATGTTGGCCTGGGGCCTGGGGCTCACAGCTCTGCTCCCTGGAATCAAGTCATTTACCCACCTTACTATTCTGCACGTAATGGTAGCTGAGGGACCCAGAACCAGACAGTACTGTGTTTGTGCTGGACAGAAACTGAGTGGGGGAGGCACAGCAGAAGGGAGTCGCTGGCTCACATTCCTAGAGGGTCCGGCAGTTGTACCTTGAAATCAAGGCATTTATACCGCATGCTATAGAAAACCACCCAGGGTCAGAATGGTATTGACAGCGTTACAGTGTAGCTGCCTGCAGGGGCAGCTTTCTTGTTTCTAGGACCTCCCTCCCCCCCCCATCAGATTTTTAAAAATCTAAATAAATAGCTAGTGAGTAGAGTCAGAAGATGGTAGCTGGCTAGCTGGTTAGCAGAACATGCTGCTTTGCCATCTCCTAAATAAGGAACGCGTTTTATTAATATTTATTGTAGTGACTGTTTGTGGCCAGTAGGGACCGCCAAAATAATGGGGCCCCAAACCTAGGGAGCTCCATACAAACGCATGGTTTGAGTCGTGCTAAGCACTGGCGCTGCTCATAAGAGCTCCTAGGAGAAAATGCCAGCAGTCACATCTGAGGGGCCCATCCTTAATGCCACCAGCGTTCACAGCGCTGGTACAATCTCTACAGCTTAGCTGAAAGCATTATGTAGAAACCAAACAGCCTCAAGAGTAAAATTATGTGTAGTTTTGATTCAGATCAATACCCTCTCAAAAATGAGGTCGTAAGATAGAAACTGTCGGGAAATAATTTCGAAAGGACCAGCAGCGCCATCTTGTGGCCAATTTTCAAACAATTTAATTTTAATTTTCCATCCTTGATGTAAGAGTGTGTGTGTGTGTGTATAGGAGGCACTTCCTAGAAACCACAGTTGCGTTTGTAAGATTTCGTTAGACATTCTGTGCAGTAACAGTATGTGTCCACTAGAGGGAGAAAGGTGTTGCTTTTAGTTTTGTTGTGACTGAAGAGAGCCTCTGTGGTGCTGATGTCATTCAGGCTTCAACGCTGTTTTCATGGGGAACATAGATGATTATCAGGAGGTCGGGCCAGGGAGTCTGTTGTAAGTGAAACCAAACACTGACAAACATTCATGGTCCAGCAAAGACCCAGACCCTGAGATATTGGAAAACAAGCAACAACGTCCTGGCCAGCCGGCTGCAGCCTTGGCATTGGCCCGAGGTGACTCCACCCACACTTCTCCACAGCCAGTTGTGGCTTCCTAAACCCCCCCGCCCGGCAAGGTTAACCTGCCCCCACTGGTGGAAACCCCCCACCCACAGTCAGAGGCTCCGTCTGTGAGTGAGAGAGAGGGGAGGAGAAGGTGAGAGAGCTCTCAGCATCTCACAGTTCCTTATTGCTCCTCTCAGCTCCTCACAGCTGCTCCTGACACTGCTTTAGCACAGAGGGGCTTTGGGGCGGGGGGTTCCCTGTAAAGGTGCCACAACCACTGTAAGGCATGGCCCTGTTCCTGGGCGGGTCCCACAACATGGGAGCTTATTTCTGCCTGATACGGGGGAGGGCCAGGAGGAGGCACAGGAGACGCTCTGAGTGTAAAGGTACTCTCTCTGTCACACTCTGTCACTCTCTCTGTCACTCTCTTTCCTGTCTTATTCTCCCTCGTTTCTGACCATCTGCCGCTGTCTTCTCTCTGTGTCTCTCCTCCGTTTCTCTCCCTCTCTCTCTGTCTTTCCACATGCCTGGCTTGGTCGTGCTCCTTGTGTTTGTGTGTGTGTGTGTGTGTGTGTGTGTGTGTGTGTGTGTGTGTGTGTGTGTGTGTGTGTGTGTGTGATGTGTTTTATCTTGTCCCTGGACCTGTATTTCTCACGATTTCTCGTTGATGCGGCTGTTATATTTTGACTCTGTGCCGTGAGCTCGGGGCTTTGTGTTGATATCTTCTATTAGTGCTCTTCTCCAGTTCTGGGAGGTGTTCCTGGTTCCTGTCCTCAGAGCAGTGCTGTAATCTGCTTGTTCCTCTACAAAACGGACCTTGTAACATTTTCGGGTCCAGGGGACCGGCAGTGCTCACCTGCCAGTGAGACGATCTCTACGCTTGTCCTTGTGCACTTTGATCTGATTAGAGTCCCAGGAGGTTCCCGACATTGTGCCTTTGAGTTCATTTGGATCTGGCGCCTCAATATGGTTCCTTTATCGTAGGCTGCCTCAGCCTTCAGCCTGGAACAGCTTGACCAAAGCTGACTGTTTCCAGAAGAACAGTGCCCCCCAGCTATAAATTCCTTTGGGGCACACAGCAACATGCTTGTTCACATGTTATTTCAGTGGGACCGTGAGCAGTAATCGGCACAGGGCTCTTCCTCAGGGCTCTTCCCCAGGGCTCTTCCTCAGGGCTCTTCCTCAGGGCTCTTCCCCAGGGCTCTTCCCCAGGGCTCTTCCTCAGGGCTCTTCCCCAGGGCTCTTCCTTAAGCTCAGCTGTAATCTGTTTGAGGCGTCCTTGTCTGGATGTTGAGAGTAGCTAGCACGATACTGATCCGATTAACATAGTGTCCACTTTCATGGCGCTGGGGGGCTGTTATAATAAAGGTCTGTGGGACACCTTAGCAATGGCTTGTTTGGGACACCCCCCTCTGGTGCCCTCTTGATATACAATAGATCCCTGTGATTCTGTGGGTGGGAATGCCCCCACTGGCCATCACTGTCAGTGATGTGCGTGCAGGTTAGGTCTCCCTGCAAAATTTCTGTCTTCGACTGGCGTCTGTGAATGAGCCTCTGTGTTTTATAATTTGACATTCGTGCCACTGGGCAATTTCAGTGTCTACAAGGCAAAACAGCAGCTCGCTTCCCGGCTGTTGAAGGTGAGCTCTTCCGCTCCGCACAGCCTCTGTCTCATGTTTGTGCCTTGTCCCACTGCCTGCTTTGTTTATAAAGTCCCTGGAAAGCAGCCTTTCGGCTCTTTGAAGCCTGGCTCTCAGTCTGGGGGCCGCTAGCTGAGGAGCAGCAGGTGATTTTTCTGTGTCACTGTCAGGAGCTTTTCTAGTCAGTCCAGAGGTAATTACAAAGTCTAGGGGCCATTTAGAATGTTTCTGTTATCTGCTATCTGCTTCATCTCCCAGCCTTTTGTAATCGCGTCTGCTAGTGTGAAATACCAGCTTTTATACCGGCTTTAATTATCAAACTGGCAGCTCTGATTGAACACTGACGAGCCTGGCATTATGTTTTAGTCAGCCTGTTTACTATTCGTTGCTCATTAGCTGGTCTCTGTTCCTTCCTGTGAAATGGACTCTTATGTTTTCAAGTACTCTCAGGCATAAAACACCTGCAGGTTCTTTATTTACTGTGTGATCAATCGAGGCAGATTGTAATTTCTCAGGAAAGATCCATTTAAGTTGGATCCTTACTTCCCACAATGCACCACTGTTCATGGGCATCGCCAGCCATCATGCAGCGACTGACTCGTTTGCCAGGTCGTCAGGCCCATCCGCTTTTCCGGTTGTTGTTGTTTAACCATTGTTTACTGGAACCAATTATTACAGAAATATTGTCTCATTTCCTGTCATTAAAGCCATGTGGAAAAAGTGATGTAAGGATCTTTGTTCGACAATAAAAGAAAGTGTTTGCTTTAAAATCAAGATTGTTTCTGACAATTCATAGACAAAGAAGTAAAAAAAAAATGCCAGAAAACAAATGTGTGAAGACACCGAGAGTGATATGGAGGACGCAGAATTCTCTCAGCTACTGTAGGCTGTGAAAGATGGCTTGCAAGATTCTGTCCATAGAAAATGAGGTTTGAAACCATACAAAGGATGATCCTCTGGGTGACAAAAATGGGCCATTTATTGATAAGGCGACTCCTAAATACCTTTGGAAGTCTTTAAAAAACCATAACTGTGTTTATCAGTGCCGTGCGATCACCCCTGACAGAGCCACTCCGATCTGCTACTGACCATTAGCCTGCAGAAATCCAATAATTTTCACTTTCTTGAAGCGAACACTGCGGGGTTACACCAACCGTGGGGACGAGGGGGTGTCATATTGGGTTGGGTGGGGGGTCATTGTCTAGCCAGCACGGCTTGTCAGTTTTAATCAGGCAGAGCAGCAGCTACCCCTGCCTGAAGCAGGTTTTGGGGCTGCCCCCCCTCCCCCATAATGAAGGATGTCAGTGTTTTTGGGGGGGAGGGTACACGCCTCGTACTCCCTTCGGCTTGATCAGCAGGTGTGATGCCGGGCCTTGCTGACATTTGACATTTTCTCCTCTTGTTCTAGGTGTCAGAGACCCAGCTATGTCTGAAGGTAGGTCAACCTGTCTGCAGTGAGGGTGGGAATTGCTACAGAGGCAGCAGGGGCTGGTTTTTAAGTCTGTTGTTATGTGTGTAGCTTGTCTGAGAAACCTGTAGGTGGCATGATGAGTTGGCATCCTGGGGTAGAGCAGCGTTTGCGACCCAAAACTTTCTGCCGACCGGACAGCCTAAGGCACACGATGTCAGGCGGGGTCGGACCGGAGCGCACAGCACCGCCGTCACGGGTCACGTGCCCCGGAGCTGCAGCGGTTTCGACGTCACCTGTTGTGACATGTCAGGCTTTGGGTGACTGACAGCCATGAGTCTTGCATGCTGAGAGGGACAGCAAGGACGCACTGCACTGGGTAATGCCGCAGCGTTGGCTTGTCCTTCTTCCTGCCGGTCACTAGTGGGCGCTGTGGAGCTGGTGGCAGGATCGTTTGAGGTCATCCCCCCTGTGTGGCATGCTCTGATGATGGCCACAGTGGGGTGTGGGTGGGTCATGTGATGGTCTTCCTTCTCGTCCCACTCTGTTCGCTCCCCTTTGGCTGTCAGTCACCCACACCAGTCTGTAGCAAATGGAGGGATCTGGATGGCAGTAGTGCCGTCCCAGGCAGGAGCTCAGCTTGCAGCAGTGAACCATGGTCCTGGGGGCCAACAAATGGACAACTGGGGGTCACTTCCTGCAGTCTAATGAGTCTCTCCGTCTCTGTGCGCCCCCTGCAGGTCGGGCAGTAGCCCGGCAGCCTCGGGGCCAGCAGAAATCTTCAGTCACAGACAGAGGGGAGGAGGAGAACATGAGTGAGTCCTGGGGGCCGCTTGACTGATCAATGCGATTACTGTTGTGAGGAGCATCATCTTCTGTGATCCAGAAGAATGCAGACATGCTCCCTGTGACAGCCAGACGCTGGGGGAGGGGGACACACAAATGGCAGCTGTGTTGGGACCATGTGGCTAGTTAGGGTCCCCAAATCGGGGGTTAAAGCTCTCAGCAGGGGGCGCTAAACAGCCATGGTGCCTCAGCCCAGGCACAGGACAGACAGTGTAACTGTCGCTGATGAGGGACAGCAATCCCTCTGCAGCATGGTCCTGGGGTGGTGCCAGAAGGTTGTGCTCTATCCTGCCCCTAGGGTTTCTCTCGCATACATGTTTTTATGCTTTTAATCAGTCATTTCTCCATTTTCTATATATTTATCTTTTTATTTCCCTCTTTCTCCCTTTATGTCACGATGTTCGTTTTCTACATCCTGCTTTGTTTAATTAACATGAAATCAGTCAATGTGTATTGTTACTTTCTCACACATCCCATGTTTGCTTAGAGACACAATTAAAGGAGCTGCTACTCCCCCACCCCACCACTCTTCTGTCTGGACCCCCCAGGTATGTGCAGCACTGATGTGAAGGAAAACTGCCGACTGGGCAATGTGTCCTCCAAGGAGGCAGGGGGCGACACAGCACAACTCCCCAATGGTAGCGGTGGAGCTAGCCGTAAGCGCCCTCTTGAGGAGGGCAACAACGGCCCCGCCCACTCCAAGTTCCGGCCCAAGAAGCGTAAGAAGCCGGTGGGACCAATGCTACCCAAGAACGCGCTGATGCAACTGAATGAGATCCGGCCGGGGCTACAGTACCAACTGCAGTCGCAGACAGGCCCTGTGCACGCGCCCGTCTTCGTCATGACCGTTGAGGTTAACGGGCAGCTCTTTGAGGGCTCAGGTCCTACCAAGAAAAAGGCCAAGCTGGGCGCGGCCGAGAAGGCGCTGCGCTCCTTTGTGCAGTTTCCCAACGCATGTGAGGCGCACCTGGCCATGGGCCACACGCTTGCCGTCACCACCGACTTCACCTCTGACCAGGCTGACTTCCCTGACACGCTCTTCAACGGCTTCGAGACGCCCGCCCCATCTGCACCCGCCTTTTTCCCCGCCCCACTGGGCATGTACCCGTCATCACTTGCAGGAGCTCGTACGCCAACCTGGCCCCCACTGCCCACTCTTGCCACCCCTGCTCCCCAGCCCAGTGGGAAGAACCCGGTGATGATCCTGAATGAGCTGCGACCAGGCCTCAAGTACGAGTTCGTGTCGGAGAGTGGTGAGAGCCACGCCAAGAGCTTTGTCATGGCCATCACAGTGGACGGGAAAAACTTCCAGGGCTCTGGGCGCAACAAGAAGCTGGCAAAGGCGCGTGCCGCCCAGGCTGCCCTGTCCATGCTCTTCAACATTCAGCTGGACCAGACACCTTCCCGCCAGCCCATCCCCCGTGAGGGCCTGCAGCTGCACCTGCCACAGGTGGGGCCCTGCCTTCGAACCAGCGGCCTCTTGGGCCAACACTCCCTGGTCCTGAGGTTTGTGTGTATGTCTCCCACAGGTTCTGGCGGATGCCGTCTCCCGCCTGGTTGTGGACAAGTTCAGCGAGCTGACAGACAACTTCACTTCACCTCACGCACGGCGGAAAGTCCTGGCGGGAGTCGTCATGACGACAGGTAGGCCATTCTGGGACAGAGGGTGCCCTTCTGCGCCCCCCCCCCCCCTTGCAGGTATATTTCCTCTTCTATTGATTTTAAGTTTATTTAAGCTCCTTCACTGAGGCACCTCCTTCACACCTACCCCCCCTACCCCGTGCCCCCCTTCCTGCCCTGCCTTCTTCAGGTTCTGACTGCAAAGAAGCCCAGGTGATCTGTGTCTCCACGGGAACCAAGTGCATCAACGGCGAGTACATGAGCGATCGTGGGCTGGCGCTGAACGACTGCCACGCCGAGATCATCGCACGGCGCTCGCTCATCCGGTTCCTGTACTCGCAGCTGGAGCCCTTCCTCAGGTGATCAGCCTCCTGATGACTGTTTCAGCCTCGCTCGCTATTTGGTTACGGTAGTGCCGATGTTGGTTGTCAGCAGATATATTCCAAATTGAAGTAAAGCTGTGAGCTACCTAACGCAAACTGTGCCCACTGCCCCTGGTCCCTCCCGCATCCCTCACTGCCCCACCCCTGGTCCCTCCCCTGCCCCTCATTACCCCCCAGCTGCCCCCCCGGCCCTCATTACCCCCCAGCTGACCCCCTGGCCCTCATTACCCACTACCTAGCTTCTGCTCCTCATTGCT
>JAAGVU020000001.1:52459458-52483895 GCA_011763525.2 Mormyrus iriodes
CTCCTCTGTCCTTCCCGGGCCCTCCCCACCCCTCACTGCCCTGCCTCTGGGCCCTCCCTCCTCCCTCTCTGCCGCACCCCAATCCCCTCCTTCAACCCTCACTGTCCTGCTTCTGGCCCCATCTCTCTCTCCTGTCTTCTGGCAGTCACAACAAGAAGGAGGAGCAACAGAGGTCCATCTTCAGTAGGCGTGAGGGGCGTGGCTACTGGCTGAAAGAGAACGTGCAGTTCCACCTGTACATTAGCACGTCACCCTGCGGGGATGCTCGCATCTTCTCGCCCCACGAGGCTGGAGTGGAGGGTAGGGACTGCAGCTCGGTCCCAACATCTGCATGGGACATGGAGAGAATGAATTCATTCATTCATACTGGGTTTTTAAGTACTACACCTCCTGCAGGTTTTGCCTGTTAGTATGTTTATGAAGCTGGGGTGTGAGACATCCCTGGTAGCAACAGAGTGGCAGGTAACGGGTCGTGGTCTCTCCAGGAGTGAGCTGGCTGCCTCACAGCGCTGCCATACCCCTGATGACCATATTTCAGGTCCTGCAGGTGTGAAATCCTCTCTTTTAAGTTAGTAATGCAGTTGGGGCAGATAAGAATGGAACAGTTCTGCTTTTCAGACCGACTGCCACTTTTCTTCACATGTTTGCGTTTGCCTGCTGTTGGATTCTTTTCTCTGTTGTTCTGGTTTTAATCTCCTTCCAACATGTGCAGACCAGGGCGACAGACACCCGAACAGGAAGGCACGCGGGCAGCTGCGCACAAAGATCGAGTCAGGTGAGGGTACCATCCCAGTGCGCTCCAGCAGCACCATCCAGACCTGGGACGGCGTCCTGCAGGGTGAGCGTTTGCTCACCATGTCCTGCAGCGATAAGATCGCCAGGTGAGCCTTCACAATCAGGAGAAGACCAACCAGCCAATCAGATCTCCAGGTCCACTTTCATGTTCATGATAAAACCAACCAGGCAACCAAGTTGCTGGGTGAAACGTATGTGGGGGGGGTTCTGATTCATTCAGTCTGATTCGTCTGTAGCTAAATCTTGCAGTTTAAATATTTCATATTTCATATTTTCTTGTTTCCTACCTGGTCACCCCTCATCTCTCCAGGTGGAACGTGGTGGGGGTCCAGGGCTCACTGATGTGCTACTTCACAGAGCCCATCTACTTTTCCAGCATCATCCTAGGCAGTCTGTACCACGCTGACCACCTGTCCCGTGCCATGTACCAGCGCATCGCAGACATCGAGGCCCTGCCTCCCACCTTCACCCTCAACCAGCCCCTGCTTAGCGGTGAGACCAACCGCTAAGGCGGGCAGTGTGTAAACTGGGCAGGCCATCTGTAAACTGATCAGGAAGGTGATTTCTAAACCAGGCAAGCGGGCGATCTGTAATCCAGTGAAGTGGATCATCTGTAAACTAGGCAATGTGTAAACTGGACAGGCGGGAAGTCTGTAAAACAGGCAAGTGAGTGGTCTGTAAAGCAGGCAGGAAGGTGGTCTGTAAACTGGTCAGACAGGAAATGTGTAAACTGGACAGGCGGGAAGTCTGTAAAATGGGCGGCCTGTAAACCAGTCATGTGTCCCGTCTGTAAACCTGGCAGGCGGGCAGTCTGTAAACCGGTCAAGAAGGCAACGTGTAAACTGGGGAGGCAGGCGGTGTGTAAACCGGTCAGATGGACCATCTATAGACCATCTAGAGAGTCAGTTTCGAACAGCAGTGAGTCAGTCCCTTGGGGCACTGAACTGATCTCTTTTAGTCTTATGAAGGGGAGACCCACCCAGACGGAGCACCGATCCTAATCCTACCTGCCCCTCAGGGATCAGTAATGCAGAGGCCCGGCAGCCAGGCAAGGCCCCCAACTTCAGCGTGAACTGGACGGTGGGTGACCAGGCGCTGGAAGTCATCAATGCTACCACGGGGAAAGACGACATGGGCCGCGCCTCGCGGCTCTGCAAGCACGCCCTTTACAGGCGCTGGCTGCGCTTGTACACCAAGGTACGTCACCTCAGTGCTCATCTCCACTCTCCTGTGGGGGGGGGGGGGCTTTCAGCTCAACCTCTCTTTGTCTGTTGACCCCCCACAGCTGTCCCCGATGCTGCGGATCCGCGCGGTTCGGCCCGGCTTGTACCATGAGGCAAAGCAGGCGGCAGTGGAGTACCACAGTGCCAAGCGCACCCTCATGAAGGCCTTCCAGAAGGCAGGCCTCGGCGCCTGGGTCAAGAAGCCCATCGAGCAGGACCAGTTCTCCCTCACGTCCTGAGTGGACAGGAACTGGACTCAATCTGTTTCCCAGAGACAGCAGACCCCAGACTCTGCACCCCCATTCCTCCTTTTTTTGTCATCTTTTGTTTTATTACTTTGTTAAGTATCTATGAACGTGAAGATGCAGTCTTAATGATTTTTAAACTGGAAAACTTACATTTTTTATTTTGTTATTTTATTCCATAGAGTGATATTAGCTCAACTTGGCCTATCAGCTGCACTCGGAGCAAGGGATTGTGGGTGTCGTCTTCTTCGGCTCGTTTGACTGTAACGACAGAGAGAAGCTTGTGTCTGCTTACCGTGTGTGTTTATGTGCTGAACGCACACTAATGTGCTGTACGAGCAGAGGGTTGGAGGGGGAGGGTGGGCTGTGTACCCAGTGCACTCAGGGTCTGAATCAGCTTCGCCTACTCAGTAGAAAGATGCTGTCCATTTGGACGTGATCTTTCTTTATATAAACAGAACCAGCCCCCAAGATTGGCCTGTAAAGACGAGGCTCTAAAAAGCAGAATAGTCACCTAAATACATCTCAGGTTTGCTTATTTTCTTTTCTCGTTTCTAATAAGAGCAACTGAATGGCTGCTGTGGACGTAGATCCGTCTTTATTTGGCTGTAAAACGCCACCTGCTCTGTGTCTGTGCTCTGTGTCTGTGCTCTGTGTCTGTGCTCTGTGTCTGCGCTCTGTGTCTGCGCTCTGTGTCTGCGCTATGTCTGCGCTCTGTGTCTGCGCTAGATGATGATGAGAATCTGATTGTGAGCGTTTTTGATTCATGTGCGATGTTGATGGTATTGGGAGTATTTTGCTCCGCTCCTCTTACTTGACTATTCGATATTAATGCCTGGATAAGGTAATTGCTGGGTTCAGCACTTATCTGTCGGTTCTGCTTCTTTCTACATGGGTACCTGTTGAGAGGTTCGGGTTTGGGTTCGGTGCGGATCTGGCCCATCTTGAAACCTTCATTTTACCAGCAATTTGTCAAAAGAAGAAATTTTTCATTTATCTCAGTTGTTCGCTGTACACACCATGTCCACGTCCCAGTGTGACAGATGCATGGATGGATGGATGACGGGTGTTTCTGCATATAGCGGATGAGACACAACCTGTCCTTACCTTTCTATTTTCCCTGCTAAGCTGTAAAGGGAAGCAGTTGGGTTTTTACTGGGTGTGTTTATTAACTGCTGTCCTCTCGTTTCTGCCCTGAATGTGTCCTTCTTCACGTAAGTGACAAGGAAGTTGTTTTTATCTGCTATCAGAACATGCATGCATCTGTGTGTGCGTGTGTGTATATTTCTGTCTGTCTGTGTGCATTTTTGTAATCATTTCATTGTGGGGACCAGATAAACACCTGTAACTTTTTACCTTGTGGGAGCATTTTTTAAGTCCCTACAAGGATAACCACAATTTTATAAAAATCAAAGACTGCAAACAAAAAACTAAAAATGCCAGAAGTCTTGTATTGTTTGGTTAGTTATGGTTAAGGTTAGGGCTGGGTAGGGGTTAAGGCTGTCATAAGGCTGTTATTCCCATAGAAATGAACGGGGAGTCCCCGTAAAGGTATGAGTACGTGGACTGTGTGTGTGTGTGTGTGTGTGTGTGTGTGTGTGTGTGTGTGTGTGTGTGTGTGTGTGTGTGTGCGCGCGCGCGTGCGCTAGGGCCAGAGAGAGAGAGAGAGATGGAGAGAGAGAGGGACATCACCACAACTGAAGGCTGGAGATCTCTGAATCTTCACCAAAGATCACATCTTTTGTCTCTGATCCTCTGTTTGCTACTGAGATGTTACAGTTACTGTTTTGGTGGCTTTTGATTAGTGGTTAATATGCATATCATATGGATTTCTGAATGTATTACTTTTAATTGAAAATGCAGTTTTAATTTCTATGAAAGCGACTCTGCATCTTTTTCATTAAGTTCTGCACTGAGAAATGCTGCTTGTGGGCAGCTACAGAAGGGTTACAGGTGTAAAGCTATGAGTGATGAGCTGTCCAGTAGTGACAGCTAAAGCTCAGGCTGGCAGGGTGATGGTGATCTGAATTTTGCTCCTCTAGGTTTGTAAAACCACAGCCATTGCTGAATGTGGACAGAGTCTGTGCACAAACACTTAATAAGCAGCTTGTTTGGTTTCAGTTGTTGTGTTCAGTGAGATGCAGGTAGGCAGCAGGAAGAGGGTTAGGGTTAGGTTAGGGTTAGGCTTAGGGCACTGGGCTTAAGAGGGATCCAGCTTCTTCCGTGGTGAGATCCTGCCTCGATCTGCCCTCCCCCCTGCTCGGCCCCTAACAGACACGCTGCCCCACCCACCCACACACACACACACACACACACACACATACACCCACACACACACACACACACACACAGACACTCAGCATGAGGTTAAGGACAAAAAAATCATAAGTATGTACAAAATGGGAAAGCGCTGATTCATATGGGAGACAATAAAACTAATGTGCTTTAATTTTGCATTTGGTTTTTTGTTTCTTTCCTGCTATTTATTTGCAGACTATCTACAGGAGACGTGATCAGTGTAAACTCCCCGCAGCCATGCCGACTGAATCCCTGCTAGCTGCCATACCCCCCATGTCCCTCAGGGCCACACCCTCCTGGAACCTGATTGGCTGCCACTTTTCAGCAAAACTCCATCTAACCTGCTACACAACACCAGCTGCAGGCAGGCAGTTGCTTCAGTACAGACATGCCCCTCACAGGGAGCCGGCCCCCGCTGCTTCCTCACGCCCATTTGGGGGGGTTAGTCAGCGCTCCCTGTGAAATGTCGTTTTTACTCTGATACTGCAGGCTGCTCCTGTTCGGCCCATTAGAACTAAACATGAATAAACTCTGATTTGTTGGGAATTTTCATCGTGTCGTTAAGTAACAATAACAAAACTGTTACCTTTTGCTAAATATGAGACCAATGTCCTTCTGTCAGCTGAACTATTCTATTCTAATTAAGTTGGAATTTCTCCTGGGTTAATAGACTTTTGTTGAGGAAATTTTATTTGAAATGTTACCCTTAGATATCGTAACAGTTAAACGTGTGACGCTCTTGCACTACGCCTGCTCCCGGTCACACTATGTGAGCCCGCCGATTCTGTGTGGTTTGTCAGCCATAAAACACTCGGTGCTGGTCGGGTGCCGAGATCTTCCTGAGCAAAGTCCTTCATTCCTATGTCCTAAAAATCCAAGCAGACAATCAGGCTCAGCTAATGTGTGCAGTGCCAATTGGCTGAGATTCCGCATCAAGCAGAGCAGTTTAATGGGCCCTGTTCCTGAAGGGTGCGTCACCCTGGCAGGTAGGTGGGGGCAGGGGGGTAATACTTGTCTTGGAGTGCAGCTCTTGGCCCTTCGGAGCTGACAGGGCAAATAAAAATGGCCTCTCTCTGTTCATGAGCGCCATGCTAAAAAAGCCTCCTAATCGAGCGATACCCCCCCCCCACAAGCCACATCATGTCACAGGATGCCTCATGAATGAGGAGATTGGCAGCAAGACAAATGCCTCAATGTACGGCCATTTCCCTGGCATACAAACAGTTCCCGTCAAATGGGGGAATATTTAAATTTGTAGATAGTATGCCCGTGGGGTGGGGGGGGGGTGTTGTAAGTGGGAGGGTAATGGTCTTGCGTCCCTGTGAAAGCCAAAGCAGAGGGAATGTTGAAGCATTAAAGTAGACCCTGAGAGAGTCTTGGAGGTAACGCTGTTTCATATCTGTGGGAAACACGGGCATGAGATGCGGGTGTGAGGCCTGAGCTGTGACGGGCCTGATTAAATATACACTCAAGGTGGGTGTGATGGGACTGATCAGCCAGACCGAAGGTTCAACACCGTCACACCGCCTGGGAGGTGAGCGGGGCGGGGGGAGGGATGGGCAGGAACAGTATAAGCAGACTGAAGCTGGGAAACATGGCCCCCAGGAGGTATTGGGGGTGCAGTTAGACATGGGAATGTCTGCTTCCTCGGCCCCCCGCGGGAACCGCTGGGGACAGACGCCATTAAGGTTGCCTATTAAGGAAATACAACTACTGAGTAGTGCTGCCCCCTCATGGCCTACAGAAATATAACCACAGTTTAACTGTTCATACAGGTTTGTATTTTTAAAAAATTAGCTAAACTGTTCACTTGGAATTCTAGCATTCTGTCTAATATTTATCTGTCTAATATTTATTTATAATTTGAAAGATTCCTGTTCAGGGTAACAAAAAAAACGGAGAATCCAACAACTTACACTGCCAGACCTTTGACAGAGAATCAGGAACAGATTACCATGTTTTTCCCAGGTCCTCTGACCTCAAAAGTGCGATAGCCCTGCCTTTGACTGACAGCTCAGACCCCTCTAAATCGGGCGCTGAGAGGAAGCCAGCCAGTGTGGTTTGCCCTCTTGTGGCTGCAGAAGCTCATTGCATCCTGAACTCAAAACCAACTCATCATCAAGGCATCCATTCTGAAGGTAAGGAGATTTATACATTTAGGCTGAGATCACAGGACCATGGGAGGCAGCAGCGTAGTGTAGGGATTAAAATCATTTTGCTGGTTTAAGTCCCAAGAGTGGCCCAGCAATTACATTACCTGGGATGGGCAGAGAGTGCTGGGGACAGAGTGCAGGAGACCTGGGACGGATGGGGGGTGCCAGGGAGCAGGGGGCACTGGGGATGCTGGGGAGTGAGTGCAGAAGACTGGGGGTGTGCAGACGGAGAACCAAGGAGTGAGTGCAGGAGATCCAGGATAGGCGGGGGGAGCCGGGGAACAAGTGCAGGAGACCCAGGATGGGCGGGGGTGCCAGGCAGTGAGTATAGGACATCCGGAATGGGCAGGGGATTCTGGGGAGTGGGGGGAGCAGATGCAGGATCCATGGGAGGTGCCAGGGAGTGAGTGCTCATGATGAGCACATACAAGACACTTAATGAGTGATTATTTATTATTAATTTAAAAACTCCAAACGAATCACCAGTATAAGACGCAGTATAAGGCAAACAATGTTAAGGGACCAGGCCTTATAAAAATCTCGTTGTGGATGACGCACGGAAAGGGGGGGGGGCGCTGGTTTTATGATGTCTGGATGATGTTTCCCACCCCAGCTTCAGGTCAGCAGTGAAGAGTCCATGAGGTCAGAGTTCCGTGTGCAGAAGGATCTTGGCTCTTTTCATGTTCTTTACCACTGGAAAGGAGGACAGGCTAAGTTGGGGGTGCCAGCCAGAAGACCAGGGGAGGAGCCCAGCTTTCTGGGGGCTACACAGCACGTCACAGGAAACGTGATGTCCCCAGTATGAGCACTTACGGACATCCATGTCGTCCGGCTGGTAGGTGTACAGGTGGTTGCTGTACTTGCCCGCAATGTCGGCGCGTACCGTCCTGGATGGGTCTGCAGGGGAGAGGTGGCATCATGCGGGGGTGGGGCTGGCGAGAAAGTGGACGCCCTGCCCCCCTTCTTTACAGTGACGCGCACACACTCTGCACTTTGTACTTTCCTGTCACGAGCTTGTAACACGTCGGCTTCTGCTAGTCTTACAGCTTCAAGTGAGTGACCCTCAGAAACATTACACAGAGTCACCTCGATGGGCCGCTCTCGCTCAGTGAATATGAGCACCTTGCTAAAGGAGGCATGGCCTTGGGGCATCAGTGGGGGGCGGGATAACCCATCTGACCAGAACGTGTGACTCAGGACTGTCACAGGCAGACTAAGCAGAGTGCACACAAACACAGAGGGTGAAATATATCCAGTTACACTCTGAACATTAAAGTGAGCTGAAGGGGAGAAGAAACCCACCGATAAAGAGGATCCTGGGGACATAGAGGCCGTCGGGAGCCAGGTTCTTATCTGAAGTTTCATGCTGATAAAGGAAAGAATGCAGAACTGATGTAGGTTAAGCCCGTCTCTGCCCCTGGCGGAGGCTCCCACTGGGCGGCCTGTAATTAGGGTACGGTGACGTCCATGGCTGAACTTACCATTAGGTTGAGCATGATGAAGTCCTCTTGGGCCATTTTCTGAATATTTTTATCCAGGGCAAATGCCTTTTTAAGGGCTACAATAATACAAAGGAAAGGTCACATTATTCATATGCGAAACAGCTTTAAATGCCACGTGACGTGTGAAACAAATGGCCAGACCGCATCTAGACACAGGACACAGTGTGGCATTCTTAGCTGCAGCAGGACGTAGGGTGACTGACCTTGGCTGTATGGACAGTCCTCTTTGTGATGAATTACCATGAATGGCTTTTTGCTTTAGGGACAAAGAGGGTAGAGGGTGAGCAGAACATAACACAGCGTGCTCAGCAGGGGGCTTACACACAGCACTGGAGCAGCAGGGAGGCCTTGTACACCAGGCTAGCTTCTCCAAATATGCATTTCAGAAGATGAAATCTCTCTTACCTTTCTTTCATTTTTGTCAGTCCTTCTTCATAGGTTTGAACCCATGTAATGTCATCTCCCCATCCTTAAAGACGTCACAGGGAAATTACAGTGAAACTATGGACAAAGCTGATGGCGCACAGGTAACGTGCATTTTAGGGCGAGCGCTCTAAATGAGTCTGAAAGCTGTTCTTCTGAGAAAACATGCGGGGCCGCGATGTTACGTAAGACTGTCCTTTTCAATTCGTTGGTGTGTTTCATGAATATTTTGAATCAAAAGGAAATTGCCCGATTGCAGAGTTCTTTTATGAACGCATTTTGGCGCCGCCTAGAGGACGTGTCAGATTGTACCGCCAGTGATTTCCAAAGGATGATAATGTGATTTTAAGCCCGCATGAATGGCCATTGCACTTACCTCTAGACAGCGTTTGAGGAGTCTTTTTCGGTTTTCTCTGGCATGAGAAATTCAGCGTGGCTAGAAATAGTAATAAGGTGACGACTAGAGGGGAAGACATTGCCTTCGAACCTTGAAACAGAGAATCACAAATGTGTAGAATAGTCCAGAAATAGGCTGCTGCACGCTCTCAGAAGAACTGAGAGTTTACATAACCACATTTCAGCACTTCCTTATAGCGTGTTAAGCAGACGCAGTGCAGCCTGAATATCTGGTGTGTAAACCTTTGTCCTCTAAGGCTGTAAAAGGAAAACTTGCCAAACGAGCTCAATGTTTCCGCCTAAGCTGCTGATAACCGGGTTATGGTTAGCGGTTATACGAGGTGAGGAGGATCACAGCACCAGCGCCGCTGCAAACCCCCGCGGCTCTCAGCCTCTCCACGCATCATACTTTTGACAGCACGTGAAATTCCCGTTTCGTAGTTTAAAAATGTCATTGTGGAAAATGGACTGAAATTTAAACCAATATAAAGAAAACGTAAAACTCCAGCATTTTCACACATTCTAGTAGTGGAAGCGTTCGACAGCACTACTGGAGCGGCACTTATTGGAACCTCAGAGCACAGGCGGAGAATCATCAGTCAGTCCGAACGCTGTCCGCGTCTGACCGGGCAGGGAACGCGGAATCCCGGAGCAAGCGAGGGGCGCTCCCGCACGCGACACCCGCCTGACAGGCGCGTGCGCACGTCACTCCGGGGGGGTGTATTTTTAATGAATGGTGGAGTCCAGCTGGGCTGGCAGGGGTAGGTGTGCAAGTCTGTACACTCAAGTGCACACATCCGGTGCTGGAGTCATGTGAACCGACACAGACTGCTTTCCATCCTATCACATTCCCCTAGCAGCGGCTCAATTAAATTTAATTAATGATTTATATCCCCCCCCCAAATAAAAAAAAAGTAGTCGTAAACACTTATTAATGTTACTCGCATGTGTCTGATTAAAATATGTATTAAAACGTGCAGGTCTGCCACTTACAGTTTCGCCTGCGTTTTAAATCAAGCCTTGAGTTCTTTATTGTCAACATTTCCATGTACAAGCAGTGTATCATTTAAAGTGATTCCCCAAAAAACAGCCATTTAAGGCTTAGATGATAACGGAATATTTGCATTTATGGCTATGTATTATGGTCTTGTGTCCGGATTACTGCATCTTATTGGGCTCTCACAATATTACTGTATGCGCATGCGCAGGGCGTGCTGCGTTCCCAGGGCACCGGCCATCGCAGCCGGACACACCGTCAAATTATCCGAGCTTAAAATGTGTAAAACGCATAGACATAACATTACGGTATCAGATCGCATTTAGGAAAATAACAGACTAAGCGGTCGCGCATATAGGAAAAGGGTAATTTATACTCATATGTGCGAAGTACAGGAAGTTCTTAAATACTATGAATTTCTTGCTTTCCCATAAGGCATAGACAAGTCTTCTGAAAGGTAATGTCCAAGGCTATTTTCAGACGAAATTTGGTCAACTTTTATTGTAACATTTTCAAGAAAATGCACTTTGAAATGCGTGGTTTTTATATGCGTTTGGTTACATGCTATGTTTGACGGGGCATTTCTCTGAATTTTCCCATAATGTATAAACAAGTCTTATACCACCTGAAAGGTAAGGTCCCAAGCTATTATCAAACAAAATTTGGTCAACATTTACAGAACCATTTTCAAGAAAATGCTCTTTGAATACCATGGTTTTATGCACATTTGCTATTTTCATGAAAATGTACGTTGAAATCTTTTATTTTGTGTTGTGTGGATGGATGGATGGATGGATGGGAAAATTCTGAGAAATACCCTGAAAAACTTCGCTCATATAAACAAAGGCGCATAAAACCATGGATTTCAAAGTGCATTTTCTTGAAAATGGTACCGTAAATATTGACGAAATTTTGTCTGGCAATAGCTTGGGACCTTACCTTTCAAGAAATATAAGACTTGTTTATACATTATGGGAAAGTTATGAGAAATACCCTGTCAAACTTGGCTCATATATGCAAATACGTATAAAACCATGGATTTCAAGGTTATTTTCTTAAAAATTGTACGGTAAAAGTTAACATACAAGAACATATTTTCTCTGGAAATAGCCTTGGACCTTACCTTTCAGATGATATAGGACCTGTTTATACATTATGGGACAGTAAGAAATAAGTTGTATTTAACTGCATCCTGTACTTCCTACATTTGAGTATAAATCACCCTTTTCTTATGCGCGATCGCTTAGTCTGTTATTGCACTAAGCCCGATATGATACCGTAATGTCATGTCTATGCGTGCACCACACATTATAAGCGCGGATGTATGGACCGTGTATCGCAAAGCGCGGCACGGCGAAAGGGAATTATCGGGGAGTTATGTTTGCTAACTTTGGGGTATTGCCTTATGGTGACTGGTAAACAACAAGGCAGCTAACCGAGTATTTTTTTTCTCACACATTCGTAACACTTAGATAACAACACGAAGTTGAAGTTAGCTGCTTGTTCGCCAGCTGCTTACGGGCAGGATCCGTGCCACCTTAAACAGGGGATGCTGTTTCGACAGTCTTACACAGGAGACGCTGTAGGCGAAGTCGAAGGCTCCAATATGTTTTCAGCATTTCATTTTACTAAGAAAATGATAATTCAAATGCATTTGGTCACACGGCCATTAGCTCTGAAATTAAACCGTTCTTTTAAATAAAATGAATTAAATTCGCAATCTGAGTTGTACGCTGTGTTTGATTTCTCGGATATTATTATTATTATTTGAAGATATTTCACTATACAGTATTTTTTCACTCTACATTAATGCCCTCTGAATTGGCACTCTTTCATAAAGACCTATTGTATATACAATCAATTTTCTACCCAGGTTAAAGGAATCTTATCGCTGTGCAGTTTATAATAAAGACATTTTGAAAATACAAAATAATGTACGAACAAAACTTTTCAGCTGCAACACTTACATTTATTTCATATATAAATTCCACAAATCTCCCTGTAATGAAAATGGTGAAATTCCCCAGGCTGGATGTAATTTTACTTCTGTATCAATAAAATGGCGGCAGGGCAGGGTGCACAAGTGGCCACCTTGATTTTAATAAGAAGTCATGGTTCCAATAGGAATTTGAAGGTCTTATTCATCTTGGATCATGCAATAATTTTGCGTATAGTACACAGCAGGTATGCCACTGAAAGGTAACACTGAAACTAGCCTGGCCCAGACCGATTTTGTGCCTGAAAAAAGGGCACCAGGATCCAGCTGCACAGAGAGCTGTCCAGAGCTTCCTTTTGAGTTTGGAGGGAACGATGGTGTTAAGTGCTGAGCTGTAATCCACAAATAGCATTCTCACATAGGAGTGCCTCCTTTGCAGGTGGGAGAGGACAATGTGCTGGGCCAGGGCTATGGCATTGTCCGTAGATCTGTTCTGGCGACAGGCGAACGTATGATTTAAGGTACACTTTACACCCAACCTTACCACTGAACTTATGCTTAGTCTGTGCAACCCACTTCAGTTTACGTTGTTGCAGTGGAAGAGTCAAATGGCTGAAGATGAATTACAGCATTGCTATCTAGCATTCGGGGATTTAAACACAACACAAAATGAACCACTGTCAGGAACCTTTGCATGTTAACTATTAAATAAAAAAATGACACAGTGTCCTTGAGAATCAATACAGTATGACAGAATATAATATCGCTATGACTGTATTGATATATCTGTATTTTTAGGCAATAAAAATAGCGATACACGAAATTCTCCATTAAGTATGATAAACATTCACTTTAAAATCAAAAGCATATGTAAGGTATAGCAATAATTCTTTGCCTTTCTCCGCTTTTCGCTGTGAATTCTGGGATTCTGTGCAACGTCACGACTGCTGCCGTGGCGTGTGTTACAACAAGGAAGGATTAGTACTGGTTTCTATTCGAAATGTTTAACAGAGCCCTAATTTTAACAGACAACGAAATCATATCGTTATAAAATGTATTGTGTCATCCTATATCTCGTTTTGGTAATATATCGATATTCCGTAAAAAAATTCAATAAACAGCCCAGCCTTAATTGGTCCGTCTTGTTTCATTGTCACTGAGAAACTTCAGGGCTGCGTTATGAGTGTATTTGCAGTGGTTTTCTGTTTTACATGCGTCTTCTAAGTTTGCAGTGCATCTATTAATTTTCCGTGCATATGTAAACGTGGATCACGTGTATTGTCACTTCATTAAAGTGTTTGAAGACTTTGTAGAGCGTTGACACTAATTGGCCACCGTACCTTAGCAACCGCATCATAACAATTCTAATTGCATTTAGAGTTTTGACTTGAACATTCAAAGCAGCTCAGTTTAGCAGTTTTTCAGCCAGAGAGAGTACGTGAAAGCTGCCTCTCTTCAAGATGACTGTATACCTCAGGAAAATCGACTGGCTCCTGTCTAATGGGACTGTCAGTGTACAGATTGCTCCAGAAAACACCCTTGGTTCCATCAGCCCTGGAAAGGACGCTTTACCTGTTATGGTAAAGAGGAAGCTAAGCCGAAAGGCGAAGCTATCGATTTACCAGTCATCTTACGTTCCTGTCATCACCGATGATCATGAGCAGTGGTAATAATGGTACTGACCAAAAGAATGAGATCGCAGATACAAGCGGCAGAAATGAGTTTCCTCTGCATTGTGTCTGGGCTCAGCCTTAGAGAGAGGGTGAGGAGCTCAGACATTCTGGGGGGCTCAAAGTAGAACCACTGCTCCTCTGCATTGAAAGGAGCCAGTTAAGGTGGTTTGGGCATCTATCTAGGATGCCTCCTGGACGGCTCCCTGGGGAGGTGTTTCGGGCATGTCCAACCAAGAGGAGGCCCCAGGGCAGACCCAGGACATGCTGGAGAGAATACATCTCTTGGCTGGCCTGGGAATGTCTTGGTGTTCCCCCAGGGGAGCTGGAGGAGATGTCTAGTGTGAGGGAGGTCTGGGAGGGAGGTTTCAGAGCTAGATGACAAGCTGCTGTTTGGCCTTAGACAGACCTGTTTAAAAGGCCAAACAAGATACATTATGATTACTTTGTATTAGACTGTAAATAATTGTAATAAACAGCTGTGACTATAAGAAAGGCATAACAACAATAAAATAGTATTGGCCAGTACTAACTGAGACTAACTGAAGTTGTGCCAGGTCCAGTGCCAGGTCTTGGGCTGCGTAGCACCCGTCATAAGACTTGCCACTTCTGCCCACACCCAGCACAGAAAGATCCAGCCTCCTCTCGGCCATCGGCAGAGTTTAGTCATCCGCTTAACAAACCAGTTGTACCACTACAGGCTTCTGTTTAATTAGGGGTAATTTTGCACGCAGGAACAGTGAGCCTGGAAAGCATTTGGTTGTATTGATAACCAGTTAACCAGTCCCTTGTTTTCAGAGCATTACTAGTCACACATCCAACTGAAGTGTGCATTGTTACCAGCTGCCATTAGCCCAGAAATCTGAACCTGTGACCTACTCTCCCTGACCTTCACTTCATAATCCCTTCACTAGGTGGCACTGTGGTGATACATCAGCAAACTCGATAGACTGTGAAGCAGGAACACAGAACACAAGACACAGATCGGAGCATGGTGCACAGACACACGGACATGCAGATCAGAGCATGGTGCACAGACACAAGGACATGCAGCTCAGAGCATGGTGCACAGACACACGGACATGCAGATCAGAGCAAGCAGCACAGACACACGGACACCGCTCAGAATGCACACACAGAGATTAGGCCAGTAGAGGGCATTAGTTGGGGGGGGGGTTAAAGGAGGTTCAGGGGGGTATTTCAGTCCAGACCACTTTCACTCTCAATGGGTTTCACCATTTAACAGATTCTGGAAAGCACCATCTGGATTGTGGCCAGCCCACTCAGGACCCTGCTTCTTCCCTGTATACTGGAGATGAAGGAGATGCCCTCTGAGGTTCCCCACTCCTGGATGCTTAAATGGTGCTCCACAGGAGAGAGGGTCCAGATAGGTGTTCTTTTGCCTCCCAATGATGATTCCTGGAAATCCACAATCAACTGTACCTCCTCTCTGCAGGAGGACAGGAAGTAGGAGCCACTTGGGATGGAGGCCTGGAATGTGTCCCTTCCCCATGATGAACCAGACCAAAGGTGCACAGTCTTAGATATATTGTTCTTATTTAACTCCCCAGGACTGAAAGGAGACAGTACCCCCTAACAGGCTCTTTGGACAGAACATAATGCTCGTTCCTACTTATGGTTCACGTTTGGACTGAAAGAAATCACCCTGAGATCTCCTTAGAGAACTTCACTGCCATTTGGAGAGGAACTATGTCTACTCGGTTGGTGAAGGGGGTGTTTTTGTGGTCTGTCTGGACGCAAAGGCTGGCTTCTGGCTCCATTTGCTCTGTTACTCTGTGACTCGCTCATATATTATTACTGCAGGATTTCAGATTTGAGCCCCACCACCTGAAGACAAACAATCAATCGGTCTCTTTTTAGGAGCGGAAGGCTTTGGGTTCGTGTTCATGGAGGATGTACACAGAGGCGACAGGCAGATTCAGTGCTGTGCCCTGTTCACTCACCCAGCGCACTCTCAGACCCGAGGGATGGTGTGCCCCCCCTCCCCAAAAGAGTGATTAATGTAATAAACCTCGCAAATGTAGCCCGGGTTCTGCTATGGTCATGCTGGGGGGGAGGGGGGTGTTTGGGGAAGCTCAGCCGCGGAGAACCGCCCCATGAGTGACACTAGAGCAGGCTCAGTGTGCACATGGATGCTAGTGTCATGGTCACTCTCCGAGGATGGGAGAGGGGAGTGTTCATTAGAAATGTCTCCTGTGTTTGCTGCTCAGGGAACATCTGAGCAGTGAGGATCCCCCCCCCCCCCAGATAGCCCCCACCAATGGCAGAGGGCCACAGTGTGCAGGTTATCACACTGCTGCATCTCGGGGTTCCTGCAGAAGACTTGGGTAGCACACCGGTACCACACACCCCTCAAACATGGGTCACACACCTGACAGACACGTAAGTGGCTCACCTGGAGATGTTATGGGGTCCGGCTGACTGAGCAGAGGTCAAACATGATACCTGAGGGGCAGGATCCTAATACCACCATCTTAAAAGCTGAAGTACTTCTGCAGGATATTTCCATCCTGTCTGCAAAACACGCATCCAAAATCAGAACTAGCGAGAGGAAATTCCAAAAAACAAAACCCACATGGCACAAAAATGCTGTGCTTTGAAAATAGGACATGTGATGCCTCCATGCTGGGCAGGCAGAGACTATCCCCGGGTGGCACCCTGAGCCGCTGAAACTCTAAGGTACACAGCAGAATCCCTGAAACACAACCTGCTCTCTATAAAACTGTAGCAAAGACTTGTTAATTCTGTATGTCTTTCACGAGTGAGCGCACATTTTTAGGTTAGGTTTAAATTCTGTCGAAAGTAAAACTTAATAAGACCACAAAATTGCTTTTTATATGCAGTGTGCTCCAAACTGGTATCGCAAATTTTAAATTTGCATAGATTCATCTTATCTACTGAATTTATTCAAAAACCCGGAATACCTGGTTATTAAATTATGGGTATCGGTCCTCCCGCGCCCTCTAGTGGACGTACTGCTAATGTGGTCATTTTGTAACAATCAGAAAGACATTAAAATAAGCAAATTCCAATCTAAACTCGTCTGTTTTATGAAATGAAAGTGATTATAAACAGCATAGTTCTGTTACGGACTGTAAAACACCAGATGTCTATTGAAAAAAATGTAAATATCGTGCCACTTTCGTCATAAATGTAAAACTAAACCAGAAAAGCAAACATCTGGATTTAACAGCAACGAGCGTGTTTATGTTCCAGCGGATTTAACATTTTGTGATGGATCGTGTTTGACAACTTTTCTGTTTCATCAACATTATTATAATTATTGCACTGAAAGCACTGAGAATTTAAACAACCGCCTAAGAGTGGCAGCGTCTCCGGAGAGTGGACTCCTTTATGAAATGAGATTTCCCTTTAATATTTCATAACTGGGGGGCATTCGAAATGTTCACATTATATAGGACCCAAACAACAAAGGAAACGTGTGTGTTTTCAATCAGACTTTTGTAGTGGATTGAGTTGGTTCTGCTCTCTGGAGGTTCTCTTTTTTTCCGAAGCTGTTCTTTAGAAGCACGACAGTGATGATAATACTAATAAAATGGCGAATATCTGCCCTGCACGCCAGCCTGCTGGATGTCAGCTCTCCGCACAGGATGAAGGAGCCACAGATATGGGGTCTGTGGCTCCGAGTGCCTGGTTTTAGCTTGGTCAGCAGTCCGTCAGCAGCTCCTATGTGGTTAATAACCTGTAGACTGGGCGCTGTTAGGAAAGGAAACGGGAATTTTAATTGAATTACCTTTATAAGGCATGGCTTAAAACAGCTGCCCCGGACTTATATGGGGTGCAGATGAACTGGAAATCCTTAAGCGCGGTTAAGGACTGATTTGTGAAGCAAAGAGCCCACCTGCTTAGGGCACATGTCACGGGGGAGCGGATTCGGCACATGCTGCCTTTGTCCAGGCGCTCCCTCATTACTGAATCCACAGCCCCTCCATAAGGACTGAAGTGACAGCCAGGGGACCCACGGGATTAGTGTGAACCGCTGCCTTTGTTTGAGCTAGATTAATCCCCAAAACCCATCCCGTTGTTGAGTTAATCCCAGACCTACCGCTATAACAGTTAGGGCGCTGACAGGGAGCGGGAACCTCGGTCACCTTTGCAATTTTTGGGGCTTCACACCCATGCTGCAAACGTAACTTTACAGAGGCAGTAAAGGACAACGGGAGTAGCTGTGCTTAAGGCGCACAGAGTCGCTCTGCATGGAGCTGCAGCCCCCCTGATTATTTTAAACAGGGGAGCGGAGCTAAAACACTGATGGGAAAGAGGGACCGGAGCGAAGGCTTTTTAAAGTGTCACAGTCCATCCCAGGCATAAAACGCGTGATAGTTATTTATAAAGAGAGCCGCGGGCTCCGCTTGCAGCCCGGCCTCATGTGCGCCCCCTGGTGGCCCTTGACCATGCCTTGCAGCCGCTCCACCTTAACCGAGCCCGAGCGCGTGAAAGGAGGATCCTCGCTTCCACGTCAGCTTTGCGGACGTATATGCACGAAATAAAGCTGCCTGGCCGGCGGACCGAGGGCAGGATGCCCACTGCGGACACGAGCGGCGCCTGAACAGCAAACCTTAAAGCTTTTCTCAGCAGAACATGGCAGACGGGGGGGATTTAGACGGAGACGACGATCCGCCTAATATCGGCAATCCTGTGGTGACGGTTTCGGATCTGTCCGGCACCTCGCCCGCAGGTATCTCACGTTATCCGTCCGGCGCTTTTGCTCCATGCATTAGTAACGTTGCGGCATGACGAGTGAGTGCAGGCAAATAGACTTTAAAACATTATAGTGTCCGCAGGACTCCGCCATGGGCGGCACTGTCAATCATCAAGGGGCGGGTCAAAAAGCGGCGTCCCATTGGTCCGCACACTGACTGACGTGTCGAAACCCCGCCCCTTCTATCCCCCTCTCCACATACTGTGTGTTATTTATTATTTTTTATAATTAAATGCGTTCATTTGCTTCGCGGATTTTTTTTCTCCCCCAGATCGAATTCGTATGACCTGCGGCTTTATAAGTAGCCCTTATAAGTGGTGAATCTGGTACCGTTCTCAATGGTCCAATAGTGTGATCTGCCCTGATTTCCTTCTGCCGACCCCCCCCGTCCCCCACCTCAGGCCGTAACCTGAAGGAGTGGCTGCAGGAGCAGTACTGTGACAAGCCGCTGGAGCAGTGTGACGACATGCGGCTGCACAACGCTGCCTACGTGGGTGACCTGGAAACGCTGCACAGCTTACTGCAGGAGGACAGCTTTAAACGGTATGCCAGCTGCACCCTGACCGCACACTGCCTGCTTATCACACCCAGCCCCATGTTTTTACTGCCTCCTCACATACAGCATCATCTGCATGGCCACAGGCTGTCCTTACCGCAACCTGACCGTAGTGCCGCCACACTCTGTCACACATCCTGACTGACCGCACACCGACCACACACAGGCGCATCAATGAGAAGTCGGTGTGGTGCTGCGGCTGGCTCCCGTGCACCCCACTGCGCATCGCCGCCACGGCAGGTCACAGCGACTGCGTGGCCTTCCTCATCAGCCAGGGCGCTGAGGTGGACCTGGTTGACGTCAAGGGCCAGACTGCACTCTACGTGGCCGTGGTCAATGGGCACCTGGACTGCGTGCGGATCTTGCTGGAGGCAGGTGCCGACCCCAACGGCAGCCGGCACCACCGCAGCACCCCCGTGTACCACGCGTCCCGGGTGGGCAGGGTGGACATCCTCAAGGAGCTCATCAGGTAAGCGTCACCGAGGTGGGTCACCCTGACCGGCAGCCCCTTAGCTGGGCGCCACAGGCCTCACAGAACCAGCACTGGAGCCTGATCTGCTACCTTCCCCCCAGATTTGATGCAGACGTGGACGTGGACCATCAGCTGGGGCCACGGCCGCTGTTCAGTGCACGCACGCTGTCCTCGCTGGTGGTGTGCCCGCTGTACATCAGTGCCGCCTACCATCACCTGGGCTGCTTCCGTGTGCTGTTGCAGGCCGGCGCCGACCCCGACTACAACTACACAGGCCCGGTGAGCTGCGAGGCACTGCAGCGGGGCCTCGCCGCCTGCCTGCTTGACGCTGTGCTGCGGCACGGGTGCGACCCCGCCTTTGTTCGGCTGCTGCTGGAGCACGGCGCCAATCCTAGCCTGGTGCCCTGGGACGAGCATCCTGACTTGGAACCCGTGGGCCGCGTCAGGCTCAAGGTGGAGCCTGAGGCGCTGCGGCTTTTCCAGGAAGCTCGCAGTGAGTGGCCTTTCAGCACTACTCACAGAAATGAACATGCCCATTTAGATGTGACACTTAAAAGACACGCACCTTTAGAAACACCCCCTTTCCTGGACCCTGCCCCTTTCCTGGAACTCTGCCCCTTCGACTGTACAAGCATCAGTCACTCTTCACAGTCTGAGACATGATCAGTTAATAATTTCCTATATTATATATAACATGGTGCCTGTATCCCCCCCACTCCCAGGGATCCCTCAGAGGCTGACCCATCTCTGCCGCATCTGTGTCCGCCGGACTCTCGGAAAATGTCACCTGGGGGCCATCCCATCCCTCCCCCTGCCCGATGCCATCAAGCTGTTCCTGCTGCATGAGGATCGCTGACCACTGACTGCGGGGGGGTCGGGGGGGGGAGGCGTGTTGGCTTCTCTGTTACAGGGAACCCTCCCCCTCTGTCCATTCACCCCACTAGCCTGGTGGCTGTGAGGTGTGGCTTCAAGTGTAGGAACGGGTGGGTTTTGCCTTTGGGAAATGTGCTTTCACACCCCCCAGAGATGGCATGGGGGCTGCTGCCCCGGGGACTGGTCTGAGAGCAAATGCAGTGGGGGTATGGCCTCGTCACGGCTGGCCAATCGCAGAGCTGCCGTAGTTTACAGGGCATGGAGGCTGCTGTGCCCATGCAGACTGTCAGACATGCCATCCGGTAATGGGTTAGCATCACGCCAGGCCCCCTGGCCATCACTGGACCTGTGTGCTTGTCTGTCTTTTGCGGTTCTTGTGCTCTCTAAGCCCTGCCTTTTTGCTGTCGGTCATTATATAGTGTTGATATACGGTCTGTTTGTTGTGCCTTTTTACCTTGCGGACGTGGCTTATTGGCATCAGTCTGAGCCTTGACACCCTCATCCCCTGCATCTGTGTGACGGTAATAAACGGCCCCCCTCCCTGGTCATGCTGTGGCACCTCCTTCCTCGCATCAGAAAACATGTCAGCTGGTGGGTGAGGCTTGGCTCAGGTGACCGCTTAATTCTCTGCCTTGCCAGGGTGTCAAATCGTCAGTCCATCTACACGGTGCAATATGCCATCGCAGTGACCTTCAAATGCGTTATGAGGATCGGTAGAGTCTCTTCTGGATGTATACATACAGCATGTAAAGGCATTTCTGCGCAGCCCGACATCCTGGGGAAGTGGGCAGCCATAAATATCAGAGACGTCCAGATTCCCACATAACCGAAAGCCAGCCTCTGTCCTGGGATCAGGCTTTATCTGTCAGTATTAAAAACGTGTTTTCCTGCTTGTTGTCTCACAGAAACCACAAAATGTGGAGAGAGGTTGCAGTGTGGGAATCTCCACAGACTGCTGGTGGAGGGGGGGGGTGCTGAACGCGGGCCCAAACACTGGGCTTCTCCTGACAGCTCCATTTCTGTTTCCTCGCGGCCGGGTGAAGTTCTTTGTCCCATGTCCTGAAGGCCAGGTGTCACGCAGTCATGGTGTGGTAACAGGAGGATAGACTTTTCTGCAGTTTATTCATGTTTTTCATTCAGTTAATTTGGTCTCTGATATGCTGTTTGGTTCAGCAGTTTGAGGTAGCGCCCGATTATAGTGGCTTTCTGCTTTTTCTTCCGTTTAATCTCCTTCCTCGACATGCACATAGACCAGCAGGAATTTACAGAATGTTTGCTTAAAAACATTTTTCTTATCAATTTAAATAGCGCAGAAACACTGCCCCTGATCGCGCACAATGGCCATGGAAACACATCAAATATGAATCTTTCAGAGGAATCTTAATTAGCGTTATTTCGGTAAATCACACAAGCGTGAGAAGCGCATTGTTTAGAGCCTGGAGCGTCTTCGGGCATGACGGATTAATGCCCCTGAGTTTCGATGAATTTTCTCAGTTACTTTAACTGCCGGCGGTAATTTCTGAAACTTTGTGCCGAAAGTATGTCATATGTATGCAGATTTTTTCATCCGGACGAGGACAGAGTGGCCGAAAGATTCAGCGATGCAATGTTAACATTGACCTGTGATCTGGATCAGGCTGGGGGGGGCGTCAATGTGTCTGAGAAAAAAAATGAGTTTTTAAAGGCTGGATGAAAAGTCAGATGCACAGTTAATATGTGCACGTCAATGTGTGCTTACAGCTTACGTTGAGAAATTCTTAGAAATCATTGTAAAATGTGACTTAAAATTCTGAATTGGAACAAAGATGACTTTACTGCTGTCCTTGTTGTAAATCATGTCATGCTGCAGGCTAATTCTCCCCATATGGTGCTTGAAACCTTTAATAGAAATATCTGTCCTCTGTCTCTGTTCCTCTGTGATGGGAAAATCATCTATATTATGAATTACATTCAGTACATCATCTATAGGAGGTGAGGAAATGTAATAGATGGTCCTAAAACTGCCCACAGAGACCCCTGAGGGCCTGTATCCAAGCTGGGGGGTGGGGGGGGGAGGCTTCCCTGTGAAATCAAGCAGGAACTGCCCCCCTGACTAAACCTCAACATGAAGATTTGGAAGGAATGCCAGTTCCCACTGTGGGAATGTGGGAAAATGGCTTTTCCTAAAGTTCGGAATCCCACGGTTGAACCTGTGGGCTCAGAAAGCAGGGAACTGAGACTGAGGAAGAGGGGGCTCCCCCCCCCCCCCCCCCCACGGCACTGTAAATCTGCACTGTACGAGCAAAGGGGACATCGCCAGTGTGGAGCATTAAGCATCTCCATGGCAATACCACCCCCCCACCCCAAACAGAATACATCATTTACTCAGTCCTTGAAATCCAAACTAACTCAGATTTACATCTGTCCTGTTTACACAGCTGAATATGTCAATCTACACAGCAGAAGTTCGCTGTCATGGGTGGGGTTCCCACTCTGCCCCCCTCCCCCCACAGTGACCTGGGACTAGAAAAAAAGTGATTCAGAAGATGTTAGTCATTTAGCGTGCTCATTCCTGCACGCAATAAAGACCGAAAGTTACTCACAGGTACACACAGCCAGTGTGCTTCTGCCAGCACAAACAGGGGGCGCTGTAGCCGAAGGGGCAGTCCTGTGCCTCATTTCCACCAACACCGAGCTGGTGCTGGTGCTGCGCTGGTTCTCGATTGGTGCCTTTTGAGACCCTGCCCGCGTTTCCACCGATTTCAAAAAAGAACAGAATGGAGATGTTACATAGGCGTAAGTGAAAGCACAGGTTTATATATCTGACCTGCAACATGTTTATTATTTATTATTAAATCTGGCCAACAAATCAATCTTTCGTTTTCCACAGAATTAAAAAAAGAACAATGTAGCATTATTTTGCTAATAAGCTGACAAATTCTTTCACTGCTGGCACTGGCAATATTAGACAAAACTATATTGGTTATAGATTGAATTTTCTGGGTATGCGGAGGTTTTCGACGTAATAGCCCATCTCATTTTCTCTGACGTTACGGTTCCAAATTCTGAAACCAGCTTTTCTGTGGTGCTGTGGTGGAGCCGTTTTTTCTGGCCCAGAGCCAGTTTTTGTGGTGGAAACATGCAGAACTAGTTCTGAATTGGGAAAAAGTCCTGCACTGGTTCTGGCCCTGCATTGGTGGAAACGAGGCACTGGTCAACCAGTGGTGATTTAGGTAAGTGGTGCTGGATCGGCAGTGCTCACAATGTGAGGCTCGAGCTGGGCTCCCTGAGGTGCCAGCAGAGTCGTGGATTTTAATCGCTCATCGTGGCATGGCTTTGGGATTCCTGCCTCCTTGCTTCTCCCTCCTGCTCCTCGCTCCTGGAGACACCTCAGCATCACGGCTGATATACTTTGTAATTTCTTTGTCAATGAAGTGAAGCTCTTCATTTGTTGCCTCTGTGTTGCTATTCATGTTTTTGTCATCGGGTTTAGTGAGACTTTCGTCATGTCAGGGACACAAAGTCACGTAATTCTGACCAGAAATGAGTGCCAGATACTGGAGGGACAAGCAGACTTCGGACAGCACCTCCTAGGTCCTGGGCAGAGAACTCACGACTTCCCTCTGATGAGCTGTGCGTCTGACTCGATTCTCTTTTCTAAAAAGCTGCTGAGTGTTATTAAAGTGTGGGAAAGACAAAAGATAAATATTTAGTGGAAACTTGTGCGAAACTCCAGAAAATTCCCCTGGTGAGATTCAGACAAAGAGACTCTGTTCCTGCTGATATGCTGCCCCGCTTTTGGGCGGCACTGGGGCCCCGGACCCCCAGTCCGGATCTGCAGCCCCCCCTCCGTCAATCACCACCACTGTCATAAACAGGAGGCTCTGTTTAGGTTCAGAGCGGCTCCAGCAAACAGCAGGTCCAAGCAGGCCCAGTGTGTGGAGGTCCTGCTCCCTGCCTTTGTGTGTTTTGTTCTGTTTAAACCCGGCTGGAGGTTGGGGGTAGGGATGGGGGTGGGGGTGGAGGTCTTTCCCTGGCAGCCATCATTTCAGCTCTTGGTACATATCCATAGGCCATGACAGCTATGTTTCTCTGATACAGAGGAGGTTTGGGAAGGTGGCAACATCAATGACCCAACAGAGAAGCACAGGACTGGGGAAACTCTTATACACAGG
>JAAGVU020000001.1:52483995-52495637 GCA_011763525.2 Mormyrus iriodes
AGAGGAGGTTTGGGAAGGTGTGGCAGAGGTGAGGGGAGGTGGGGGGTGGTAAGGGGAGGTAGTGGGAGGTGGAGGCGAGGTCATTGGAAGTGGGTGGAGGAGGGGGAGGCTGGGGGAGATGAAGGGCGGGCTGGAGAGCTGGGGGAGAGGCAGGGCTTGGCTTTGCATGCACATTGCTACAGTTGTTTTCCAGGCTTTGGCAGACAGGAAACATGCCGAGGAGCCGACTGGACCCGATTCTGCTAGGCCTGCTCCACATGGGCTGGCTTTTGGGCCAGTGCCTGGTTCTGAGCTGTTGCTGCCCACAACTAGTCCAGACGAGGCCCATTACTGAGCCTAGCACCCCCTGGTCAGTCCTCTGGTGTGGGGGGGCTGTGCTGAAATGCAGCTAAATTATACTTGTTTATTTTAAGCCCCTGGAAAATGAGAGACCTTCCTGTCAGGACCGTGACCCGCAGCTCGCACAGTTTGGTGTGGATGACTGTGCTTACAGGCCCATCCCTCTAGGGGCAGTCCACAGCCTGCAGGTTGCTCTGTATCCTTCAGCGTTTTGCTGGATCATTTTTGATTCATTTCACAAATTCAGCCAAGGAAAGTGCCGTGAAAGGCAGGGTGTCCTCAGGCTGGAGTCGGGTTGCAGGAATCTTCTGCTTCTGCATGATCAGTTTGCGTTTATATTTCAATGTTTCTCGAAAGGCAGAAACACATGAAACATGCACCTGACGCCACTCAAGATATCCAGAACCTCCCATTCCAGAACCTCCTGTTCCAGAACCTCCCATTCCAGAACCTCCTGTTCCAGAACCTCCCATTCCAGAACCTCCCATTCCCTCTCAAACCACAAAGGTTAAAATTTCCCACCAAACGAAACCCTTTTTCGGTCAGAGAAAGAATTTCGTTTGGTGAGACACAATTTCCAGGTTTGTTGCTGAAGCCCAAACAAGCAGGGAACAGAAGAACACCCACGCAGTGCCCCCCCCAAAGGACACCCCAGCACCGTGACGGTGTGGAGAGCATGACTTGCGTCAGTGAAGCTGGAGCTTTCTGTTGTGACCCCCCCCCATGATGCCCCTGAATCCGATGGATTTCGCGGATATGCCTTCATTTTGCACTCTGCCGTTTCCGTTTGCCAGGACTGAGGGTGGCCTACGCCCTGGAAACGCAGGACAGAGAGTTCCAGAACGCAGAGGCCTGTGTGGAATGCTACTGCAGTGAGCGAGGAGAACACTGGCCTGATGACCCGGACCGATACTAAGAAAGTGTTACGTTAGTGCAGTAAGTGTCTGCACTCCGTGCTGTGTTTCAGGATTGGTCACTACAGGCAGTGGATTTTGGGTGGAGATGGGCTACCTTTTGCATTTGCTGTGCAAATGCAGGCCACAAATGTGGCCCTGTCTGGCCCCTAACAGCCACACCTGCATTATTCCGGTGGGAGGGGGGTTTTCTTGGCTGTAGTGCCTCCCTACCCAGATGGGAGTCTGTGCCTGAAGCATTCTCCTGGAGGGGAAGGCAGCCAGTGGGACATGCTGCCTGGGCACCATGCGGGCGAAGGGGGATTGATGGCCTGATGGATGTCACCCCTAGTGCCTGCCTGACGTCTGCCTGTTTACACTGTGTCACTGTTAGGCACTGGCTGACCCTGCTCTCTCAATTGTACATTGTTTTGGATAAGTAATGCAATGTAATTTATGTATGAGTAGGAGGCTAATTAAACTTCTGAAGGTTACAGATAACCCCCCCATGTGGTCAGCGACACTCTGTCTGCCTGGTTATTTCTTTTTCATTATGGTTTAGTCATAGCATGAATAACAGTCATTAACTTTGCTGTTCGAAACAAACCCGAGGTACTAGTTAACATTCTTTTCTGACCGGTCACTCAGTGAGACAGGGGGAATGTGGGCCCACCCGGATTGCAGGAAGCATGAAAACATGCATTGGGTTCTGCATTAGTGACCTAGGAGGTGGCAGGTTCAGGTCCTGGATAAGTGACACTCTGCCTGGATTGTGGGGTGTTTATGAACTCATTACAGCTGTGTAATTTAATAACGGAGCAGGATGATTATTATGGGGTGTAAACACCATGCCCTCCTCAAGGGGGCGATCGCAAAACTGCGCCAATGTGACTGCCGTTTGATGGTGGTGCTGTTTCACTCCCAGCAACACTTTCCAGTGTGACCTTAAGCCTGTAACAGCACCCCTTCTTCTCCTGCCCCCCCCACTGTCTCATTATGTTGATTTACACCTACAGTGCTGCTGGTTTGCTTGCTGTGTCTTACAGTTTAACATAGCAATCCTTGGCCACTGGATTTTTGCCATCCTGACAGAAATAAGAGTGAATGTCGACCTAAACGCCAGAGCTGGATGTCTGCAAACATAGCCTTCAGCTTCCTCAGAGAGGGGGAGGCAGGGGGGCAATCTAGTCTCACGCATCGACGATCTGCTTCTTATAACCTGCTAGTCAGACCCCTGGGATCCAGGTCTAGTTCATTGGTCCAGGATGGCAGAATCGGGTTTGAGCAGAAAGTCTTGGGGGGATATGGTTAGGGTCCAACCCTTTTGTTCCTGATCCTAAGGGCGTCCCCCTCCCTCGTCTGATGGTACACCCCAAGCCTGCCATTGTGATCACAAGGTACACTCTGTCACACTCCCGGTGTATCCGACCCTCCTGTCCCAAAATGAAAGCCCAGCTCACGGGGGCTGTGGCCAGTCCTGTGGCTTGTGGGGTCATTGCCCTGGGTGACTGTGGGCACATCGTTTCCTGCTGGCTTCCTGGCTTCGCTTTCTTCCATAGGTCTTTATTTTTGCTGTAGGAACCTCTTCAGTGTCCTCCTGCCATTTGCTCCATCCAGAAAATAGAGTGGCTTATGAAGTAAGCCAGGCTGTGCTTTTCATGCGTGTCGCTCTGCGAGTGGTTGTGTATTTCCATCCCGAAATGTGTCACTCATACCAAGCAGCGTGTTCAAAGGTATCCTGAATCCTGAATCCTGAATCTCCTTTGAGGACCTTGGATTTAGTGCCTTCATTCTGAAGCAGAGATCCTGTTTGTGGATGTGTGTCAGACTGTTCAGAATGGTGAACAGGCTGTGGTGTGAACAGGAGAGTAGCTGAACATCTTCGGCCCTCTGCTTGGGTTGACACTTTCAATCACTCAGTTGATTTTGCCGAGCAGGAGGATTTTTGGGGGGCATACAAAGTGCTGGGCCCCCTGTATTTGCCATGACATCCATGTCCCTCCGATGTGCTTGGTGGGAAGCGCACGCTCGCGTGTAAAAAGAGAGTGAGGATTACAGCCCTGTGTTTAGGTCAATGCCACCATCTTAAATCTGAAATGAAAAGAATCATGAAAAATATTAGTGCGGCTGCACAGCCCGAGCCAGAGGCGCCCCCCACTCCCACTGCGCCTGTCCCCTCGTCTCCCTGTGACTGTTTTGCATGAGCAAAGGAATCCACAGTTACAGAGAACAGGATGCAGTGTCTGCTAAAGATGTTATGCACAGAATGACTGTCAGGCAATAAGATCAGGCCCTGAGAAAGACAGATCAACACACAGCATCTGCAGCTGGCTGATCAGTTTCAGCAGGACTAATACCATCACAAATGAGTCCAAAGACATTCAGAGTCTCGCTGCGCAGACAGTCCAGCTCTGCACCTGATCGCACAGACTTATAGAGAGGACTGATTCAAAGCTCTGCCTGTTACCTGTCAGGCACGCCTCATTGTAATTTATGACTTCTCCCTCAAACACAGTGGTCAGTCTAGCCGCGGCATTCCTCGGAGGTGTACGTGTGCATAATTCCGGGCCATCTCGAACCCAGGATACCGTACGCCCAAGGGTGGGACTCATCCAGAGGGGGGTATGTGTTTTAGGAGAAGTGTGTCATCCTCTGCGCAAGACACACAAGCATTTCGGGAAAATGCGCTCATCGAACAGGAATGTTTTCCTGGCTGAGAGGAGCTGGATAGTGAATGGTGACTTCAATGGTTTAACATTTTGTTTTTCAGATGATAGATAGATAGATAGATAGATAGATAGATAGATAGATGATAGCTAGATAGATAGATAGATAGATGGATGGATATACAGACAGACAGACAGGCAGACAATTTATTAAACCTGAGGGAAATTTCAGGTTCACACAACACACACATTTAGACAGTTAAAAAGTCATTTAAACATTAATAAACAGTAACAATAAATAATGAATGACAATTAACAGCAACAGGGCACGTCATAACGTCGGACAACGTCACGACATTGACACGGCTTCTGCACTTCCCATAAACGGCGCTGTCCCCAGGCGGGCCTCAGACCCAGACACCGCAAGTACAACATGGCGCAGCCCTCTGCGCACTGTATCTATCACTGCAGGCATGATTTCCTGGTAAATCACGGTGAGAGGAGGGGTGAAGTGTTTCTGCACCACCCAAGGTATTAGTCTACAGTAACTCACTCACTTTCTTACAAATAAAACCCCACATTTATGCAGTGACGAAAAGCATTTGTTCAGCTTATCGAGGTTTCCATTTAACCATTTAACCCCTGGTTACCTGAAAGGAATGCGAGTGGAACCGATTTCTAACGAATCGCGGCGGCTGACTGGCATGAAGGCGGCGCGCCGACGGCTCTGAAGGTGCGAAAGCGCGGCTCTCTGGCAGATACCAGCAAACCACGAAATATCAGCTAATAAGTAACAATGTGTTTGTGGCACAGTGTGCCTGGATGTTTGTGTTTCTGCTGGGCTAAATCTGCCGTGACTCCGAGCTTGTGGGGCTGTTCACGGTGTTCTGGGAAGGAAGCGGAGAAGCGTGTCACCGCGCTGTTCTGCCTGCGTGGTGCAACGCGTCAGCTGATAGTCAAACTATTAAATAAATTACCGAAAATCGCACGACGCAGCATATCCATCAAACCATCTCTGTGTTTAATCACGTCACCATGAAAAGAAAGAGACTTGAAAAGAAACTTGCACACTTAATCAATCTGTAATATATATCAGTCGTGTTGTTTTGTTGTTTCGTTCTGACTCCCACGTAGACGGAGGACTTCAAACTAGAGACTAATGTCTAACAGATGTGTTTGTGCGCTGCTTTCCGGGACCTTTCAGTGTTAAGTTCGCCTGGTTTCCAAGCATCAGGAATGCGCAAGTGAATTAACACTAAAACTCAAACTGCTGCTGTTTTAACGTAAAGACACGGGTTTCCTGGTGTGCAGCGTGTGGGCTAAAAAGCTTCTAAAAAGCACAAAAACCCTAGTAACAGGTGCGATGTGGATCGCTTCTGGTGGTATAAGCAGGAGACCTGCGTCTGACAGCGTCCTGAGAGAAAAGCTGCGGAGATCTGCGCGGCAGCAGGACGTGGCAGGAGCCTCATTCAGCTTCAGGGACGTTTATTAACCAGGCTCACTGCTGCTCTTATTAACTCTGCTTTTCACTGGTATTAGTTTGAGTCTTTCTTTGCTCTATATTAATGAGTACGCGATCTCACTCCGTTTTCAATAGCAGCATTAGAAGCCCAGTTCCGTTCAGCTTAAAATCATATATTACGGAAAAACAAAAATGACGGAGATTCGAACGTAAATTTCCATTTTTCTATTGTTTACACAGCGAAGCGTAACAGTAAATATACATAACAAGTCATAAAATTCTTTAGCCTACTGGCATTTGTTAAAAAAATCTTTCTAAAAGAGTTTGTTATAAAGATCATTTAATTGTCCAGAATCTTATTTGAAGAAAATCTTGAGCTTCAATGTATTTTTTCAGAACCTATGCATTTCGGTGCTATTAAGTAGTACAGTGCTACATCTTTCTACAGCCTAATTAAAATGTTTACACACCATGTACACCATATACAATGAATTTGCACGGAGATGTATGAAAACTATAGCAAATCTCCTTGGAAGGACTCGCGCAGCACAGCTGTCCAATGCTGAACATATTTCAAGATTTTAACAGGAGGCCATTATCTATACCTCTGTTAAAGCATTTAACTACTGACACTGGTGACACAATACTGGTTAATAGCTCCACCAGGGGGGTGTTCCATAAAGCAAGAATTCTCGGTTAGTGGGGTTAACTTAAGCTTAATGTACAGTGCTGGGCCCTCTAAATCTATTAGGGTATCCATGCCCCTCTGACCCCGCCGCTGCCCCCTCCAATCCTGTACAGGAGGAAATATAAACCGCTTGACAGGAAATGTAAACATTGCAGCAAAATGAGAGTCAGTTCTGCTGTAACTTTCATAAGAGAGGGGATGAAATGTTTAATTAAACCAGTTATTTGGCATCCCATTGTTTTATTGTCGATCTCCAACTTCCCAGGGAGCCCCTGATCTGCTCTGCTTCGCTATATGGAGACTGACTGCAGTGATGTGAATCGAAACACGTCCCCGAACTGCACGAGTTGATAGGAACAGCGTTTGGAAGCGCAAGGCACTTTCATTATTATGAATTATCTGCTATTATTATGACTAGGCCTATATGAAATTCATGTAATATGATTTACAAATTTCACTGCAGCCAGGCACGTGCAGAGGACACAGTCTTGGTTTTTATCAGAACCAAAGGATGTCAGATATTAGTTTAAACATAATTTTGGCATTTAGTAAAAGAATACAAAAATATTATTACAATAAATAATAATGGAAGGACATTGCTTTATTAATAATAATAATAATAATAATAATAATAATAATAATATGATGATGATGATGATGTTAAAGAATAGGAAAAAATCTGACATCTAAGCTAGCGCATTTTTAATTTGTTCTTCTAATTAAGAGCCATCGTCACATGTTTTGGACAGCGTTGTTGGCATTGTCTAATTCTAATTAAGACATGTAGATGTTCTTCCGTGCCGCCTGGCGAGCAACCACGAGGCCTATGGAGAGCTTTTCAAAGTGCGAATGTAAATACGCGGCTTTCTTCCTAAATATCGGCACAGCCCGTAAGCCATATGAATGAGACTTTAAGGCACTTTATACGGAACACACAGCACAGCTTTCTTTGTGCCGGCCTGCGCTCTTTAAACACACATGAGTGGCCTATTAGCAGAGCCACGTGTCCTAATGAGCCCCTTTGGAAGAGCCCAGCAGGAGTCGACATCCCACTGAGGCAACGTGGAGCCCCCGATCTATTTAACCCACAAACGCGTCCCAGGAGCGTCACTTTGTTTCGTGGTTGCAGGTAGACAATCCTGTCCTGCAGTGTGGTGTACCCAACAAACACTGACATAAGAACCAAAAGCAGCCTGGGATTTGTGATGGAGAACATGTTACTTGATATCGACCAAGACAGCGCATCGGAATTTGCGTTCTGGGGACAAATAGATACAAAATTTCAATTCCCATCACAGCTGGATAGTTTGCTCTTCGACTGCAGCATGGTGGCTGACCAGCTGTCCCCCTGGTCATCTTTTGCGTGCCAGTCCGTGTTCCCTGACGCTGAGCTGACCTTCAGTGATTTGGACTCTCCATCCCCACAGCCGGAATTGGGTGCTGAAGCGGACAGCTCCCAGGTACATGAGAGCCAGGAGATCGATGGGCGCGGGCAATGGCAGGCTACTCCTCACCATCCCTATAAGGTGCAGCGACATGCGGCCAACATCCGGGAGAGGAAGAGGATGCTGAGCATCAACTCTGCCTTTGAGGAGCTACGATGCCACGTGCCGACCTTCCCCTACGAGAAGCGCCTTTCCAAGATAGACACCCTGAGGCTGGCCATCGCCTACATCGCCCTGCTGAGAGAGATCCTCATGTCCGGCTGTGATCCAAAGTCATATGTGGATGACTGCATGAAGAATGGGTACAAGAACCAGGCCAACGCCGTGTGGAACACAAGTGGTATGAGAAGTGCATCAGCCGCATCAGTGCATTTATCGATGCCTAGGTTAGGGAAGGGGACAGCGCAGCTTTTGTAGTTAGTTGAAATGATCTGTACACATCCTTATATATTTCATGCAACATTTTGTGATTTATTTAAAGATAACACTCAAGTAAAACTGAATACATTTTATGTTAAAAGTTCAATTTTAAGTTAAATTTTAAGTACATTAAATGCTTAAAGAATGATGGTCTCTATCAAACATAATACAACCGCAAACTATGACTGGGTTATGGTGCCATGCCCCCCCCTAAATGGTGCCTTTCTGGCTGTGTGCTGTGTTTGCCTTCCAGCTGCCCTGACCTTCAGTTTTTGTACTCAGAAGAGTCCTTCTTTGTGAGGGGTCGGTTTGACCCCTTTAGGTCAGCATTAATATGGGAACGCGCAAATTGTTAAACGGTCGTAATAATGTATTTAAACCTTTTGTCTCCCCCCTCCTTCAGACCTGACTGCCCGGCTCTCCTGGATAAAGTGGGATTAGGACTCGCACTGCCTATGTGGAGACACTACGAGGACACACACACACACACACACACACACACTGACACACAGGATCAGACTGGGGACACACTCTTCATTGCTGGGTCGCTGTGTATTGTCTAAAGCACTTTACACGCCTGTTTCTTTCTCATACTGTGTGTGTTTGAACATGCGTGTGCATGTCCTGGGTGGCACTAACGAGAATGGGATTTGAACCGAACCCCTTCTGCATGCTTGTGGGAGTCAGCCAGCCCCTCCTGAAGAGTTGCTGGGAATTATGGGTACACTGTGTTAAAGGCTTGAATGTTAGGAATGTTTGTATGTAAATATTGGTGCATCGTTTATTTAAATATTTATATACTCACCTAACTCACCTGACCAGGTAAAATGAAGGATGTGTACATTTCAATGCTACTGCAAACTGTCATTTGAATCTTTAATATGACCAGGAGGGTAGTTTATTTAGTTAGAAACAGGTGTAACCTGCTGTGTGTTTAGCAGTCATGTTGGTTTGCTAGCTACTCTGCATGGGAAATGCTGCTGCGCCAAATAAAGGGTCTTTTCCTCATTCACTTCCCTTACGAGGCTCCGTAGTTATTTTTGCCTATAGATGTGTGTGTGTGTGTGTGTGTGTGTGTGTGTGAGTGTGTGTGTGTGTGTGTGTGTGTGTGTGTGTGAGTGTGTGTGTGTGTGTGAATGTGTGTGTGTGTGTAGCCGTAGCCTAAATGTATTTCCACGTTCTATTCTCACTTGACTGCAAACCATGAACGGATAATTTGGGAGAGAACAGGGCAGAGGAATTAAGGCACCCGCGCTTCCCCCTAGTGGAAAGTTTTGGTAACCATTTCGTAAATCGACGCAGACTTTCCGAAGACTGAGTATCTCGATCTCCACGAAGCGCGAAAGGTCAGTTTTAGCACACAATAATAAATTAGCAAATGCGGCTAAACTGAAATGTTCATAAGATGAATTTCAGCAATCGGGGGAGGGTCCCCCATGACACATGTCGTCGGCCCACAAACCCATGGGCATGGTATGCCCGGTATGATTGCCAGATCGGGCCTGCTCTTTATCAACATGTAGCACAACCAGGCCCCGAGTGGCCCATCGCGAGCCTCGGGGTAGTTCCCGGTGGGCAGCCTAGCTGTTAGCTGGCCAGAAACAAAATTATTTGACAGGTTTAAAATTAAGCCGGTCCGAAATAAAATAATTTTATGTTTTACATTCTACAACAACGCTTTGGAATGTTAATCATTGAGTTTTCTCACACACACAATAGACCATGATTGCTCTGCATGGAAAAGCACGCGCATAGGCGGCACGTGCGTGTCTGATTGCGGGAGCGTGGCGCGCGCTGCGGAGGTGCGGAGACTGATCGCTTGCTGTTGCTGATCACGGGGAGTTTCTCAAACGGTGGAGGGTAGAGAGATAACAGGCGGGCCTGAGAAAGTCAGAATGTTTAAACAGTTCAGTGTTTCATAAGTAAGTCAGTAATAGTCTAAATTTACCGGGATAACGAGACTTGAACTGTGGCATCTATGTGGCATTTATCAAAGTTCCCCAAGAACTAATACAAAACGGGCTGGAATTGGGCATAAGATTTCCGGGCTGAAAATCACTCACACTCCGATTCTGACCGCAGCTGTTTGTTACGTGCGCTTGTGTCAGTAGGAAGTCGGTATATGGTTTATTTACAGTTTGTGTGTCATTTTATTGTTAATCGCTGGAGAACATAGACGCTGAGTGCTCTGCAGCAGTGCCTCCTCCAGCCACCTCCATCCAGAGCCATGCATGGTGTAATGAGCACACCATGTAAGTACCTTCTGTCTAAACCTCGCTGAACTTGTATTAGAACTGCTGCAGGAAATACCCAGGTGTATCATTTAGCGGAAAATGGTTAGTTCTTCTAGTCAAAGTGTTAGGTGCGCATCTAATTGTAGATGCAATGCATGAACGCAGAAATGTGTGTTCTGTGCCAGTTAATGTTTATTTCTCGGACACCTTGGGAACACTTAGCCTCTGAGATTAGACGGGAAACAATTGTCCTGAAGAAGTCGTTTGAAAATGCTTTAGTTTAGTATGTTTTACATTGTTACAGATGTAACATTTTTTTGGTTTGTTCAAGCAAACATAACGAACTGCGATTTCAACTCGGTGAACTGCTTGAAGCGGATCGTTTTGTCGTAACATTTGTGGGTGTCCAGTCTTTGCAGCCAAACCAGGGTATTTTATTGCTATTTTTTGTTGCATCTTTTTATGGAATTGCGCTGCCTACTTGTAGTGAACCTGTGCATTTGTTGGTGGATTTTGTTTTGTTGTTCTGCATCGCTTAATGACAGCGCTGTTTTCATTGTTATTCACAGTTTGCATGTTTGCAAGCAGAGTAAAGCCTTGTTCTTGCATAACGAGCGCTTCAAGTAAAACTCATCGGGGTGGAAGGTGCTTTAGACACTTCATACTGATGAAATGCAGGGCGGTTTTGACTTAGCTGTGTCTATCATTTCATGTGTATAGTGTAACAGGTGCACTGAATGCTGCAGGCCAGCATTGAATTATATACTCTCTCTGCTGAGTATTGTGAATGAAGTGGGTGCAGGTGAGCTGGAGGCTGCAGCTAATGGTTTGCCTGGACAGTTTAGCAGCTCTTGGAACCACAGCCCTGGTCAGGCTGCGCTTCCTGATGCTGAATGGGCTCATCTGAGTCTGCTGTGGGTTTAAGTTGTTTGCGATGGTCCTTCTTGTTAAGGCCTATCTCCGTCTTACGCAGCTAGCACAGCATATTCACTCCTCAAGCGTCTTCTTAACATCCATCTCATCCGAAGCGCTGGCTGCATGTCGTTTCATTAAGTAAAACCGTAAACGTATTTCGGTCGATTAGCGACTTGAGTGAAACGAGTGATCACTGCACACGTCCTACCCCGCGTAATTACAGTGACTGCGTCACCATAGTTTGTCCTACATTACGTTGCTAAACTGACACCATCATAAAAAGGTTTTCAGCGTATTACATCCCAGTGCAAGCGCACTCGGCTTGGAAGTGAATCTTCCTTCGGGACCTCCGGGCCGTTGCTCTTTAAGCATATTCGGGGAGGGTAGTGAACGGGGACTGTGGGGGTCGGGATGAGCAGTGAACAATTTTAAATGCATACCAGAAATAAGTATGATACCCCCCCAGTAACGGTCCAAACTAATTTTGCGCCCTAGGCGAGCATCACCAGCGGCGCCCCCCCCCCCGCCCACACCCTGCCAAAAAACGCAACACCGCCCAACAGTGTCCCCGCCCCTCCCC
>JAAGVU020000001.1:52495737-52511590 GCA_011763525.2 Mormyrus iriodes
GGCTTGTTCTTTTCATATTAAGACACATTAATACCAACTAGTTTTAAGAATAGTGGAATGTTACACTTTTTTTCTTCTTCCGTTTGTGGCGCCCCCTGGATGGATGGCGCCCTTAGCATTTGCCTATATTGCCTATGCCACGGGCCGGCCCTGTACCCACCCCTTCTCTCCACCAAAGGTAACCCGTTTCCCAAGCAAACTGGTCTGTAATATGCTTTGTGTGTAAGAGAGTCAGCTGGGGGAGAGGGGAAGGGGGCGTTAAAGTGGCGTTTTACGTTTATACATGCACACCTAGATTCATATCGCGGTGTATTCGACGATTTACCCGTTCTACGCGCCTCGTTCAACCGCTTTCAGCTTTTCATGATTGACGTATAAACAAACAAATTACGTCTTACAGGATTAACCTGTTTAGTTTCAAAAAAAGGTCATCTCAAATATTCAAATCAATCTTTTTCTGCAAATGGTTTACCATTAAACTTAGCCTACTGAAATGTAACCTGCACAAACTGGTTTCCCTTTTGCGGTTAGTTTAAGCCTACTGGAAATGCAGATTGTTATAGTGGCGTGTCTTTCTGTGCTTAGTTAATGTAGGCCTATACATTTCCCTGAACTCTACAGTTATTTAGTGTATTTTAAACGTGACAACGAAAGTGCACGACTCAGTGTAACTTAAGACTTGTCCCTCCTGTTTATTAGCGGGCCAATGGCAAGAAGCTGTGGCCAACCTCCTCCGTGCAGTCCGTTATTTAGTATCTGACACTGGGATAAAGTTTCCAAATAAATAATAACGGGGGGAAAAAACTTAGCGCATACGAAAAGTTATGTAAGACCTAAATTTAATTCGGGATATGAACATGAAGCGGGAGCGGTGAGACGGCAATTAAGTAAAATCTGCCTGGACTTTATTATTGAAATAATCATCAAATCCGGATTTAAAGTGGAGACGCGTTTTTACGGCGTTCCTGAGTTCTCTTAAAAAAAGAGGAATGGAAGAAAGTTCCAGCTCCCCGGTCTACCCGGTGGATAGTGAGGAGGAGGCAGACAGGCAGCAAAAGCGGATCGGCAGGAAGAGGCGACCCAGCAAAAAGCAGTGCGATGACGGCAGCCCCGCTTCGGGTAAGCGGGGCAAAAAGGCCAGTCCGAGTCGCACGCACTCCTACGAGGAGCTGCAGAACCAGCGGATTCTGGCCAACGTCCGGGAGAGGCAGCGGACGCAGTCGCTGAACGAAGCCTTTGCGTCTCTGCGGAAGATCATCCCGACGCTGCCCTCGGATAAGCTCAGCAAGATACAGACCCTGAAGCTGGCCTCTAGATATATTGACTTCCTGTACCAGGTGCTGCAGAGCGACGAGATGGACAGCAAGATGTCCAGCTGCAGCTACGTGGCTCACGAAAGGCTGAGTTACGCATTCTCTGTGTGGCGGATGGAGGGAGCCTGGTCCATGTCGGCGTCTCATTAGCGGTCGGCGACGCTCAGTGAGTATCAGAGCGGACACTACGTACAGAAATGTCCGAACCTGTGTAAAACCACCACACCCCAGGGTATGTGCGGGACGAATGGAGTTAACTGCGCTGTTTTGTGTGCTGTTTTAGTGTTACTCTGTCCATCGTCTCGCTAACATGCGGGAAGACTTGCCAGTGTATCAACAGACAGGGAGTCTTGGCTGAAATGTTTAATAAACTGTTAAAAACCACGTAATCATTGAAACACAATAATTAAGCAAAGGCGGTAATAAAATTATTCTAATTCTAAAATTTAATGTGACGATATATTTATGTAAATGGGAATACGGAATCCATCTATCATTTAGCTTCATTGTTAATTATAGTAAAAAAAAACACATTCTGGTTACTTTTAGGGGAAAAATAAGCCATTACAGTGCCGTGAAGACTGGATCGAATAACGGTGGACAGGTGTGTTATCTCAGACCACCTGGAGGACTGAAGTTCAATACATCTTCTAAACGCCTATGCTGGTCAAGGTCACGGTGGCTTGGAGCCCATCCCAGGCAGCAATGGATAGGGCGCGGTGCCAGGCCATGCAGGGCGCATTCACACAGACATGTACTAGGGGCGATATAGAGACGCCAATCAATTAGTCAAAATGCATGTTCATGTGGGGGCGTGCAGAGGCAATCCAAGATACACGGAGAGAACATGCCAACTCCCCTCCCACACACACACACATGTGGAGGTGTGATAGGACAGTCCTCCAGCAATGGCTAAACGTGTCATGTCTAGTTCACCTATCAATAAAGAGATTTATCAGTCGAAATTTGGCCTTTAAAATCAATCCAAGTCCAAAACGATGTTTTGCCTGCAGCCAAAAAATGGAAAAAACACTGATACCTTATATCTGGTCACAACTGTTTGACTTGGTGGTTTATTTTGTCAGTTAGTTTTAATTCCCGTGTCCATTTCTAAGTATATTTAGATCTTGGGAGCGGACGCGCGTTGTGCAACGAGCATGAACCGCGATATCTCTTGCGGATATTTGTATCTGTAATTACATGTTTTCATGCGTGAAGCCGCAGCACCGACTTTTAAACATCTGTTACGTTGCCAGGTGTCGAATCTTTAGCGAAGTATCAGTTCAAATCTGTGTGAAGGACGTTTACATTTTTAATTGAAGTTCCATTCATTTAATTAAATGAGATCGTTTATAATTTTTGCAAAGTTTTCAAACCTGGTGTTGTGGTACTGTGTACATTTGAATCTGTATTATATGACAGCGTTTTTCGATATGTAGCCTACGCGCTATTTTAATTCAAGGTCTATTTAAATATAGGCCGAAGAATTGACAGCAGTCCGGTCCTGCACAACGGACCACGTTTTTCCATTAGAATAATTAGAACAAATCTAGTATCATTCGCGCAGTTCTTGCATTGCTTGTTGCTTAAGTGCTACGCATGTAATAATCCAGTCCGCATTGACATTAATGTTCCTGAGCGAACTTGGCATTCGTTAAGGAAGTGTGTGTTATTCGTAAGTTTTTTTTTTTACTATCAAATGCTTACTTAAATCATAGTAACACACACACACACACACACACACACACACACACACACATATATATATAATACACCTAAATTAACAATTTTGATTGAATTTTATTAAACCGGAATCGTTCTTTGCTTAACAATATAGACGTTTTAGAATCGATGTCACAAAACAAATGTTAGAATATGAATTAAAATAAAGGCCGTTATACATTTTACTCTCCTAATATTTTAGCGAATTTATTGAAACTTTTGGAAAAAGCGGAAAGGGTTTTTTCACGTGCACTTTCTGTTAGAAATACTCATTTCTTTAATGGTTTCATAAGTGCCTGAGTTGAATTGTGATGTGCGCGGTGCTGCGGGGCTGGTCATTTGCATCTCTCCCCAAATGATAACAGTGCGTATGTAAACGCTTGGCTACGTTCCTAACGACATCATTAATAAATTTCCCTTATTTTACAGATCGTTTACTTCTGTGTCAGAAGATGCAGAAAGATTTATAGAAGAACCCGCCAACGCCGAGCGTAAAGGACGGGAAATTACTTTGGATTTAAACTTTAAATTTAAACATGTTTTCTATATAGCTTTGTACCGCAGTATTACAGCAAGTTCGTCAAATTCTCTTCCTCAGGGCGCTCCCCACTTCACCGAAATCTTTTCATTCAGGAAAGTATTGTTTTTCCTCCGGGATCTCTTTATCCTTTGCTTAAAAAAAACGAAATGTATGAAGATTTTGTACATATCTATGTGAGTACCACTATGTGACATTTTGAAGGAATTGGTTGAAATTGGAATAATACATTTTTGAGGAATATGATGCATGAAAAAAACAACGTTAAACCTTCAGCAACACCGCCATGTTCCGTCCATTGTAAAAAAACAACATTATTTATTGAATCGAATTTTTGTTGGAAAAGCTAAGAGCCATGGATTGTTTCACAATGAAATGAAAGAGTGTGCTCACTGTAAATCGTTTTATTTGAGTCTTAATCATTTAATCTGCATTTAAAAGTCGGAGAGGGAAAGGCGATTATGCCTTACAGAACCGATATGGTTGGTCTGTATGGGTGTGAAAACACAAGCCCCCCCTTATTTACTGTATAGCAGTGTTTTGTGCCAAAACTGTCAATCCTTAAAGATGTTGGAAAAATAAATACATTTTATTTTGCGTAAGAGTTAGTTCTTTATTATCCTTAGTATGATAAGGAAGCCACTGTTTTTATTTTAAAATGCTTAAATCTAAATAGGAAGTCACTTTTTAAAACCCGTTCTCCAAGTTGTTTTCTTAAAGCCATTGCGAATTAAATGAGGCGCTTTCTCCCCGGTTTGTGAGGGCGTTTGTTCGGTCTTTTGCTTTGGTTGTGTGGAAAGAATATAACAGAGATAAATGTCATAATAAAATCGCAGGAGATTCATTAGGAGCAGAGAGAAACACGGCTCTGTTTCAGACCGGGGCATATATTTAAGCGAATAATAGGTAATCACTTAAATAGCAACGCCTCCGGGGGAATTCTTTATTTAACAATGAAAGCCGACCGAACAGCCACAGATAACGCCATCAAATACTTGTACCGCTTTGAAATGCTGGACTGCAACTAGACCCCTAATTCGGCGTTTAAATTTAAACATTGTTTCCCCGAAGCATAAAATTGGGTACAAATAATTAACCCGTATTTAAGAGTTAAGCATCTATAAACTGAATAGAACGGCGAGTTCGCCCGTGAACACAAGATCCCATTGTTAATGGACTGTGATTTTATACTGTATATGTACAGTCTAAACATAAATGGATCATGTACGCGATCTGTCAGTCACAGTAAAAGCAAGATATGTAATCAAATACATGGATACAAATAGGAAAGCGCGTATAATTTAGTATCAGACGGAAGTAGCCGCTACATGTTGTCAGGGTGAGAAAAATATAAAAATTCGAATTCCCCCTACATTTTCCTAACAAAGATTTTTACAGCTGGATGGTTAATGGAGCAGTTAAAGGTAAATATTGTACAACAGCAGGCGCCGCTTTTGGCACCAGTAGATTTCTTTAACCAGCATGCCGCCGGGCGTGCATCTGTCGGCGGCCCTGGACGATCCGCGTCCTCCCTGACACCCGCGCCGCTCAGCGACCTGCTCACTGACGCGGTACTGCGGCGGCAAGGATACCATAACATAACATAAACAACCTCTAAATGTACCTGCAGCTAAAGCTGGGGTCTTTTGGTGTCTTGCCAGCAGGGGGCGTATTTATCAAAGAACTGGACGGAATGCAGTAATCGTAAATTTGAAAGTGATATAGATGGTTATTCCTTATATTGTCAGGCCTTTTCCTCCTTCAGAGTAAGAGCAGTTTGTCGTACTCTTAGCGCTTCCTGTATTACCGTGTTCAGCTACTCCCTCGACTGCCCGTACGCTTTTGCTGTTCAGAGGTCCGGGTGGATCCGCGGTGCTCCCTCCGCCTCTCCCGGGGTACCGTGCTGCGGGGGTGCGCTGAGTCAGAGGACCCACGGGAATCCATCCCTAGCCATACCTCTTACTTCCGTAGAAAGTGTTTTCTGGACCACACCTCTGATCGCGTAGAGTACGACCAAATTCATCACCAGCTGTCAAAATGACTCCAGTGTAAAAACAGCTACCAAAACCATCGTTTATTTACAAAAACTCGTGATAACTTTTAAATATGCATCCTTGTAAATTCGTCTGTAATCCTGTGTAGACCATAAAATATAGTCGTACTCTGGCAATCTCCATTAATAAAAACATAAAATATAGGCATACCCTGTTCCTGTAACGAAAGCTATCAGCTATCACAATCTTGCGTAAATTGAAATATTTAATTTTTCAGAATCTACATGACAACTCATGACTTAAGGAGCTTGAACGCGGAGTAAATACCGTGGGGTTAGTGTGCGCTGAAAAAAGGCGAGCAGCGGCTTTGATAATGAGGCATTAGCCGCAGGCTGCCCGTGAGCCAAACGGCACTTAAAACGGCTTCAGGCTGCAGTAAAAGTGCTGTATAACTCACAGATGTTTCCCGTAAAAAGACGGAAAAAAACTACAAAATTTTAATTCGCAATAAAAATGGATAAAGTAACAGTTTACGCCGTGTGCACCTTAAATATAACTGCGCGTTTGGTCCGTTTGCTTTAATCACCAATGTTTTCCTTGTTAAGTCTTAACTAAACCCCACCTGGGTTTGTTGGGATGACCAAACCGAACCAAGCACCATGTTTATTATGGCTGCTAGTCGGGGATCATTACAGGAAAGGCGTCAGCCCATCTAATGAACGCAAAGCGTTCAAAATCTATTATCGTACTAATATATATTAGTAAAAAGCCCCTCCCAGACTGTGCGGCCATAGTCTCTCCTCGGCCTGTGTGGCTAGGTCGACATGACCTGGACTGCCCCAGTGAAGATGACCATTTACTTTGTCATGCCGTGCTCAGTACCATTGTTACGATTGCTGTAGGGTTTTGGGGTAACTTTAGAGACTGGGGTCCTTATGGAGGCTTGAATTTAACCCCCCTATATCTAAATTGCTGAGTTTGATCTTAGAGGGTTTATTTTCCATGAAATGAGTTTCATCAAAGAAGCTGTAACCTCAGAATGTCTCTGAGTGATTCGGTGAGTGTGCTGGACGATGCTGGTGAAAGACACTGTCGTGGTGAGGGACAGCGCTGCCAAAGGGGAGGGAGCGCCCCCTGGCTGCCAGTGTCTGTGATGTCCTGCTGTGAAGCTCTGTGTTTCTGCAGGAGCAGTGAGGTCCAGAGGCTGGCAGCTGGCCAAAGGAGCGAGGGAGGTTAGCTACATAATGTGCTGGATAATCGCCATGGGTACAGCAGGCAGGCGGGTGGGCTCAGATGGGAATGTCATTTTCAGGTGAAAACGGTGAGTTTTTTTTCCTGTCCCCAGATTACATGGCGGGGGTGGGACAGAGTGCAGGGTGGCGATGACCATCATCTTCACTGAGCAGGGAGCCCCGCCCTCCATTAAAGCGTGTACTTTACCTCACACTGTACCCCGTAAGAGGGTGCTTCTGTGTGTTATGTCACCTTTGTCCTCGTTCTTGTGGGATTTTGGCATGACCATAATCACAGCTTACATCTAGCTTTTAGCAAGCAAGCCCACTGTGCAATAATGTTAGCATGCCCAGGGGGGGTTGGGCAGCCAGCTGACCTTGGACCCCCAGAGGTTTTTTTTCTCCTTACTTGGGAGTTTTTGGTTCCTCTCCTCTGTTGTCATCTGGTCCTCCTTCATTCTTTAGTTAATTTCTTTGTCTTTCCCTTTTCCTATATTATTCCTATCTCTCAATATCATGTAAAACACTTTGGGGCGACTCTGTTGTGAAAGGCGCTATATAAAAATGAATTGAATTGAATTGAATTGATTTTGGAACCTCCTGGCTCCTGATCTCAGACTGTGTGGCTGGTTTTCCATTCTTGTACTGCTGTGTGGTTTCTGAATGTGATGCCCCCTGCTGGCCATTTTGCAGGGCTTCCCCATGAATGCGAGGGCGGGCTGATCGGCCATTTGTCGATGTTAGTTTAAATATAATGTTATGTATTATTGATGGTCAGTTGATTGCAGTGTATCATTAGGCCTTTAGGTCTTGAAGACGATTTGTAGGCCTTTACATTGAGACTTTTCAGACCTGTGGGTTATTTCCATTGTTAGATAATATATAAATGTAAATTAACAAGGAATTTTAGACAAAAAATCTGTTTGGAGTACTGTCACTGCAGGAGGAAAGTTTTGGGTTTTAAAAAGCTGATTGGATGAGATGATTAGATAACTGGTAGAGATGAATGCTTTCCTTCTCATTGCCAAACGAGTTGTTTGACGTCAGTAATGTTTGGTTACCATTCTTCATCACTTGGTTTGGCCAGAGAAAGTGCTGCTTGAATAAAACCAGGACACATTCTTTCAGAAAGATGATCCTTTATAATGACAAACACAAATGCCAGCCAACCGTCCCAGTAAAAATCCTCTTTTATAAAATTGGAGACAAAACAAAATATATTTATATACGTGTATCTCTCATTTGTAATTCTGCGAATTGTCCTTAAACCATAGTGGTCCAAGATATCAGTAGCTGATGTCTGGCCTGTTCTTGGAGGACAACGCACCTGTCAAACATCTGGAATTTTCTCTTTCTGATTTTCTGAGCTGCAGATGTCCGTCGGCTTATCAGTGGTTACCCTGCGTCCCAGCCCGGTTTCAGCTTTCCGTTTCACCTACGCACATAAAATTACACGAAGTGTTTGAACTCCGCAAGCGCTAGCAGTTATGTAATTTCCAGAGTTTCATTCCTTGCATTTTTTTTTAAACCAAAATCTTTTTTTAAAATAAAAACAAAGGGCAAAAAAACTCCAAAGTCTGATCTGGGCTCCAACTCTTTCAAAGCATTCACTCTTGATTTTCTTCTGCAAATGTGTTTGACACGCAGTTAAGCAGGCAGACAGACAGAGAAAAAACGAACCGTGCAGATTAGGGAGTTACTTGATTTCGTGACCCGGAAGCCAGGCAGAACAAAAGTTAAGGACTTAGTCAGGTTTGAGAAGATTTTGGGGTGAGGCCTTCCACTCCTCGTCATGTGGAGGTGTCCATCTGTCCCCTGCCAGAGTGTGTGACAGGTGTGGTTGGGGACTCTGTAATCTAGCCATTTCATGAGAGCCCCCATGGTCCTCCAGACCAAGTCAATGTGAGTGAAAGCCACGCTGGGCCTCTTCTTTCAACCTAAACATAGAAGATCCTGCTGAAGCTCCCCCAGGGGGTGGGGTCAGAATCTGCCTTTGCTGTCCGAGTGGGGGGGGTGCTTCTTGTTTCTGGAACAGGGCTGAAGCTCCACAGTCATGCTGCTATACTGCACATTCTGCATATTCCTGACCAGCAGACGTCATTTCACCCCCATCCTAATTGGCTTGCAATATATATTTATATTCTGTCAATAAGAATGATTCAGCTATATTTATGTATTCAGAATATATTTATATAATTACACACACACACACACACACACACACACACACAAACACACACACACACATATATATTTCGATGTACTATGAACAGAACACATGGTTAATATATAATGGTTGGAGTCATTACATAAATCCACCAAAGTGCCATTCCCTCCACAATCTACATAAAAGCCAAAGAAAGTGATATCTGCACAAACTGTCAACAAATAGGGGGGAAAAAACTGGAGACAAATGCTTAGATCTGAGCGCCATCAGCCAAACGCAGGTGGGGAGGTTTAAACAGCAGATGAACAGGAAATGAACCAGGAAACACAGCAAGACAGTGAGGTTCTCACACCGACGAGAACCTGAATGGGGACTCGCTCAGACGAGGCTGAGAAGGTCCGAATCCCATCAAACCAGACCATATTGATACAGTACCCCAGCATTCAGTGCATGTGAAAAAGTGATTTCTGTCTCTGTATGTACATACGTTCAGTAGTTTAATGCAGTAAAATGTCAATTTTCAGGCCCATGCAGACTGTTGTAGGCAGGCTTGCTGGCAAACTCATGCTTTATGTTGTTCTTTACAGGGCTAAACACTGGCTGCAGCACACAGTGGGCTCAGGAAACTGTCATGAGTCTGAAGCTGGCGTTTCTCTCATTAAAGGAAGCTGAATCAGAGCCGATGCCAATCCGCCACCCGGGGTGGGGGGGTGTTCCTTTCCCCCCAGTTAGCTTTCAACATTTTCCTTTTTTGTAGAATATATCATACTGGTAGGTTGCAGTCTGTGTATGTGTGTGAATGTCGTCCCCGGTGGAACCCATCCTCCTCTCCGCCCACGTCCAGGGAGAGATGCATGACCGGCTCGAAACTCAATCCGCATTCTGGTTGCCCCCCCCAGGCATGTTTAGCCTGCGGATTCTTCTGGACCCGACCTTCAGCTGTTCAGAATAACACGAAATTTCTTACGTCTGATCAGTTTTTTTATGGAGAGAAAATCTGATTAGCAGAGTATGTGTCATGTGATCAGCAGTCGCGCCTGTGTCTGGCCTGTCTTATGCCCCATAACATGGGCTCCCGCCTTGCTGCGCCTGGTCCCGGGCCCGGGGCCCCTTGTAGTGCAGAGGAAGCCGTTGGCCTCCGCTTTCATATGGTGTGTCTGACCTGTTGGGACATCCGACAAACTCTGGACCGGAGCTGCCTCTCAGTTTCTATTTGTCGGCACACTGTACTCCCACCTTCTTGGGCGTGGCACCCCACTTCTTTCCCCCAGTTAATCACCGCTGACAGGATGCAGGCGGGATGGGGCAGAGGCTATGCTAAATCAAAACCCGGAGGTCAGAGGAGTGCCCCATGCAGGAGCTACAGGGGAGGGCCTTCCTCCATCGGCTCATCCTGCAGCCTGCAAAGCAGAAGGTCAAAGGTCAAAGAAGGTGGTAGATAGTCAAGGTTTGAATAGGGGGAGCCAAGTCTGGCATCTCAGATAAAAGGGGGGGGGTACCTGCTGTCAGTCTGCGTGGGGGCCACCGACAGCGACGCCATGGCGATCACTGTGTCCACCTCATCTCTCTCACACCTTTGCACCTCCAACAGAGAGTAGCACGCTGTGGCTAGGTGGTGACGTGCTGCCCTCCAGTACTTACCTAGGAGATGACATCATGGGATGGGGGTGGGGTCAAAAGTCAAAGGACAGCCCACAGAGCAGCGACATGCCCTGGATATGTCTGGTGGCTCTGAGAAACACTCACTCTGGATTTCCAGAACTTTCTCAATGGAGCGCACCGCGTTTGGGTTCGGTCTCTGCTGCAGGATTTCCTGTGGTAGGGGCTCCAGCTGAGGGGTGGAGCAGATGTACAGAGATCAGAGCACAGCAGGTGGTGCTAAGGAGCAGTTAAGGAGCTGGCTGCACATTGGCTGAGCCACTGACAGCAGTATGGGTTCCAGCGCTGGTTTGGAAAGCACATTCTTCACCACTGTTTTAGAAAAATGTGCCTGAAGGACAACATTTCCATTGTTTTATGAAAGGAAAATCTTAAGCTGTGTGAGTCCTGCTCCGGGGCTGTCGGAGTACCAGTGCGTTCTCCGCACTGTGATCCACAGCGCTCCAAAAGGACCGGGAACAAGGCCAGTGCCACAGTTACGGCAACGTTTTACTATCTTACTTTATTGTGTTTTTTTCCCCCTAGAGTTTATAACTCTGTAAGGGTTTGTGGGGGGGGAGGGGGTTGGCCTTCACCTCTCCTGGTCCTGCATGGGGACATATACTAGCGAGGGATGACTGAGAACTGGATCTCTGTGTTGTGACAAGCCAACAGTCTGGCTGACTGCTAAAGGCCCCAGGTAGCACATATGCTAAAGCTGCTGTAAGCCCTGTCAAAGGCTGGGGGGGGGCATTTGCTAACTTCAGCCTCCCAGCATCTACATCCCTCCCATGGCCCGTCTGTGTACCCCCCCTCACCGGGAGCCCCAGCAGGGCAGAGACGCAGGACTCGGAGGCGTCGCAGATGGCAGTGAGGTCGTGGCCCCCCTCCAGGGCAAGCACCAGCCGGCCCCCCGCCAGTGCCATCAGCTGCATGGTCATGTAGCCGAAACCTGTCACAGAAAACAGGAAGTGTGTGTGTATGTGTGTGTGTGTGTGGCGGGGTAATGCTCTGCTATCCGACTGTGCTGACTGGACACTGATCAAAGGTGGTGCTGGGGAGGGTGAAAAATATGACATCATTCTCCCTTTAAAATCTGCAGCCTGAACACATAATATGAGCCAGCTTTCAGTTTCAGAAGTACAGCGGGGTACTTTAGCTCCAGTGTCCAGCAGAACTCCCCCCCATCTACAGCTGGCCCCCGGGCTGTATGGCATGGCTGCCCCTGTTCCTGACACCTCACCAATGCACCTTGCCTACTGGACATTGTGGACACACTCTGCTAATGACATGATAATTATATCCGCCTTTGGCATGGAGGGAGGTCTTACATCGGGCCATCAGCTTGTACCCGCCCAGAGGAGGCAGGTGCCCCTCTGCTGCGTCGAAGCCCGATGACACCAGCACCACGTCTGGGGCGAACTCAGTGGCGATGGGCATCACCACAGTCCTGTTGGGAGAGAGAGAGCCTTCAGACATCCGTCAATAAGCAGCTGGCTCGGAGCAGGCGAAGGCAAAAGGTTCACCTGTCACGTGACAGGGTCAGTACGATCCCTTTGTTTAATAGTAATTTCTCACTTATTTGTGATTAGAGTCACCGATCAACCTCCTGTCCATAAATGGCCTTAGTTTTGATCTGAGGAGAAGTGGTCAGCAGTACAGTGAGGGAGGTGTAAAGTGCTGGGACATCTACAGGACCTCCACTGGAAGGGGGGGGGGTTACTGGCCCATCATGAGTCTGCACTGCGGCCATGCGCACTTCACTGATCCTCTCTGACTGTCCCTCAGGACGGCTGCAGCAAAGGTCATTTTAAGCTTTCATGTTGCTTTAAAAAATTCCCATAATGCCGGCGAGGTACATGTTTTACAGGGAGATGAGGTTCAAGCTGTACATGATGTGAAAGGAGTGCAGCAGCAGCAGCCTGGACTGGCTAAGTGTTAAAAAGTACGTCACAGGAAATTTCCAGCACGGGAAGAGAGAGGGCTCATGCAGGAGGAATCTGCCTTGATGGCTCCCGCTGGAGAGCAGAGCAGTATGACTCCTGGAAAATAAGCTCATAAGTACACAGACTCTGGAAAACAGAAGCCATCGACCTATAAGGGGCTAGCGGCCTGTTAGCAGCCCATGGCTGGTTGTCGTCGTCTGTCTGAGCCCTGGGTAAGTTTCATTCGCTAAGCCCCTCACATCCTGCCTCTTAAATTATTTTATATCGTCTCTGGGACATCCTGGCAGGCTATAAACAGGGACACGTGATCCCTATAGGCTGTGAGTGGCCCACTCCCCCGTGTTCAGGTTGGGAAGCGTACCAGGCCAGTTCTGGGTAAGTACTGTGTCATGTGCAGGGGGGGCCCTAATGATGCAACCCGTACACAGGCTGTGTGGCTGGAGTGACGATCAGGGATCTGTTGCTGAACCTGAGTATGATGGTAAGATATCCAGCCTCTGTAGGTGACTGAAGGGTAAAAGCACAGCCTCTGTGTGAAAGGCGTGCTGAGTCTCTGTGCTGGGCTACATTACCCCCCTCCCCCGCCACCTTCCTGCGGAGACCCTGGCAGGCACTTCTCTGCCCTGAGCCTGGCTCCTGTATCCATTCTTTCCTCTGAATCATTCCTGGCTGACTTGCTGCAGAGGTGCATGGCGGACGGCAGGTCCTGGACGCCCTCACAGCAAGTTCACGCTGGCTCTGCTGAATGACGCGGCCGAAGGGGCCCACTTCCCCTCAGTTGTATGTCCCAGATAGAAGCAGAATTCGGGAAAGCCCCAAGGCCCAGTGGTACAGTGTCCTCAACAGAATGCCGGTTACGGAGAGAGCAGGGAAAGTGGACATGCTCCCAGTGGCCACCGTGTGTGTTTCGGATCTGCTGGTGGGGGGCAACCTGCCTGGATTTATATATGTATTAATCTCTGCCCGCCCACCCATCCGTCTAAGGGTACATCAGCCCCCCCACATTCCTCTGACGTCAGCTCAAAGAAACTGGTAACCGGCTTGACCACAAGACCCAGCAGGCTGGTGGTGTTGGGGGATGGGGAGGGCACAGCGTGTAGGCTGATAGATGGGGCGGCTCTGCATGTGTCTGAGCGAACAGCACTGGTCCCGTGCAGTGGAAAAGCCTGGAAAGGGTTAACGCGGGCCGCCTGTCTGTAAGACTGTTCCCGATGCTCTTCTCACAGAAAGGCGGGCCAGGCCAGAAGCACTTCAAAGCACCAGCATGTGGCAGAGCTGCCTTCAATCTGGGCCTTGCTCCTCACTCTGGGTCCGGGTTCAGTGCGAGGCTCTGGGTTTCTGGGTTTCATTAGGGTCCATTCTCTTATCTACCCCCCCCACCCCCCACCCCCCACGAAGCCTCCCAAGGCCCATAACCTCGCGATGAGTGATCACAGTGGCCGGGGGGTCTCTTTCGGTATCCTTCCACCGTCTTGGGGGGGGGGTGTGAAATCTGCAGAGCCAATCAGACTGGAGCGGACAAGGACTCGCCTAGAGGGGTCTGGTGGCCAGAGGCCAGGCTGGCTACACGGGCAGCAGATACAGCTCTACATTTCAGCACCACCTGCAGGCCTCAGGCCCTGCTCATGGGACACGTGACAGCACTCCCCTAGAAGATGGAGGCCTAAATATCTCCTCCTGCACCCCCAGGTTCTTTGGTCCAAAACACTGTTAACGAATCAAAGCCTAACCACTAACCCTAACCACTAACCCTAACCCTCCGGCAGTATGTGACCCTCTTAAAGCCCCCCCTTCCACCACTGTTTGTCTGGGTGTGGTTCCTGCTCAGGGGTGGGGCTGCCTTTGAGAACTATGTGGTGTTTACTCTGTACCTTCGGGGATGTTTTTATAAGAGACCAAAGCTTCACTGACGCGTCTCTTCACTGATTAATTTCTGCTTTTTGTTTTGTGTTCTTTAACTGGGCAGTAGAGCCTTGTCACTTTCCCCGTAACCACACTGATATGAAGGCAACTTTGGGACACACTGAGCACTTGCCTTCCCCACTATGCGCCTCTCTGTCAGCGCCTGTGCCTGTCCATGATGCTGGTTCTGGGTCCACATGGCTTCGCTTACTAGGGTGGGGGTGAGGTGGGGGTGGGGGGAACTGCAGCACCGTCAATCCTGTCAGTCTTCAAAGTGCCTGTGGGGAACCGTCACGAATTGGGGGGGTGGGGTTTGCACAGACATTGGGATAATGGAGTTCAGTCCTGCTGGCAGGTCTTGAAAGCCCCCCACCAGAAGTGGGGGTATCCAGTGTAGGTACCAGATGAAAACGGAGGGCAGGGTAAGCAAGTGAGTGAGAGGTGTAGGGGAGCCCGCAAAATATGTGACTGGAGGGATTCGTATGCGGCTGGAGATGGGGCCTTTCGGCACAGCGACACGCGTTACCCCGGAGGGGGACACGATGTAAAACAAGAACGTGATCTCTGAGGCCCGTGTCTTGCTCCGAAAGCTGTTGGCCCAGAGACCTACCCACAATGCCTCTGTGGTGCCCTCACCTGAATGCCGTCAGGTACTCCACATCTCCCATGGGGGGCTCCAGACCTCCGGTGAAGGCCATGTTGACATTGAAGCCCTCTCCTGGTCCACTGCCCACCTGTAGGGGGGGACGGCAGTGGGTTAGTGTTACATAAGAAATTTACAAACGAGAGGAGGCCATTCGGCCCATCAAGCTTGTTTGGGAAGAACTTGCAGGTCGGAGTCGTGTGCGACTCGCACATGGAGATGCCTCTCCCACTGCACTGACCTCGTCGGGGGCCCCACTCCCAGGAAAGAAGTTCCCGTCATCGTAGCGATGGAGGGAGATGTACAGAACGTTGGGGTCATCGTAGAATGCCTGCTGGGTCCCATTACCGTGGTGAACATCCTGAAAGAGGTGACCAGGGAGGGGGTTCGGGTAAATAACAGCCCCCCCGCATGCTGCTCTGACTGTTACTGGTTATCCTAAGGAGGGGCAAAAACCAAGAGTGTTTATAAACGCTGTGAAGGGGCAGGATGTGCCCTCCTGTGGAGATGGCAGCTGGAAGCTCTCAGACTGACAACGCTTTGCCCAGCGCCCCCCATGGGCAGGGGCCCGGGGGCCTGCAGCTTGGTGGGGCCAGGGCCTGCTCGCGGACGGCGCCGGGAGAGGAACCCACCCAATCGACGATGAGGATCCGACCGACGCTAAGCCTCAGCTTCAGGAGACGGGCTGCGATGGCCACTGAGTTAAAGTAGCAGAAGCCCCTGTGGGACACAGGGGGATAGAGAAGGGTGGGGGATGG
>JAAGVU020000001.1:52528247-52554253 GCA_011763525.2 Mormyrus iriodes
TCGCTCCCTCTCCCTCACACTCACTCCCTCCACGCCCTCCCTTTCCCCCTCACTTCGCCCTCTCTCTCTATCACACTCATTCCATCCTCTCTCCCTCTCTATCACACTCACTCCATTCTCTCTCCCTCACTATCATACTCACTCTATCCTCTCTATCACTCTATACTACTCCCTCGTTATCACACTCACTTTGTCCTGTCTATCATATTCACTCTGTCCTCTCTATCACATACTCACCCTCTCCCCCATCACAGACACACACCCACCATCGCTCTCAAACATACATGAAGTATCAATGCAGCAGTAGAAATGTTATAAGGATCTCCCCCCACTCCACACATGCACACACACTCGGTGTCAGCTACTGCAGTCCCAACTGGTTCCTCACACTCCAAAGCAGCTGCTACCCCAAGTGAGATGTGTGCTCAACCAGAACAGAGCAGAGCAGAGCAGGGCAGGGCAGGGCAGAGCAGGGCAGAGCAGAGCAGGGCAGGGCAGGGCAGAGCAGAGCAGGGCAGAGCAGGGCAGGGCAGGGCAGGGCAGAGCAGGGCAGGGCAGGGCAGGGCAGGGAGGGGCAGAGCAGGGCAGGGCAGGGCAGGGCAGAGCAGAGCAGGGCAGAGCAGGGCGTACAGGTTGGCGGGAAAATCAGTCAGTTGGGGCATATATAGCAAACGCTCACTGCGCTGTGTCACTGCCGTGACAGATAAGCATGTTATTATCATTACAGATAATAAAGAGCTCTTCTGAACACTAGCAGCATGGGAGGGGGGTCTCCTTAACCTGTCATGAAGAGACCTCCACCAGGAACCCTAAGAAAGGGTTAGGGTTAGAGAAATAGTGCACTGTGAAAGCATAGAGTACATATATGGAGGGAGGAGCTCGGGGAATGCGGGGCCTCGTGAAAGCATAGAGTATGTATATGGAGGGAGGAGCTCAGGGAAGGCGGGGCCCCGTGAAAGCACAGAGTACATATATGGAGGGAGGAGCTCAGGGAAGGTGGGGCCCCGTGAGAGCATAGAGTACATATATGGAGGGAGGAGCTCTAGGAAGGCGGGGCCCCGTGAGAGCATAGAGTACGTACATGGAGGGAGGAGCTCAGGGAAGGCGGGGCCCCGTGAAAGCATAGAGTACGTACATGGAGGGAGGAGCTCTGGGAAGGCGGGGCCCCGTGAAAGCATAGAGTACGTATATGGAGGGAGGAGCTCGGTAAAGCAAGGAGAGCTTAGGAAGGCTCACTGTGTTCACATTAACGCAAGAAACTGTGAGGAGGCGGAGGGAGGGCCCCATGCAGAGACAGCACTCACACCCTCGACTGAGCAGACAGCATGGAGCTGCTGAAGGAGCAGGGGTCACAATCCGTGTTCAGTACCACAGTGCCTATGAGGATAATCTCTCTGACCCCAACATGACAGGTCAAAGATTATGAGTTAGCTATCATGAGTTAATATGGATTTTCCTATTTTGTTTTTATAATCTCAGAATCACATTCTGTCTTTATTCACCATTGCAGTGAAATACAAAACACTTATCACACGCAAAAAAAAGAAAAAAACTACACAGAACTATGGCATCATGCTCTGCTTGGGGGGGGTCATCTCTTCATCTCAGGACAGGAAAAGGCGGGGGGGGGGGGGGCGAGGGCCACCCTTCTTTCCAGCACATAGAGCGTGACTTTGGGAAACTGGTAACACTGGAAACCGAAGTGCCTTATTACAGCGACAGAAGTGCAGTGCCTTATCACAGCGGTGGAGGCATAGTGCCTTATTACAGCGGCGGAGGTGCAGTGCCTTATTACAGCGGTGGAGGTACAGTGCCTTATCACAGCGGTGGAGGCGTAGTGCCTTATTACAGCGGCGGAGGCGTAGTGCCTTATTACAGCGGCAGAGGCGCAGTGCCTTATTACAGCGGCGGAAGTGCAGTGCCTCATCACAGTGGCGGAGGTGCAGTGTCTTATTACAGCGGCAGAGGTGCACTGCCTTATTACAGCGGCGGAGGTGCAGTGCCTTATTACAGCGACGGAGGCACAGTGCCTTATCACAGTGGTGGAGGTGCAGTGCCTTATTACAGCGGCGGAAGTGCAGTGCCTCATCACAGTGGCGGAGGTGCAGTGTCTTATTACAGCGGCAGAGGTGCACTGCCTTATTACAGCGGCGGAGGTGCAGTGCCTTATTACAGCGACGGAGGCACAGTGCCTTATCACAGTGGTGGAGGTGCAGTGCCTTATTACAGCACCGGAGGTGCAGTGCCTTATCACAGCGGCAGAGGTGCAGTGCCTTATCACAGCAGCGGAGGTGTAGTACCTTATCACAGCGGCGGAGGTGCAGTGCCTTATTATAGCGGTGGAGGTGCAGTGCCTTATTATAGCGGTGGAGGTGCAGTGCCTTATTACAGTGGCGGAGGTGCAGTGCCTTATTACAGCGGCGGAGGTGCAGTGCCTTATTATAGCGGTGGAGGTGCAGTGCCTTATTACAGAGGCGGAGGTGCAGAAGCCTTAATACAGCGCCGGAGGTGCAGTGCCTTATCACAGCGGCGGAGGTGCAGTGCCTTATTACAGCGGCGGAGGTGCAGTGCCTTATTATAGTAGCGGAAGTGCAGTGCCTTATTATAGCGGTGGAGGTGCAGTGCCTAATTACAGCGGCGGAGGTGTAGTGCCTTATTACAGCAGCGGAGGTGCAGTGCCTTATTACAGCAGTGGAGGTGCCACTCAGCTCCTGCCCTCCGTCACAGAGAAGCACAACATCTTTAAGCGCCAGTTTCACATGACATCCTTCCAGCACATTTCTCTCTTCTTTCCCTGTTCCTCTCTGCCCCCCCAACTCCTCACCACCCAGAAGCTGCTCCTGCTGAATTCTGGGACAGCACCATCCATTAGAGGGCCACAAGTCAGGGTTTTGGGGGGGAGGGGGAGATGACAATGATGCCATTTCTGAGGCCCAGCGGTTTGGCGGCAAGTGGCTCATAATGGATCCGGCTAAAGCAGGACCGCCAGAACCCTGCTGCCCACGCAGCCAAGCATTCAGGCTGAAGCAGGCCGGTCCTCACAGCCCAAAGCTCATTAATGATGCATGTGGGGGTACACAGCTACCTGCAGGAATCTGGGAGGACTGCACTGCAAGCGGCATGAGGCGCCGGATCCAGGAGGGGAACCAGAACTGCAGTATTAGGGTGTGTGGGTCACTCTGACCTGAAGGGGAGGTAAGCGACCTGCATTCGGTGGAGGCCAGGACTCCCTGGCTCAGTGCAGACCACAGGTAAATGGAGCGTGCCCATCGCACCTTCATCACAGCCACTACGTCACCCACGTCCCTCAAAAAACACTCCCATTTACGCATGATTACTAAAGTTGCCAGCCGGACCCTTAGTTGTCTTGAACTTGTGACCGCTTCCACAGCAAGGTGTGGAGCTGGGCTGCCGGTGTGTGAATTCAGCCCACCAGTAGGTCCGCGGCATGCCCTCTGTGGGCTGGGCCAAACCCATTAACACCGGAGCTGGCACCGGCGAGCCTCTGGCTGGGCTGGGTGTCCCTGCACTGCCATCACGCCCCTCAGGTAATTAGCAAGCAGCCTGTCTCCACACGGCACACCACCCACCGCCAAGCCCACCTGCCGTGCTGTGACCTTGTCACCCCCAGTGACCCACGTTCACCCACACCGCCCCGGCTGTAGTGGGACCCCCTGAGCCTGAAGCAGACACCTCCCCGCTTCTGTGATGCGTGGTCCATAAAGCGTGACTGAGCGGCTTCATTAAACCGAGGAATTCACAGCGCCGCAGTCTGACGTTAGCCGGGAGAAGAGCACTGAACCTTCTCTGATGAAGCTGAAGGTGCCAGTGAGGAAAATCAGCCTGACGTATAGATGTATAATTACCCAGGAGACAGAAACAGGGGTTCCAGAGAGACACTTCCTTCTCAGCTTCATGGCACTTGCTGGCATTTCTGGATGTTGTTTTTCCTACGTCGTCAATGCCGTACATATACGAGGAACGTTGGAGATTAGAGCGTTGCTACCCTGCACTGTACCCATTGAACTTATTTGACATGAATTAGCTCAGCAGATGATTTCCCTCAATTCAGCATAAATTTACCGAAGTTTCTTAGTTTCTGTGCCCCCCCCCCCCCCACCCTGGTAGATGCTTAAGGTAATTAAACACAAACACACACACACACACACACACACACACACACTATCCCCATCATGCATCCAGGAGCTACATTACATCAGCCCAGGACAGAGTGCAGTGTTTTTCTGGGAATGTTCCACAGTGAAACAGCACATGGAACACAGAAGGGCCCCCGCAGGTGAACGGCCCCTGTGGGAGATGGCCCCGGTCATGGCCAAGATCACACTGCGGCCAGGAGAGGATGCCGCCGCATGGATTCTGTGAGCTGGTGGTGGGGAGGCGTAGGGGTGCCAGGTGGACTCACCTCTCCCATGCCTGTACTTCCCTGCCAGGCCAGGGAGAGGCGATAGACTGGAAGGAGAGAGAGGGACAGCAGGGAGTGGGGGTAGATAAGGACAATGGGGGGTCTTACTGCACTGCCTCCATCTGCTCATACACCATGGGATACTCCACTGCCCATGCTCAGAGCTTCCTTAAGTAAATAAGCTTCCTTCAACTTCTCAATGCCAGTGTGCCTGAATGGTGTGGGGTGGAGCCAGAACTCCAGGAGGTGGCACTCTGATGGTGTGGGCTGGGGTCAGAACACCATAAGGCAGTGGGGGCAAACATAAGGAGTCAGGAAATGGTGGTCAGTCCCTCTCCACAGTCTAGACCACCCCCCCCCACAAACACAGTGGTGCTGTCCCACTTTCTGGCTTTTAAGGCTGGTGGACAAACTCACAAATGAGCACTAAGATGAGATGTGAAGGACGCTATCGAGAAGAGCTGCCAAAGCTGGCACAGGTCAGGAGGACAGCAGTGGGGCGTGCAGCATGGGGGTGTTCAGTGGGGGGGCGGGGGGCTTGGTTTTTATAACTGTTATAAACCAGCTGGAGGACACGGAACGCTGGCAGCGACAATGTCGAACCTGCAACCTCACTCACACAGCCAGAGAGTGGGGGCTGGGGGCACCCGAACGAGGAACCTGGCGGATTCGAGAGGCACTGACACGCTGAAGTACTTCCAAACAGTGGTAGAACAGCCGATGTCCTGCGGTGGGACGGGGCAGGCAGGGTGGGGGCCCCCCAGCAAGGACGCTGCTCTCTGATAGCTGCACAGCAGCTACACACAGCCCAGTTGGGTCGAGCTGCGAGCCAATCGACAAAGGCGTGGAATCATATCCTGTACATACGCCACCCCGGAGCACGGGGCCGGCAGAATGGCGCGGAATGGCACACAGATGCAAGGCCGTTGTTCGCCCGCACCCCACTGGCCCGGCTGGTCCTTCTGCCTCGGGGGGTGGCAGGGGGGGCTTTTTGCAATGCAAATAAGTTCACGGTGTGAGGGGCTCCACTCGGGAGAGAACGCAAAGGGAGCTGTTACCACGGCAGCAGTGGCCTGTTTTGCATACCTTGCCGAGCGGGGTGACATTGCCAGAGGGTGGCAGGTGAAGGTGGGGGGGACTAATGCTGAGCAGAATCCCATCCCCTTGCCAGTGCGGCTGACCACAGGATAGACACGCCCCCTGGAGGTGTCCCAGGAAAATGACCAGCTGTGTAAACAGGCCAAGTACACAGTGCGCTGTTCATGACGGAGGCCGCGGCACAGCCACGGTCCCACACCACAGCAGCACAGCGTCCCTCCCCCAAGCCAGGTGTTCAGTACAGATACAGACTGTGTGTACAAATATGTCCCCCCCTTGTCCCCCTGGGCTCAGTCCCCCGTTCATCCACTCAAAATTCCTGTTCCAGAGCAGGTCTGCCCCACACGTGCTGATTCACAGAGCCTTGCTGAGCCCTGCATACCGTCAGCGTGTAGCGGAGCCTCAATCTGCACCCCTCTGAAGCGCATGGCAGCAAGCTGAGCGACCACCTAGTGCCTGGTTCCCCCAGCACCCCCCACAGTGGCCAATGGGCTGGTAAACCCAGCACACCATAAGCAAAACATGTATAGCACCTCCCTCTGTATGAGAAGCTCTGAAATGGAGGAGAGGAGGCTCACCTTCACACTGCAAGCATAGAATGGCTTTTGGTGCATTTACCCGTTATGTACTGAGATACCAGCAGCACTGCATGCACACGGCGTAATTACAGGCCTCCGTCGGCGGCTTACGCAAGACCCCCCCATCACCCTCCCCGAGCAGAAAGATAGTTTAATTATAAGTCACGGTTCGGGAGAGGAATCCGCTCTCACCGGTGAGGAGTCCAAACCGGCAATTAGGGGCCGTGGACTGACAGGCGGTGGCAGTTGGGGTTGGGCGTATCATGGGGGAGGTCCCAGCTCGTAATCACCATGTCAGCCTCTCATTAAGTGGCATGTGGCGACGTGGTCCTCTGACATCAGGCCAGCCTTTTGCACATGCTGACCGCATGCGTATTCATCTCACAAGAGTGGGAAAAGAAGGTAAACAGTGTTTTAGTGCCCATAGCTGCATGGAGGGCAAAGGATCTGTGTATATGGAGTGGCTCGTTAACATGTGAAGGGTCCAGAACAGTGCTGTGAAATCCTACAAAGGTGCATGCTGTTGTGCTCTTAAATCTTGTAGATCATCCCCACCTAGCTTCATACCTACCCAGACCCCACAGGAGACTGAAAGTCATCCACCCATCTAGTATAAATTCCTGGGATTAATGTGACAGTCATTTTAATATACACCTAAACTCTAGTTGTTCAGATTCACCTTAACTTCATCTCAAACTTCATAACACATCCTAACATAGCAGACATTTTTATGCAAAGTGATATACATTTTTGAGAAAGCAGGGTCATCCAGTGACTGGAGCAATTAGGGTTAAGGGCCTTGCTCAGGGGCCCAACGACGACATTACTCTGCTGCTCATGGGATTTGAACCGACAACCTTCTGATCACAAGCATAGCATCGTAACCAGAGCCACACACCACCCCAAAATTATGAGAGCAGACAGGTAAAATGTCAACAAACATCTAGCATCCTCATACTTCTCCAAGTGGTACAACAGCACACCCTCCTGTGGGATTCTTAAGCTGGAAGAGCAGCGCTCCCTATTCCAGCCGTCACACTGGCCGCACCCTAATGACTGTCACCCTGCCGGGCAAATATTGTCCCAGCTGTCTGCCACATCTCATTAGTGAGGTTCCTCACACCAGCCAATTATCCACCAGAGAAGCAGAAAGCCTCATAAATAACAAACAGCTGCCATGGCCATAAATTTAGTCGAATGTCAAAGTGTGAAGAGTGGCCAAGAGCCAGAGTGTGGTGATCACATGACCCTCTGCTTTGGGCCCATTTAGTTACATTGTTCACGTGTTAGAGATAAACCTGTCATTAGTGTAGTCCTCGTTTCTTCCATGCTTACAATAAGTGACCACAGTGGCAGGCCGTGGCTGGACCAGGCGCATCTGAAACAGAGGCCAGCTGAACGGAGCCATCCAGATCGTCACACGGGTGGGAGCCACAGAGGGGCACAGGTCAGCATTTAAACCCCCGATTAAGATATAAAGAACGGGACGAGCACATTCCCATGCAGATGTCTGGAGCTCCTAGGTTTCAGGAGAAGATGTACTGCGTCACGTTGGAACAGGAGCACGAGAAACAGCCATAAAACATTGCAGGGCTCTTGGAAAAGGGCAAGGAACTGGAGGATTTAGCTTGGGGAAGGACTCCTCCTGAAAGCGTAGCATACATCCTTGAGGCCCGAGAGAGTCTGGCGGGCAAGGGGGGTCAACAAGATGAGAGACCCCAGCGTTCCCTCCTCTCATCTGTCTCAACAGGCCCAACGGACGTCAGCAAACCCAACATCATGTGACCGCAGGGATCAACACAGACCACAGCAGAGTGAGACATCTCCAGATGACTCGCTGACCTCACGCGGTGACCCACTGGGAAAAAAATCCATCCTGATGGATGGTGTGTGTGTGAGGATGGGAGGGCCGTACTCTGGGTGATACCACTCTGATGAGCGCAGAACCCACCAGGAAGACTAATCTGGGGATCAGGAAAGGTGGATTATTAAGGACATCTAGAGGTGACCTGGGATCCTCGGATGTCTAGGACAGCTCCTTCTGAACAACTGCATGGAAGGTAACCGGCAGCTGGGAACCAAGGATGGATCAAGTCCTTAAGAAAGCTGCAGCTCTTGGAACAAACAACCCATAACAGAGCTGAAAAAAATGAAAGACCAGGCAGCAGACTGTAGAGCTAAACAAGTAAGCATGACCCTAAGCTAGTAACAGTGACCTTATGCAGGTAACCCACACCAGGTAAACATAACCCTAGTGCTGGCATTCACTAATGGGTAGTTACGCCACACAAACTCCCAGAGTGAAGTGGAGAGGCTGTTCTAACAGGTCCACCCACATACCCCTGCCACCAGGGATGAGCATTTTGGGTAATGGCAGTAGCAGGTCCCACAGCTTTGGGACATCCTGGTGACACCCTGAGAGGGTGAGGAGGCATTGCAGAATTCGAAGCCAGCTTCGGAGGGTTCAGCGTGTGTGGATTCTGAGTGAACTGCAATGTCAGGACATTAACCACACGGCACAGCAGAGTGCACCCTCATTTCCCATCTACTGCCAGAAGCCTAATACTCATTCCCAGGAAGACATTTTTACACACAAACAGAATTCAAAACTAGCACAACACACCTTACCTCTCAATGGATGTTTTTCCAGCAAAGCCGCATATTCAGACTCAGGCGTTAAGAATTTAAACTTTCATTGATGACTAATCACACGAAAATGATACTCGTGGGCAAAACACGAAGATTATATAAAACCAATGTCATGGATACTTCTCTGTACACCAACGTGATTCCAAAGAAATGCCATGGAGAGCAGGTAGAGTAAACAGCACGCACACAGGGTCCTCGCAAAGTGGGAAGGCCACAAATAGCTGTTCATTCACATGCCTGCCAGGATGTCCATCTTCCTGACTGCTCTGAAAAAACACATTTAGCTTGCTTTGGCCTGGTTCTTGCTGGGCACAGCAGTGGGGAAAGCAGTCCACCTGTCCTGCTGTGAGAATCATCCAATTTCCCTGATTAAAAATCAGCTTGCAAATACAAGATGAAGCGCAAATCCTTACGAGTGACAGAGGAACACGTGCAGGGAATCAGCCAGTCTGCGCTGCCTTTGTTCACATTGTTCACAATACTGATCCACCTACAGCTTTTCACTGATAGATATTTTGGAAGAAAAAGCATCTTTCACCAATCTTAAGCATGTAAAAATGTCTTTGTACGCATCCAGCTGCTGGGCTTTGTGTGCCTGACAGAAAGCGAAGTGGGTTTGACTTGGAAAAACAAAGAACTACTTCATTAGCTGAAAGAGAAGATACCAGAACAAAGTGGATGGAGCCTGATGGAGGAACAAAAGCATTTCTCCATCTCTTCATCTCTCCATCTATCTGTCCAATAAAGGAAGGTGTTTGTAAAGACTTTAGAGGAGGACAGCGATGGCAGATGATTAGCCAGCCCATTCTCCATCTCTCTGCCTGCCTGCAAATTGACTTCAGGATGAGTAGTTCAGTATATAAACTCCAAAATCTCCCCTCGATCTCACACCCAAGGATAGTGACCCCCTGAACAGCACCATCCAGGGGTGTCAAAGGAGCACAGACACCATGATAAATTCAGGGGGCCTAGCACATCGTAGGAGCCTCAAGATCGCCCCCCACTCAGCAAAATCAACTGAGCGACTGAAAGCGCCAACCCAAGACGGGGGTCCAAGGTGTCTAGCTACTCCCCTGGCGCCATCTCCTGGATGATAAAAATGGTCCACGCACTCCAACAACACGGGAGGAGCCGGCTGGAGCAGACTCACCCAGTAACTGCTGACTGAATAAATTAGCTAATTAATAAACCCTCAGGCTGTGCCAAGTGCCACAGGAGGTCACAGATTCTAACGGAGGACAGGGGAAGGACAGGTTTCCACCGAGGGGGGGGGGGGTGCTGGACCCAAGGATGACGACCCAGACAGAATTTCAGGGTGTCAGCAGGCGGAAATGGGTCCTGGAGATGGCAGTCTGGAGTTCTGCTGAAAACGCCCAGCCCACCCTAAAGGAGCCTGGCGTACACCTAACTGACCCCATCTCCCCTCCCATAAGCCGCTAGGAAGCACTGGAGTCCTCTGATCCATACCCCGAAGGAGTGTGGGCACCCCACAGAGGAGGTGGCTACAACACAGAGAAGCAGAAATAAACGGGACCACTGAACACCTCAGAATCTGACAAGATATCCGACAATGTCCCTTCATGCACATACCCTTCATGTGGTCTGCGAGAGCTCAAGTGTAACCGGGAAGCCGCCCGTCACTGTTCTCATTTGTTTGCAGACAGAGGACCTCCAGGCAGCCATCTCTGACCTTTGCCCACCTGCCAGGTGACAACGTGGGACCACGAACTGTGCCTGCATCACACCCAGAACTCACAAGTCATAAATCCAGGTATATGGGCAGAGCATGGCATTATGGTAAGTAGCCAAGCCAAGGGTGAGATCACTCTACCTGGATGGTTATGGGAGTTCATGATGTCCTTCACGGAGTTCCTCACCAGGCACAGCACAGAGACAGGGCTGTCCCAGCTGGACAGGCAGGGGGGGGGCAGTTACAGGCAGCAGCTCTGGGAAATCGGGTGTTCTTTTATCCTGTCACCTGTGGGGGTGAAGTTAGCACAAATGACAGGTGGAGCTTAGCGACACGGACATCCGTATTGCTGACAGGCTCTCCTGTCGCCAGTCACATGGCCAGTCTCTGTGGGTGTGTGATCAAGACACAATGAGCACTGCGAGACAAATAGCTTACAGAAGTGGACTTAGGGTCCCGACCAAAACAAAACTGCAACCTTCAGCGGGACAGATCCACGGCAGCTACTTGTGAATCAAACCGACGGACTTCCACATGGTGACCTCTGACCTATTTTCTTAAACAAAAGTCGGCCCAGCCGGGGTTCCATTGGCCAGACCCCAGCCGGCGGTTCCTCAGAAGTGGCCACACAGAGGAATTAAATGACATTGAGATACGATACTTTAAATAAGGACAAGACAGGTCCGTTTATTACTGCCAAAGAGGAATCTGGGGATTTGCGTCACGGTGCAGATAAACACAGGCCCCATCCCCCCCATGTTCATACACACAACCTCCTCTCAGCTATTCCAAATATTTGACAACCCCCCCTGCCCCTGTTTCCTTCCAGCTATTACCTCACTCACAAAACTAACGGGGTGGTGGGGGGGGGGGTGTTTTTAAAAACTGAGAATGTGTTTAATGACAAAGAGTTGAAAACAAGCGCAGTGCTGTGGTGATTTCTATTCGATGTGGAGCCCCCCCCCCCGTCAGTAAGCAGCCTTATGGCTCTCCAACCACGACGTGCTGATCATCCAGGAACTGCGAGGTCACACAGACTGTAAGTATGCTATACGGTACCGCGGAAGTCCTAGCCTGAACTGCACGCAGCCGCTGGTCCCCACCCTGAGGGCACAGAATGGTGAGCGAAACGTAGAAGCCACTCAGGGGCCCGCAGACACCTGGAAATATGGCAGCCTACCCTCAGGGTAATGGACTGCATGAAATCAGGGCGTCAAACCCGACAGGGATGGTGGGGGCACACAGATGCACACTCTCACGCACAAACACCCACACCCACATATATACATATAAACGTCCACACAGATATTCACACACAGACACAAATGGTTGAAATCATGTCTTTGTGGGGACTGTCCATTCATTTCTATGAGAAAAACCTTAATCCCAACAATGACAACCTTAACCCCTACCCAGCCCTAACCTTAACCATAAGTAACCAAACAAAGTACAAGACTTACGGCATCTTTAGGTTTTGATTGCAGTCACAGATTAAAAAAAAATCTAGTTATTAAAATATGTCCCCACTAAATATCACATTTTTATGACATTTTGGGGACATTTGGTCCCCACGATGTAATATATACCTGACTCCTCCCCACACACACATGCACCGTCACCTTGGCACCCCTTCACCTTGAGGAGTAAAATGGTGAAGAAGAGGGTTCAGACTGACGGTGAACCAGAGGGCAGTAGTTGGAGTAACAGCAATTATGACTGTGAAAGTGACGTTTATCCTAAATGCCTTTATACCCCCTGTATCCCATTTACATCAAGCAGATGTCAAAATTATTAGCGGTCAGTTTAGTGTTAGCGCCCGAGGATAACATTTACCGTGACCCCCACGCACACACACAGACAGACAGACACACACACAGATACATACACACACACTCATACACACACACACACACACACACAAGACAGACAGACACAGACACCAGTGCCCCACCCCCGTGCCCAGCCGTCGCATTTGTCCTGGCGCCTAAAGTCGAGTACTTTAACTGAGAATTGAGAAGTTTGTGTGTTTAAAGTCGCAGAGTTCTGAAACGTGGAATTTAAGTTCAAAATAAGACTGGAAATATTAAATGCCGGATAAAGGCCGTGCCCCGCAGCTGACGGGTGACCCGACTCGTTCAGTTTTTTTATATTAATTCCTTTTGAACTCCCACTCTGCTAAATTAGAAGAATCACTCTGACGTTCCCCACACTGTAAAAGCGACCCCAGAGAGCCCGAAATTAAACTTTAAAAAACGCCCCCCCATTACGAAGGATCGCTTCGGCTCAGTCTGCGCTCAGCATCTTTCCAGGAAGCCCCCGCCGCCCGAAGCGCTGCTTCCCGTCCCGGCCGGACGTCCCCCGCCCACACTGAGCCCCGGTAACGTTACTAGGCCGGCTGTCACAGCGCCGGATCCGGCTCGATAGCGCAGCTCCGCCGGTTTGGCTACTTTGTTTCCAGTCGAGGCTGCGCGGCGGACGCAGTGCGCATGCGGGTTATCGGGATACTGCGCGGGTCAGACCCAATGCCCACCTACCCGTCCCGGCAGCCGTCCGATTTGGTCCGATAGGATCCCCTCCACTCCGGCTCGAGCACAGCTACCGAGCGCCCCGGCTGCAGAGGCGTCCGCCGGCAGCCTCCGCCATGCTGCCTCTGCCGGGCATGGCGATCACGTGTCAGCGGCCGCCTCTCCGGGCCAGGCGGGGCTTGTCGGTCCGGGAGGGGACGACATGGGCTCCACTCCATGGGGACACAAGCGTTCGCGTCGGCAGGACCTCGGCGGCGCGGTCTGTGTTTTGTGCGTACCGTTAATGCGCCATCTGAAGTTTTCCCACACAAGTTTTACATTGTGCGCCAGTGTAACCTGTACAAGCCTGTAGAGGTTTGTTGTAAAATACGCGCAAAGAAGTTTCATGAGCGCAGCAGCGGTGATTTTCGTGCCTGTATTTTAAGGTGATAAAGCACTGCGAACCCATGGCAAGCCGAACTGTCCTTTATTGGTCAAAGGCTTACTCGTCAAAACTTAATTCCCACTAGTAAAAACAACATTCTCACTAGTAAAAATGCGATTTTTTGCTATTAAGATTATGAATTAAGGATATATATATATATATATATATATATATAATGCTATTCTTACTTGTAAAAACGATGGTTTTTACAAGTAAGAATTGTATTTTTACTACTAAGAATTCGCATTATATAGCTCTATAATTCAGTTTTTACTATTGATATGTTAATTTTGACTTGCATTGTATTTTTGCCTCACGTCCTAATTTAAATTTTCACTAGTTAAAAGTCATATTGTACAGCTGTGTAATTAAATTCTTAATAATAAGAACTTTACAGTAAGAATTGTAGGTATCTGCAAATACATTTTGACTAGTAAGAATTCCAGGCCCATATATCCATCATTGAGTTTTACTAGTAAAAATTTTATTACAGATGTCTACAATCACATATGAAGCATGTGAATTTCAGATCTCCATATAATGTAATAAACTGACTCACTGTCTCCACCTCCATATTTTAACCTTTATCTCGTTTTTTAATTTGCAGAAAAGTTGTCATCTTCAGCAATCGGGGACCATCACTGTTTTAAACCAGACCTTTTGCTTTCATTAAAGTGAAAGAAGCGCACAGAGTGCAAGATATATAATTATAGCCATTTGTATATTAGTGATTAATGCCACTAGCCTACATGATGCCGCTATTTAAGTGGAAAAGCGCAAACCGTACTGGTAAATGTCACGAAGGGCTCTTTTACATCCATTAATATGGATGAATATTCATATTATAGTAGAGGTATAGAGATTTTAATAAACGTGATAACAGCCCATCGTAGGCTGCCACTACGAGACGTTTGACACGGACGCGCAGCGGAGCCGCGGTTGCACGGAAAGCCTGGTGCTGGAGCTGATGGTGCGGGAGCGCAGGTCCGGTGGGTGGCGGAGCTGGCAGAGAGATGGCAGAGAGCTGGCAGAGCGACACGGGGAACAGGGAGCAAGCAGTGGCAGCCAGCCGAGCATTTAATTAACGGACTGAACAGATAACATCCCAGACAAGCACGTAAAACGACCGGTTTAACTGCTTCCTGTGAGTAAAACTACTGGTTTAACTGCTTCCCGTCAGTACACACTATAGTAAAACTTAAGTTCTGTTTTTTACGTAGAGCTGAGCAATACCCTACTCTTGAAGTGCACAAGCATAGCTTAGGATGAAAGCATCATTTAAGCAACAAACTAATAATAGTAATAATAATATTATAGGGCTTAGATAGGTGTAGGTATAGGTTGGCCGTCGGAGTATAAGTACGCAGAGCAGATAGTCAGCGATTTGTTTCACTCTCCACTTTGCCTTTGCAGAGACAACAGATATTCACTCCCAGAGGATTAATCTTTTATTCTCCGTGTGCGTTTTAGCTGCCGAGAGCGCCGAGGAAGCGCTGGCTTCATTAAAAACAAGGGAGCGCGTTACAGGCGGATTATTAACCCGGCGTCGCATCCGGACGGTTCTGCGGGCGCGTCTATAGCGCCGAGTGTGCGGCAGCTGCGTCGTCGTGACAGACTTAAGTAACCCCCCGCCCCACAGATACACACCCCCACCTTTAATGACGAGAACTAAGGACACAATAAGGAAGATTTAGCGAGTGAAGCTGTCTTGACTTGCCGGTGTTTCTTGTGAATGCCTCACAGCGCCGTCAGCCGATAAGGCTCTACGTAAACTGCCATTTTACTTAGGCCACCCGGCAAAGCCCACAAAACAGCAGCGCTAATCTTGGAAAATTACTGGAAATGCGTAGAAAGTGAGGGCTGAAAATCTGCCCAGGTCGAGAGCTGCCTGGTGCTAATTAAATTACGGCAAGCGTGCGATTTGTTAACCACACAAAAGCTAGCCTCGGTCTCCGTAGCGGGGAGGGCTTTTAGCACCCAGAAGACATTTTTCGTGATAATTAGTGGGTAAGAATCTTGTCAACAGGTACATTCTGTACCCCATTCTGTACTTTGCGCCCAGTGTGATGATGGAGATGAGGTGTGTGTGGGGGGTGGATATCAGATCTGCATGCAGCATCCGTTATGAAGCTGGAGTTTGTCCTGGGGAATCCCAGAACAAACAGTGGGATCGTTCTGGACAGCCCCAACCTTTCAAGAGAAGCAGCTGATTATATTCTTAAAATGCATTAGACATTATTTGCTTGGCATATGCTTTCATGCAAAGTGATACACACTTTTGAGAAAGCAGGAAGAGAAAGTCCCTTCAGTAACTGAGGTTAAGAACTTTTCTCAGGGGCCCAACCACAAAAATCACTCTGCTGACCCTGGGGTTTGAACCAACAACCTTCTGATCTCAGAGACAGTATCCTAACTTGCTGAGCCACACATCACCCCTAATGTTGGGGATGTTGTGTTGCAGTGAGAGATCTGGTCAATGTTGTGGCAGCCACAGTTACCGCCCCCCTCTCTCACTTAAGAGCTTTGCAGTGACTCCTTGTAATGCCAGAATAATCTGCATACCGCCATCAGGCGCATGTGGACATAGGGATTTCGGCTCTAATTGTGCCAGTGAATAAATATCCCTGGCCCTTCAATAAGCGCTGCCCCGTGCACATCATTTCTCAGGACCTGATGGGTGGGGGGAGAAACCACCAGGGCCACCTTTCTTGGAGGGTCGTCACGGCACGTCCGCATCCAAACGGCTAAGCTGCTGCCTTTTAAATGATCTGGGTCCCATTCGACCCCAAGGAGATGATGGTCCTTACTGACGCTGGTCATTTGTGACACCGGTCCTCCTTGATGCAGGTCTTCTCTATTGCTGACTGGTGCTCAGTGCAGAGATTCATCATAGAAGAAGAAATGAACTTTTTCAATGCTAATATTTTGACTCTGCTTTCCACTAAAAGAGCTTTTCTTCACAAATACTGTTGGTTTCACAACATGGGCCAGGACAGTGTCCCCTGTGGTTAAGGACATCTCAGAGAGGATGCTGCAGTTGGACATTAAGCCGTTGGGTGTCATCTCTTCGCATGGATTTTCCTCCAGTGATGTACTGTGAAGCTTGTAAATGTTTTCAGTTATTAATGCTAAGTGACTTAAATGTCCAACATCTTGGATGATCATCTAGAACTGAAGAGTTCATTAGAGCTCTTAAGAAGACTGAGAGAACAGCAGGTCTTCATTTTAATGAAGACGTCAGATGGAACGTTCACTAAATGTCTCTCCCTCTCTCTGTCTCTCTAGTCTCTTTCTCTTTTTCTGGGGGGGGTGGGTCTCAGCTCATGTGTATCTCATAAGCCCCCACATTTACTTCACCGTCACTGATCTTCTATATGGTGTCCAGGGTGGGTGTCTGTTTGTAGAAGCTGCCTTTTATTTCAGAATAGGCATGTAGCTACATAGTAATATTTCAGAATTGAACGAAATTTGTTTGGTCTCTACCAGTCACGTAGCCAGGTAGTAAAACAAGAAGTTTGAATCTCCCTCCAAATTTATTTCTGGCTATGAGCCTGTTTCAGAGCTGCCCTTGGTAAAGGACAGGCACAGTAAAGGGCTAACCGTTCTTGTGAGCCAGTTTCTATGGTGAACGAAGGCCAATTTTGGTTTAGAGTAGCCCCAGTACAGTCAAATGTGGACAGAGACAGGCCAGTCCTGCTCCAGGATAAAGTTTCTCATAGAGCCAAACGCTGGGAGCTAATCCATTAAATGATCTTTTCAGAACAGTAAGCGATCATGGTTGTGGAGAAGATCGTTATGCTTGGGGGGGGATTACCACCAGAGAGTGACCAGTGAAAAGTCAGCATGGGGTTGGCAAGGACCAGTCCCTCACAAACACACACACATACCCCCTTTCTCACGGTGAGAGATGCAGGGACACTGGTGGGGGTCAGGGCTTTAATTGGATATTGAGTAATGAATTCTGTGTCTGACCCTCTGGCCAGTCCCATTAACCCCTGAAGACTAGTACCACCCCCCAAAAGAACAGGCTCTCCTGACTCCCGTACCTCTTCTCTCCCTTCTCTCCCTCTCACTTAGCCCTCCTTTGCATCTGACAGCCACACCAGGTGAGTCAAATTCCGAATGGGCCAGCATTTACAGGAGCAGAACCGCAAGAACAGGTTCTGAACTTCTCACATCCTGGTGATGGCCGCAGGACCTCGGTGCCCCATGCCAGTGATACTCTGTGCTGATGTTGAGTGTTACAGTTCACAGGCTGTGACATCATATCCTGTTTGGCTGACTGTTGGTGTTAGTAATACAGACCTTTTCCTCATTACTGATGTCACTGTAATGTGAAGAGTGGTTTGTCATTTTCATTCAGCTGGACATTTTGCTGAAAGGCTCAGAGGTACAATAGTCGACTCCCTCAGATTACAATGCCGCATACTTAACCGGTGCACCACATGCTGTCCTGACGAAAGATGTTAACAACATTTTTAAGTTAATTAGAAGTGAAAATAAAGGTTTGATATGAGCACAGTCCCCGATGTTAGCTGTCATGCTAGTGAGAAGATGGGAGTCTTCCTATTCCTCGACAGAACAGAGCCCATCCAGGGACAGCTTGATATAAAACAGTGCCTGTTTGCAGAACTGCAGAAGCTGATTGGTCCCCCGGTAACCATAGTAACAGTAGATTATCAGTTCTTACATAACTGTGGCTTTAAGACCACAGTGAGGTTACTTGTTTTACCTGAGTGAGGCTGGGACAGTCAGCGTATCGGCGCTGACAGGTGAATGATTCCCGCAATTAGCTTTTGACCCGCTGAACCGTCTGTCCCAGAACACCAGCTCCTCTCCCCATGCCCTGGATGGAAGGACACGCTTTGGTAGTGTTCCCATGCCATCGGAAATTAGGGGGTTAAGCGTGCAGCAGCGCCACAGTGATGAGGGCCCCAGCCCTGCCGCCCCGCATCATGCGGCGTGTGTAATCACGCACAGGGAAGGCACCCGCTTCAGACCAGCCTCCTTCATTTCCTCCTTAAGTGCTATGTTAAATATTAATAGAAACAGTATTAAAGTTTAATGAAATAGGCGAGAAGTGGACTCTTTGTTGCTAATGACAGAACATGGATGGCTGTCGGGACGGGGGGGGGCACACTTTCTCTGTGCATGACACGGCCCTGACAGTAATAGGCGAGTCTTACGTCCACTCGACAAGGTGGCAGGGCATCGAGCCGAGTAGCATGGCAGTGAAGGTGCCCTCTCTAGCCGGAGGAGCACAGCTACTTGGTCAGATCGGTGGCCGGTCCCCCCATCATCAGCAATCAGAGTGGCAACATCACGTAACAAGCCAGGCAGCACGAGCGTATGTGTCCATCTTGAAGGAAGAAGAAGGTGTCAGAAGGTGAGTCATGGGTTAGTCGAGGCTAAACACACAGGTAACAGGTAGTAAATGACAGGTGGCCAGGAGGAGGCGTGACTGACGATGTCAGTGCCTCTTAAAGGGTCAGAAGCGGGCTGCTCTTTATGAGTGACCCCATGTTCATTTGGCATGGTGGTCAATTTATATGCACAGAAAGGCTGGCGAATATATGCAGTGCTTGAATTCTTTAAAATATTTAGGAGATGAATAGTAACCATTAAGAGCTTTACAGTCTACCCGTGTGTATGACTGCTTCACACAGGGAGGCTTAGCTAGCTCCCAAAAGCCAGGACTACCTCTATAGTGCTTTTGAAGCCAGATGGACAGGGTCAGGCTTCCAGTTCAGCCGCTTATCTCCTGCTAAGTGGGACCACTCCAGCTAAATCCTACCTTTATATTAATGTTAGCCTGCAAGTCACACTCCTGCGACATCACCGGCCTTGGTGGAGCATAAGTGAAGACCTCGCTTGATCTCAGCAGCTTATCAGACTGACCCGTGCATAAGGATAATCCTGAGTGCCCTGAGGCTGCATGTGAGCTTAAAGCATTTTGAGGAAAAGCAAATTTTTTTAGGAACAAGAGCTGGGAAAATGATATGACTTTCACTGGAGGAATAGAGAAAGAGGTTCTGAATGCGCTATAATCAGCCATTGACACGCCGAGCACTCAGACCCTCACTGAAACATGTGCGTCGCTCTCTCTGTTCACATGGAGATGTGACACTGCAGGCAATCAGCTTTGAAATCACAAGCCAGACTTTTTCCTCATTGTGCTTTTTGGAACTCACAGGTCTTTACCAGCCAAACACCTTCCTGGTCACCGATTGCCGCCGCCGCCGCCGGCGGGCAAGACACCGTAATGGTCTCCAGGTGCTTCTGGAAACTCATCACTCGCCTGTAGACGTGAGGAGAAGCTTTTAAGGAAATTCAATGAGCATCTGATTAGCGCCGGCTTCTTGCGAGATGCTGTCCGCTGCCGAGACGCCAGGCACCGTTATTTCTCACACCTGGGAAATCATTTTGTCAATTAAATCAATTAGCCGCAGCAGAGCAGGTGTGGAAAGATCCGTGGTTACGGGGAAGCAGCTGACGGAGCCGCTCGGTTTTTTTTGTTCCTGATTGGAAGCTGTGTTTACTCCTCACACAAACCCGTCATTAGCTGGAGGCTGGAATGGCAGCTGTGTACAAATATTGCAAATGTCTCCTTCATATTTATTAGTTGTGCTATGAATTATTTGATTTTGCGTGAACTGTGCAGTGAAGCACACGCTTCAGGGCACACTGTGAACTGGCTTAATACGAGGATGAGATGATGGTCAGTTTATTCCTCTTATTTTGCAGCAGATGTTGGAATCCAAAGCAGCTCGGGTTGTGTATATTACAGCAGCCTCCAGCTATCCACACTGAACATGGCAACAGTGCAGAGCAGGGTGGGGTGGGGCTGTTTACCTCACTGCAACATCAAACGCTGATTAGACCCTCACTGTCTTGGCTGGATGTGGATGTGTGGCTTACCCAGAGCCAGTTACTGGAACAGGATTTCGTAGGGAAACAGCCGGGTGGTGTTTAAATTGTCTTGTGTTGCATATGAACAGGAACCTGGTGGACACCCTCGGCAGAGATTTCCAGGGATGCTTTTAGCTCCATCATGGTGGGTTTTAGGCAGCTGTCACTCACAATAACGGACCTCTTGGTTATGGGGCTGCCCCAGACGATTCTGCTCCAGAAAAGCTGCGTGAAGCTCAGCAGATAAGAGCTTCCTCTGGAATGTCGCTCTGTGAGCAACTCGATCCACCAGGACCAGGGGTTGGATGGACGCTTGCTGCTGATATACCGTTTCCACCCCCCCTACACCCCCATAGTCCCTGTATTATCTCTTTGCAGACCCTTCTAGAGAATTTCATGGCAATGAGCAATCATTCCTTAAAAAACAGGTCTTGCTGACATTGAATTCATGTTCAAGAAGCTTGACAGAGGTGGAATGAAAATACGTCAGACGGCATGGCTGTTAAGCACGCCGGAGAACGCTTGATGGAGCAACATGTGAACACCAAGCTTTTTGTGGAGAGACCCACTCTGACACGCTACACATATGACGTTTTTGGAAGATAGGGGGGTGTGGCTTACTGCTCCCCATTACTATACACATTGCATCTTCAGAGGCAGTGAATAAGATATCTGTTTGGTCCTGGGCCGCCTCTATGGTGCGGGGTGTTCATCCAGCAGCAGGCCTGTGGGCAGCTGTGACCCAGCTGAAAAACATCGCCCTGTGGCATGTTGTGGTAATACTAGAAGAATGTTCTAAGCACTGAAAGTTTTAAGGCTCTAAAATGAAACCACAGCTACCTTTATCTGGAGATCGTACCCCTTTAAAATGTGGCCTTTCGCACGTCTGTGGCGTGCTGCCTGCAATGTCGACTGGCAGCCTTTCTGCTCGTACCAGCCCCCCAATGCCATACATTGCCGTCTGGCTCTACACCCCCCACCAGGAGCTGTCCGCCAGTCCCCCGCTCTCTGCCTGCCTTCACCTGAATGGCCTCGGCGCTGAATAATTTAAAGGGCGCTGAGAGCCCATCTGGTCCAGGCTCGGGTAGATCTATGAGCAGCGAGGCCACATGTGGACTGCACTCGATGGGCAAACATGGGGATCAGATTCTTAGCTGATGGGATATTGAAACCCAATCGGGCTGGGAGCGTTTTGTGTGGGGCCACCAGACTGGGCACAGACAAGGGGTCCCCCCCCACACCCTGTTCAGATGGCTGTGTTTCCCCTTTATGGCTGATAAAGCTATGATGCAAGTAGACATGGCTTCCACAAGTCATATTGCCATACATTTTTCTTACAGAATGATCCATCTTCTGCCCTGATAGCGGGATGGAAGGGTGGCAGGCATGTGGGACGTGGGGGCGGATCATAAAGGAGAAATGGGGAACTTTGTCCGGGCTCCCATTTGGGTGCCGATTGATCGCAGCAATGCTGTAATTGGACTGTAGCGCAGGCGGGAGGATCATTCATAAAACTCACTGCTGGGATTTTCTCATTTGAACAGCCTGAAATATTCATTATGACGAAATCGCAGCTCTCACAAGGTAAATCAGTAAACAGCTGAACAGTCGTGGAAATTGTAAAGTCTAAATGAAGAAAGATCATGTTGTGCATGTTTTTCCTAACTAAAGTCACATTAAAACACCAATTCTCGTGTATTTTTCTTTCTGTAGTTGATGGAGCTGCTTTGGCCTGGAGTTCCCAGATAACGGCGCTTTAATAAGTCCATTTATATTTCTCTTGTGCTTCCTGGCAAGTGGGATGAGAACTTCAGATTCAATTCTGTGTATAATGAGCTTCTGAAGCTCAGCTACAGGCATGAATGAGATGTAGGTACGACAGAGACACCAGCAGGCAGGGAGACCGAGCCGTTTAGGCAGAGGGGGTCAGGAATGTCATATTTGAAGCAGGGAGGATGCTTTGCATTTCTAAATACTTAGTAGTTAGTACTTTTCAGATAGGCACATATCTCAGATAACCAGGAGTGGTTAAGTGGCATGAGAGGATCCTGCGTGGTCCTGAGCAAGCAAAGGCACAACGACGCCCTTGACTGGCCTGCATCCAGCACAGACCAGCAGCTCAGCATCTTTGAAGCTCATCTTTGGGTTTTATAACATACAATGAATGAATAATGGACCTGAACCAGAGTCTGTGTGACAGAAACAGCCAGCATTGCCAGCATTCTGCTGTGTATCCCTTTTAGTCAATGATAAGGCTTTGGAACATGGCCTTTTGCTAAGGAAGGTGCACAAACTGAACAACATCTTGGCTGTGTTTTTCCATCTTCGTAGGCTTGGGTCACCTCAAATCAGATCCTATCCTTTTCTAGAAATGCTCAGGTTGGAGCTGGAAACAGAACAGCTTCCAAAAGCCACCAAGAAGAACAATAGAGGAACCATCCAGACAGACTGTCATGTTGATATAGTATAGATAACGGATTTACATTTCCTTGTAGGTTTTTTTGAGCTTCCTCTTTGTGTGTTTACAGCCTGCAGTGCATGTTAACGATGCAGCCATTACTCAGAGTTAGTTATCTTTAAATATATGACGGTAATCCCTATTAGCCTGAATCTGATAGTGAAGTAGGTGAGCAACCGGTGATGAGTGATACTTGATGTGGCATCGGATCCTGCAGGAAGGCTGAAGTCCTTTAGTTAAGTTAGTCTAAGTGAACCTTGAGTAATCTGTTGTAATAATTCAGCTACACAGGTCACAATTTGAGTGGCTCAGTAGTTCTGTTACCCATAAATTATCGCTGTCATTTTAAAAATGTCAAATGAACAGAGTTAGTTATGGGACGGGTGATGGCAGCAGACCCGGGTGACAGGGATGGGAGGAAGGACCAGGTTTAACAAAATGGTTAATTGGTTAAATGGTTAATGGTTAAATGGTTATTTTTCTAAACACCAACCAAGGAGCAGTCGTGTACTTGTTCTGGCCCTGAGAGAAAAATAGAAGCTAATTTAATGTGATGAACGTACAGATGATGTGACGCCTTTTCCCCAGCCTTTACAGCCAATAGTAAAAAGACTTCAGAGACAAAGGCAGCTCAGTGGAAAGGTGGAGCTGTATAATGGGCAGCTGGCTGCTCCAGGCTGGGATGGCGAGCCGGGCCGCTCACGCTGAACACGGAGCAGCGCAGTACGAGTGACGGCTCCGATCAAAGGCGCTACCCGACGTGAGGGGGGAGGGGGCGAGAGCGTAACACGCTCACAGGTGCTGCTTTTAATCAGCATAACACCCACCCCATTGCCTGTGGCAAGGTGACTGACACGCCCAATGGGACACTGGGTTCTAGGGAGGGAGAGGGTTATGGTTTAATCAAAGTGAGTGAAAAGTGGGCTGGGAGGCTACGTCCCACATGCAGAGAGAAGGAAGGGGGCACCCCTGCAGGTCATAATAAACAGCATGTGATATGCAGCCAGGGGGCCCCCTACAGGTCACATCGTGCTTCAGTGCTGATAAAGCCCTTCGGCACGTGTTTGATGTGACTACATGCCCTGGAGTCAAGAGGGGACAGAGCCCCCCCCCACCCCCCGCTGCCTGCTCCCCTCCGCCCAGACTGGCCAGGCCCCCTGCTAATAAAGCACAGTAAAGCTTCCTACCCCTCTGATACCTCCACCTGGGTTTCTCCATCTCAGGTTGCTACGAATACCTGACACAACAACGCGCTGGGTTTGAGAGAGCAATTCTTAGTTGACGTCATTCTCCTTCTTGAAATGAAAGAACCCGATTCTGACATTCCTTGTGGTGACCTGCAGGTCCAGATGTTCACTTGGCATAAGATCCCTGGTATGAAGTGTCCGGCTCTTCATCTGATCTCGTAAAGGCCTCCTCCTCCTCCACAGCACCACCGAACATACTCCTCTTTATCTTCAATCTCACAGCCCGCTGTAGCTGGCCAGCCATGGGCTGAGCGATATTCACAATGTAATTAATCTTTGTTGAATCAGCGGCTGCGCGACAAAAGCCGTGATTTTGTTGAGAAATAACAAATTCTTCCCTAGGACTTTGAGAAGGTTCCTTAACTATTACGGCACCTGCTGGTGGCAGAGCGTCAGGAACATCACCTTCCCTCAAAATGATATTAATTCCTGGCTGCAGTGGATGCACATGCTGGCCCAGGACACACCAGCTCATTCACTTTCACACCTGGTAACAGAAGAGCCGGGTTTGAGCCCCCTTTCAGTGCTGGCCTTGATTTTACAATGCGATGGTGGGTAGGCTTCAGATGGTTGGGAAGACAGGTGCAACATGATGCCCTGTGCAGTCATAGTAGTGACTTGTGACAGTCATTTTGGGACACCTGACTGACGTCTCTGCTTACAATGTGCACCAGGGGAGGCGCCCTGACCTGCTGGTTAAGCCCAGTTTGGTGATCGGTATGGGGCTCTGGTAAAATCCCTCAGGAATCTGAAGTGGATGCAGGCCGGACGACGCCCAGTTATTTCTGCTGTGCGTAAAACCCCCCTGGACTGTATCAGGAGTGCAGGGCAGGAGTGCGGGGAGTGCAGGACCAAGGACGGCTTCATTAAAACACCTGTCAGGGGAAAGCACGCCCACACGGGCTTCTGTTTACTTTGGGTGCGGCATGGAGCCGTTTATACGGAGTTATGAAAGAACAACAGGCAGCGCCAGGCCCTTGGCACATTACGAGCTAATCTATTATTGATAACTCCTGCCACAGCAGAGCGGAACAAACTGTCAAACTTTTTTGGAGGCTGCAGGTGAGTTCCCTTCAGGAGGAGCGTTACTATGGTGATGGGTGGAAGTACGCACTTGGAGATGCTTGGGCTCTCTGTAGGATGCCGCCTCTCCAGATGACGGCTTCAGATCCCCATGTCAAACAGTCTGTATTATTCATGCCTATAAATCATTTAAGTTAAGAGTCCAGGGAGCTGTTTTTAAAAGCAAGGCTCCAGCCGACGAAACGATAGAAACGTAAAGATTGTGCCTTAGCCAGAGTGAGTTAACACACACGAATGATGAGCAGGACGATCTGAGTTTGAATCTCAGCCATGGAAGCCTTGCAGCTGAGACACGTCCAGTCCAAATTCTATGCAGGCATGTGCTGTTTTACCCTTGTGGTATCTAAGCTAACTGTGCTTAGTTAATGATCTCTGCAGAGGCTCTGCTTTATGTTACATCTCATGGACTTTAAAAAATATTTCCCCTCGGCAGGACCCAGCCATCATGAACAAGAATAAACCAGAGAGTGCGCTCATCTCGCCACCTAGTGGACAAGAAAGTCTCATCTGTTGCAGAAGAGAAATTGACACAAAACCTGTTTTTATATAATGTGTCACTCTAAACAGAAAAAACAAAATGCCTCTATTTTGCATCATGTAAAAAATCATTAAAAATCAGCATAATCTACATAAAATAAATAATGAGCCGGGGACACTGGATGAGAGATATGGGTAAATGGAGGGGACGCAGAGAGAGATGGGGGTAAATGGGGGGACGCAGTGAGAGATGGGGGTAAATGGAGGGACGCAGTGACAGATGGGGGTAAATGGAGGGACCCAGTGAGAGATGGGGTAAATGGGGGGTATGCAGTGAGAGATGGGGGTAAATGGAGGGGACGCAGTGAGAGATGGGGGTAAATGGTGGGACGCAGTGAGAGATGGGGGTAAATGGAGGGACGCAGTGACAGATGGGGGTAAATGG
>JAAGVU020000001.1:52554945-52580565 GCA_011763525.2 Mormyrus iriodes
GGCGGTGGGGGTGGTGGGGGCGGTGGCAGTTCCTGCAAAGGAGGATCAGACAGTCTGTGATACAACGGCTCGACACTCAGAACAGCATTTGCAAGACCTGGGGACAGCCTCTTCAGAATACAGACCTCTTTCTACGTAAGTTATACACTTAGCAGGTGAGCTGCTGTTCATGGAGGAACACTGAATATAAAAAGCCCTGAATGGGAAAGCAGAGACAGTGCTGACCTAGTGTTGGGTCAGTAACTTTTGCTGGGACCATGCTAACATGCTAGGCTACACCAGTGTACTGGTTCTCTAAATGCCCTTGCGGTTCCTCTACCTTCAGGCTCTGGAGACAGACACTCATGGGGCCCCTGTGCTGGATCGGGGAAGCCGTTGCAGGCGATGATGCTGGTGTAGTAGGCAGCGGACGCCTTGGGCACACGGGGCAGTGTGGGGTCGGAGCGGTTCAGGTAGAAGAGGCCGAACCGCTCGGCAAAACCTGTGGCCCACTCCAAGTTGTCCATCAGGGTCCAGGCTGTGAAGCCCTTGATATCAACGCCGTCCAGAAGCTTGGCTGGATTAGAATCACGGTTACTGTTAGTGTAAGTTATTAAACTCCTTACGTGTTTTGTGTTGTCATGGTTAGTTCGAAGAGTTGGAAAACTAGAAACAGTGCCCGAAGAAGGATCAGGACTGTAAGTGGACATGGTTTTGGTACTGTAATCTTGTGGTATTGTCCAGGTTATCAGGCGCTGCACCTTTTAGGGCCTGGTTGATGTAATGCTTGTAGTAATGTATCCTGTGGGTATCGTTGAGATCTACTGGTCCTCGCTCAGAGATTCCATTCTCAGTGATATAAATTGGAGGATTTCCATACTCCTCCTTGATAAAGTTGAGAATCTTCCGGAAACCCGGTGGGGTCACCTTCAGCCAGGCAGAGCCCGAGTCAAGCCAGCTTCTGTCTGTGACTGTCCCAGCTCCCCTAGCATCAAAGGAATTTTTATTATTTATGGACTTTCAAGGGCCTCCGAGCTGAAGTCCGAGGAAGGAAACTCGTGTACCTCGAGTTGTATCTGGAAGTGCTTTGGTACAATTAAAAATGGGTAAAGCAGAAGAAAACAGACGCCTACCTGTCAGCGTCATAGTGCTGCAGATTTTGATAGTCCACTTTGAAGGCCAGAACAGTGGTGTAGTGATTGAATCCAAAGTAGTCATAGGTACCTTTGATTCTCTCGATTTCATAAGGAGTAAATTCTGGAAGCCTAACGACAAACATAAAGATCTGTCCTTCATCCATCATTTAAATTTTTGCCACAGTGACCTCACAGAAATACTGAACGCCTCCATTCTGTGCTACTTTCCTCCTCTGAGTACCACTTTACAATAAGGCTCCCTTTTGCAACATATAAATGGCAGTAACTGATTAATTAAAAAAAACTGTTATGACTTGTTTATAATTTTCTATTAAAAATGTTCAAAGTGTAATCTAATTAATAATTTGATTATAAACCCTTCATGAACCCCTTACACGGGTAGTCTTATTGTAAAGTGGTACCCCATTGCTACATGATTTCAGATCTGACAGCCGAGGTCCATATGCACAGAACATGGTTTGCACCATGATGTTTCTTTAGGATGCTCAGATAATGAACTGGGAAATTCCAACCGAGATTTGGGATGACCAGCAGCCAGACTCCTCTCTCTGATGATGGTCTTCATCACGTCATTGTAGTCTCCTCTGAACACAGGGTGAGCAAACCAGCCGATATAGAACTACAGCCAGGAGAGAGCAAGGAGACACTCTTCTAAAAAACATGTAAATAAATACATGGTCTCTAAAACTGATTATGGCTACCATTTCTAATGCAGGTACCCGGAACTTCTAACTAAAATGTGCTTGAGACTACACCTATTTTGAATATATCGATTTCACAGGGAGAGTAGCAGCTATGAATATGTGATCTGATACTAAAATGAACAGATTGTAATCCTTTGCATCGAAGTGTCATCTTTCTTCAAAAAGATCTTATAATTTATCTGTTACCAGATGCCGGTAAACAAGGCTTGATGAGCTGAGCAGGAGATCACCGGTCCTCACCTGTAGAACTCGCCAGGCTGCATCGATGTCCTCCTGCTTGGCAGGGTTTCGGGGCTCAGCCCAGTCTGAGTTGATGGTGATGGAGATAATGCCACCCTGTGTTGCGCGATACTTGTCGTTGTAGAGGTGCCAGGCCTCGGCGTGGGCTTTCAGCAGGTGGTGAGCGACGATGTAGGGCAGAGTGCCTGGCCTGAAGCTGATTCCTGCCACACAAGTTGGGTTTTCTTCATTATTTCAAAACACTTGACCAAAGCCTTAACAGTTCAATGATAAGCCAAGCTGATGGAGAGCCCCGTACCAGGGGCAGCTGTGCCATAACCATGACCGATGTTTGCCACATTGTACGGCTCATTGATGGTGATCCAGAACTTGACTTTGTCTCCTAAGCGGCTGAATATGACATCAGCATACTCCTTGAACTGCTGCACAATGGTGACATTCTCCCAGCCACCCTGGTCTTGCAGAGTGAGAGGCAGATCCCAGTGGTACAGGGTGACCTGGGGGGATGTCAGGTTTGTTAACTGAGAAGAGAAGCTTCTGCTATATGAAAACTAGATGTGACATATCCTGAGAAGATTCCATGTGAGCAGGGTAACTAAACTGAATTGATCCAATAATGAAAACGTGTTAAGCTAAGTTAAGTCTGAAGGACATCTGAAGATATGCTTGGTATCATCTGAGGTTCTTCTCACCTGTGGCTGAATGTTGGCGGCTAACAGTGCATCTATTAAGCGGTGATAATAATTCAAGCCTTCTTCATTTATGTGCCTCGTGGTTCCATCAGGGAGAACCCTGGGCCAGGATATGGAGAAGCGATAATGGGCCACACGGAGCTTCTGGAGGGCGGCCACATCTTCCCGGATCTTGTTGTAGCTGTCACAGGCAATATCCCCATTGTCGTCATTTCCCACTTTGAGTGGCGTGTGTGAAAACTTGTCCCAGATGCTCAGGCCCTTGCCATCAGCTCTCCAACCCCCTTCGATCTACAGTTGGATTGAGAATTTGCATAGGTTGGATGAGTGGCTTTTAGGAAAAAACATAACCTATGATTACGTTACATGACTGCAATGTGCAGTTGCTTGCCAAAGTTTGGTCACCCGTGGGCAAATGACATATTTTGACAGATTTGTAGGTGAAAAGTAGCAAACAACTGCTTCAGGAAACAGTGGGTTAAAAAACATCATTTTTGCAAATATTATTGCACAGTTACTTTCTATTCCATATCGAAACATGGGTACAAATAGAATATCAATGATGGCATGTGCAAAAGTTTGGACACGTTTTCACTTGTCCAATGATAAAGAATTTTTTTTGGTAAGTCTCTGACCCTAATTGCCTCACTAGGCCTTAATAGCCATTAAGACTTGTCACCTGTTGACAATTGCAGAGCTTAATAAATTCCTTGCCCCTTCAAACAGTGGGGCATCACTCATCAATCATGGGCTCCTCTAAGCAACTGAGTGAGGATCTGAAAATGAAGTAAACTGATGTCTACAAAGCAGGGGAAAGGCTATAAAAGATTGCAAAATTTCTTCCAGCTTACAATTTCTACATTCGTAATGTGGGGAAGAAATGGCAGTTAAGGGAAACTGGAAGTCAAGGCATGATCTGGAAGACCAAGAAAACACAGAGAGAACTGCATGTATGCTGGCCAGAAAGGCAAAGACAAACTGACATACAGCTGCGAAGGACGTGCGGGAATGCTGAGACAGTTGTGATGGGCCACTGTTCCATAGAGCAGCGCAGGGGAGGTTCTGGGGGGGGCAGTGCCCCCGTGGCAACATGCATGCCCCCTCTGTGGCCTTTCTAAATATGTAGACAAGCCATAGGCCTTTTGGAAACAAGTGCTGTGGATTGCTGAAGCAGAGATTGAACTATTTGACTACAATCACCAAAGGTATGTTAAACAGTTAGCCCAGAAGGTGAAGATGAAAAGGTGATTGCTTCTATAATAAGACAATGATCCTAAACATTCATCAAAATCCACCATGATGTATTTGAAGAAAAGTTTAACATTTAGGAATGGCCTTCATGGTCCCCTGAATTCATCTTTGAACATCTTTGGGCAGATCTTAAACATGCTGTGCATATTTCTGAAGAATCTCTTAAAATGAGAAGTCATTTTCAAGGAAGAGTGGGCAAAATACTCACAAGCAGAGCTAAAAGTTTTATGGCTGGAGAAACAAAAGGCATTAAAAAGCTGGGATATCTGCCAATTGGGTGGCACTAAATAATGACTTACTGAGGTGTCCAAACTTTTGCACATGCCACAATTACTATTTTATTTCTGACAGGGGTCTGAAGCCCGTCTTGGAAGCTACGGGCACAAGGCAGGGAATAACCCTCGACAGAGTTCCAGCAGAGAAAGCCAGACTGTGAAGACACAGGAAGTCACCTGATATGATGCTGTGGATGTGCTCCAGGCAAAGCCCTTATCAAAATACCCATATAGCAGCTGTTCTTCTGCAGGTTCAGGGAAGCCATTGTTCCTCATGGTCTCGTAGTAGTAGTGGGCCGAGCGCTTTGGAGTTCTGGGCCGCTGTGGGTGAGTAAAGTCCACATGGTGGAGACCAAAACCAATGCTGTAACCGTTGAGCCATTCGAAAGAGTCCAAGAGAGACCATGCAGTGTATCCTTTCAGATTCACCCCATCCAGGTTGTGAGCTAAAGGGACAAGAACATATGATTTCTCTCTCCTCAAAAGTTTAGACCGCTAATTTTGGTGATACTACATGAAATCTTAGCAGGAAGGACAACCCTGATCTGAAGTACTGCAGCTGCTTCTGGTGCTGGCATGAACTAACTGGGCTATTATGAATTTAATGCTTACCTTTCAAGGCCTCGTCGATGTATGTTTTATAGAAGAAGAACCTCTCTGTATCATCAACGGTAGTCTTGGAATTTGTGGCCACACCATTTTCTGTAAGAAAAATCTCTGGATTTCCGTACTCCTCCTTAATCCAGTTCAGGAGCCGCCTGAGACCCCAGGCAACAGCTCTCAACTCTTTCATGGCTGTGCTAGGGGAGTTACTTATATCACTTTTTCCTAAGTCTTGATCATACTCATAGGATTGTGGAGAGAGCCTGGCAGTTACATGCCGGGCTACTACTGTAGTGTAGGAATTGATGCAGAACACATCAGCAGTACCGTGAATATAAGCCTTCTCTTCTTCTGTGAAAGCAGGCAGCCGGGACTCTGGCAATCCCTGCAGCTCACTCTTGTTGCCCACCATCCACTTCATGGCATCCGGGTAGTCACCGTTCTTAAAAATAGGATGAGCAAACCAGCCTAGCTGAAACTGGAGGGCACGGTCAGCAGCCTCCACTTCCCGAGCTACGTTGATATCTTTTGGCTCCACCCACTCGGCATTGAGGCTAATGGACACCATGCCGCCCTGGATTTTCCTGTACTTCTCATCGTATGTGTGGTAGGCTTTAGCATGTGCTTTTATCAGGTTGTGAGTGATCCTGTAAGGGGCATGACCTGGCTCCTTGATGTTAGGGGGAAACATCCCAAGTCCGTATCCGATCCATGCAATGACATACGGCTCGTTGAAGGTCATCCAGAACTTCACTCTGTCTCCAAAGGTAGCAAAGCAGAAATCACAGAACTCGTTGAAGATGTCAATCATTGTGACATTGTCCCAGCCATTGATATCCTGCAATGCTTGAGGAAGGTCCCAGTGGTGAAGTGTCACCATTGGAGTTATATTATACAGAAGCAGACCATTAATGAGTCTGTTGTAATAGTCAACACCTTTCTGATTTAGAGAGCTCTTTGTACCATCAGGAAAGATCCTGGGCCATGACAAGGAGAATCTGTAGGAATTAACCCTCAGAGCTCTCAGCATATAGAGGTCTTCCTCCATCTTGCTGTAGCTGTCACATGCCACATCCCCATTGTCATTGTTCACGATGCTGCCAGGCTTGTGAGTGAATGTGTCCCACACACTCGGTCCTTTCCCATCTGCATCCCAGCCACCTTCCACTTGGTAGGCTGAGGATGACACACCCCATTGAAATCCTTCAGGAAAAGACCCATAGTGGTAGAGATTCCTCTGAAACTTGGTTTGGTGGGAAAAATTCTCCCAGACAGTCTTGGATTTAGATGGAACGTCAGATGGTGGCAAGATACTTGGCTTCACAGCTTGGAGTTGAGGAGCAGGTTTTATTGTGGGGGTCTTCTCTCTCAAGCCTGAAAATCTATGCTTTTCAATCATCTGGGAGTAGAAGTAGGCTGATGCCTTCGGAGTTCTCGGCCTGTTGGGATCGACAAAGTCGACATAGTGCAAGCCAAACCTTTGACTGTAGCCATGCGGGCCCTCAAAGCCATCCATTAGAGACTGCACCGTCAAGCCTCGTACATCCACTCCATCTAGTCGAATAGCTGTTTAAATTGACAAAAGACATGGTATTTAAATGGTCATTTTGTTTATAATAAATCAGTATTGACATTCTATTTTCAGAACATATTCTGTATCCATTTAGAGTTACAGTGATGTTGTTCGGCTAATTTTATCAGCAGACTATGAAAACTGACCTTTCAAAGCTTCGTTAATGTAACTCTTTAGAAAGGCTAATCGCTCAGTATCATTGAACAGCTCTCCACTGGCCAGGGTGGGCATCCCATTCCCAGTGATGTAGATGGGTACGTTGCTAGAGGATGTGTACTCCACAGCGATGAAATTAAGCAACCGGCGCAACCCCCAGGGGACGGAATAGATCCAGCTGGATGCAGTGGCAGGCCAGGCAGGGTCTATGTATTCCTGGAAGTCCCCCACACCCTGGGGGCCAGGGATACAGCCGCGCCGTGTCTCATTGACTAACCGGGAGGTATAGTGATTTAGCCCAAAGAAGTCAGCTGTCCCTCGAATCCTCTCCTTCTCGGCCTCAGTGAAGGTGGGGAGTATGGCCGGAGCAGCCGAGGAGCACTCCTGCTGCTTTCGCTCGACCTGACTCTTCAACGCTGGTGGGTAATCACCATCCACAAAGATGGGGTGGGCAAACCAGCCGAGCATGAACTGCAGGTAGCGATCTGATGCCGCTGTGTCCTCAGGCTTGGAAGGGTCCATGGGTTCTGCCCAGTCAGAGTTTAAGGCAATGCCAACCCTTCCCCGTTGGTCCTGACGATAATTATCATTGTAAATGTGCCAGGCCTCAGCGTGGGATTTCAGCATGTAGTGGGTGACCTTTCAGATAGAACATCAGACAGAGAACTTCAGAGTCCAAAGACCCCTTTATAAGATCACTGTTGTTTTACTCAACTTCAATTCCTAATTAGTCAATTAGTCATTATTTCAAAGAAACAATTGCTGTATGAATGGTAACTCTGAACCTCCCCCTCCCCCTAGTCTCCAGCCTTTAATGAATGATGTTCAATGTATCATTGAATTTACAGTGAGGGACCTGTGTCACACAACTGGAATAATATTGAGACAGACCTTGTAGGAGCTGGTGATGGGGTCTTTCAGCATGGGGGGATGTTCTCCTGTGCCATATCCAGCATAGCTCACCACCCATGGACTGCTAAAGGTGTTCCAGGTCTTCACACGATCTCCGTATCTGGAGAAGCAGAAGTCAGCAAAATCTTTGAAGGCCTCGATGGTGGATGCATTCAACCATCCTCCATAACCTTGCAGCTCCTGCGGCAGGTCCCAGTGGTGCAGGGTGACTACTGGCTGAATACCAGACTGGATCAGCGTGTCAATCAGCCTGTCATAATACTGGGCCCCTTTCTCGCTCAGGCTCCCCCGGTGGCCGGAGGGAAAAACGCGAGCCCATGAAATGGAGAATTGGTAGGCGTTGACGAGGAGTCCCCTTAGGAGAAAGGCGTCGTAATCTGCTTTGTGGTAACTGTCACAGGCCACGTCTCCAGTCTGGTTGCTAAAGGCATGTCCATCGTGTGTGAAACGGTCCCAGATGGTCTCCCCTTTCCCGTGCTCGGCCCAGCCACCCTCCACCTTAAAAGCCTCACTTGAGGTACCCCACTGAAACCCCCGTGGAAAGGAGTCCAACAGATACTCGTCTCTCTCAGATGGGGTCTGGCTGGCAAACTTTTCCCAGACTTTTTGGTAGGAGGAAGAGAGGGCGGTGCTTCCGGTTTCAACCGATTCACCTGATTGTCTAGAGAGACAGATGGAGCAATGTGATAATCATAGAAACAATGCCGTACTCAGTCAGTAATAAAGAGAAAGTGAACCAACCGCACAGCCTTCATTTGGAATTGCTGGCAAATGTACAGTGAGCATCACAACGCAATATCTAAGAGGTTAGCATTAACAGCATTAATAACATGCATATTCTAGGGCAATGAACTTTACCCATCAAGTACCTTTTGGGCTTTTCATCATTGCTTAGCTGGTGAAACAGCTCAACGACGTCACAGCCTAGTATCTGAAACTCCAAGCTCTTCAAAACTGCGGAGTGACACACACACACACACACACACACACACACACACACAATGTGATCAACATTGTTCCACAAAATTGCTATGATGAGGGCTTTAAATTATTTCGATGGCTTTAGATTAGCTGCTAGTCCTAGCCCTCATTTCTTATCCTTGTGTTTTTATGACACTTCTTCATATCTGCAGCACGGCCTTGGCCATATTGCCCATACTATAATTATATGGTTGATATACTGTCCCGTACATAAGGATAGATATGAATGTGTAATCCAGACTAAAACACTGCTGATTATAAAACTTTTTAATCTTTACTGTCTAATACCAAAAAATATTTGATTGATTTTGATTTCCTATTGGCAGATGTTCACCCTGGACCTTCTTGAGCTAATGACACTCAGTGATTGGAGGAGATGTTACCTTGGAGAATGCTAATGAGGGGCTTGAAATTTTGGTCTCTTTCTGATAGACAGTCCTGGATGTCCAGCTGGTAGATTAGAATGGGCAGATGATTGCTGATTTTCTGGAGGACAGTTTGGGAGAGATGAAGATTAATGCTGGGCCAGCAGTAAAGGATCTAGGCATCTCCAAACTAGGCTGCAAGCACGTGGGGCACTCCTGATCCACACCTGAGCAAGAAACTCAACCCAAGCTGTCGGGGTGGAAGAATGATCAGCCTAAGTGGGAAGGGCTCCAGTGCGATGTGAGATACTGATTGGTTGGTAATGAGAAGTAGGTGCGGCTGACTGACAGGGAATGACAGTCCCACCCTTCTTTGCTTTCAAAGTGCCACAGGTTCTGTCTCTACTGAATGGTAACCATATTAACTGGATTCTTTGAGTACAATGTTTTGGTTGCAAGAGTCATTAATGAATTCCTCAGCTGCACATTAGACTTATTAGGGAAGCAGTAATGAGTTGGGGGAAGGGGCTCAATTCATTTTATCCTTGAGGTGTGCAAGACCATGGGGTCACCTGAAGGTATGTTAGTCCGCCATGCAGACTCTGTTGCGAGCTGCAGTCAAAGCCAAACTGCACAGACAGGAAGTCTGTGTCCACCTGATAAACGAGAGAGAGAGAGAGAGAGAGAGAAAGAGAGAGAGAGAGAGGGAGGATTCACCTGAGCTGCACACAATAAGCTTGTAAGTCAAAGCTGTTCAGAGTTCTATGCTCCATGACTGGATATATTACTTGAGTGCATGAGAGAATGATCCACAGAACCAAGAACAACTGTGTTTAATGTCCACCCCAGACCAGAGAACACTGTGTGCACATGGGAATAACATGCAAACCTCTCATACAGGGTCGAGGCAGGGAGCAGCACTTCACCATACCACAAAACAAGGAGAATGAGTGAATATAATAAATATGGTGTCTTATATAAAATGTATACATTGCACATGTTACATGTATGCCTGCTCCTACCATTGTGGTAGCATCACTGTGAAAGGGACCTGGGACAGCGTCAGCATTAACCGCAAGGCCAATGCGCCCACCTGGAGAGCAAGAGCAAGACCGAGGTGTCAAGGGAGCAAATGCAATGCAATTAAATGAAAAGAAGCTTTATTTCCCATTTCTACAAGAACAAGTACAGGTAGGGTTGCCACCCATCCCTTATATTATGGGATCATCCTGTATTTTACACTATATGGACAAAAGTATTGGGACACACCTCTTAATCACTGAATTGAGGTGTTTCAATTCATCCATCCATCCATCATCTGCTGCTTAATCACGGTTGAGTCATGGTGGCAGCAATCTAAGCAGGGATGCCTAGACCTCCCTCTCACCACCTATCCTCCTCCAGCTCCACCAGGGGAATACCAAGGTGTTCCCAGGCTGGCTGAGAGATATAATCTCTCCGGCGTGTCCTGTGTCTGCCCCAGGGCCTGCTCCTGGTTGGACATGCCCGAAACACCTCCCCAGGGAGCCATCCAGGAGATATCCTAGATAGATGCCCAAACCACCTCAACTGGCTCCTTTCGATGCAAAAGTGCAGCGGTTCTACTTTGAACCCCTTCAGAATGTTTGATCTCCAAGAATGAGCCCAGACACCCTGTGGAGGAAACTCATTTCTGCCACTGGTATCTGTGGTCTCATTCTTCCAGTTACTATCCAAAGTTCATGACCATAGGGGAGGGTAGGAACGTGGATCAACTGGTAAATCGATAGCTTTGCTGTCTGGCTCTGCTCTCTCTTTACCACAACAGAACAGTACAACGCCCTCATTACTGATAATGCTGCACCGATCCGCCTGTTGATCTCCCACTCCCTTCTTCCCTCACTCATGAACAAGACCTAAAGATACTTAAACTTCTCCGATTGAGGCAGCAACTCGTCCCCCACCAGAAGAGGGCAATCTACCCTTTTTCGATCAAGAACAATAGCTTCAGACTTGGAGGTGCTGATCCTCATCCCTGCTGCTTCACACTCGGTTGTACACCGCCATAGCGCATGCTGCAGGTCACAGCCCCATGAGGCCAGCAGGACCACATCATCTGCAAAAAGCAAAGACGTGATCCTGAGGCCCCCGAACTGAACAGCTTCCGCCCCTTGGCTACGTCTGACAGAGGGCAGCCCTGGCGGAGTCCAACACCCACAAGTCTGACTTACTGTTGTCAATGCAAATCAGACTCACGTTCCATTTATACAGGTTCCTGATAGCCAGCAACAATGGATCTCGTACCCCATACTCCCAAAGAAGCCCCTGCAGAACCCCCGAGGAACACGATCGTATGCCTTCTCCAAGTCCACAAAACACATGTAGACTAGTTAGCCAAACTCCCATGAACCGTCCAGGATCCTTGTGAGGGTGAAGAACTAGTCCAGCATTCTATAACCAAGACAGGATCTGCATTTTTCCTCCTGGATCAGAAGTTTGACTAACCGGTGGACCCTCCTCTCCAGTACCCTGGCACAGACTGTTCCAGGGAGGCTAAGGACTGTGATCCCCCTGAAGCTGGAACATATCCTCCAGTCCCCTTTCTTAAAGACTGGGACCACAACCCCAGTTTGCCAATCCATAGACAGTGTCCCCAACCTCCATGCAATATTGAAGAGACATGTCAGCCAGGACAGGCTAACAATAAGAGCTTTCAAGAACCCAGGGCGAATTTCATTCATGCCTTGACTACTTCAGTGACCTCAGCCCGAGAGATGGGCAAGTCCCCCTCAGAGTCTTCCAGCTCTACTTCCTCTAAGGAAGGCGTATCGGTAGGTTGCAGGAGGTCCTCAAAATGCGCCTTCCACCACCTGACTATATCCCTATTTGAGGTCAACATTTGTCTATCCCTGCTATAACCAACATGGGTAAATCCCTGCTTCCCCTTCCTGAGGCACCTGACAGTTTTCCAGAATCTGAAAGTCCCAACTGAAAGTCCTTCTGCATGGCCTCACCAAACTACTCAAACACCCAAGTTTTTGCTTCAACACCTGCGAATGCCACTTTCGGCTTAACCTGCCAGTACCTGTCAGCTGCTTCAGGAGTCCCGTAAGCTAACCAAGCTCAGAAGGCCTCCTTATTCAGCCTGACAGCTCCCTTTACCACTGGTATCCACCAACCAGTTTTGGGATTGCCACCACGACAGGCACCAACAACCTTATGGCCACAGCTTCACACAGCGGCCTCAGCAATAGAGTCCCGGAACATCCGTTCAGGATCAATGTCCCCTGACTCCCTTGCAATGCAAGGCAAGTTCTACCAGAGATGTGAGTTAAAGATCTCCCGGACAGCAGGCTCTGCCATACGCTCCCAGCATACCCTCACTATGCATTTCGGTTTACCAGGTCTTTCCAGCATCTTCCCTCTCCATCGGATCCAACTCAGCAGCAAGTGGTGATCAGTTAACTGCTCAGATCCTCTCTTCACCCGAGTGTCCAAAGCATGCTGATGTAGATCGGATGATATGATTAAAAAAATTGATCATTGAACAGCGGCCTAGGGGGCTCTGGTGCCAGATGCACTTATGAACACCCTCATGTTCAAACATGGTGTTCATTATGGACCAACTGTGGTTAGCACAGAAATCCAATAACTGATGACCGCTCAGGTTCAGATCAGGCAGGCCTTTCCTCCCAGTCACACCCTTCCAGGCTTTACTGTTATTGCCCACATGAGCATTGAAGTCCCCCAGCAGAACAATGGAGTCCTGGGAAGGGGCACCTTCCAGCACCCTCTCCAATGTCTCCAAGAAAGCCGGATAATCTGGACAGATGTTTGTCATATGCGCACAGACAACAGTCAGGGCCCATCAACCGACTCAAAGTCGAAGGGAGGTGACCCCTTCATTCACAAGGGTGAACTCCACCGAACCATGGGGCTATAAGTAGACTAACACCTGCCCGGCACATCTCCCCCAGGGTGACTGCAGAGTGGAATAGAGTCCAGCCCCTCTCCAGGAGTTTGGTTCCACAGCCAAAACCATGTATTGCGGTGACCCTGACTATATCTATTCGGTGTCTCTTAACCTCCCACACCAGCTCAGGCTCCTATCCTCCCAGAGAGGCTACGTTCCATGTGCCAAGAGGCAGATTTGGTAGTCAACAATAGGTCCGTCAAGGCCCCTGCCTTCCACTGCCACCTAATCTTCATTGCACCCAATCCCCACAGCTCCCCCTGCCAGTGGTGGGCCCACAGGAGAGTGAACCCATGTTATTCCTTTGGGCTATGCTTGGCTGGGCCCCAAGGGTGGAGACCCAACCACCAGGTATTTACCTTTGAGCTCCTCGCCTCGCCAGGCTCCAGGGCAAGGCCCCGGTCTCCCCAGTCCGGACACGGTAACATAGTCTTTTGTGTCTTTCTTCATAGGGGTTTTCTGAATCACACATAGCCTAGCTGCCCACCTAGGACCAACTTGCCTTGGGAGACCCTAACAGAGGCAATTGCCTCCAACAACAGGATCACAGAGACACACACGATAAGGTTGTGGTTTATGGTGGAGTGTTTCAGGTGTCTCATTCAGACCCATTTCCATATGTGTATAAAATCAAGCACCCAGTCATGCAGTCAGGTTTATAAACATATGTTAAAGAATGGGTCGTTCTGAAAGAGCTCAGAGAATTCATGCGTGGTACTGTCATAGGATGCCACCTTTGCTATTAGTCAGTTCGTGAAACTTCTTCCCTGCTAGATATTCCATGGTCATCTGTACGTGGTATTACTGCGAAGTGGAAGCATGTAGCAACAACAGAAACAGCCACGAAGTTGCAGACCACGCAAAGTGACAGTCGCCAAGGACCGAGTCGCATAATGTGTAAAAGTCGCCAACGCTCTGTTGACTCAGTAACTGCTGAGTTCCAAACATCCTCTGGCATTAACTCCAGCACAGAAACTGCGCTGGGAGCTTCATGGAATGGGCTTCCATGGCCGAGCAGCTGCATGCAGGCCTCTCATCACGAAGCACAATGTGCGGGTCATATGATAAAAATATAAATAAAAGGCCGTGTCCCGTTTTCACTCCCCCCCCGATGACTAACAAATAGCTAACAAATAGCGTAATGCAACAACTTGTTCAATTTTCCATTTTTTTGGGGTCGGGGTGTAGTTTTGAATTATATGTATGAAGTTTAACCTACGAGCTTTTTGTCTCCCATGCTTATTTACTATAAAGGTCCCAGGTCTCCTGTATGCTGTGAAAGCGACGCACGAATGTGGCCAAGAGCTTCAAAAGTCCCTGATCAAGACAGGAACTTGTAACAAAGAACCTGGATCCGGAACTTCAATGTGAAAGCGCCTGTTATAGCGTACATTAGCTTATATATACTGCTGAGATACGACTATTCTGCAGAACACTAGATTTGAAGGAAGTGTGTGTGTGTGTGTGTGTGTGTGTGTGTGTGTCTGTGTGTGTGTGGGAGGCGGGGCTCTGGGCTTTTGTGCATCTGTCCCAAGCTCTGTCGACACAAATATTGAATACCTCTCCAAGTGTAGACAGAATTCATCCTTAAGCCCAGGACACACCCAGAACCTGACCTGCAATGAAGCTTAAGTGTCCCTTTATCAGGAGAATTAATCTAAGGAGATACCCAGACACTCCAGTTCCAAAGGGTGAATACTCACAAGCCAAGATAACAGCCACACTATGCTGGTCGCTGATCTAAATATTAGAGACAAATTTAACAGCTGCGTTTTTTTTTAAATGACTAAAATGTAGTTTCTGGAATAAAACCAAAATCACAGCTGCCTGTGAGTTTCATTAGAATGCCATTGTTCTGCATTATAACTGAGTAAATTTATGTCACCATCTGTTAAACGAATGCTAATATGAATATAATCACATCTAATGGGTGCTGCTATATAACAGGGGTAACTTTTTTAATCAATTAATGTTTTCTCAATTTAAAAAGTTATGTCAGAACGTAAATGAACTCTGCACTAATCTTGACACTTGGATATCATCATTAAGAGTTAGGTATTAAGATTTGTCTGTTAACTGCCATAGGAATATATCCAGATTCTCAAACAGTTTATATCACACTGGATCCAAAAGAACATCCTTTGGTGCACAGAGTGTGTCTGTCAAGTGGCTCTAGGTCTTACCTGGGTAGAGGCTGTGATAGGCGTGATGCACAGCCCAGTGATGGCTGAGGTCATTCTGGGAACCCCCGGTGTAGCCTGACGTGATCCAGGTGTCAGTGAAGTCCCCAAACGCAAAGAAAGCGAACTGAGCAAAGTGTTGGAAGCCCTTGGCCGAGTTTTGGCTGCCCTGGCCCTCTGTCCCCATATCGCTCAGGACCAACAGGGGTGTGAGGTTCGCCGAAATCAACTTCTGCAGCAGTGTTCGGTAGCACTGCACGGCATCCTGGCTGGCCTGCTTGAGGTCCTCCCCCGGCAGGAGAACTGCCTGGACCAGGGGCACCTTGAAATGGGTCACACCTCTGGAATGCAGGTATTGGAAATACTCTGTAATTTCAAGAGGAAGGGGATACTGACAGTTGAAGACACCCGGGTCCTCTCCATGGCTTCTTGGCGACAAGGTCTGTCCACTGGCCCTCCACCAGCTTGAATCCTTGGCGAAGTCATTGCTCAGGGGACCTGCGAGCAGCATGAAGTCCATCCTCCCACTGCCCTGCCCCACCTGGACCCCCTCGCTGCTGTGGGCCCTGCTACAGAGTGTGAGGAGAAGCACCAGTCTGTAGAGCAGTCTCATCTTCACCGCATGGAGTCTGGGGCCAAAGCGCGCCCATTTAAGCCCTGCCAGGCTGCTATGCTTACTCTGGCCAAAGTGCACCGGCTGATAGCTGTTGCGTGCTGCAGCGGTCTGTGAGACTCTGAGCCTGTCACTTACCCCCCTGCAATGAGAGATAAAACCTGGCCCTGCTTCCTCTGGTCATGGGCCACACACGTGTGAAAACATATGCCTCTTGTGGGCAACTGGGTGGTGAGGTCGCTCCGAAACCCAGATCTGTGATTCTGAGGCTGCACAGTGTGCAGCTGCCTCTATTGTTTGTGTCTCTGCGATTATTTCACCTTAGCTTGTACTATTGGTTTACTGACACATTCCAAAGTGAAAGCTTTCTCTGGGCTCTTCTGGTTCATATACGAGACACACACATGTGTGTGGCCCATGACCAGGGGAAGCAGGGCCAGGTTTTATCCCTCATTGCAGGGGGGTAAGGTGGCAGGGTAGATGTGCGTTTCAGTCTCGTTCTCATATTTTTTACATTCTTGCTTTTAAACCATAACTCCACTACATTTCACCATTGAATGAACATTTTAATCATCATAAACAACAGAATAAAGATGCCCCATAGGACACAACTGCTATCAACATGCAGGCTGTTGCCGACAAACTCTGCACGGCTTCCTCCTGGAGGAACAGCATACAGCACTTACTACCGAATTTAAATCGACTTTTTCAGCTCTGGAAATGAAGCTGGACTGGATTCAAACTAAAGTATCACACCATGTATAGAAACATGTGGGTCTCGAGTTCAGCGGTAACCAACATGATGGGTGCATACTGACTCTAACAGGCTGCAATGCCAAGATATTAACTAAAGTTTCAGACCTCAAGTGCCGTAACCCTCCACAACAGTATCAGAATAGCTGGCCTACTGGAATCTATCGAGGGCCTGGCAGTTGGATAACAGAAAGGGGATTTTTTTTGACAATGAAGTAAGACAAAACAAGAAACGGACCATGAGGGGTCAAAACCAAGGCTGGTAGAAAAAACAAGAAATAACTAGGGCTAAGAAAAAGTGCATGTTGAGCTAGATGCTTTCCTGTTTCATCTCCCTGTTCAAAGAAAAGTTGTTTAGACTGAGCCAGTTGCCTCCGTTAAGTGTGTCAGCAACAGATTGTGTTCTGAAAGTAGCTGAAGTCATCTTTTGTGGGGAGTTGGGGAGATGGAAGCAGCATATACTCCGTTTAGATGAAACAATTCATTTGATACCTGTGAAAGCCCAGCATTTTTAGCCTTTCTTAATTGGGTGACATAAGAGATTATCTGTCCACGGACGAAGGCTTTAAGAGCCCGCCATAATGTGCCACTGCTGACGTCGGGTGTGCCATTGAATTCAAGATAAGAATGGATCTGTGCAGCAATGAATCCACTATCAGATAGCACATATGAACTACGTTTCCACAATTAAGGAGAGGCTTTACGGAGGGGGAAGTTAATATCAGATGATATCAGGTCATGGTCTGAGATGGCTATAGTGTGGTACTAGTAAAATTTAATATGATCGTTTTTTTCTCTCGTTACACATTTTTGAATATATGCATTTAGCTCTTCTAGGGTGCTATCAAAGGTTCAAGCTGTTTAGTATGCTTTCCAGCCTAAGCATTCTTGCTGGACTCTGTCTGACCCCCTCTACATGCATACGTCAGCTTCAACTTACGATAGATGGTTAAAAGAAATCTTGGAATGTATCAAGCTTGAAAAGTTGTGCTTCTCACTGAGACGATCTCCTGAGTCTTATTACGAGACCTGGGGACCCCTGCTTCACTTCACTAAAGGCCCTACTGTCACTGTCAGATGTGGCGGATGCCAGGTGAATGGCTGGGGGATAAATGTCCCCTCCATGCTATCCATATAATTCTTCTATTGACCTACTATTATGCTACTATGCGGATAGCTATTATACATCACATACTGTTAGTTTTTTCCAATTATAACTATTGTTTATGTTGCACTATTTAGTCATTTATTTCTCTGTTCTATTGATCTGTTTCCTTTCATGTAGCCGTGACCGAGCTGAGGGCTGCGAGGATCTATGGCAAACGCTGATATTTTCTTTTCTGTCTTTACATGTCATGATGTGCCATGTTTCCTGCTGAAAACTCAGTAAAACATAGATGAAATGTATGATCCTCCAAAAGGCACAGGCCGCTGTGTAATTTAACTTTTAAGAAACAGCCTGTCAGGGTCCTTGATGTTCAGACCTGTCAACCAGGAAAGTCCTAATAACCTCTTTGCATTTTCTACATGTAGGATTTCTACAGAATGGTTATGTCTGGTTGCTTTCTTTGAATTGTAAATTTAAACGGAGGTTTTATTGGCCAGTATATCCCATAGCCTGGAAATAAACTCGCATGTGAGTGGACAGTTAGTCGCTTCTGTTACTGTGTTAACGCTTGTGGGAAACTCTCACACTATTTCCTGTCTGTCATCTTGATGTGTGTCTGGATGCGCGATCTTATGTAGAAATCAGCCACACAAATGGATCCTTTGGCAGACCTGTAGGGTCCACTTTCCTCACATTTCATCATAATCCTAATAACCACTCACCTGTTTGCGGCTAATCTTGGTGATGTTATGCACATAAGTCTGACATATTCCTTGACGTTCTGTCTGGCATTCATACAGAAAAGCAGCCATTCCCGTCACTCGGCTGCCCTATTCTGCCCGGAAGACTCAAACCCTTGAGACTTTGTGTTTATTCCATGTTGTTTGACTCCCTGGAGTTACTCATAACCACAGATGAATCACAGCCTCTTATTATGAATTATACTGACTGGAAATGGTAAACGGTCACTTTGTACCAAAGCTTTGTTTGAATGTGAAGGAGCTAAACACAAGTAATGACTGCATGTGCATCTGCCCCAAAGGTATGATGGAGTCATAGAAACCTCCTGGAGTCATAGAAACCTCCTGCGTTATACATTATACAGCCTTCAAACAGTCCTTTGTTTAACTTTGCGGATTTTTGCTTTAAGTGGTTTAATTTTTTTTTTTCAAACTTTGAATGGCGGAGTACGTTTGGCAGGAGTATTCGGGATTCAGGATACTTTCATCTGGCACGTGCAATCCCAATTGCTTTTTCTCACAGTGGAATGAGCGCCCCCACCACCCCTCCAGTGACGTGCGAAAGGCTTGGTTGGATGCCTCATTAATTAGCCCGCTGTCGTCCGTCAGAGATAACGCACTCGCTGTTGGTAGTCCGGCTAGCGTTGGGGTAGAGGAGACAGTACGTGATGGATGTGTTTGCCCCCGCTTGGTGTAGGTGAGGCGGTCCCAGCGCTCCTGATACTGTCTGACCCGGCTGCCGTCGGTCGTCATGATGTTTCACTCATCACTCATGTCTGTCCGGAGATAGTTTACCCATCACTTAGCGTAGTGACGAGCCCTGACACACAGTATCAAGCTAATATTTATTGTAATAACTCATTGTGTATTAAGAAAGACAGTAGATCCACCAAACTTGAATGTGCAGATACACAGGGGTGCAGATGACTTTAGGAACGATGGGGTCCCTAGGCTAAAAAACTCCGTGGGGCCCTCCAGCTCACATGGTAAAATTTATTAACATTGTATTAGCTTGAAATCCAAATTAATTATATCAACAAAGAAAATTTAAAATAGGCAGTCCCTGGGTTAAGAATGTCTGACTTACAGACAACTTATACTTGCGAATAGACTACCACAAAGACTATTATATCAAAAACTGGGTTAAATACAACCTTTCATAATAATGAACAGACACACGTCTTGGTTATGCTTGTGATAACATTGCATGGATCGTCTGCCCGAGGTACAGTACAGTAACCTGGAGTTACTTTTATTACTGTATTATTATTGTTAGCATTATTACCATGATGAATAATAGCATAGGCCATGTTACCCCATCCGGATTGGGGAGACTGGGGCCTTGCCCCAGAGCCAGGCCTGAGCGGGAGCCAACCGGGCATAGCCCAAAGGGATAACATAGGTTCACCCTTCTGTGGGCCCACAACCTGCAGGGGGAGCTGTGGGCATGGGGTGCAATGTGGATTGGGGGGCAGTGGAAGGCGGGGGCCGCTATGGACTGATCGTCGGCTACCAAACCTGACTCTTGGCACATGGAACGTAACGTATCTGGCGGGGAAGGAGCCTGAGGTGATGTGGGCGGTAGGGAGATACCAACTAGATTCAAGGCTCACCTCAATGCACGGCTCGGACTCTGGAACCAAATTCCTGGAGAGGGGCTGGACTCTATTCAGTTATGGAGCTGCCCATGGGGAGTTGTGCCAGGCAGGGGTGGGGCTACTTATAGCCCCCTGGTTCAGTGGTGTTCACCCTTGTGAATGAGAGGGTCGCCTCCCTTCGACTCTGAGCCGGGGGACAGGCTCTGACTGTTGTCTGTGAATACGCGCCAAACACCAGTCCAGAGCATCCGGCCTTCTTGGAGACCTTGGAGGGGGTGCTGAAAGGCACCCCTTCTAGGGTCTCTATTGTTCTGCTGGGGGGCTTTAACACTAACGTGGGTAATGACAGTGAAATATGGAAGGGTGTGATTGGGAGGAATGGCCTGCCTGATCTGAACTTGAGCAGTGATCAGTTATTGGACTTCTGTGCTAACAACAGTTTGTCCATAATGAACACCATGTCCGAACATGAGGGTGCTTATGAGTGCCCTTGGCACCAGAGCACTATAAGCTGCAGTTCGATGATCGATTTTGTAATTGTATCATTGGATCTACATCTGCATGTTTTGGACACTTGGGTGAAGAGGGGAGCTGAGCTGTGAGCTTTCACTCACATCTCCAGCAGAACTTCTCTTGTATCCCAAGGGAGTCAGGGGGCATTGAACCTGAACGGGCCATGTTTTGGGACTCCATTGCTGCGGTTGCAATGCAGAGCTAGGTTGTTGATGTCTCTTACAGTGGCAATCCCCGGACCCAGTGGTGGACACCAACAGTAAAGGGAGCTGTCAGGTTGAAGAAGGAAGTCTTCCAAGCTTGGTTAGCTCATGGGACTCCGGAAGCAGCGGACAGGTACCGGCAGGCTAAGCGGGAGGTGGCTCTGGTGGTTGCTGAAGAAAAAACTTTGGTGTAGGAGGAGTTTGGTGAGGCCATGCAGAAGGACTTTCTGTCAGCCTCAAAAAGGTTCTGGCAAAACATCACGTGACTGAGGAGGGGGAAGTAGGGCTTTACCCATTTCTGTTTCCAGGCAGTGGAAAGAATATTTCAAAGATCTCCTGAATCCCACTGATATGCCTTCCTTGGAGGAAATAGAGCTAGAAGACACAGAGGGGGACTTGCCCATCTCTGGGGCTGAGGTCACTGAAGTAGTCAACAAACTCTTTGGTGGTAAGGCTTCAAACGTGAATGAGATTTGCCCTGAGTTCTTGAAAGCTCTTGATGTTGTGGGGCTGTCTTGGCTGACATGTCTCTTCAACATTGCGTGGATGTTGGACGGTGCCTTTGGACTGGCAGACTGGGGTGGTGGTTCCAGTCTTTAAGAAAGGGGACTAGAGGATGTGTCCCAACGTCAGGGGGATCATACTTCTCAACCTCCTTGGTAAGGTCTATGCCGGGGTACTGGAGAGGAGGGTCCACCCGTTGGTTGAAGCTCGGATCCAGGAAAAACAGTACGGATTCTGTCCTGGCGACGGACCACTGGACCAACTCTTCACTCTCACAAGGATACTAGAGGGTTCATGGGAGTTTGCCCAACCAATCTACATGTGTTTTGTGGACTTGGAAAAGGCATACGATCGTGTCCCTTGGGGGGGCCTGTGGGGGGTATTTCAGGAGTATGGGTTACGAGGTCCATTGTTGTGGGCCATCAGCTCTCTGTATAGACAAAGCAAGAATTTGGTTTGCATTGCCAGCAGCAAGTCAGACTTGTTCCCGGTGCGTGTTGGACTCTGCCAGGGCTGCTCTTTGTCATCGATTCTGTTTATGGACAGAATTTCTAAGTGTAGCCAAGGGGCGGAGGGGTTCCAGTTCAGGGGCTTCAGGATCACGTCTTTGCTTTTTGCAGATGATGTGGTCCTGTTGGCCTCATGGGACTGTGACCTGCAGCATGCGCTATGGCGGTGTACAACCGAGTGTAAAGCAGCGGGGATGCGGATCAGCATCTCAAATGGTTCTCGACTAGAAAAAGGTGGATTATTGTAGATTTCTGTATTGAGGACACTGTACCGTTCTGTTGTGGTAAAGAGGGAGTTGTGCCGGAAGGCGAAGCTTTTCATTTACCAGTCGATCTGTGTTCCTACCCTCTGCCTCCCTATGGTCATGAGCTCTGTGTAGCGACCAAAACAATGAGATCGCAGATACAAGCGGAAGACATGAGTTTCCTCCACAGGGTGTTTGGGCTCAGCCTCAGAGAGATGGTGAGGAGCTCAGACATTCTGGGGGCTCAAAGTAGAACCACTGCTCCTTTGCATTGAAAGGAGCTAGTCGAGGTGGTTTGGGCATCTATCTAGGATGCCTCCTGGACGGCTCCCTGGGGAGGTGTTTCACGCATGTCCAACCGAGAGGAGGCCCCGGGGCAGACCCAGGTCACGCTGGAGAGATTATATCTCTCTACTGGCCCATGGTGTTGCCCCGGTTGAACTGGAGGAGGTGGTTGGTGAGAGAGAGGTCTGGGTGTCCCTGCTTAGACTGTTGCCCCTGCGACCCGACCCCCGACAAGCGGCAGATAATGGATGCATGGATGGCTGGTTGGATAGAGTATGTACTGTATTATTACATTTCTGACTTACCTGCAAACTCGACAGACTTTCGTAAATGGATCTCATTCAAAACCTGGCGACCCAAGTCCTTTATTTCATGTTGTTTTCACTGCAATGTACTATATAATTGGTCACCCTTGGGGGGCCCCCTCCCAGCTTGGGGCCCCGAGCAATTGCCTTCCTTGCCTGTCCTGTAGCAACACCTCTGGACTTGGGTAAATTTAGAAGTCCCCACACAGGGTGAAATGCGGAATCTGTCCGTGGGTTTGAATCATATCATTCGTTGTATCCATCCCTCTTGAAGGACAACAGTTAGCCTAATTTGTGTGCTTAATAAGGGATAATAAACGTACATTTCCTCCTAAACAAGCCTTCGTCATTTTCCGTGGGCGTGGGACCCAAATCATGTCAGCGCTGAAAACGGAGGGGGTTACTGTGTTTAATCACTCAGGACGTCACAGCATTAAAAGACACACACATCCCCAAATACAGAGACACAGCTGACATGATTCAGCAGATATGTTGGTCCGTATCTGCCCTAAAAGCAGAAGCTTTTCGGATTTGAAATCACTTCATTTTCGGTCTAATGCTTTATTTTGGGGATTTTTCCTAAATTCGTGTTCTCACACACCCACATGACAGAGGACAGCCTTAAGTCTTTAAATAAAACATATTGTGGTTGTTTATATGCATATTTTATTAATTTTCACCGTCATCTGTTCAATATAATAGTACCACTGCAAATATCTCTCATTAGTAAATTGAACGCTTATCTTCAGTTGAAAATGAACAAGTTTGGATTTCGGTAATTCTGCGGAGATTTGGCAGACCGCCGCTTTTTTCCAAGTGGGACATTAAACAGTCATTAGTAACCGCGTTATCTGATGACCTGTCATTTAGTTTCGTGCCGAATACAAACAGCGCAGCGCGGGTTCTGCGGCGCCCCCGAAGCGCAGACGCGCCCCCCCCGCTTTTCCCCGACGGCTACTGCGTCCGCTGCATGGACACATGTTTGATGGCCGTGGTGCCGCTGGGACGCAGAGGAGACAGCGGACCCACGAGGACCGGTCACAGGAGCTAGTCGGTGACCGGCACCGGAGCATCAAAACAAGCGAATCTCTAAGGTGAAGCCTTTACCCTACTTTATTGTGTTACATGCATGGTCTGCTGCTCATTTATTTGGCAGTAGATTAACTAAATGTGTCCATCCATCTATCCATCCAATGTATATCATTATTAAAACAGGTTGCAGAAAAAAACGTCTTAACTGCGTTATAACGGAAAAAAGTGTTATAGATCTTTCCGATTTTTGCAACTTGTTTTTTGTGTGGTGCGTCTGATCCACAGAGCGAAAGTTTACTGGTTAATTTACGACGTAGTATAGGCACTCCTATAAAAGCTGACCCAGCGAGCATCTTACTATCTTTACGAAATCCGATAATTTCACTAAAGTGATATAATATACTAATTACTCTTTAGACGGGAGCGTAAACGCAATCAAAAACCGAATTCTTTTGTGATATAAATACCCAGTGCGCACTAATGAAACGCTTTCGCTTTTATGAAGTAGTAGAGTAGATGCAGCGGTTGTTTTCCCCATGTAAGCGCCGGACGCAGGACAGCCTCGTCGTCCAGCACTTTCTTTGCCCTGGTACGTTGCGCTAAGAGCACAGGTTGAAGGTCTCCGCTCGCTGCCGCATTTTAATAGCGAAGCACACAGTTAGGGCTGTCTGCGCACCAGTGTCGGGCCACTGTGATTATATATACCATCCATCCATTTTCTGTATCCGCTTATCCCATTCCGGTTCACGGGGAGTGCGGAGCCTGTCCCAGAGGCTACGAGCGCAAGGCTGATTATACATACACAGGTTTAAATAAGTTAAGTTAGATGCTGACCTGTATTTTCCACAAGTCTTCTGAGGTTAAGTAATGTCTTGCCACATTCTCCCCTGAAGGCAGCTCTCCCTTATCTGCCCCCGGGCCTGGAAGGTGGGTTTCTGCCCTGACAACCCCCCCCCCCCCCGAACCCTCAGTCATGGGATCTGGCGCCTCGGTTCTGGATGAAGGCCACCTCATCTACAGCATGACAGTGCCCCTGTCCACCACCATAATCCTGGCCAACCTGCTTATCCTGCTGGGAATCGTATGTAACCGGCAGCTGCACAACACCCCCAACTACTTCTTCCTGAGCCTGCTGGTGGCTGACCTGTGCACGGGCGTGGCCCTGCCCTTCATCCCCTGGATGGGCCTCAACCGCGACCTGGACTTCGACGCCTGCCTGCTGGTGCACATCTTCCCCAACTTCCTCTTCCTGTCCTTCCTTTCCAATCTGGTGATGGTGCACTATGAGCGCTACGTCTGCATCGTCAGCCCGCTGCACTACGGCCGCTTCTGGGCGCACCGCTGCTTCCCGCTAGCGCTGCTGGTCGTGTGGGTGCCGCCGCTGCTCTACGCCTCGCTGCCTGCCTTCGGCTGGAACAACCGGCATGGGGGTGGCGGTGGCGGTGGGGGTGGCATGGAGAACACCAGCGTGGCCTTCAATAACACACCGGCCCACTGGAACGTCTCGGTGGAGGAGGAGGCGGTGTACTCGGCCGAGGAGAGCTGCTCCTATCGCGTCATCTTCCCCATGGACTTCATCTATTTGGAGGTGTACGGCCTGCTCGTGCCGGCCATCATCTCCGTGGCAGCCATGACGGCCCGTGTGCTGGTCATTGCACGCCGGCAGCTGCGCTCTATCTGTAAGCTGCACCGCGCAGCCGGCCAGGCCGCCGCCTCCGAGGCAGAGCAGCGGCTGAACCTGCGCTATGCTCGCTGCGTTACTGCCGTCTCCCTCACCTTCTTGGTGTGCTGGGTGCCCTACATCGTATACCTGCATGTATCTGTGGCCTTGCTGCGCCGGGATGGGGCCCCAACCGTGGGGCCCACCATCCACACCGTACTGTCCTGCACAGGCATCGGCAGCATGGCCATCATCCCCATGGTTCTGGGCCTGGGGAACCGGCAGTACACCGACCCGGCGCGTGAGCTCATCCGCAGGCTGCGGGAGCGCTGGGCAGAGGGGTGCTGCAGGGGGGGTCCGCGGACAGTGGGGGGCTGAGTTCCACTGTCGGAGATTCAGTTGACGGAAGCAATGGTAATGAGACGTCCCGGATTCACGGGAGCTACCGGAGGAGATCCTGTCATTCCCACATTCACTGGAGCTTCCAGAGGAGATCCTGTCATTCCCACATTCACTGGAGCTTCCAGAGGAG
>JAAGVU020000001.1:52598192-52608375 GCA_011763525.2 Mormyrus iriodes
TAGAAGTAGCCACTGCAATTTCGTTGTACAAGTAGCATCAGTGCTCCAGTACAATGACAATAAAGGCTTTCAATTAATCTAATGTCTCTAAGTTCATGTCAAGATTTTACTGTCATACGTCTTAATTGGTCATATTTCACGTGTTATATATTTGCAGTATATTTATTGCTGGTTCACACTACGGCCACTGAGGAGCGCTGTGTCATCTCAATGAATGAGGTGTGTCATGAGCACAGATACACCACGATGACATTGTTAAAGACTGAACCTTTTATTGGCAACTTGTCCTCCACAAAAAGACCATTGCACCTCCAAGTCTGCCGCTCATTTTCCATCATTCTTGGCCAGCACCCGAGTAAATTCTGGGTACTACAGTAACACCACACGCATTTCACCACAATGTGGGCATCATAGAGCTGAGACGACACTCGGGATACTTTGACTTTTGCTACAGTAGCCCCTGCTTGAATCAGCAAACCCAATCACCATAGAAAGGAGATCCATACAGGGCCAGAAGTTCAGTCTGACCCGTCCACCCCAGATCACCCCTTGGATGAGGAATGAGAATATAATGCAGACAGTAACTCCACTGAGGGTGGGTTGCCTTTCAAACTCCACTTCCCATGATGCCTTCTGCAAACAGGGGGCCAGTGGACACTTTGCGTGCTTTCAGTTTGGAAGTAATAGCAGAGCAGAAATTATAGCACGGGTGGGCTGGCAGAAAATCAGGTGGGCCAGTCCCATGACAATTCAGTTGGCATCCAACCCTGCCCTTTATGTCTCTTCCTGTTTGGCCGGCAGGTATCGCTGGTCATCCCGCTTTTCCCCTCCCTGTCTAATAGCCCTTCAATCTTCTTGTGTTCTCCCTGCTCCCTGGACTGCTGCATAATTCAGTGGGTTGAGCATGTGGCCCAGAAACTGTTGACCCTCCGGTCATGGGTTCAAGGCTGGTGAGTGGCCATCCTCATCCGTTTATTTGGATTTATTGATTTTCAGTTTCCCCAGTGTTATTTTCTATTTTGTTACTTGGTTATAGGTTTGCCCTGCTTGTGTCCTGTTCACTTCTAGTCCTGTTTGTATTTTGGTTCCCTGTTAATCACCCTGGTGTAGTAATTCCCTGTGTGTGGTTAATGTTTCCTAGTTTCAGTGTTTGCAGAATTCCCCAGTTCTGTGTATGTTAATTGTTTCCGCATTGTCCTGCTCCTTTATTGATTGCTTAATTTGATTATGATTTACACCTGTCCTTTGTTTGCTCTGGTTTTATTTGTCTATTTAAGCGCTTGCCCTCATTCCGTTCCTTATTCAGTCATTGTGTTTAGTTACTGTGTATTTGTTGCTCTGTCCTGTTCCCCGTATTGCTCATGTTGCATTCCATTTGAACTCACAGCTCAGAAATTCTGAGTTCCTAGTTGGATATTTCATAACTGAACTAACTGAAACACCCCCTGAAGTCGGAATTCCTAATCGGAATGTCAGAGGAATCTACACAATCCTGACCTCAGAATTCAGGATGGCTGCACCTTTCATCAACAGAAGTTAAAGCCACAGTTTTATATTGTTTATTAGCACTTGTGTCTTATTTGTGGCTCATTAAATCGATCGTACACACAGTCCTGTCCAACCACTATCTGTGGATGCATTACTAAAGTGTTTTCACGTTTCACGATTTAAGGTAGTCTGGACTAAATGAACTATATCTTTGTTCCCTTACGTTTAGCTCAGACTACCTTAAATTTGTCAAGTTAACCAGCTAAGCAAGAAATCCTGCTTCGTGGAATACCCCCCAGGATTTCTTGCTTAGCTGGATAACTTTTCGGATTTAAGGTAGTCTGGGCTAAATGTAAGTGAATGAAGATAAAGGCCTTTTAAATTGGGGTAAATTAAATCCGACAAGTTATCTGCCTAAGCGAGAAATCGGGCTTTTTGATACAGGTCCCTGGTTTTGTTAAATGGCTTTCTGCCTTCCGCTGCACTGAAACACGGATAACTCAGGTGTGACGTCATTCCCAGTTCCGAGTTCCGACCTCCAAAGCAAATGGAATTAATCGGAAGTGTATTTGCTTTGTTGTTTCTTTTGTTTAGTTTTTATTTCTCCCTTTTTCTGACCCCTTGCTCTCTCTTTATTCTGTGCTTTTCCTAGTGTTGTTAGTTTAATAACACCCCCTTAATAAACCCCCTTTGTCTCAAACCCATCAGTGGGTTGTCACCTTCTTCCCACCTGACATGACAGTGACAGTATAACATTACAGACTCCTCTACGTCTCTTTCTCTGTTTTTAAATGACCAGCGGCATTACTAAAAATAAATCAATAAAAATCCATTTGCCTCTCGGCAGCACTCCTCCGACTGATCTAACCATGCACTCATATACCTGTCATACGCCGTTATTTCATCATACTGTATCGCTTGCTCTGAACACTGAATAGGTGGGTCTGAGTTCCATCCGGGGGTGTTCAGTACCACCCACACTGCTGAGGTAGGTTTCGGATGTAGAGAAACCGTCACTGTGCCATGGCGCTGTGGGAAAACAAGCTGCCTCATGGAATGTGTATTCCCACCCGCACTTTGGATTTTCAGTGCCATTCAGTCTATTTTTATGCAACGCTTTTCACAACACAGTTGCCCCAAGGCACTTGACAGCCCGGAGTTGGCAGAGTGATTTCATTGCTGGGCCCTTTCGCAATGTACCTCACTTTGGATAAAAGCTAAATAAATAAATGTCAATTTGTGTCAGGTCATTATTAGTCTATTAAACGGTTCATGATAGAGGGAACACAGAACGTATGTCTCCATAGCAGGGAGAACAAAAGCACTGCAGTTGCAATGTTGACTGACTCCCTAATGCTTCCTGTGCATGCTAACATTATAGAAAGCAGAAAAAATGGGCCTGCTTTAATGAAAGCAAGATGTCACTGTCAGAGTCCATTGGTAAACCAGTTCTCCAAGCAGGTCCAAGCTGGCAGACCCACAATGTCACAGATCATAGGCCAGACCTACGATGGCATAGGTCATAGGCCATATGTGTGATGTCACAGATCGTAGGCCGCATCTGCAATGTCATATAGTGTAAGCTGCATCTGCGATGTCACAGATCATAGACTGGACCGGCGATGCCACAGATCGTAGGCCACATCTGCAATGTCATATAGTGTAAGCTGCATCTGCGATGTCACAGATCATAGACTGGACCGGCGATGCCACAGATCGTAGGCCGCATCTGCGATGTCACAGATCGTAGGCCGCATCTGCGATGTCACAGATCATAGGCTGTACCTGTGATGTCACAGATCGTAGGCCGCATCTGCGATGTCACAGAGCAGAGACTGGACCGGCAATGTCACAGATCGTAGGCTGCACCTGTGATGTGACAGATCGTAGGCTGCACCTGTGATGTCACCATGGTTTGGTTACCCTTCAAAGTGGGTAAATGATGTAAGGGCTGCCACTTCACACATACACAGAGCAATACAATAAGCAAAACAAGGCTCTAGCAGTAACCTGTAAAAAGGCATAGATTCACTTCAGCACCAAACGTGGTCCATAACACCAGGCTGGAAGGTAGGAGATCACTGCTTTGGGGGGAGGGGGGTGTCCATAGAGCACAGTGTGCCACTTGGGTCACCGTGTTATGACTTATGCTGCTGCTTTGCTTCTTTGTGCTCTTTTAACGTCATGGGGTCAAGAAAACCAGCCACCTGGTCACCAAGATGAAGGGCAAAGCACTTAATTAGGTAGCTGGTAATGAAGCAAGGTGACGCATGGCTTTGGACGCGGATGCAGACACCTGTGCTGGGTGGGAGTCCAGTGCTTTGAATGCACATCAAAACAAAATGAAAGGTAGGTGAGACAATGAGCCTGATTAACAGGGGTAACATCATACCTGCCAATTTTTTATTGTTTTTTTAAATGCCTGGAACACCTGTGATACCAGGTTGGTTCCTGGGAAGCATGCCTACTGCGGTAGGTGGACTGCTTTCAACAGCTAGTCAGTGGCATGCGTGCTTCTGTGGAATGAGGAACATGGGAAGAACATGCCTGCTGCGTGTACTCAGGGTGGGGCCGCACACACATGCAGAACACCTACATAATGGCAGGTGGGCATGGCTGCCTGTGTTTGGGAAACAGGACGGACAGAGATATCCTGTTTATACGACTCAGCCTGGGCACCGTGGCAGCTTGGGCAGTCCCCCCATTAGCCAGCCACCAGGAGCTCACAGCTGCCTGCCCACTCTGTGAGCCTTTTGTTTGATGCAGAGAATAAATAACATATTTGCATTTCACCCATTTATTAATAATTAAACTAATTAAACAAAATTATTTAAATTGTGTCAGTATTATTGATTGACACATTGTGATTTGATATTTGTGTGGTGAAAACACACACGCACACACACACACACACACACACACACACACACACAGGCATAGACACAGACTCACGCACACACACGCACAAATGGTAAATATTCCTTTACTCTTCTGCACGCATTTTTCATGGTACCCTGACAGATTCAGGGGCCCTGCCACTTCAGTGGGGCTTTTAAATACGTAATATTGGGTGGCTTATTATTGTGTCAGGGCACTGATTAGATGAAATGTGGGTCCTCTGCAGGCACTGTGCTCTCAAACAGGGGCCTTTGTCAGTCAGAATGGGTGCTGAGTGACCCCTGGGAAAAGGGATCAGAGTAAAGGTAGAGGAAAATGCAGCTGGGCACGGAGTGACTGGCACATTATCTTTGTGCCTACCTGTTATAAAACTACGCAGGACTGACACATTGCAACAGGGTGTTGTGTTCAGGAACACGTTTTTACTTTCATAAGTTATGAGTGAATTTCCACTTGAAAATGATTAGTCAAATGTGTATCAGCCAAGAGAAGAGAGTCTTTTCATTTCAGTGATCAGTGATTACTCTCCGCTGCCCTAACCTTCCTGATCTGTAAGATATGACTGATGCACGATGAGGTGCAAGAAAACCACCAATAGGTTGTGGGACATCCTATAGACCTTCCATTTTAAAGCAAATAATCACCTCAAGCTGAAACCAGTAAAGCTGAAAAACTGATTAATTAATTCTGGCACTTTTATGCAGATTTAGGCATTTTTTTGGGGGGGGTGTCCCTAAAATATCTGTTCAAGCAAAATAAAGAATTCTATTAATATATAATTTAGAATTAAGTTTTGCATTTTATGTTGCTGCATTTTACATTTATTTATCAGGCACTTCTATCCAAAGCAACATTTTTGAGAGAAAGCAGGGTCAGCCATTCCCTGGAGCAATTATACACGTTAATTTTCCTGCTTTAAACTACCTTAAAGGGTGTGCAGTCATTTCATAATCTTTCCTCCTGCAAAACAGAGACTCTGTGTCTAGAGTTTGGAAAAGTGAGATGCGGGGCCTGGATGCAAAAAGAGGCCATGGCTGACACACTGTAGCAGTGCACCACCTCTGCCTCATCTATTTATTCAAGTACAATCCCATTAAGGTTCTCACTCCTGTTAGGTTGAATTTTCCTTTTAAATGGCCCTGCCTGCTGTGATATTTGAATAGTGTGACCACAACAGTGGATCATCTGACCTCAGCTGTCCAAACACATCAGAATGGAGGAGCATCGTGTTTGTCTCAACAGAACATATATTTAAGACGCCGGGGGACACGTGTCCCTCTTCCTTGACCACAAAACCTACAAACCAAACAGTTTTTATCACTGAATCACTCTGCAGTGCAGCTGTTTGACTAGAATGTGTTTCTTTTTTAACATAAATAAAATGTAGCTGGCACAGAGGTGAGGTCAGCATCCGTTTCTTTCACTTTTATTCTCAGAGAAAAACACATTGCTGTCGATCACCTGCCACCCAGTGTGGGCTGATTTGGAAACATGTCACATGAACGCGGAGGAAACGAGACAGGAGGTTGTGAAACATTTTAAACAACATGTTTGAGAGACAGACGGGCTTTCCACTTCACGTCATTCTGTTTCATTCTATTTTCTCTTATAAACCCGTAACTGATGCTTCTGACAGCCCCGTGACAGCAGGGGTCACCAATTTGCCAAAGTCAGCTGCCATTAGATAGTCAATATCTATCTATCTATCTATCTATCTATCTATCTATCTATCTATCTATCTATCTATCCTTTTTTGGTTTATATACTCATGCTTTTATTTGGTTGCACAATTGTTTACTAGTTTGTCTCATTACAGTTCTAACCCCTGTATCATTCCATTTAATTAGTGGGTGTGATGAGGGTAATGGTGGGTGTGGATGCAGGTGTGGGTGTGTGTAGGGGTGGGGGGGGGCAGCTGTGGGGCATTGAATATATCCAGGTGTGCTCAGTAATTAATGGTGTGGACTAATGCTGTTATGATGTATGTTTAGTGTTCTGCTCTATTAATATATCGGCAGCGAATTCCAAAAGAGATAATGGCCAGTATTTGACGCTAAGTGCAATAGTAGAGATTCTAAGACATCTGCCGGAGAGGCAGATGAAGAGAGCCGGAAGGTCACATGGTTCCTGAAATGTGACCCTCTGGTGTTTACATCCATCACGGGTCACTCTCATGTGATTTGTGTTTTGCTCTGCTGCCTGCACATGTCCTCACACTGGTTGTTTAATCAGCCTCTCCTTTGTAATCTCTTCATAAAGACTTTTCTGAAATGAGCCTGTTTTGGGCCTTTTCTGACCCCAGCAGGGCTGATGTCGCTGTACCCATGAGCTGGTGGGTAGCAGTAGATAGATGTGTAAAACGGTGATGTTTCTGTGCACATGTCAGTGATGTAATGGTACTTTTAGCCCCCGGATGGGGAAACCCCCCCCCCCCCCCCTCCCCGAAAATGCACACTGCCTGTGATTCATGAGAAATCCCTCTACAAACATGCAGTGAGCACAGTCACATCCAGCAAACCGACAGCGAAGCCACACGGCGGCACATCACATCGGGACAACAGCTGCGTCAGGCTGATAGAGCACACGGCTCCTTGCTCCTGGCATCTCCGCTGCACGGGGCTCTCATGGACATCTTCATGGTCGAGTACATCAAGTATGACTGAAGGTGAGACCTGTTTCATAAGGACCAGCTACACCCTGTGGAGCAGACCGCTCCTGCTACGTCATGCCAAGCCCACAGGGTACACTGTTCTCAGATCTAATTGTTCAACATTTATCTTTTTATATTTCTAACACAGATCGATATTTATACTTCATTTGCTAACAATAGCCATGGTCCGATAAAAATAATCCACTGATAATGAAATGGGTAGTGATTTTAGCCAGTCCGCATTTTGCTGTGATACGGATGGAAATGTGTGACTGTCCTGTGCAGATGATGCTGAAATATAACACTGTCAGTTCTTAAGTTCAGAAATAGACTATTACCAGTTCCTTCCTAAAAGTTATATAACGAACACCATCATTATTCTTACTGCATGCGTACAAAACAAGAAGTGGTGTGAATCTGATTCTAGTCATCGTGTTTGCTTCTTTAATGGCAGCTACACTCTTGTAGCTGGGCGTACAATGGACGCTCAGCCTGGCTGCACTAATGCCTAGTTGACTCCTTGACAGCCATATATCTGTACTGTGATATCTGCTTCACTTACGTCGCTTCCGACAGAAGGCTCTACTAAATACACCCAATTCTTAACCTCAACAGAGTCCAACGGCACACTGGTTCTGGATGATTTACGGGAGATATTGGATCTTTCCAATTACATTGATGACCTGAATATCTCGGGGAATGGCAGCAGCGATGGCTTCCTGCCGGACCCGGGCACCTTTGCGTGCGAGCCGCTCGTTGTCTCAATGGCCCTCAGCATCCTGGTGTGCATCTTCTACTCGTTGGTCTTCTTCCTGGCCGTCCCGGGGAACTTGGTGGCAGCTGTGGCCATCGGCTCCGGCCACCGGGCCCTGTCCCCTTCCGAGCTATATCTACGGCACCTGGCCATAGCCGACGGGCTTTTGGCGCTCACGCTGCCCTTGTGGGCAGCGGCAGCACTGCATGGCTGGACATTTGGCGACAGCCCCTGCAAGCTGGCCAGCCTGGTGCTAGAGGGCAGCTTCTACAGCAGCATGCTGCTACTGGCCTGCATCAGCGTGGAGCGCTACCGGCTCGTGGTGCGAGCCACACAGAGCCGCAACGAGGCGCACAGGCGCCATGGCAGCTGGCTGGCATGCAGTGCCGTCTGGGTGCTAGGGGGCGCCCTCTCGTTGCCAGCACTCCTCAAGGGGCAGCTGCAGCCTGTGGGTTCGGCCTGGCCAGTCTGTGAAGAGAACTACTCACCGGAGGCGGCAGCGGCCTGGCGCCTGACCACACGACTGCTGCGGCACACGCTGGGTTTCCTGCTACCACTGGCTGTCATGCTGACGTGCTGCTGGTCCACCGCCGAGCGGCTGCGACGTACACGGGGCAGGAGGGGGCAACGCGCCCGCCGCCTCATCTCTGCTGTGATTCCCGCCTTCCTGCTGTGCTGGGCCCCCCACCACCTGGCGGTGATGACCGATACACTGCAGAGGGCTGGCCTGGCACCGGGTGGCTGTGGGGCTCGCCGTGCTGTGGGCGCAGCCATCTTCGGCACACAGGTGCTGGGTGTGCTGCATAGCGCCATCAACCCTGTGCTCTACGCCTTCGTCAGCCACGACTTTCGCCGCAGAATGTGCCAGAGACTGTGTGGCCAGAGGGCAGCGGAGCGCGAGGGCCCCCCCAGAGGAAGTCGCTCGCTATCGCAGAATTCGGACGGACTCTCCACAGCCCTGTGATGACCAACAACCGCACCTCATTCCCTGTGAAGACCAACAACCACACCCAATGCCCTATGATGACCACGCCTCATTCCCTGTGAGAGCCGCACCTCACACCCTGTGATGACCACGCCTCATTCCCTGTGAGAGCCGCACCTCACACCCTGTGATGACCACGCCTCATTCCCTGTGAGAGCCGCACCTCACACCCTGTAATGACCACGCCTCATTCCCTGTGAGAGCCGCACCTCACACCCTGTGATGACCACGCCTCATTCCCTGTGGTTGTGGCTCACGCTGAACACCTTGACCCCAGAGGTTTGGGGATGCCCTGTTGGTAAAAAACAGTCACTACACTAGATACTAAATATACACATTCCTACGATTTTGACTGTACTCTGTAATGTATATCAACGCTATATACAACCAGAAAGCAAATGTATCCCAGCAGCCACGAAAAGAAAGGAATTCTCTACAGGAACATTTTCCTTAATTGACCAGTTTCTTTACCATAAACAATGAAATGAGGATGCTGGGGGGGGGGGGGGGGACCCCCACTGTCTGGCATCCAGGGATATTGTTAACCTGTCACACAGACCCATGGACATGGACAATCGGATCATCATGTTTGAGTTGGACATTTCTGCCTCACTCTGGAATATAAGATTGGACAGTTTCCCGTTGTCAATGGACTCTCTAAATTGCTGAATATTCAGTTGTAAAAACACCTCACTTCTTAAAATCTCTAAAGAAAACTGAGAAAAATGTTTTAATAATATGCATGCCAGATGTTTAAGGAAGAGCCACCTGCTCTCCGCGGCCCTGCGAATACCTCTTAGCTAAACGTTACGCAACCATTGTGCTACATGTAGGTTTCTGCTTTACCTGCAGAATGTGGTATAAACTAGTATTTGGGGCAGTTATGTGACTATCTGCAGTATTATGGCACTGTTACTGTACAACTTGGTATAATCCTCATGGTGTACAATAGAGGGCTCTTCCTGATAGCCGAAGGAATACAACAGCAGCTGGATGTGAAGTTTTACCAAATAAGTGTGGTTGTTTAATATCCAGAAACACTTTATCCACGGCGCTCTCTGCTGGTGGCAAGTTCCGACCCGGCTTGCCTCTCCTTTCCCCTCTATAATGCATTTTAAATAGTACTTCTTTTTCTAACATTGAACAGGGATAAAAATGGCAAACTGGCAGAGAGGAAGTGAGAGAAAGAGAGAGAGAGAGAGAGAGAGAGAGAGAGAGATGGAGAGAGAGAGAGAGAGAGAGAGAGGGAGAGAGAGGGAGAGAGAGAGAGAGAGGGAGAGAGAGAGGGAGAGAGAGAGAGAGAGAGGGAGAGAGAGAGAGGGAGAGAGAGGGAGAGAGAGAGAGAGAGAGAGAGAGAGAGAGAGAGAGAGAGAGAGAGAGAGAGAGAGAGAGAGAGGGAGAGAGAGAG
>JAAGVU020000001.1:52657409-52680408 GCA_011763525.2 Mormyrus iriodes
CAGGACGTTAGTGATGCTGTCACAGCATTGTCAGGGCGTTAGTGACACTATCACAGCACTGTCAGAGCGTTAGTGACGCTGTCACAGCACTGTCAGGGCGTTAGTGACGCTGTAACAGCACTGTCAGGGCGTTAGTGATGCTGTAACAGCATTGTCAGGACGTTAGTGATGTTGTCACAGCATTGTCAGGGCATTAGTGACAATATCACAGCACTGTCAGAGCATTAGTGACACTGTAACAGCACTGTCAGGACGTTAGTGATGCTGTCACAGCATTGTCAGGGCGTTAGTGACACTATCACAGCACTGTCAGAGCGTTAGTGACACTGTAACAGCACTGTCAGGACGTTAGTGATGCTGTCACAGCACTGTCAGGGCGTTAGTGACACTATCACAGCACTGTCAGGGCGTTAGTGACGCTGTCACAGCACTGTCAGGGCGTTAGTGACAATATCACAGCACTGTCAGAGCGTTAGTGACGCTGCCACAGCACTGTCAGGGCGTCAGTGACGCTGTCACAGCACTGTCAGGGTGTTGGTGATGCTGTAGCAGCACTGTCAGGGCGTTACTGACACTGTCACAGCACTGTCAGGGCGTTAGTGACGGTGTAACAGCACTGTCAGGGCATTAGTGATGTGGCTTGTGTCTGTATTCCTGCACTGAAGATTAGCTAGTGTAGTATAGGGATATTAGAGGATGTGACCTGCTCTTTGTCCTCAGGTGTGTTTGGTTATTAAATAGCAGATTTGAATGGACCAAAAAGATTCTTTAGGTTCTGTTTATCAAAACTCTGTTTAATTCGTTTAGTGAACCACAGAGGAGGAGACTGTGTGAAACTGTGGCTTAGAGGATTCTTACACAACGTAAGCAGACGACTCATTCTGTTGCCTTTCAGCAGCGCGTAGCCGGACATAGATGATGAGGCATCATGGGAAGTCATAGCTCCTGGCTGTGTCGTGGATATTAACCTGCAGTCATTCTGATATCTCAGAGTCAGCACAGAGCCTCATCCAGTCCTCCTGAGCTCTCAACACCGACGGCACTGAGGCCTCCTTTTAGTATGTTGTCTGAGAAATCTCTACCACAATGCGAAAACTCACACTGATGGAGGGGGGCTTTAAATAGCCGCCTGTGGAGGGCTTCAGTGAGGCCTGTAATGCTGAACAGATTGTGGGGGAAGCCTGCCAAGACCGCCGCCGTGTTAGGGTTAAAGAGGGAGGGGAGTGCGCGAGATGGAGGGAGGAGTGAAAGGCGGGGCGGGGGGGGCAGAGAGGCCAAGTATTACACTCTAGGCATGTAGCATCCAGGGAACAGCTCGAGTCTGAAAGCTTTGCTTATTTGGGGAGTTTCTAGATAAGAATGAACAGCAGCAGAGATCACCAGGCCTCTGCAGTCAGCTCCAGAAGCTCCCTGCCAAGTAACTTTTCCTCTCTCAAGAGATCTTGGAGATGGGGAGGGCAGTACCTGCTGAAGGTAGGCTCCAGGACACAGGATAGGAGTACTTGCAGAAGGTAGGGTCCAGGACAATGGACAGAAGTACCTGCAGAAGACAGTGTCCAGTACATGGGATAGGAGTACCTGCAGAAGATAGGGCCCAACACATGAGACAGGAGTACCTGCAGAAGGTCGGGTCCAGGACATGGGACAGGAGTACCTGCAGAAGGTAGGGTCCAGGACATGGGATAGGAGTATTTGCAGAAGATAGGGTCCAAGACATGGGACAGGAGTACCTGCAGAAGGTATTGTTCAAAAGAAGTTTCATTTGTAAGATGATTGGATTGAAGTTTGTGTCTACAGAGGTGTTGGATGGTATCAAATGACGGTTGAGGAGCACCTGTTGGGGGAGAGCTGTGGTCCAGGCTCCTGCACTATTCCTCTCTTTATATGCCCCAACCTCTGGTTCATTTATTTCTCACAGCTGTCTGCTTTAGCAGTTCAGAGTGTTGCAAGCCGCCCCCCTACCAGACTTCTTCTGGTGTCACTGAAGGGTCCTTGCCTGTCATGATGGGTGCTTTTGTGCCAGGGCAATGGCATTTGAGATGGAATTTACTTGGGTTATTGTAAATATCTCTTTGTCTAATTATTTTTATTTAAGCCATCATGTCTGTGTTTACAACATGTTAACTGTGTAAACAACTGCATGTGTTTTTCAGCTACCATAGATTCAGTCACTTTTGTTCAAATTACAATGAAGTTACAGGAATTTACACCACAGTTTTAGCCAGTTACTCAGCAGAAGTCAGGGAAGACACACACAGCCTATCTGCTTGTTGTGAAACAGTAAATTAATGTTTAATTGTCAATGTGTCTTCTGTGTGCTGAAACACAGAAAAACATCGACTGAGACTATATGGAAAAATGGGCGCATGGGAGTGACTGTCAAAACAAATTGACCTTGTGTGGGGTTTAGTGATGAGGAACCTGCTCTCCGCCGCATCGTCTTTCATCAGGGCTTCCTCAAGATTTCCTCTAGCCTTCCTCTGGGTTTCCTCTAAGTCACCTCTAGATTTTCCCAGGGCTTCCTTTGGGTTTCCTCTAAGTCACCTCTAGATTTTCTCAGGGCTTCCTCGAGTTTCCTCTAAGTCACCTCTAGATTTTCTCTGGGCTTCCTTTGGGTTGCCTCCAGCGTTCCTGTGGTCCCGTTTCTGGGCTTCCATAGGCTTCCTCCAAGTCTCGTACAAGTTTACACTGTTTCTATGCCATTAATTGAAATGCCTCATATCTGTTTGTTTGCAGAGTTCAATCAAGTCCTCTATCGAGTCCAGACTCAAGCCCTCACGGTATGAACGGCCCCCCATCCGTGACTCATGCGTTCATGGTCTTTTGGCCATCTGTAGCTGAAGCTCACCTACATTCCTGGGTTTCATGGGGAGGTGGGGAATGCAGCACACGTTGACCTGGTGGACATGTCAATGCTTCAGTCCCTGCTAAACGAGTCTTAGATGTGTTTTATGTTAGACACATTGTGTTCTCAGTGCTGCACCAGCACCAGATGGCTTCTTTTAGCACCGAAAGCACAAAGTGAGGGATGCATCAACCATGCATCAGAAATGGTTAGGGCTTTGGTCAGAGCTGCGTTCCAAATGTTGATCAGTCATTCATGCGTCAAACGGCATCTGGGGGGCTTATTTCCACTCCCAGTCGGACATGTTCTCTTTTCGTTTGCTAACACAACATCGGGCACACGATGTTCACGCTCTGGCTGGGAGTGTTTAGCACACAAAATCCGCAGTCATATATTATATGCCATCTGACAGAAAAAGAGTTTATAGCCATAATGAGAAAGCATGAGCATCTTTCCCCACGCCTTCCCATCACATCTGATGTACGAGAGCGGCGCTGTTAAACACCACTGCTCATTGTTCAAACTATTCAGGTATTTACTGGGGTTTGTGGGAGCACGATGTCGTTATACAAGATGTAGATTGCGGCTCCCAAGGCAGCCTGCTCACCAGGAACAGAGGCCAGCAGAGAACACACTGCTACCCAGCGTGGGTCATAAGCGGTACAACAGCCGTTTCCTTTCAGATCTCAGGATCTCTGGGTCCTGCACTACACTGGCCTTTTGTTTCACTGGGACTCAGAATCACTTTGGCCGTCTGTGGGATGTTTCTTGGGCGGCGTTTCACTCAGTAGAACAATAGCAAAGAGCCGTTTGTTTGAAGCCGTCACGCTCATTTATTATAAAACCCGAACATTTTTAACCGAGAAGCTTCCTGCGCGTCCTGGTACCTCAGACTGTCTTGCTGAGACTCTGTTATAAACCAGGTCTTTAAATTTTGTAATATGATACTTGTAAGTACATGAAAGAACAAAGAGGTGAGCCCTTAGTATCTTACTGCTGTCACATCATTTAGTGCAGTGAGTTTCACATTGGTGAGTTTGAGGGCATATACTCCATGGGGTGCTGTGGAGACCCCTACGCTGTGTGTATGACAACAGGTCATCCTCAGCCTCTCTCTGCTTTTCCACCACAGTGATCTTCAAGAGCAGGACCTCATGATCCAGCTACACGTGCATATCTACCTGTCTGTATGTCCTCTACAGGACACTGAGCCTGATCCAGGGAGAGGAGAGCTACGACGTGGACCTTCTCTACATCACTGAGCGCATCATTGTGGTGGCGTTCCCCACCAGTGCTGAGGAACACAGTCACAGTGCTCACCTCAAGGAGGTGGCCACCATGTTGAAGTCCAAGCATGGGGCACATTACCTGGTAATGCAGACTGGCTCCGCCCCAGTCCTGCTCTGGCTCCACCCAGGCTCAACACTGGCTCCACCCTGGCTCCAGCATGTCCCTGTTTAATATCTGTGGTTAATGCTTTGCCTCTTCTCCCTCAAGCGTCTTCCTTCCATGCACACGAGCTCCTCTTGTTGTCCACTGCATCTGACACTGTAATCATTCTCAGCATCTGCCTTGCAGGTCTTCAACCTCAGTGAGAAGAGGCATGACCTGACTAAACTGAACCCAAAGGTGAGCTGTGCTGACACTGGTCCATAAGTGGCACTAACTGGTCTCCACTGCTTTCCAATGTGACATCTTATTGCCTACAGTGGCCAGCTTTTAATCATGACTGCAAAACTGTAACTTGCACACTGCCGTCTGCCCCTCTAGGTGCTGGACTTTGGCTGGCCTGACCATCACGCACCAGCCCTAGACAAGATCTGCACTATCTGCAAGGCCATGGACACCTGGCTAAAAGCGGACCCCCACAATGTGGTGGTGCTACACAACAAGGCAAGAACCCAACCTCCCTGCATGCACCTCTCACTCTTGTCACTATAAAACCTCATAGTGTGGAGCAGGTCATACCTAAGGCTAAAGGTATGTATTCTTAGTTATTCAGTATTTACCAGTTTTTTTCCCTAAGACTGTCTTTGACTGCCGTTACTTGGCGATACCTCAGCTCATTGCCATACACAAAGCTAGACACTAGATGGTGCTCTTGAGTCTGTTTTGAGGCATCGGCGCCACTGTTTCCTCGCTTCTCTGAAAGGCTTCAGAGTGTCATGGATCTGACGGTTCAGCCACAGGATCCTGTCATCATGGTCACTATCTTATAGTTTGTGTAAACGGAGACAGTGTGTCACCAGAGAACATTTTCCCTGGAGACTGGACTGTTGATAGTGTTAATAACAGGAATTCAGCTAATAATTGCAAAATAACATCTGACTGAGACAATGTGACTTAGCAAAAACAGCTAAAGGGCTGAATGTAGAGCAACACTGGAGGTTTAGCTGCATGATGCCAGAGGAGCTGTTACCATTAAGCCCAGTCTCTGTGTGATTCTTTGCATGATAATCACTGATATTTGTCGCTCGGGGAATGAGGGTAAACACACTGTCAACATGGTACCCTGTTGTAGAAATGGGCAGTTAGAGAACATTGATACTGGCATATTGGATTAAATGTGCTTTATATGTTCTTATATCGTTCCACATGCTATTGAAAGACATCATTGTAGTGTGCAGCGTGTAACAGCCCCTCCTATTCATTAGATGTACTTATTTAGTGGAAACTTTTGTCCAAAGTGACATTCAAGTGAGGAAATCTTGGGGTCAGCCAGCATGCAGGTCCCCCTTGGGTTTAGGGGCCTTGCTCAAGGGGCTTGATTACTCTGCCAGCCTCAGGATTTGGACCTACAACCTTCTGGACACTGGCACAGATCCCCCTCAACCTGAGCCACACGCCGCCCTCTTTGTATCCTCATATATTCCGAAGCTGTTGAGAGTAAGATGTGTGTGAGCTGGACTGCAAGGTCTAGGCCCTCCCTCCCTCCTCTGGCATGTCTTTTCCTGCCGCCTGTCCAGCCCGGGTATGGAGCTCATTCCCGAGCTCTGCCCAGTGAGGCTCAATCACACGGCCTCTAATGAGGCTGCAGTGCCCTTTTTAGTCTCAGCCACATGCCCAGTGCGCTCTTGCTCTGTCTGCAGGGTAGCCGTGGACGGACAGGAGTCGTGGTTGCTGCCTACATGCATTACAGCAACATATCAGCCAGGTGAGGCTGCACCACCACTTTGTCCACGTCCTGTTGTTTGTTTGACCAGAAGCTGATGATTCTCTGAAGTAAGTCAATAGATCACGGGTAGGTGGAGAGAGCATTTGGCCATCTTCCCTGAAAGCTGGCTGTCAGCCCAGACGAGCCCGATCGATCCTACATTATGGATTGAAAGAGCTCATTCAAACTGTCCAACAGGGTGCTGGTCATTCAGCGATCATTAGAATTGATTAAAAAAGCCCATTGAAAAGTTTGAATGTTGCTGGCTGACTTTAAAGTGACTTATTAAAAAGATGGATACAGGTTTATGTGACTTTGTTTAAAATGAAGCAGTGCCATAGGGAACTAAAAGGTGTTTCTTCTGGAAAGCAGTGCGGATCAGGCCTTGGACAGATTCGCCATGAAGCACTTTTATGAAGACAAGGTCCTTCCTGTGGGCCAGCCGTCCCAGCAGAGGTCAGTCTCTCCACATTTCCCCCTAAAGGCTCCTAACTGTAACCCTCTCAGCAGAGGTCAGTCTCTCCACATTTCCCCCTAAAGGCTCCTAACCCTAACCCTCTCAGCAGAGGTCAGTCTCTCCACATTTCCCCCTAAAGGCTCCTAACTGTAACCCTCTCAGCAGAGGTCAGTCTCTCCACATTTCCCCCTAAAGGCTCCTAACTGTAACCTTCTCAGCAGAGGTCAGTCTTTCCACATTTCCTGTTGCTTTCACAGACTGATTCTGTTTTCTTATGAGTTTATCCTAAGGGTGGAAATGTTGCATTTCTAATAACTTCTCCTAATGCTCCAAACTTCTCCTAATGCTTCTAACTTGTCCTAAATTCATCTCATTTCTCCTTCTGCTGGTACATTCCATGGGCTCATATATCTCTAAATGAGGCCTAATTGCTGAAATTAAAAAGAGCTGTTATCTTTGAAAATGAAACCTTTGGTCGCATTAGAAGAGGGCTGGCTCCCTGTCATCCACACAGAGGCTTCTATATCATAAGGTCAGTAGGGGTTGGTATCTAACCCTTTTTCTCATCTTGTATTAACTGTGATTTTCCACACACAGAAGCTAATTCTGCTGTTACTGAGACAGCATGTGCTCACCTGTAACTCCACATGGACCGACAGGGCCCAGATGGAGATCTTCTTCTAAAGGGTTGAGTTGCAGGTCATCAGACCCTTTTTGCCGTCCACAGCTGTGCCTCGAGGCTGTTCCCCATCATCGCCCAATTCTGGTGTCCATGCTGATGGCCCTTGGCTTTGAAAAACACCCCCCACCCCTTCTTGTTTAAACGAGTTGCACGTAAAGTGTTTTAAAAGGAATCTGGCAGCAAGCTCCAGCACTAAACCCCAGCATTGCTATTTCCTGCCTGGGTTATAATTAACCAGAAGCTGGTGCCCAGCAGCGTGTCGTGCTTATGGGCAGCATGTGTGATGTTAAGGCAGTGATTGCCAGTCTGGTATCCAAAGGGCCGCTTTAACAGTCCCTGTAAAAACACCGTTTACATGCCTTGGTATGGGATTGTTTCCACTGTGCGCAACTCAGCTTGGACAACAACGTCTCCATTCAGGCCTCGTCACCATCGCAGTCTTTGGAAACGCTTGGATTGTGGCTCACTCGTTAGCACAAGGGTGTGGGGGATTTCTGGCTTCTGGTGTCTGGGGCCCCGTCCTGCTTCTGCACATGTTCATGGAGGCCCAATGGGTCTTCGGCAGGCAGGAGATCGTGGAGATACTGTGGAGTGCCACGCGCTGTCATTGTTATCCCAGAGCATGTAGTCCTGCAACGGTGGAGGCGTGCTGAATATCCTTTGCCCCTCTGTCTGGCCCAGGTATGTGCAGTACTTCAGTGGCCTGCTGTCAGGACAGATCAAGATCAACAACAAACCACTGTTCCTGCATCATGTCATCATGCATGGGATCCCTGACTTTGAGTCCAGAGGAGGTGAGCTTGTATGTCCTGTACAGCCCTTGTGGACATTCTGAAGGGCTTCTGTTGGACATTTGAATACCTGCTCCCCCTCGCACTGGATGCTAACCTCTCTGTGTTGCTATTCCGCCCAGGTTGCCGTCCTTTTCTGAAGATATACCAAGCTATGCAGCCCATTTATACCTCTGGCATATAGTAAGAGTAATGCTCACTCTTCTTGACTGCGATATATTTAGCATCATGTGTGTGGCGTGAAATGTAAAAGCCAGGCTGAAGACCAAAGCCTTGCTGGTTCAACCTTCCCCTAAGAGGCACTTGGAGCGCCAGGAACAATGGGGACACTGTAGCAGTTTCCAGAGCATCCACAGCGATTCACAAAACACTATAGCTCCGCTGTCCATGGACAGAATCTTAATGGTCCTTTAATTGTTTAAAAATCTTATGTTCCCAAAGCACTCATCAAGACTGTTGAATTACAGGCTTCTGTAAAGTACTTTGTTTTCAGGTATTAGGCATTAATGAGTCTGGTTACAGAAGAATTTTGCTACTTTGGTGTGCAAAATTGATGAGCAGACTCTTACACTTCAGTAGCACTGAATGACATCAGTCCATTGATAAATCTCCAAGGGAATGAAGACCTTCAGGAGCGAATGTTGAAAGTGTGTGTGTGTGTGTGTGTGTGTGTGTGTAAATCCAGGCACAGCTGAGGTCATATCTGATCCTTTTTCCTCAGCTGTTCATGCTTATTGAAATCATTGTCTAGACAGTAAGCTATCTCGGCTGATATGTGTGGTGTGAATCTGGTGCAGATCTATCCACTTCTCTGTCCTTTCATGAAGGAACAGGCATATGTGGCTCTGCCTGCTTCTGAGAGGAGGCTGACCTGTAACGATTGCAAGCCTGTGAGTGACTCCTGCATGTTTCTTGTCTGATCTCTGCAGTAACGTCCAGGGTGACAGCCAGACAAGCATTTGCATCACGATCGAGCCCGGGCTCATGCTTAAAGGAGACATTTTGGTAAGATGCAGGGGTCCACGTGCTACTGCTCATGTACAGCGTGCATTTGATAAGGGGGGATCATCTGTTTAACGAGGAGTCGCCCAACAGACATCAAGGCAGCCAAAGACAGCACTAGAGCTTGATGGAGGGTCTGTGGAGGCCTAACATGAGTTCAGTGGCATCTTAATGTGTGAGAGTGAGGATGCACCTTTAAGGGGGGGTGTTTATTCTTCATTTCTGCAAAGTCTGTGAAACTTCTTTCCCTAGCTAGTCCAGTTTGGTGGGGTTTCATCGTGCACGGTTGAGTAACCTACAGCGGCTTCTGCCTTATTAACTTTTCCCCCACAAATAAGCTCCGCCTCCTTAAGGAATCTCTCAGTGTTCTGCTGAGTAGAAACCACAAGATGTTTGTTCTGTCTGTTTCCTTCCTGCTTAGAGTCATTTGGGCTGACCCTGCTGTGAAATATCTGTGAAAGATCCGGCTACTGTGACACTCATGCGTCTGGGCGGTCCCTGTCACACGTGCTCCTTATGCAGAGTGTGTCTGCTTTAAACGGGAGGCACAAATCCGGGGAAATACTCCAAATTTGATGACTGTGACAAACAGTATGCATTGTTTACAAGTACGGTAACCATCTTTATGTTGCCTGGGGTGACCTTCAGGATCATGAGACAAGCTTGTCTTTGTATCTAGTGGGGATTATGGGACCAGACCTCAGGATAGCACTGAAAATTAGGCTGGGATGAAGAAATAAGCACCATGTTAAAGTGTGACTGGCCAGGCAGGAAGGCAGGAATTTCCTGTGCAGTGCTTAATGGCTTCAGGATGGGCCTTGGCATGGATGGTAGCGTGCCAGAGAAGGCAGCTCGGTCAGGCCAGTCAGACGATGCAGTTATACACCTACATGAAAAGAGAGACAGGGCAGGGCACTGCCTGGGAGCCATGCTGCCGACCATTCTGTCTGTCAAGGTGCTTAAATTCATTCTTTTCTTTGCTCTGGAATGAGGTTTACGGTAAATGAGGTGAAACTCCTCTGTTGAATGCAGTAAACAGCACCCAGGTGGTCCAGTTTTCTGTAGGTGTATGAGAATCTGATTTATGATAGCCGTTAATCAGCAGGAAGCAAGGAATGATGCTGTTCTTGTATACAGCTGCCCAGCATTGACCTGGAAAGGGCAGCCTCAGCCTCCCACCACCGACCTGAAGGTCAGCGAGACTCGGCCGGTGTTTCCTGATGAATCCATTGTCAATTTTTCAGCTCAACTGCTACCACAAACGGTTCAGAGGCCCTGCCAGAGACGTGATCTTCCGGCTCCAGTTCCATACCTGTGCCATCCATGACTTGGATGTGGTTTTCACCAAGGAGGAGCTGGATGAGTCCTGCAGAGGTAGATTTCGTTGAGAGAGCCCCCGCAGAAACACACTTTGGTCATCGACATGCACGATGTTAAGATTACATCATATTATACGGGTAGCTGCTTGAAACGATAAAATCCCTCCTGATTTAACCTTGTTGGCTCTAATTAAATTCAGAATGGGAAGCCAGGGGTATTTCTTTAATGCGTATAGCAATCATGTGACCCCTCCCAGGTCAGAACAGTATGGTTTGATATGCAGAATGGGGTGTGAAACACTGTGTTCCTCCCTGTGAACAGATGAGCGATTCCCTGACTGTGGGAGGGTGGAGTTTGTCTTTTCTCTGGGGCCAGAGAAAATCCAAGGTGAGTCTCGGCCGGTGTCTCTGTGGAAAGCCTCCTGGGTTGATGCGATGCTCAGTGCCAGGTCACACTTGGCCTCCGACAGACCTTGAAGAGCACCAGCTTGGAGTGGGGTCAACAGGACATGCTCCAGCAAGTCCTACCATGAACAGTGGTCCCAATGTCAGCCCCGACAAAGCTCCATGAAACCTCAGGAGCCTCATAACCCCCCAGGATACAATGTCATTTGAATGTTAATTGGTCACCTCAGTGTGCATATGTGATGATCAGGTATGGAGCACCTGGAGAACGGACCAAGCGTGTTAGTGGACTACAATACCCAGGACCCACTGATCCGCTGGGACTCCTATGAGAACTTCCACCAGCATGGCGACAACCTGCCAGTGGGTAAGGCTGAGCTTTGGGAAGGGCAGCGCCGTGCTTTGGTTCCTTTTGCAGACAGACCTGAAGTACAGTGAACTGTGATCAGAAGGTCATTGGTTCAAATCCCAGAGTCGGCAGAGTGATGTCACTGTTGGGCCATAAATTCTTGCAGGGACTATCAGACCTTGCTTTCTCTAAATGTGTGTGGCTTTGGATAAAAGGATCCGCTAAATAAAATGTAAATGGTATGGTAATGCATACGAGGCATTATCCACCAATCTCCAGCAGGGGTCATAGTCTAGAGAGTGCCCCCCCCCCCCATGAATGGAGAGTGACCCTCCCAGGTGAAACTGGATATGCAGGCATTTACACATTGGTAGTGTCACACAAACATCAGGCCCCTGGAGACGCTGAAAGACATTGCACCTTTGTCCAGAGTCCTGCAATCCCCCCAGGACCCCGCAAAGGAGTCTCTTTCAATGGAAATATGTTATGTGCAACCAGTAGTAAGTCTACTCGGGCACGGCTGCTCTTTGCAAGTCTGCTGTGAGTTCACATGTGCAGCAAATTAGTGAAGCTTGCTCTGACCCTCCCAGAAGTCAGAAAAGAGAGATAGTGGGAAATAGCGTGAGGGTTTAGCCGGTGAGAAGCAGGGGCATTTATGTGTGTGGGTAGTAGGTTTGGTAGGTAAACAGGGTTTGGGGTCAGTTTACATATCTGAAGTAATGAACCAAGTTTCATCTGAAAATAACCTGTAGATATCTAAAGACATCATGACCTCAACTGGAGTCGTAACTCGAGTGAAAGGTCACTTATTTAAGGCAGATGTAACCACTGTGTCTATGGTAATCGTGATGTCATCTGTGGATGATATAGGTATGGAATCGTCATCATTCTGGTCATTTATCATCTCTATTACACTGATAAGGAAAAGAGAACTGTGACATCATGGCCAAGGTCTCTGAAACGTAATTTCTGGCGTAACGTGCTGCAGTGCTGTGGCTTTGGATTTCACGAGGGAGGAATGCCCATCGTGTTAGAGCTGCCCGGCGTCCACAAAGCATTCCAAGCACACAGCTCAAAAAGCAAGATTTAGATCAAATAACACGCATTTTATTTTTATTAAGGAGGACCAAGACTGAGGCGTCACTGTACTCAGTATAAAAGACCATTAAGGAGGACCAAGATTGAGGCGTCACTGTACTCAGTATAAAAGACTATTAAGGAGGACCAAGACTGAGGCGTCACTGTACTCAGTATAAAAGACTATTAAGGAGGACCAAGACTGAGGCGTCACTGTACTCAGTTTAAAAGACTATTAAGGAGGACCAAGACTGAGGCGTCACTGTACTCAGTATAAAAGACTAAGGAGGACCAAGACTGAGGCGTCACTGTACTCAGTATAAAAGACTATTAAGGAGGACCAAGACTGAGGCGTCACTGTACTCAGTTTAAAGGACTATTAAGGAGGACCAAGACTGAGGCGTCACTGTACTCAGTATAAAAGACTGAAATCAAGGGCAAGGTTTGTGATGAGTGACTTTCGGGGCTATAGGCACATTTCAGCTATCAGTCTAACTTCTCACTTGTGGTAGAAAGCTCTGGAAACAGCCTGTTTGCTCAGGAAGCAGATGTAGGAGTTCCTGAAAGGGGAGGGGACAGGCAGACGGTGCATGGGGGTGCGGAGTGTGTGAGCCCCCATGACAGCAGGGAGTTTTCTCACTGCTCGGAAATACATTTTTGGAATAGTTTAGGCGTGCCAGGAGGGGGGCGCTGTCCATGGCCAGAGGCCTGGGTACCACAGACTCTCTCTCGCTCTCTCCTGCTCTTCCTCGCTCTGTCTCCCTCACAGCTGTGAGCGCAGTGCTGTGTAGGAGGGCACATCTTCCCAAAGATGGCTTTTCATAAACAGTGTGATGATAACAGGAAGCTGTGTCTCCAGATGAATGTAACAGCGGGCTCCTTGGGCACTATGGGGTGGGGTGGGGAGTTCACTGCATCGCCATGCCTCCTGTAACGCTGTCCTGTTGTTGTCCCCTAGAACCTGGACCCAAGCTCCGTCTCCTTTTTAGAGTTTTCATGGCAACGCTGTTGTTTACAAAACATGGTGAAACACAGAGCTAAACAATTTAAATATGAACAAAGGCTGTGATCTTTTTATAAGCTGGCTTAATTTACTTGATAACGAGCAGCACTGCCTGGGGAGTCGGCGGGCCATTTGGGTGCCCATAATGTTCCCACCCATAAGTTGCCCACAAGGTTCAGGCCCTTTAGGGGTTTGATCCAAACAGCACCTGACACAATAACATCATCAGACCAGGAGGGCTGGCCCGGGGCATGTGGAAGTCCCGGGGTGGGAGGGTTGTCTGTTTGCACAGCTTTCCTCTGCATTCTGTTGAAGGCTCTAGCTGTTTGTTTTTTCAGTCTGCTCCGGGGGGGGGGGGGGGGGGGGGGGGCGGTGCCAGGGGTCCGAAGCCCCTGAATTTAATCCTGGAATTCTCCAGGGGTCCTGCTGTGGAACCGCAGCTCCCCGGAACATTCCTGGCTGCTGTTTAGCCAGACTCTTATCCTTCATGTATCTTTAATGTTTTAAGTGCTGGGGAACATCGACCCACCAGAGCACCCATCATGTCCTGCTGAACCATTACCTTCTGAGGATGTTGACTACTTTCCTGGCACATCACCCCATTTGAGGGCTGCAAGCCTATTTCAGCATCCCTCCCCCAATCATTGGAGGAGTAAGGCATTGGATCGTTTCGGTCAATGAGGATCGGAATTGAAGGTTGGATGGTGCTATGGATACATGGAGCACTCTCAGGGTGTGCTGTGTTCTGTCTCTATATTCGCAATAGCTTGATTGCGTCTGAACACTGAGCCGACACCATTGATTTATAAAGGAGGCATTCCTGTTAACAGCCGAGAATCCTGGTCACTTGGGCTTCGAACCATCAGCTTTTCAGTCACAAGACCAGTTTCTTGGCTTGGTTGAGAATAGGACCCAAGAGAGCCAAAGGCTTTTATTTTTTACTGTGCAGCCAATTTACTGTTTATGGACTGTCCGGAAAGAGCTATGTACATGGCAAACTTAAACCCAGGGAAAGCCCAAGTTGTCCTCAGCTTATGGCCTGTCCCTTGTGCCTGTCATCCGATTTGAACAAGAAGCTGGTGTTTCTTCCCTGTTATAGTAGTGCAGGAGCTATTATTAATACACAGAAGATAACTGTTCTAGGACACGGGAGCGATGCCTGAACCAGGGGGAATGGGGCTTCGTGGGGCAGAAGCTGCACTGCCAGCCACCCAGCGACAGCTTCTCAGGCGGCCATCTGAGCATCGCTGCGTCACTCCAGATGCCAGAATTTGCTAAGGCTAGCAGCAGCCATGCGTCACTGCAACCAACTTTAAAAGAGACAGTACAGAAGTGACAGTTACAGAATACAGATTATATTGTACCAAGTTACATAACACTTTTCTGAATGTTACAGCTCCAGTGTTTTTCTTCTACTATATTCTGGTTTTTGGAGCTTAAGGTTTTTGATATTGATAAAACAAAGGAGTGAATTTAATAATGGATAAGCATTTCAAAATGACCATTCTCACTATGATTGTGACTATTATTAAAAATAGATCTAAACAGGTATCGGTACTTGGTATCGGTAAGTACTGAAAAAGAAGTACTCAATACTTGTACTCAGTCTTAAAAAGCTGGTATCGGTGCATCCCTAATAATTTCTCTAGCTCAGAGGGGCATGACTATAACATCCTGGGCTTGGAGAGGTGTGGTTTTAGTTAACAAGGGGCGTGGCTATGATATCCTGGGTTCGGAGGGGTGTGGTTATAATTTCTCTGGCTCAGAGGGGCAAGGCTATACCATCCTGGGTTTGGAGAGACGTGCTTATAGTTTCCCTAATTGCGAGGGGTGTGGCTGTAATGTTCTGGGTTTGGAGGGGTGTGCTTATAATTCCCCTGATTCGGAAGGTTGTGGCTGTAACATCCTAAGTTTTAGGGGCGTGCTTATAATTTTCTTGGCTCAGAGGGGTGTGTCTATAACATCATAGCTTCAGAGGGGTGTGTCCATAACATCATAGCTTCAGAGGGGTGTGTCCATAACATCATAGCTTCAGAGGGGTGTGTCTATAACATCATAGCTTCAGGGGGGTGTGTCCATAACATCATAGCTTCAGAGGGGTGTGTCCATAACATCATAGCTTCAGGGGGGTGTGTCCATAACATCATAGCTTCAGAGGGGTGTGTCTATAACATCATAGCTTTAGGGGGGTGTGGCTATAACATCATAGCTTTAGGGGGGTGTGTCCATAACATCATAGCTTTAGGGGGGTGTGGCTATAACATCAGAGACTCAGAGGGGTGTGTCCATAACATCATAGCTTCAGGGGGGTGTGGCTATAACATCAGAGACTCAGAGGGGTGTGGTTTGTGTCCATTATCCAATGGCAGTATCAACAACTGGAACTGTGTCAGCCTCCTAGAAAAGAGGAGGGTCTGATCAGGGGCAGGGTGAAGGTGTGAAGCACTGGAGGAGAGAGAGAGTGGGAGGGAAGGAGAGAGGGAGTGTACTGCTTGCTCTCAGTGATGTCATGCTGTCAGACTCACAGTCCTGGGACACTCTACAAGTGGGGGGGGAGAGCACTACCACTAAAGTGAGCAGCAGTCAAACATACGAGCATAGGTGCTGGTGCTCGTCTGTGAGGAGCTCCTGCAGGAAGGCCAGGCGGCTCCTCGGGAACACAGACAGGTAAGCGCGCTGTGCGCTCCTCTCTCGTTTCATTTATTCTCTCCTACTGAAAGGAGCTCTGTTTCACTCCAAGCCTTTTCCCATGAGTTCCTGAAGTCACTATTTATATCAGAGTCTGTCGCTGCTCTGCCAATGTTTCGATTTACAATGTGTTAATGGTGTATCATGTTGGAGTGTCTGGACGTGATAAAAGTGCTTTAGAAATAGCAGGCAGGTGCTTTTCTGAGCTCTGGGTTTGTGCTTGGGGGTGTTTTCAGAGTTTTGCCATGTCACGCCACATTTTCCCTAATTCGAGAGGAGCATTAGAATGTTGACTTGTCCTGTAGCCCTACGGCCCCAGTGCCCATCACCTTTGGGCCCTTGTGATGGCTCACAGGGCAGACCGACATGGGGAACAGCAAGGAGCTGGGCTGTCTCTTCAGAAACAAGAGGAGCCCCCTGTATTAGTTGTGCGGCAAACCAAACTGTAGGTTGCCTGGGCGACAGTGGCCTGAACAGAGGATGGGGAGGAGGTTCAGTTTTTCCAAGCCTCGCAGCTCCGTTTAAGTAGACGCTGGCGAAGTGCCCCACATATTCGCTGTGGAGCCATCAGGCGGGCCCTTGAAAAGAGATCTGAGGGCCGCAGGGGGGTCGTAATGGGCCCGGCCAGAGTGGCCATGGGATATCCATGTCCAGCTGGGCCCCGCCTTCCTGGCGTGCTGGCCTGCCCTGGAACTCACAGTGGTTGTTTTCAGCTTCTTTCCTTAAAAAAAACCCCAGTGTGTGTACAGATGTACTTTAAAAACATCTGTGCGGGTCGATTGCTAGCGAAGTGCCGTGTTTTGGGAGCTGACTTGTGGGTGTGTTCAGCTGTTGTACCTTTGAGTAACATGCTTATTTTGACTGACTTATTATGGCTGAATGGACAGATTGTGTTCAGAACTGTAAAGAAGGAGGTTTGGGGAGTACAGTGACTTATCAGCAAAAACAGGATTTTTTGATTGAAAAAATCAAACGGTAATTTGATTGAAACTAATGCTGCCCTTTACGCCAGAAATAGCAACAGCCTCACAGAGCTTTTGTTTGGTGTGAAGAGAGGATTACGTGCTTCTGGAATAATGGGATGTTCACAGCCTGAAAAAGAAAGAAACGACAGCATTAAGACGGAATGGGGCATATTTATCCAAGTTGAAGCAGCCATTGAGAGATTTGATCCCAGGAGGTCAGCATCCAGTCCGAAAGCTGAGGTGTAGCTTGAGATAGCATCCCAGGTTGGGGGGGGGGAGGCAGGAGAAGGTGATCGGCCACATGGACCCACAGGCGACACCATAAAGCTGCCCTGCTGATGTCTGTGAGCTTTTAAAATAAAATAGCTTTTTGCTCATCTGCATTCTTTTACCGAGATTTTTTGCTGTGAGGAAAATGTGAACTATGTGCCTTTTTCTCTGCATTTGCTGTTTATTCCAGACATCATCCACACACGAGGTCATCTGGACAGCAGCCTCTACGCAAAGATTCGCAAAAAGGATCCATTTAACAGCATCGTCGCCACAAACGGGCTGACGGTCCCGGGCCACACCCTGCCTGTGGGTGACCCAGCTTTGTCCTCTGGTGACAACGCCCTCTCTGTGAGCAGCGACTCGGGGCACTCCACGGCCTCCATCAAGACTGACCGCACCGATGAGCCGTTCCAGCAGGGGGCGCTGGCAAACCAGTCTCTGAGCCCAGCGGAGACAAAAGACTTGGAGACGCTTCTGACGGGCCTCGAGGCACCAATGCAACGGTCAGCCTGCCCGGCAGTGCCTGCATCCATGACAGGGCTGGGTCTGCGCCATCTTGTGCCTGCAGAAGTACATGTCAACGGGCATGGCGGCGCGGACCGGGAGACAGACATCCTGGACGACGAGCTGCCGGAGTCCAACTGCAGGGATAGCCAGGGCACCCCGTCTTCCCTGGATGGTCAGGTCACACCCCCTGAGTTCTATTGCCAGAAGGAATCAGTGATCAATGGGGAGGGCAGCTTGCGGCAGGGGCCAGGGGCCCCTGAGGTGGGCCCACGGGCCCGCTGCAGCTCCTCCGTGCTGGATCACACTCAGGATGCAGACTACAGCCACACCGCTATTTACCGCTCGCGCTCCTTCGGGACCACACCTGGGCCGGAGCTGCTTCTGGGGCCCACCCCGAGGGCCCCTGCCCGCGGCTCCAGCAGCCGGGACGCCGTGCAGCGCGGCATGAATGCCTGGCAGCAGCAGGCCCACAGCCTGCCCGAGCTGCCCCCCACCGCCCCCTCCCAGCAGGACGTGGAGCGCTCCATCGAGGACCTCAGCATGCTCATGCTGAAACTGGATCCTGCCGTCGCTCAGCCGCCCCAGGCCCCCGAAACACGGCGTCCCGCCCCCCAGTCAGACTCCATTCTGCAGGACCCCTTTCTTTCTGGCTCTTCCCTCTCCCAAGCGCTGACCACCTCAGTACAGGCCTACACGGGCCACACTCCAGCCCTCTTCCATCGTCCAGTAGACCCCCCCATAACTCGCTCTTTTTCAGTAGGCTACGAGTTCCAGGGGGGGCCCAAAGTGCCAGGGGTCCAATACAGTTACGGCTGTCCCCCACCTCCCATTCCCACTGCCCCCCCTAACGAAGAGAAGAGCTACAGCCTGGAGGGTCTGGTGGCTCACCGAATAGCTGGTAAGAAGAGCACCTTAGTGGGGCTAAAACTTGCAGGGCTAAGGCTAGCTGGGCTAAAGTTAGTTTTGTTAAGGTTAGCTGGGCTAAAATGCTTTTTTTTATATATTTCCCTGGCTCAGAGTACGGATAAAAATAAAAATAAGGCTTTATGACGTTTAGTTTTGGTCTAGAAAAAAATTAGGTTTTGTAAGATTTTTAAGATTAAGTACTTATGCAAAAATAAACATTAGGTTTTATCAGGTTTAGTGCAGGTCTATAGCACTACAGCAGTATCGATATCGACGGTAAGGGGAGCAGCTCCTGTTAAGGACGTGATGTCATGGGTGCGTGAATTGCCCCAAATGGGCAAATTCTAACGTGCGAAACATAGCGTGTGAGGTCATGAAAGAGCCCCAGACACATGCACAGGGCGAGTCTTCACCCCAAGAGCGATCAGTGAACATCATCTGGCCGGTTTATGCGTGTTATAGCTGTGTACGACAGGTAGGTGGCGTAACAATTAGAGGATAATAACAGGTGCAGAACAGGTCCTTTCAGAAGGCCTGTTCTGTTACTCCTGAGAAAAGCATTTCCCTTACATTTCATAAGGAAACACTGAGCCGTCAGGGATTTTGTATGTAGCCATGCTAAGGTCAGTATTGCCCATGTAACTAGCTAGAGGTATGTTACATGATGGTCGCAACCCAGTCAGTTTCTTTGGAATGTAGCCTGAGCAAGTTAAATTGCATCGCTGGCTTTTGTCTATGATATCATGCATTCTTACACACAACAGCAATACGGGGACGTTCTGAATGAAGCTTACATATCTGTCGGGCAAAGCAAATGGAGCTGTATGGAAACAGGCCCATTCTCAGTCCGTCTGTTTATCCACTAGGGGGAGCCAGTGGGCTCAGATAATCAGAGTTAGTCCTGGCCGTGTATGTCAGAGCACTAAACAGTGGCTAATATGTCAGTGAGGGTGGCTTTCTCTTCTCTTTCGACACTGATGTTCCTCACATGTCACGTCCCCGGCTCCATAATGAGATAGGAGTGGTCTGTTCACTGAAACCACCCCGACACTGGTGGGTTCTTCTGCCATGTAACTCCCTCTCTTTCCATCTCTTTCTTTCATTTTTTCCATCTGTCCACTTCGGGAACCCTGCGCCCTGCCATCCTCCTCCTCCTCCTCGCCCTACCACCCCTGGTTGTTGGTCCAGAGTATAATGCTCGTATCCAGGGCATCTGGGAGAGCATAGCCACCCCCAAAGCCGGCCACAGACGTTCCTATTCCCTTGCTGGTTTGTTTGCTGTACCCCTGTCCTCATCACCGTCCCTTTCTCACCTGCCCTGTACAGCTGTTAACACTACTAACTGACTGGTGGTAACTGATAACTAACCGACTCCCCATTTCACAGTACATGAACAGCAACTTAGACTGGCTTCTTCCAGAGATGGGGGGCTCCCCCCCCCCCCCCCCCCCATTCTGTTGCAGATGCGGGGGGGCAAGGCTGAGGTCACATTTCTGCATTCCACTTACAGAACAAGTAGAATCAGCTTTATCAGATTTTTTCTAGGGGTGAATACCCCCTCTTGGGATTCTCTGGCCCTACAGCTGGGATGGATTAGCCCTTCCTGTCACCAGAGTCTAGGTCCCACATAGAGTCTGAGGTCCATCTCCTTCCACCAGGGCTCTTAGCTCAGGGCCTCTGGGGGTGCGTGGAGTGGCTATTTCATACTGTCGGCTCAGCTATGGGAGAAAAATGGGGCGTTGCAGTGCTGTAAGCCTCTGGAAAATACTGGCCGACTGGCAGTCCCAGAATTCCTAAGACATGGTTGTGGTGCCCCCTAGTGGCCCAGTCTGCACTGAACTATAACATGATGCTCTGCTCTGTTAGAAGCTGTATCCTGAGCCAGGCTCCCATAGGATTAGCCCACACTGTTCCTCCCCTCCTGCTCCCACACAGATGTCTGCTGCTTGCCTGGTTCCTGGCCTGTTTGGGTGGATCCTGTTGGCCTGAGGGCCTGAGAGATCTCGCGTTTGTTTGGGTGTTTCTTGCGAATTACGGTGTCCATGGACAGTCTTAGTCATGAGTGACAAGCTTGCTTGAAAGTGCTCTGAATGCATACACCAAGTACTGCTTTTTACATAATACTTATGGGGCAATGAACATGATAATACAGTGATAATAATTATATTGTGACTATTTACTGTGATTGAGGAGATAAGTGCTGTGCATGGATGGATGGATGCTTGCTATTTGCACCACAGCCCTGTAATGGAAGATGGAGGGCTAGCTATTGAAAAAGTAAATGTTTGCCTGTCAAACACAGGTGTTATTTGGTGTCAGTGGCATGGAATAGCTGTAAAGGTGAGCCCGGCTCCTCTTCAGAACCTCACTGAGCCCTTGGGGAGGCCTGAGATGGCAGTGACATCCCCAGAGCCCCGTTCTGAGTGGTCAGTGTTTCGATTGGCAGGTGTTCAAAGCAAGGAGGCATTGGCTGACGGAGGCACCACCTCCATACGACGCCGGACAAACAGCGAGGGCCAGTGTCTGGATGGGCGTGGCCCAGGCCGCACGGTCCGTTCACCCATCCACTGCATTTCCCCTGAGTTTGTTAATGCCATCGCTCAGAACCCAGGTGGACGGCCCAAGGAGGTACAGCACCAGGGTTCTTCGCCCTGTCCTCTGCTCTCCTGCCATTAGCCACTGTGCACAGGATTACCATGCAGCCTATTTCAGTCCACTTCAGTCACTTTGGGTTGTGTAGTGCCACTGTCACACAGTAATGATAATAATAGCAATACATTTTTATTGATGGTTTCCATTCAATGCACTGATGATGTCACAAGGATGCCTTACAAAGAATAAAATATTGGTGGGGGTAAAACTGTGTGTGTACGTGTGTGGTGTGTGTGCCTGTCACCCTCAGGGACAGATGCACAGCTACCGGGAAGCCTTTGAGGATATGGAGGGCGGTCCCATCAGTCCCCCGCCCGGCTCCGGTGGTGAGGCCCCGCCCCTGACCCCAGCCTTCCCTGTCTCTCCACAAACCCCTTACTTCAATCTGTGTAAGTTCTTCCTCCCTGCAGGAAGAGGGCGCCGTGGTCCACAGCAGTCCGCACATAAGACATCAGTTTCTCTTTAAAGGCAGAGAGGCCAATGCTTATTAGGTCAGCAGTCATCAGTAAATGATATAGGAGAAGGTTTCATGGAAGCTGCAGTTTGACAGGGTAACGGTGCCGCTTGTGTGGAGAAACACCTCAAAATCGGCAGGAGCCATTGAAAAGCTGCTCACATGAAACGATGTTGCTATTGGTCATTGGAATGGTGTCTATACCAAATTTATTCTTGAAAATAAATTTGTTGTTATTTTTTACTAGATTAGAGACTGGAGTCGGTTTGGAATATTCTTGTTGATTTGGTGGCAGGTTTGAATTCTTGGTGGATACCATGATTCCTTTCTTCTGTAGATCACATAGTTTAACGTTCCCTCTCTGCATGCAGGAGTTTGTGCCACATTCAGAACCCATTTAATGTGCTGTGTGTGAAAGAGAGAGTGCACCGAGCATTTCCCATGTCTCTGATTGGATGCGATCCAAGAGAATCATACCTTTGTGATGTCAGATTGCTTGTTATTTCAGGATTAACTTTGGTTCCTCCAAGAACTTTCCATCCTGAATCAGAAAGAGCCTTTTCCTGCTTCCCTTGAACCCCCCTTCCTGGGCGTTCCTTATGTGTCATACATTTGTTTGCAGTTGACCACATATGGAGGTGGTCACATGACTGTGAATATGAGTGGTCATTTGACCTGGTCATATGGAGCTGGTCTCCGAGCCTAGAATATAGAACTACTTCATCTTCTCGACCTTCCTCCAAGTTGGTCAGGTTGTTAAGTATGAATAAAAGTCTCTTTGGACTCTTGACATAGCATATCCACGGTCCTTTAAACCTTGTTTATTCTTGTTTACACTAAAAGGCGTCTTTCCAGGCAGCTAACACACACTAGAGGAGTGAGGACACCCCAGTCATACTTAAAATAAGGAGCAAATTAGTATTTATTCATTTCATGACTTATGCTATTGTTTAGCTGAGCAGTCACATGGGAATTTTCCGATAATTCCATCGGACAGTTCCTGGGAGTGGCCTCTCTCTCTCTCTCTCTCTCGATCATCATGTGCATCATTAAGGCCGCGATAGGGTGACATCACCACGGCTCCCTCCTCCTCAGTAGCATAACCCACCCCCCCATTTTCCAAATGCCCCACCCAAGCCAAGCCCCACCCAGGGGGCATTTTATGCAACAAGAAACAAAGAATTGGTTTGGATTCTTTGGTAAGTGGTGATCACCGGATTCAGCCCAGCTGTGGGCGATGCTGCCGGCTGCATGACAGACATCAGGCAGCCCAGCTTTAGATGTGGAGGCTCAGCCATTCCTACCCCCCCCCCCAAATCGTTGGGTCTCACATTACCGACAGGTTTCCGGAACATACTAAACATCTTTAATTTTGTTTATAATGGTAGCAGTAATGATAATGAATGATGTGATTTGATGTCAGGATTATAAAAGTCATGTGACATAGAATCCTGCCTGTGAAAGGCCCTC
>JAAGVU020000001.1:52680508-52715057 GCA_011763525.2 Mormyrus iriodes
GCTCCAGGAGCATTAACCACCCCCCCACCCCCATGCATGCTGTGACCACATGGCCACCCTCTTCCCGCCCCCCCACCACCACCACTGGGCCTGTGCCAGCCACAGTACCCCCCGCCCTGCATGACATTGCTGTAGTGCATGACGCACTGCTGCTGACTGCCGTTGCTGGGGTTGCCTCACCATACCTTCTTGATAGCATACAATTTGCGTGTGCCGCCCTCATGATCCTATTTTCCAATGAACAGAACGTGTTGTGGGAACACAACTCACTTTTGATGCCCCCTGATGTCCAGCAGAGGGCGCTGTGAACACACGCAGGTGTGTGCTGTTGAGATGAAGGGCAATGCCTTAGTGGGATTTACGACGGCTAACACCCCTCCCCCACCCCCACAGGCCGCTCTCCTCCAGGCCTGGCCAAAACGCCCCTTTCTGCCCTGGGTCTGAAGCCCCACAACCCTGCTGAGATCCTGCTGCAGCAGAGTGGCTCAGGTCAGTATCAGGTGTAGGGCGCCAGTCCACATCCTTTGGTCGGTCAGTAACCCTGCCTTCTCAGTCATACACCACTTAGGATAAAAGCATCTGCTGAATAATTGTACATTTTCAATGTCCTGCAGTTTCCATAACAGCCCCTCTTCCCTCCCATATGCGTCTTTCTCCTATCAAAAGCAGTTCTTCTAGCTCTTTCTCTAGTTGGTGGTATTTCTACCGTTTAATCTGAATCTTACCAGCTGTTTCGGATTGGCCCCGAAGTGACAGACAGCTAGCTAGTCACGTCCTTTTCCTTCTCTCTGTTTCCTCTCTTAAACATCCCCCCCCCCTGCTGCCAGACTCAGCAGCTAACCCTCTAGAGCATGGAGAGGAAGGTAAGACCTCTATGGTGATCAGTAACATCATCAGCCCCAGCCCCCACCCCACTACAAGAGTCGCCACAACACCCCCCTCCCCATGCCACTGACACCTATTTGCTTTAGATTCAGTTGCTGCTCCATAGTGGAATCTCCTTCTTTCCCAGAATGCTCTTAAACATTACATTGTGCCCCCATTTGATGTCTGTCTGATTATCGTCACTCATTCATACACACAGCTGCTTCAGCTTGGCAGGACTCAGAATATGAAGGAATGGAAAGAGCCGAATCGCTTGGAGAGGGTCACAGAGAGAGGAGCGCTGTTTGATAGTGCGAGCCAAACAATATATATTACCTCTTAAAAATATTTCAAAGACCAAAAATACATGAAACATAACTGGTTAACTTGTTTCGATAATTTATCTGGACCGTTTAAGCCTTTCACGAGAACCACGTAACAACGAGTCATCATATTTCATGAGGGTAGTCATGGCACCTCCCCTGTTTTGGGGAATCATTGCCATGGCGATCACTCATCCTGCATCTGTGTGCTAACACTACACTGTCTTTCCACAGAACCGCGCAGCTATGTGGAGTCTGTAGCTCGCAATGCCGCCACTGTTGGGGGGGGGAAGCCGGCAGGGGTCCCTCCGGCCCCCAGTTACGCCACCAACAGCCTTGCAAAACAAACCACCCCCTCCTATATCATGAACCCCCCCTTATCCTCCGGTAGCTCCATTCCAACTCCAGATGGGTAAGTGACCTTCATGGAAGTATCCGTGTTCCCCACAATGCATTACAGTGCTCGATCGCATTACTGGCGTGAGGCGGACCTTTCATGTCGTGGATGGTCCAGATGTTTATATTAACCGTAGCTATGTCCTCCACAGAGTGCTTTTCTGATAGAGATGTTCCCCGCAAGATGTGTCAATGCAGTCAGTGGTGTGAGCTCCAGCTGACGTTTTTATCTAGGGCCGCTGATGTCTGGTCCCTCTTCTCATTTTAGGATTTACCCCTTTACTGACGATAGCCTGTGGACTGTGCCCCCCATTCAGCCCGTAAGGGATCCTAGCCCCCACCACCCAGACACCACCAACCGCTCCCCCTCTTCGTCATACCCAACTTCTGGTTCTGGCGGCGCCTTAAGCGGCTATGTTCCTGCTGACTATGGGCCCTGCCTGCCAGAGGCCACCCCCCTCCTGGCCACCCCAGGGAGCACCCAAACAATCCAGCACTCAGTGGCCACGAATACACCCCCCAGCCCTGCCTCTCGGCCCAGGCTGACCAGTCACAGTGGTCTGACCGCCGATTGGATCAGGCAGCCAGCCACTGGCAGTGAGCTTGGACCTGGAAGCGGTTCCTTCCCAGGCAGCTACGGCACGAACAGGCAGTCCACATCCAGCGGCTATGTCACCCCTGACGTGCCTCTAGGGGGCACCTTCCCAAGTCAGTCCCCTTACCTGGTGCCCTTAGGCAGCCTGGGCATGCAGCCACAGCTCCCGCGCAAGCGAAGCATGTCCAGTGGGGCTGAGAGACCCTTGGCCACACCCTCTTACAATGGCAAGGCCCCCTCACCCCCATCCAGTGGCTACAGCACGCCCAGCACTGGGCTGGTCCACACCCTGCCCGACTTCTCCAGTCTCTCCGCATGCGGTAAGCATGAGCGTCCTGCTGCGTACCGGCTGTAACCCAAGACGCTGACACCCCTCACACCTGCGCACTGCTTACAGATGGAGGCCCAGAGAGCCGGCTCAGTGTGAAGTTTGTGCAGGACACCTCCCGGTTCTGGTACAAGCCCGACATCTCCCGGGAGCAAGGTAAGCACAGGGGAGGAGGGCGGGCAGCAGCTTGTGAGACCTGCTGTGTTCGGTCTGATGTGGCGCTCAGCATGATCACATGATCATCTACAGGTCCATAACTACAGGTCAATAATAATGCTGTGTTACTTTCTGTCCTAAAAACAGAAACTGTGGCATTTTCCTTGGACTGAAGTGCCTATTAAGTAGTTTTATGTAATGCTATGTTTGTCCAAAAGGACTGAAACTCAGCAACCTGCCCTTCCTCCCCTCCCTCCTCTTCTTGTTGGCAGCCATCGACGTGCTAAAGGACCGTGAGCCCGGTACCTTCGTCATCCGCGACAGCCACTCCTTCCGGGGCGCTTATGGCTTAGCTGTGAAGGTGGCGTCTCCCCCACCCACCGTGCAGCAGAGTAATAAAGGTGTGATTCTGCCCTGCGTTTCACAGCGTCTGTCATCGTCCTTAGATTTGTTTCGCTATTTAGACCACCATGGGTTCCACTTACTGTCACCGTCTGTCCAAAGAAGCATCCTACCTGTGTCGTCCTATCCCAGTAGGCAGCGACACGGCCCACGAGCTGGTGCGGCACTTCCTGATTGAGACAAGCCCCAGGGGAGTGAAGCTGAAGGGCTGCCCCAACGAGCCCTACTTCGGTGAGTGGGAACACGGCGTCAAACCTCTCATTACAGATGTTTACCAGATTGTCAGCTTCTGCTACTCATCAAAGTAGAGAGAGAGAGGTAAGGAGCATGCACTGATTACAGCACGTTGCTGCACCCACCACATGACAAATCACCTCAGGAAAGAGAACCTGAGTGCAGCCATGCAGTGGGTGATACCTCAGCACCACACTAGTCCAGATGGACCAGTGCGAGTGTTTCTTTTTTTTCCAGTGGCTGGAGCACCAATCCTGCCACCAACTCCCAAATTTCCCTGTAAGTTAGAATACCTCTTTGTAGGGCTGGATGTAGGTTAACATCATATCCAGGGTGAAGAAATTGTAAGTTAAGGGCCTTGCTCAGGGGCCCAACGAAGTAGGATCACTCTTGGCATTCGAACCAACAACCTTCCGATTGCTGGGACAGCTCCCTAGCCGCAGAGCCACCACTCTGCCCCACTCATCAAAGCAGCCATATAAAATCAGACAGTCAACTGCTATATCCAGGTTTGCTTAAAGCTTGCTGACATGCACCATGAAAGACCTCCTTCGTTCACAGAGACACTGTCAAAAGCAGCAGTTACAGCCGCTATTAGCCCAAAAGAGCGCTACACTCGTGGTTTGGCTGTGGCAACTTCCATGGTGACGTCCTATCCTTCTGCAGGGTGTCTGTCCGCCTTGGTGTACCAGCACTCCATCACCCCACTGGCCCTCCCCTGCACTCTGCTCATCCCAACTCGAGGTCGGGACACCAGTCTGCATCCTAACCCACTGCACCATCCAACAGTGGGGTCCTAGTACTTTAGTATAGTAGTATAGTAGGTGTGGCAAAAATAGAGTGGTGTGGTCATGATGAGAGTGGCTGTGGCTGAGATGGCAGCATGGGCAATGTTGACAAAGAGGGGTGACTGGGAATAAGTAAGGGGTGTAGCTGGAGAGCAGTATGGCATGTGGCTGTGATGGCAGAGGGGCGGGGCCATTCTGAGAGAGAGGTCTCACTGGGGATCAGTATGGGGTGTGGCTGTGATGGCAGAGGGCGTGGCTGGAGGTCAATGGGAGGTGTAATGGAAAAGGGGTGGGGCCATGCTGACTGAGAGGTGTGACTGGTGATCAGTCGTGAGTGTAGCTAAGCTGACAGAGAGGTGTGCATGAAGTTTTCATTGGGGATCAGTAGGGGGTGTCAATCTAAATCACTTTTTTTTTGACCTGCAGATTTTTCTGTGGAGCACTTGGACGTGGCCTCTCTCAGTGACATCACTTCAAATCTACTAAGGCAGGGTGCAGGTAAGGACCCCCTTTTGTATTCTGCTGTTTTTGACCTGTCACTGACTAAGCTCTTCATGTTTTAAGTGAATTCTGTCATGTGACTGTAGGGCAGAGACCCCCAGCTGAATCCCATGGTAAACACACCTGCATGCTTCTCTGTCAGTCTGTCTCTTTGAGCTTGCACTCTGATCTTTTCGAAGCTGTTATTCATGGGGTTCCTAACGACTGTGTCCCAGGGCCCTCCCAAGGGGCCACACGCACCTGTGTGACTTTGTAACCCTAGAAAAGAGCATGAAACCTGAAGACATGTATGCCAGTGCAATGTATCTACTGTATCTGCGTGGAAATGCAGAAAAACTGACCTAGAATGCTAATGTATGATATTTTTTGTGAAATGAATCCACAGTCAAAACAAGCTGGAAAGGCACAGGATCTCTGGGCTAAATCATTCGCTAACATGGCTGTAATGCTGCATGGCTCATTCAGGCCTAATTTGTCTGTAACAAATCCCTGTCCATTCAGCGGCCCCCAGGACAGCCAGGGATTGTGCCCCTTGCAGTTCAGAGATGACAGCGTGTTAATCAGAAGGCTTTCTTGCTGTCTTTGCTCTCCTGCAGCATGTAACGTTCTGTATATAAACTCTGTGGACATGGAGTCTCTGACGGGCCCCCAGGCCGTAGCCAAGGCCGTTTCCATGACCCTGGGGGCCAGCACACTGCCCACCCCCACCGTCGTCCACTTCAAGGTGTCTGCACAAGGCATCACCCTCACTGACAGCCAGAGGAGGTGAGAGGGGACGGTGGCAGTGCTAACGGCCTGGGATGGGGGTCACAGTGCAGGGGGGGGTGATTTTACAGGACGTGACCGGTGTCCAACCTAATGGCATCTGTTTGATGTCAATGACGTCACTTTACATGTCACTGAAGTGGACACTCAGCTGAAATGGTCTTCCTGGTGCTACCTAACACAATGGGAGGGTCATCATTGGAGGGCCACGTGAGGGCCGCCAGCTAACCCTACTTCATCTCCCTCCTTCCAGAATCTTCTTCCGGCGCCACTATCCCATCAACACCATCACCTTCTGCGATGTCGACCCCCAGGACAGGAAGTGAGTGTCCACATGCTGGCAATAGTTCTGTCTGCGGTCGAGTCGGCCGATGAGGGATGACCATCTGTCTTTAAACGCTTTTACAGGTGGAAGAAGGCAGAGGGAGCCTCTACAAAGTAAGTGTTAATCAGGGTCAGACCCACAGTCCAATGTCATTTACAGCGACCCCTGGTGATGACAGGATCCAACTGCAAGGACTCCCTGAGCTTCTTCCGTAAGGGAGGGAGATGAGCTTTTAACTGAAAGCTGTTCTAATCTTTATTTAAACTAAAGTTATGTACTGTATGCTGTACATGATCTTGTTACTGATGCATAGATGGATAGTACGTATGTATTATTTAAAGCCAAGCACTCTTTATATAAAGATTTTACAGATGTTTGGTTTGTTGATCAGCGGTGTTTAAAGCATTTGTTAGTCATTCCCCGCTTTGTTTCGGTCAGATTCTTTGGGTTCGTAGCCCGGAAGCAGGGCAGCACGACGGACAACGTGAGTCACCTGTTTGCTGAAATGGACCCGGAACAGCCAGCCTCGGCCATCGTCAGCTTCATCTCCAAGGTCCTGACCGGTTCACAGAAGCGCTGAGCTCTCCTGGCTGCCGCATCTCTCAGTACACTCCTGAAAACTCTGACGTGCTGCCCTTTTCTGTGTGCCGTTTCTGTTCCTTTTCCATTTTTGAATTTACTCTGAGCACTGCAGGGACACTGTAGAGTTTACAGGTAGCAGATCTCCTAAGGAGGAAGACATCAGAGTAAGAGGAAGTTATGTCAGTGTATAGCACAGGGGGAAAAGCATGAACTAAGCAAACAGCCAATGGAAATGAAACGTCGACAGAAGGACAGGGGCTGAACTGTTTTATGGCTTTGGATCAATTCACCAAAGTAAACATCAAAACATATTTATTACGGCTAGAATGCTTAAAGGACTTCTAATGCCAAGACAAAAGTCTATGTCTTAAACTTTTTCCTGAACGTCATCCGTCATTTTGGCGCTAAGCATATTAAGGCTGTTTAATGTTTCGACTTCGTATATCCTCAGTAGCCCTTTACAGTAATCAGTGGGAGATTGTGGGCCAATCCAGGCTCTGTCTATCACTGTCAGTGCTGTAAAAGCGCTTCTTTCTTACAAAGCACACACCAAATATATTGTAAGTAAACACAACTGATAAATAGTATAGTTTAATTCTTCTCAGTGACTTTTTTAGAAGGACGCTCTCCAGGCCTGAGCAGTCAGTCCTTGATTTCAGCCACAGATTGCTTAATTGTAGATCTCAGCAGTAGGGTTTGATTATTGCTGCCTGACGACGTGGACTGCTGCATGAACTGTGTTAGACTGTGCTCCTGAAATGGGATTTCCATCCATTTAGTGTGTAGAGGTGTGGGGGAGCGAGGGGAGCAGGTCAAATCCCCATTGCACAGGACACAGAGGTGGGGTCTTGGGACAGATTAATGTCACGTTGCTGAAGCTCAGGACTCGGTTGTACGTATCACATGGGGTGACATCTCTGTAGACCTCTCACATCACACACATCTTTGCTTACATAACCTTCTGCCTCTGACAGGGTCACACGCTGTGAGATGTCCCCATGATCTTTTGTGCCCATTAAATTAGTGCAATAACTGAACCAAACACGTGACTCACCTTTGAGTGGATCTGCTCAAACCTGGAAGATTTAGGGTCTCCAGGAAGTGGGTGGCCCAACCCAAGTGTGAACCACATTTCTGATATCACAGCAAAAACCCCCTTCTGCATGGAGGTTTGTGGTCCTCTCATGCTGAGGGGGGCACCACCACCAAGCTCCTTAACCCCAGGCATCTCTTACAGCCTGATGTAGACTTTAGAACCAAGCTGGATGCATTTGTTGGACAGCTTGATTTTATAGACGAGTTTTGCGTTCCTCTGACTGCATGTGCAGGATGTCAGTAGAGACTCGTCTCCAGGTGTACTGGAAAGAGGCGCCGTGACTCTGTGTCAGGCCACGGTGGGGCTTGGGGGGGGGGCACTCAATATATGAAACAGATCTTGATACACATAAAACACAGTATAGAATTACTAATTACTAAGATATTTATTTTTTTGGCGATGTTGTTGTGTATTAACTCATATATCCATGTATATTCCACATCAAGAATACCTACAGCATTGAAAAACTATTTTCGCTACAATTAAAAGCATTCAAGAAAAAAAAATCATATATATATATATACACCCTGTAAAGCGTATGTACGTTGAAGCCTATCGCCATGTGTAGAACTCTTTCCTCACTCAGTGTTTTCCAGCTTGTAGATGAGGTTATTTTCAGCACTTAGGAGCTCCACCAGTATCATTTGAAAAACACAAAGAACCAGCTTATGAGAAATTAAAAATTAAAGTACGAAAAATAATCAGTTATTATAATAACCCTTTTTTGCTCATAGCATAAGCGATAAGAAACTCTAAAGAGCAAAACGTTAAGCTGGTTACGGAGTGACTGATGCACTGTTTTTAGTATTTGCTGCCACCTTGTGGTGCCGTAGGTCATTGCTCATAATAGAAGATATATCAAGTGTGCTGCTGTGGAATAATAAAACACCATACATATTTGGACTGCCTTCTATTGGGGGGTCCAACAGCGCAATAATGTTGTTCTGTGCTTTGCAACATTTTTATTTAAGACATTTAAAAGCACATTCAAAAACCATTGACATCGATGTTTGTACTCAGTATAATCTCTAAATTACAGTGAGATCAAACAAAATGTAAACGATATTTTCTGTGAGACCACATAAATGCAGAAGGTGATGTGTGTATATATGGCAAGTTTTTAAAGGCATATTTCAGATGCAAAGTAAATTGAATGCAAACAGCTCAAACAAACTATGCACTGCGCAAAATGCATGCCAAACTATGCCAGCTGGACCTGTTTGGGTTTAAATATATTCCTGTTTGCCAAAGATATTGAGTCATACCCAGGTATGCTTTGATATTTCATCAGTGAGTGTCAGTTCACCTTGGGGTGTCCTTGGGGTTCCCAGCATTGAAGTCCACATATGTATGATGCTGTTTTCTGTATTTTTGCAGGAGTCCTATCCTTCACTCTCTTACTTTTCTTGTGAGGAGTAAAAAATTCAATCTAATTTTAACCATAGATCATATGGCAGTTAAGTATGAGAGGGGACAAATCTATTTAGCATTTTAATTTGACAGTACCCCTTGCATTCTTAAATGACAACAGGGCAACTGAATTGAAATTTTTCATTATGATGCATATGTTTTAAATGCTAATTGAAATTTTGTGAAAAAGGTATACCTCATGGCCCTGTTCTCTGAACTCAAATTCTCAGAACTCTAACTAGCCCTACCACTGACACCTTTTGAGAGACTCTGGAATTTATATTGCTGGGCTTCTTTCTGTGATTCATCTTTGACAATGAGAGTTATTCTACTCATCAGTATTATATCCGGCACTGCAAAGCCATTCATCTGAAGGAGAAGGAGTAGAATGGACAGTTAACATGGTGAGCGCTTGTTCCCTGATGTTTGTCCAGGTGGTTAATGACCTGAAGCGTGTGAATGTGGTGCTGTGTCTGTACATTATGTAGGTCTGTGTTCATATTACATTATACTGTATGGCTTTGTTGTTTCTGAAAGATTCAAACAATAAAAGCAGCATTGAACGACACCTGTATGAAAGAGTGCATAATTTTTTCCATGGTCTATGTGGTCTGTGGTGGTACTGCTCTTTTGTACAAGACACATACTGCCTTGAACTTTGGACCACCATGGCCATGCTGGAATGACCAGTATTGAAAAATGGTTGGACGGAAGGAACATTTTGTGAACTGGGGCCGTCAGAGCTCAGGAGATTCTGTCAAAATCAACTTCAGTTGACCTGGTGCAACAACAGGAAAAAGGTACAGTTAGTGAATTTTCAAATTTGTGGACCCATTTAATGAAAATCTATCTCCAGGCACCTGATAACGCAAGGCTAGCTTTGTCTTATTGAGTTACTATGTGACAATGTGTATAAACCCCATAATGTATGATGGGACTGGAAACATGCAATACATTAGCTGTCCACTTGATGTCAGCATTTGTCTTTCAAAATTGGGTAATGGCTTGGATTTCAATGTCTACTGCAAGGACATGTTAAAATATCTTTTTGACACTGTATCTCCTCTGTGTCACCAGCGAAATTTATGTAGATGATATCTAGAGAAAAATGAACTCTTGGTGACATTTATCTTTCCTTAGAAAAGATAGTTTCACACTGCATACTGAAACAGTTCTTCGAACACTTGAGTCCGTTCCAGTGGATTCTCCATACTGTGGGTTAACAAGGAAATGTGCGTCTCCTACTGACATCATGAGACACAGGAGAACACAGCGTTCATTTGTTTCATTGTCTGATTCACATAACTTTCTTCTCTAATCATGTTTATTATTTTTCATAAGATATCGTCGTCATTTATCAAGAAGGCAGGTTACTCACTGCTGCCTAGTTACACAGAATGTAGGATGTAGAGGTGTGTGTGTGTGTGTGTGTGTGTGTGTGACAGGGGTCCTGCCTCCCCAAAGAGGGCGTCCCTGGAACAGCCCAAGGAAAGAAAGCTGGTGAACGTGGGTTGCTGTTACTATGGAAACAGCCTTCAGAAAGTGGCACTGGCTACTTTGGCCATACAGGAGTCACGGTCACACCTAAGAAGGGGACTGCAAAGTCCAGTGTGGGGCTCCTTCAAGGGCCTCCCTCTCACTCAACGGCATTTTCAGGGAGTGCCAGTCGCCCTGCCTGCTGCTGCCACAGCTTTCCTCACCTAATTCCTACCAGAGGCTGGAGTTAGCACCTGGACCACCGAGCCCTGCAGGTCAGGGTGCAATTATAGATATGCTCTGCCTTCTGGCATGTGAGCTCTGTCACTCCAAACCCCAAGCCCCAGAAATAGCAAGTTAAACAGGCATGTGCTGAGATGTGTGTCTGCATGTCTTTCAGCTTCCAAACTGGACTCCACCATGAGACAGGAAAGGGGGGGGGCTGCATACACCAGCTCTCCAGCAGATGACGAGGGTGTCCACGGAGGTCAGGCGGGGGACGTGGATGGAAGCCTGCTAGAGAGGTCATGCTGGGGGGGACGTGACAGTACCCATGCCATCAACTCTGAAATGGGGGAGGCCACCTCCCACCAAGCTGCTGAACACCAACAGACATGCTTCTACAAGTCACTGTGGACCAGATGGGCAGCCCTGTCAGATCAAACAGGACTTCTGCGGGGAGCCGGACAAGGGTTCATCATAAGCTCCACTGATGATACGAACAATGACTGATGATCACATTTACAGCATTCGCAGTGTGCCAGCCATAAGCAATGCACAATCAAGCACCTTCCCCACCTCTGTATCATTCTTTATAGGTGGCCAACTGGGCATGCTCAACATGGCAGAGCTGAATGGTCAGTCGGTATGAAAAAGTCAACTGATTGGCTGATGGTGACATAGGAATGACCCTGAAGAAGGTGCTGATAGGCTGATTGATTCTCTGCTTCCTTCTCAGCTTTAGCATCTGGGGTGTGTTGCAGCTTATACACATGCGGCTGTGACCCAGCAGTATGTGTCACGTATGTTTTATTCTACTGAAATAGCAAACAAGAAACAGTAATACATGTACTTTTGGCAGAACGTAAATTGTGAACAGACGTTGGGAGTGTGTCCAGCCGGACCAGCGGCAGGCTGCAGGAAACACACTAGCAGGCTGGTATCCATCCATACGCCGTCTGGCATACGGCGCCCTGGCACCTACCTAGCAGGGGTGTCTGTGTGTATGGGGAGGGTCAGCTTGTCCTTGTCCAGGGCCCCCTAAAGACCAGGACCAGAGAGAATGAACTGGGTAGGAAGGGGACCCACCCCAACCCCCACCACATGGCGACAGACCTAAATATCCTCATGTGACATGCGTGTCCTTGGAACTGGCCACCACTGCGACCACATGGGGAAAGCGAGATTTTTTTTTGCATTTTTATTAGCATATTTCACATATTCACACTGATAACATTACATCCACCTGCCTGATATTGACAGCTCTGACCCGTCGAGGCCAGGACTGGCCAGGACCTCTGACGGTGTCCTGTGGTATCTGTCACCAAGATTTTAGCAGCAGATCCGTTAAGTTGCGAGGTGGGGCCTCCGTGGATCAGACTTGTTTGTCCAACACATCCCACAGATGCTTTTGGATTGGATTGAGATCTGGAGTACAAGTCAACACTTTGAACCAGGGGTGCTGGAAATGGTGGGGATGGGGTAAAATGCGCCCCCCACCCCCCAATATTGGCAGATCCTCCCCTTTCTTCCAAAAAAAATGAACATGAACAAATATCTATTTAGGCCTGAACAATATTGGAAAAAAATCAAACTGTGATATTTTTGGGCTCTGCAATACCCCTCATAACGGCGCCTTTTCTTATTTAATGTATTTCTATCAAGATACAGATGAAACTGATAAGACAAATTATTATTTAAATTATTAATCTGCACGTTACTGAGGCCAATTTGTTGCACATGCAGAGCGTGAGGACAAAACATATATGTAACGACAATTGGAGTCCTATATCCTTTCACAATATGCATAGCACGCCCCCCTCCCACCACTGGCAAATTCGGTCCCCCGAGTGTCAAATTCCTTCCGACTTTTTCATGTTCCTCAGAGTACTTGGTCTGCAACAATGTTTAAGTATGTGGTATGTGTGAAAGTAACATACACGTGAAAGCTAGGACCCAAGGTTTCCCCAAAGAACATTGTCAAGGAATCACACAACCTCTATCGGCTTGCCTTTTTCCCATAGTGCATCCTGGTGTCATCTCATGCCCAGTTAAATGACACACACCCGGCCGTCCACATGATGTAACAGAAAACATGATTCATTAGACCAGACTACCCTCTTCCATTGCTCCATGGTCCAGTTCTGATGCTCAGATGCCCATTGTGGGCGCTTTCGGCCGTGGACAGGGGTCAGCATGGGCACTCCGACTGCAGCAAGCGATGCGATATTTGTTCTGAAACCTTTCTGTCACATAGCCAGCATGAACTTCTTCAGCAATATGTGCTACAGTAGCTCTCCTGTGGGTTCGGCCCGGACAGGTTAGTCTTCCTTGAACCTTGAATGCCCGTAATCCTGTTGCTGTTTCAGCTGTTGACCTTCCTTGGACCACTCTTGGTAGGTACTAACCACTGAATATCAGGAACATCACACGCAATCTGCCGCTTTGGAGATGCTCTGACCCGGTCATCTAGCCATCAGAATTTGGCCCTTGTCAAAGCTGCTCTGATCCTTATTCTTGCCCATTTTTCCTGCTTACAACACATCAGCTTCAAGAAATGACTGTTCCCTTCCCTAATATATAATGGCTCCCTTCACAGGCATCACTGTAATGAGATAATCAATGTTATTCACTTCACCTGTCAGTGGTTTTAATGTTATGGCTGATCGGTGTATGTACACATTATAATTAACAGACATCCAAAATAGCAGTTTATAGGTGGATATTTCGCGAAGTCACTCAGATTAAGTGCTTTTCTTTGAGTGGCACAATGTTATGGGGAAAATGAAATACCAGAGTGTGAGAACCTGTAAAACCTCCTTATTTATTATTAATATAAAAAACCTGACGTCTTTGGCCATGACGCCCTTCTGAATGTGGTTTCCCATTCATTTTTCTGTCTGGTTCATTTTTACTTGAGTTTTGATACAGTCAGGTTTATCTTTACTGTCACAAACATGAAGCACTTCTCTCCAAAGACTTCTTACTCTGATTCATGCAGCAGAAGAGCACAGAGGAACCGGGCGTGACTTTCATGCACGCTAAATGGATGCCGTGCATGTGCAGACCATAGGCAGGCTGCCGAGCAAATTCTGCTGTGTGTGTTTCATGGAAGCCGACCTTCACATCATCTTTGGTAGATGACGTGAAATACGACTTTGCTCTAATGGGAAACACACGCAGCACATCCAGTGAGCTCCATTCCTGGATAGCAAATCCCAGATGCCTGTCAAAGGGCTTGGGGATTCAGGGTCCGAGAAGTCCCGGCATCCATATGGGTTCACTACTCCATTACTGGACCCCCGGGAATGGTGAGTAGGGATGGGGGCGGGGCCTCTTGACAAGACAGATTAGCGACTTTCATTAAAATAAAGAGCAGAGCTTGAAGAGGCCCTGAAGCTGAGCATATCGCAGCTTCTCTCGGTAAGGTGACATGCTTCGCTGCTGCTGCTGATCTCAAAAAGATGAACTCGCAGCATTGAAGGGAATTGTGGGATAGCGGTGAATGCAGGTCACTGGCGAGGTCACCAGTCATGGACGTGATACATTTCTGTGATTTCTGACACACGGTGACACGAAGAGGCATTTTCCTGTAAATTTAGCCGATCTGGCTCTTTCCACCAGACACATTGCATAATATGCTCTCCATAGTGCCCTCCAGTGGGCGTTCTGCTCACACCCACAAGGGGCCAAGACACATCAGGTCACATGTCCCCCGTCCGTGAGCAGCAGACGTTCCTCTCCTGGGCACCTGGTCCCATGAGAAATGGTTCATTTGTCAGTCAGGACTTTGAAGAAGCTTTGTATCATTTAACACATTTCATCAAACATAACCAGACGAAAGCCCCCCTAACCCCAGGCGGCCTGTGTGCACCATCAGTCTCCTTTCCTCTACATCTGTACCGCACATGAATCTCTCCCTGTGTGACACTGAACTGCCACTCAGATCTTCCGCCCGTTTTCGCTGTCTGGTGATGGTCAGACCAGTAAGTATGGTTTCTCGCAAGCAAACACACGCGCACAGATGCAGCATGGGAAAGGCTAGCACAGAAGTACAGCCCTCACCTACCAGCTCTTTTTTGCATAGCCACATAGTTTAGTCTGCAAACCATTTTTGTTAATTAATTTCATAAGTCATTAGAAAAAACGGATAAAGACCATAAGCGGATCTGTGAACAGTGTCGAGGCTGAGGGATTGATTTTCCATCCTGTGAACTGAGCCTTCAGGCCAATGTTTTTAAAAAGAAAATGTTCAGGCATCCCCCCATCTCTCATTATCTCTTTAGATGTTTGTGCTGATCCACAGAATGCTCCTCTTCTTCACATATCCTGTTTTCGTAACTCATAATCGTCTACCGATTAAATTTTTATATTTTATAAACCTTTGTAGTGGACAGAAGGCCGCAGGATAGTCTGCATCTACCTCACATTGCTAAGACACAGATTGCTTCAGCCACTGTATCGCCCCCTTGTGGAGATGGGCAGCTACTCACTTGTAGCCAGCATGAAAAAGCATAGCTTTAAAGTGCCCCCTTGGATATGAGCTCAGCTGGAGTGTTGGGTGCCTGTCTCTGCAAGCTCGGTCCTTATCTGCCCCTTCTGCACTGGCTGGCCGTCCCCATTCCGAAGGGCACACGAAGACAAGGAAGCAGAACCTCTGTAGATGTGATTCTTCTAAGAGTCCATCAGGTTGGTCATGTGACACACACAGGCTCTGCATCTGCCTTAACCACCTACCAGCAGCCCTTGTATTAGCATCTTCCTGTGGCTGAACTGTTTGGGAAGGACATCTATGCCACTGTGGCAGTGTAACTGAGGGCCCCTTCGCTCGCTGCCCAGCATTAGCAAGCTAACAAAGCGTGTTACTGCCAGCAGGACCCACATTAAACTGAAATCACTACACAGCGAGGGCACATCAGGCCCCGGGGTGAACTTACACAAGGCCAGTGATGTCACTCCCTGTTTTGATACGTTCTGCTGTGTTTCTGACGTGCATGTAGGATGCTGGGCTGTGTGGTTCAGGAAACACTCCCTGGCTCTTCTGGTGTTGTGCGATGTGGAAAAGGCCAGGCATACTCCACGGAGATATCAACGGGTGCTGTGTTTCACTAAGGTCATGTGCAGCGTGAGGGAACCTCATAGCTTACTGTCAACACGCATTAAAGTGGATTTATTAATCTGTGATGCACATTTTTAGGGATGCATGTGGTTTGCTGTGTTCGTCTCGATGCACGCATGTGATGTGTGCAAACTGTTGGCGTGAGCATGTGTGGTGTTCTTGGGCCTGGGAGGCTAGGGCTAAGCTTGGTGCGAGAGCGCAAGCATTTGGAAATGAAAAAGCATGGACAGGATTATGGAGGCTGTCCATGGTATTCAGCTGGACTGAAGGAAAGAAACCTAATACACAAGAGCTTTAGGAAAGAGACTGAACACATAGGGATAAGGGAAGGACAGGTGCATTATGGGACAGGAAGACAGAAGGAGAAGGACCTAACTCATGGCAAACAGTCAAAGCTCAACCGTCATTACTCAAAAATACTTTTTCTTCCCATAATTTCCAGTCCCATTAAAATTCATCAGTGTGTCCCTGTGCCCTGCAGAGGTCCCACCCTGTTTAAATCCAGTGGAGCACCAGGTACACCTCCCCTCCTGCACCTTCCTGCTGTGACAGGTACGTACCAGAATTTTCCATACCTAGCAGGAACAAGTGCCTGTACCAGACACAGTGGCCCTGGACCTCCCACACCAGACATAAATGTTGGAATGGCAAGCAGAAGCCCTATTCTCCAGCACACAACTTCAACACCCAACAGTCTTAACATTCAGTAGGGTCATTGTGACAGTGGCAGTTATGATCTGCTTAAACTATGATCACACCTCCTCACAAGTGGAGAGAAAACGCCTCATGATGTCTGTGGCTCATAGAGTTCATTAATCTTCTGGGGAACATGGCGTGCAGCTTCCTGGTAAACTATGGAGTTGCGCTGGCCGTTTGACCAGACGGCTGGACCGTTAATGATTTGGGGTGGGAGTGAGGGTGAACAGCTGGTCCTGAGGGAGGGGCTCAATGCTTTGGAGGCTAGAACACTAAACCAGTTTATCTTGTTTTAATTAATTGTGTCGGGGAGCTTGGGAAAAACCCTCTTCATTAATCTCAGCTCAGACTTTTAGCTGGTGGTTTTCCGGTTGATCGTTGCTGTTTACTGTAAGCTGTAAAAGTCAAAAATTCCCAGAAATGCCTTGATTTTGTTTGATCGCACTTTTCACCCTTTCTGCTCATTCCTGCTCCTTTCTCAGATCTGACGCAGGCAGACCTGATTCCCACAGCACTCGGGGTGCCATCAGACCCCCCCAACCAAAGCTCCAAGCACCCTAAAGCCAGGAAAACAAGGAAACGATTCCAGTTCCATGGGTTGGATCCTTACGGTGCTAAAAGGGTGTACATAACTATTAAAACTTCAGATTGATTTCCCAGAATCTTTTACATATCGTTGGTTTGCTTTCTAGTGCTCAATTTGCTTAGGAAAGTCTGGTTGAGGCCTATGTTTTCCTTGAGATTAGGCAACACGATCCCAGCCCTCCACCATGCTGGAATGCCTTCCGGGCTATGTCTGTGGGACAGGCAGCCCGGATGGATGTGTCTCTACGGTGTCCTCAGAGAAATCGCACTCCAGGTAGCACCCAGAGGGCCTGGCTGGTTGTGTGATGAAGGAAGGGCCTGGCTCTGCCAAGTGGAAGAGGGCAGCTTTCACTCCGGGAGCGACACTGTTATAAGCAGGATATGAAGGCAGGAGGTGAGAGAATTCTCTGACAAAAAAGTTCAGGTACTTCCCAATCCGTCTTGTGAGAATTTCATATGTGTTTCACTTCAAGCACGTGTTTCAAGTCAACAAGGAGGAAGTGTACCCAGTGTGAACATCCTGAGGAACTGGTATGAACAGTATTGAAGAGCCTCTCACAGTCTCCCCAGCTTCTCCCACCAGCTGAACACTCCTCGTATTGTAGATGTGTATCTGCTAATTGGACGATGTCAATATCACTGAGTCCTATTATTTTGCTATGAGCAATTTCATCATCATCATTATTATTAATATTTAGATTCAATTCCAGCATTTGGGAGCTGCAGACAGGTACGGTTAAGTGTAAATGTGTGGAATTATTACAGCCCACTGTGTTCTGTGCTCAGCTGGGTCCCCTTTGCACTGTTTGCTGGCTGCCCAGCCAGTCACACAGAGCTTAGTCCACATGTACAGTTCCGTGTCTCATTCAAGTCTCACCCAGATCCTACCTGTAGGATTCCTCATGCCCCCCCCCCACCTCCCCACACACACAGACACACCCTTGGAAACCAGAGACGAAGCAGCTCCACCTCTTCTGGGTCCATTTTGACTCTTATTCCAACTCCACATTCCAGACCATTTGGGTTTGGGCCCTTGCAGTTACAAACTGTTCCATTTCCATTTGGACCAATCCCAGCTTGGGCTTCAGGCTGGATAAGGTTCCCCAAGTCCCAGGTGCTGTCCGCCCTGGGAGCGTGAGGTGAGTCTGGGCTGTCTCGCTTGGCGCCGCTTGATGATTCAGTAACTGTCCTCTGACTCCCTCAGCCAGGCTGCTTCTCTACGTTTATTTCATTTTTTATGAACCTGCTGGCATGGCGCCCCAGAGATACAATACCCCACCCTCCTCATAGGCTGGGCTGGGTCGGGCCGGGCGTCGGGCGTCCGGCATCCGGCGTGTGCGTCTCTGATGGGAGGAAGGGCGTGACGCCCCAAGGGTGGCTAAGCATGGCCAACAGCTGGCAAACCGCCTGGGAATCCAGGCATCCAGGGAGCATGGACTTGGTGCCTGGGTCCCGGAGCTGGTGGGGAACAATGGAGAACATGGTGGGGAACAAAAGCAGTACGTCCTCACCGTCACATCTACCCCCCCGTCCCTGCACTCCGAGCAAAGATCCACGCTGGTCGCATGATGTCTGCAAATCAGATCCTAATGAAAAGTAGGATCTGCTAAGTGAGATATTTACAATAATGACAATAACAATGCTGCATATTTGCGTACAGACATGCAGACAGACAGGTAGCCACAGGAGGAGAGGGAGAGTAACAGCATGTGAACGCGAGCGATGGTGTGGCACTCACCTTGCTGTAAGAAAGGCAGGCAGAAACCAAACACTGCTTCCCTCTCTCTTTACTTTCCGCATGACCCAGATCAATCTTTAAGCTGCGGAATAAGAAGGTATCAATAGGACAGGAGGCTCGTGGGGGGGGGTGGGGGTAACAATGCCGTAGAGAAAACACGCAGGCTCTGCTTTCAATCACCAGCTCAATCTCAATCTTCTGGCACTTTCTTAAAAAATCTATCTTGGGAGTAAAGTTACCAGGCAGATGAGCATCTGCATTCACTCAGCACACACGCAACTCTACAACAATGTCGCCCTAAGAGTGCCACACTCCTGTCACTGATCTGAGATCAGTAATCACAAACAAATTACTGCTGCTCTGATACGATTTTCAAACCAGCTGACATGGGGAAAAAGTGTTAGCAAGCAGTCACTGGTCTGCGTTGCACCAGTGAGTGTGCCTGGCGGCTGAGTTCTCCGTCACACGCTGACCAAAGCTCCAGCGCTTTGCTGACCAGGATCTCCTCACCCCATCCGGCTTCTCCGAGGCGCCCATCCACTGTCTGGCGTCTGGCTGGAGTCTGTCTCCCCATGTCCTTGCTAAGCAGCAACAGATCATGGTATCAATGCTGAGCGATCTCTGTGTCCTTAAACAGTTTCACGTTAATCCTCGCCATTGAAGCTTCCTAACTTATTTTCTCTCAATCTCCATAAATAAAAGGAAACATTTTTCCACCCAAGATATACAAGCGATGGGAGACATTGAAGGCGTAAACCACTATAATTCAGTTAATGGCAGGTTACTGGAAATTCCATTTTCTGGATGCACTTGGTGTTGCTGGCTTAATGGTGTGTACAGTAATACATCATTTACACAGCTGTACTGGTGAAAGGGCTAATTAACCCAGACTGACCCAGAAGTTACCTACTCAGTGATGATCTGAGCATTATGGGAGAATGTAAGTATGCTCCACTTCAGACTAGTGGTTAAAGCTCCATAATGGGCTGTCTGATTCACTTATGGCCTTTCCTGGTGACTGATGATTTGCTGGTGAAGCTGGTAATAATATTATGAATGTTGTGTTCTGGCTGGTTGCTGATTGCAGTGGGAACAGCTGACTTGTGGTCACACTGTCACAGCCCCAGTGCCACAGACATCCTTATTCCAGTACCCCCCCCTTTCCCCCAGTGCCTCACCACTACCTCGCTGCCACTTCGCTGTTCCTATGCTTTTCAGATCCCTTTTATAACCAGCACTGGCACCATTTAAAGGGTTTCATATGGAAGTGGGTGAGTGAGTTGACAATTTAAAAAACAAATTGGCAGTGGTAACTGGTAAGGGTAATGGTAAGTCATTGCTTTTACTGATAACTTATCATCTGTGTGGGGTAATTGATTACAGCAACTAGTGTCACTCGAATCAATTACCTGCTTGTGCCATATTTCATTTCTGAAAAAATCATAACAGACATGCCCTTTATGCTGCTTTTGATCCTCACAACACACCCCAGGGAGGAAAACGCATGCAAGGAGGATGCAAAGTGGCAAGAAGATAAGGCAGAGTTTGCATTATTGAGCGTGGTCTGAGGTGACATGGGCTGTGTAGCAGAGTGCTTTTCCATCTTCTCTTTCAGCATTGCCCCGTCAATCTCTTCATCTGTGACAACCAGTAGGAAAATTCCCATTTGGGACGACTGTTCCCATTGTGCGCGACATTGACGCACGGCTCATGAATACCCGGATCCTGTTACCCCAAACTCGCTCATTAGGCTCCCGTATGAGTCCTACTTTTCTCAGAATGGCCATTAAATGTAATTAAACTCTGTACATTTAAGCCACCCTTCAGTTAACATTGTTTCGGCCATGAGGCGGAGAGAAGCCCGTGAAAACGCAGGCTGCGTGTCGGGTCACGCTGCCAGGAAACAGCTCCATAATGCATGAGATAGTTTAGAGCCACATGACGCACTCACCGGGCTGGGCCCTGGCTGGTCTTCACATTCCTTTTCGTCTCTCTGGCAGGTTGGTGATAGCACCAGGGGCACTCTCACCCCGGGACACGTCTGTCAGAAGCAGCACCATCCTCAAAGCAGAGCCGCGGCCCATTTCCGCCTCACAAGGTCAGCCGTCGCGTGAACGGCTCGCCGATGTTTTTATGGAGTCGCAGTCGCCCGTGATGTTGGGTTCGGCTTGGCCACGCCATGCCCTCCTGCCGCTCACCAGCCTTATGAACCGGGACTGCTCAGGGCTGGTGCTGGGTCGCCATGGCAGCAGCCCGCAGGTCAGCTCATCCAGAAGTCTGCTTAATTACGAGGAACACATACTTCCAATATGTCAGGCTTGGGTCACATGCAGGTTATCTTTGGGACATTCCTGACATGGAGCCAGTCTGGCACAAGGGCGGTGTGTTGCTCAGTGGAGTAGGGTGCGGTGCCTGTGATCAGAAGGTCACTGGTTCAAATCCCAAAAGCCAGCAGAGTGATTTCACCATTGGGACCTTGAGCAAAGCCTGACTGGCCCTGTATGTTTCATTGGATAAAAACATCCAACACTTAAATGTAAGTTATAAGAAACCTTTCTGTGCACTCAGTGCCATGACATCACACCCATTCTGGAAGCTTCTCTGTGCAGCCCTCACCATCCTGAGCTAATTGAGACACTTGTTATATTTGTATTTCTCCGATAAGATGCAGTTTCCCCAATTTCTGCAGCACCTGCTCCCCGCCCCCCACCTACTTTGATGTAGCTAATTACATGCTCAGGTTGGCAAATAGGTCACATGACTGTGTTTATGTCTGGATAACAACGGGTGACAATTTGGACTGGTGATGGTCATATTTTTTGCTTTGTAGGCATCATATTATCTTTACATTTAAGTAAAAAGGGCTGTTCAATTGGTAAATGAAAGGAAATGCCCTTTTTATATTCCAAAATATGATATTCATACATAGGTAGTCTGTGTCTTGAAATTAAATTAATATGCAAAGAAATGCTACATTATGCTAACTGAGCTTTTATGTGAAAGAACAGGCTTGTTAATATTTGGGGTCATTAATACAGCATCTTAGAGGTTCGCTGCCCATAGCATCACACTTTCCACATTCTGCAAGCTCTGCTTAGGATGATGGCCCATTATTAATTCTTACTGAATGCCTGATTTTTTGGCTTCAAGCACTAATCACTACATAATAAAGATAAATGCTTTCAGTTTGTTATTAACATAAACAAATGTTTTGAAATAGGGAGAGCTGCCATTAGCCAAACAGAAAGAGCAGAGTGACAGGACAGGCTTAAAAAAATTACCTTTTAAATTGCCCAGTGACTGTTAATGAACCCACCGCTCTGACTACTGCTCTGTGCAGACAGCTGAAGCACCCCCTGCTTACCAAACTCCGATTAAAAACAGATGATGAAATCTGTGTTCAGGGACACAAGGTTCATACCAGTTATACCAAATGTTATCACTGAGGCACTGGGGCCTGGAAACATTCATTTCTTTCCAGGATTTTTACATGGATTTCAAGGAATAGAACCGTTGAATACTCCAGAGAACAACTTAATGTAGAATAAATCAGGCCTGTAATGTCTTCACAGATGAATCACATTTCAAGGTTTCACCAGATTTAACAGATACATCAGTGTGATTAAATGAGAATCGGAGGCATCAGAAAGCAGCAGATGTCAAGCATGTCAAGCTCTGCAGGGCATACAGACGGCCTGGGGGGGAGAACATGGCCAAAGACCCCCCGTGACACTGGACAGTTACTTAGTTAGACCTCGGGTCTGCCGATGCCTTTTGGAACAATAATGTACGATGGGGTAATTCTAGCCATTTTCACAGCACCAGCTAAAACATAAATTATTACAACACTAGCGCTGCCATCTATGAACAAAATAAAGCAAATTTTAAGGTTGAGTTAGATATGGTTTATAAACAAAAGACAGAATAACATGTGTCAGAGCTAGAGTTACCCCGTCTTAATTAGCCATACATGAATGAACAGACACCTATATTTGGGCAGCCTACTGGTTAAGGACTTATCCCATTAATCCAAAGGCTGGGAGTATCATTTTCCCATTGTGCTCTGGCACTTTAACCAGGAAGTATTGTGTGTTTTGAGCCAATAATATGAATGATTGCACACAGATTTACATGACAGTTACAAAGATACTGTACTGTATACTGTACTGCACCTGATAGGATAATGAGGAGAGCTGGGGTTGGAGGTGAGGCTGGTCATGTGGTCAGCTGCTGCCTTTCTCAGTCAAACTCATAGTGTGACCGGCCACCCCTCCAGCCTGCCTCCTCCACCACTGTAACGTAAATAAAAACCAGCAAACCCCAGAAACCCCCCAGGAGATGAGCGAGTGTGTGATGTATTAAGGAAATTTCTCTCAAGCCAAAATAGTCTTCATCATACCGCAAAATTGCGAATTTACTGCAGCTCACGCATGTTTTACCTTTTTTCGGTCAGCTGGGAGAGGGAGAAATAACAAATGAGGGTAGCTTCCATGAAGACAGAACCACTTTAAGCATTCAGACAGTGGTGAGAGGAGACAGCAGAGTGTCGATGTGGGGCACGCTGGATTAGGGGTGGCACACACCAGCCTATAGTCCTCTTTTCATGTATTAAAAAAAGAAAACATTTTTGGGGCTTTGAACAGATGTCTTTCTTTTTTTCAGGGAATCCAGTTGGTATAGTACCAGCACAGCTGTAAAATGTATTAATGCTGTATCCCCCCCAATTCGTCCCATCTGTAATGGATTCCAGAGTAGAGAGTAAATATCCTAGGCCAAACTGCTGATCATTGGCTGCGGGCTCATTAACCAAAGTAAACTCAGGTGTCATTAGTTTGACGACTCTCATCTCCCACATCCGCAGCTCAGAGAGTCAAAGCTGCTTTTGCTAGTAGAACTGCTTTAACAGACCCAGAATCAACATATTCCCCCTTTCAGCAATATTTACCAAATCTTTCTTTCATTCTTTTAGATTATTGTGGTAATTTAAAAATAAGGAAACGCTTGAGGAAGGACGTTATTGAACCATTCAAAGCAACATTAATTGATTTTCCGTGTCTGTGCCCGTGTATGGGGGGGCAGGTAGTCGAATGTGACCGAACGCTTTTGTTCGCATTAATTTCCCTCCTCCCAGGGTGCAGGCTTAGATTCTGTGTGCAGAGCCATGATGTTGGGGCTGCTTTCATATGGAGGATATGGATGATGAGGGGGACGAATGCGGCCTACGTAGGGCAGGATGTGGAATCAGAAACACGTGCGACGACAGCTTACTGCAGAAATCTCTTTAAATATGAAAGGAAATTGAAAAGAAATGTGAAATAACTGATTAATTAGGTACAGTAATGTCATAACCTCACTCCCACGCCGTTTAAATCAGCTCTAAGCCAGGGAAGCTGAAAGCTTTCGTTTCATATCCCTCAGTGTGGAATGTAATGACAGAGCCTGTTTATCACCCTCTCATTGCGTAATCTGCACGGATTTGATTATGAGAATCTGAACATGGCTGTAAATCTTGCCATCTTCTCAAATGCGGTTCATCTACCAAGTGAACAGCTCTGTGGTTTTGTGTATGTCTAAATGAATGCTGCTTTTTATGATGCATGTACAAGGTATCTAAATGTCCTCATCTGTTACCCATGTTAACATGGCAGACCTGTTCCTGCTTGTTAATTTATTCCACTCGCAGCAAAGTTACACAAAGAACAAAGGTTTTATACTTTTTGTTTGCATAAGTGTCTCCTTCCAGCATCCAGGTCAGTGACGGCATCAAGGCTATGGTGAGTTTTGGACGGCAGCTCCAGGCTGTGGACAAATGATCGCATTTCCACATTTTGCATTCCTTCGGGTGTCTGGTTATCTGGTGCACAATGATCCGATGCAAAATGGCAGTTCCTAAGTGCACCAAGGCATGGTATGACAAGCTAGATACTACATTTTTGCTCACCCATGCACGCAGTCTCGGGCTCTAAGATGTCAGGACATAGTGATTGGCAGGACGGGGGGGTCTGGACGCGTTCCCTCCCAGAGGAAGACTGAGGCGCTCAGAATAGTTTATCGGTGTCGCTCGACCTGTCCCTCATTTCCTGCGATTGTTTACACTGCTGTCTCCCTTTTGTGTGACCAGATCCTCTTTCGTGTCTGATACCCACGCAATGAGGTGCTTAATTGTGCAGATTCTTGTTCTTTCTTTGTCCTGCCCAAGCATCGATTTCACGTCCGTGCTTTTTGGAGAAAGGCTCTGTTTGTTGTCCCATCCGTCCCTTTAAGGGAAACCCGAAATTACAGTCCAGTCTGTCATGAAATATCTGTGTCGCGTCAGCATTCGCACGGGGCTCTTTGCAGCTCCGCCTCGATTGTCCCCTCTGGGCAGTACTCTTTGTGAGAGACCTGGATCAGAACCCGGAAACCATTATCAGGGCTGTATGTACATATTACTGTTTATCCCTTGGGTGGTGTTGACCAATATAGCGAGGGTGATGGACACAGTCTGTCCTGTGATGAGAGTCAGCGAGATCTGGGGCTGCTTTTTAAATGGAAACATTTGTTCAAAAATAAATGTATGTCTTAGGAATACTGCTGTAAGTCAGATAATTCCTTACAATGTGAAATTTTAGCAGTTTCCCAAAAAAATAACAGAATTTCAGCTCATTAAAGAAAGAAGTAAAAATTAAACTGAAGCTTCATTTTGAGTTTGAGAATATTTGGGGTCATAAGGTTTTATTTTTTTTGGTTTCTTGTGTAAATAGATGTTGCAAAAGTATTCCTAAAATGTATGATTGGACATTCGTGCCTCCCCTGGTGCTGGCTCACCCCCAACATGGAGAGACAAGGCAGCATAGAGGTGAATGGAGAGCTCAGAGCCTGAGAATACATGCAAGAGAAATGGAGAAATGGGAGATGGAGAAGATTCTGATGATGGGTGTAAGGGAGATGGAGAAAATGATGATGATGATGATGATGGGTGTAGGCAAGATGGAGATGCTGATGATGATAAGTGTAGGGAAGATGGAGAAGATGCTGCTGATGATGAGTGTATTGGAGAAGGAAAAGATGCTGCTGATGATGATGAGTGTAGGGAAGATGGAGAAGATGCTGCTGATGAATGTATTGGAGAAGGAAAAGATGCTGCTGATGATGATGAGTGTAGGGAAGATGGAGAAGATGCTGCTGATGATGAGTGTATTGGAGAAGGAAAAGATGCTGCTGATGTTAATTAGTGTAGGGAAGATGGAGAAGATGCTGCTGATGATGAGTGTATTGGAGATGTAGAATATGATGATTATTGGTGTAGAGGAGATGGAGAAGATGATAATGGTCATGATATAGGTAAGATGGAGGAGACGCTGATGATGATGGGTGCAGGGAAGATGGAGAACATACTGATGATGATAATGAATAATAGCTCAGAATTGATAGATTAAGGGGCTAAAGCTAACAGAAGAATCGGGCAGAATAGATTCACTGACTCTAGACTAACAGGCTAAAGCTAATGGAGTAAAAAGGGTTGGGCTTGTGGGCTAAAAATGATCCAGTAGGGTCCACAAATACAGAACAGAGTCAGAATAAGAACCATAATGTGGTCCTCAGTAGATATTAGGTCTGGGACTTAATCTAAATTTTGGCATTTTTATAGCTTCCAAAGATGGGTTTTTATTCCTGCTTGTTCTGTTTGCAGCCAGGGAGGGGTCAGAGGTTTGGAAGAGGAACTTGTTTTGAAGGACTTACAGCTTGAGGTTTTGCAGAAGGCTGGGGACAATTATCTGTTGGTGCAGAGTCAGCATTGGTTCTTGTTAACTCTGGTTTTCGGGTTATGGAGAGAGGTGAGAATGGTTTGCCATCATGCTGCTTCCCGAAAACCTTCCCCAAAATCACTCGCTTCAGATTGTAAACCATTTAATATTAGGGCCTTTACTTTCATACATTATTACTGAAATTATTTCATATATCCACCAAAACAACCTACCTACAAAACAGAAATGTTTTTCCTGCTGTACCTACATTCCTGCAAAGTGCTCTCTGAAGCATGTCCTCAGCCTGATTATATATCAAGAAGTAGAATGGTTAGTCAAAAAGTAGAATGTTTTCCCCCAAAAGTAATGAAACGAAGTATCAGGAAATATTACAATCTTATACTCTTGAGCATTACTCTGCAGGTGGAGTTTATCCTGTAGGGCAGGTGTGTAGCTCCTACGCGTTGCGATGTTTGGTTCAGGACTCATCAGCACCTGATAAGTGCCCCAAAGCCCCACTGACTGGTTTGTTCCTCTCCATGACTGTCTCAGATTTACTGCTACTCAGGTTCAAACTGGAGTTCACTGTGAACTTTGCCTTGCTAAGGGCATTCATTCTATAACCAGTAGAAATGTCATAAGACAGTCTCTGCTTACAGAGACATCATGTCATCGTTTCACAGTTAATTTTTTGTCAGCATTCATAAATGTGACCCATGAACCCTGGAGTATTAAGGAGTTGACAAAGGAAAACTCCCTAAAGAGCTAGACAACAGCCGCGTTGATTTGTGGCAGTGTGCAGCTCCACACAATTCATCTCACATGAATGGGAAGACAACAATAATGTGTGAATGGGTAGTGAATGGAGAGTTGGGAGAGATGACAACCAGCCTTTCCCGAAGACAAGACATGCTGTACCTCATATGTCTGTAAATGTATAGCTACCTACTGAGTGTCATTCGTATACTTATTCACTGTATCCGGCCCAGGTTACTGGCTTTAAGGCATAATATAGAGTGCTACAGTTGCTGGATACGCCACTCTCGGGGGACTTTGCCGAGATCTGGACCAGCCAGATCTTTGCTTGCTTGTTACCTAATGCCCGGGCTGATGAAATGGTCCCCTGGGCTTTGTCACAGTCCCTTCGAGAACTCATTGCCATCACTTGTGGCTCCAGTAAGCAGTTTGGGATCGTGTAACATTATGTATAATTTATATAGCAGACACTGAACCAGAATGGTGCCTAAACACGCCCTCTGCTGTAGAGAGTGTGAAACTGATTATGTTACAGAGTATTTCACGTGTCCAGTACACATGGCTAAATGTGGCAGCGGACAGCGTGTTTCTCAGCCATGTGTGATGGTCTGAAAAAGAATAATCCTGGTGATTTTCCATCTTTTACTGCCCATAGTTCTAAAATGAAATACAAACTGTAGAAGGGAATCATTTCATTGAGCTGTGTCCCTGGGGATCCCAGCAAGGGTGATATGTAATAATGTGTCTCTTCTTTTTTGCAGAATGTTCATTTCCAGTCGCCATTACTGTGTCCTTTATTTCAAAGCACACATACAAACGTCTTCTATCAAACCAGGGAAAAAAGAAAACCAGCATATCAAAGCACGGAAAATATATTTTATCCTATAAAAACAAATTGTTGGAAAAATAGTCTTTTTTTTCCTGTAAGTAGTTCTGCCAGCTGACCTTCAGGGGGCAGTAGCCCCATCCAAAGTGCCCACTGAGTCTGCATCACAGTAGGGAAAGGAGGAGAGTCAGTGGGGGGGGGGCACCATGAGAACCAGCCCTCTCCCATGGATCTTGGCCTAGTGCGGGCCAAGCCTGTGATGTCATGCGCCACTCGCAGACGGGGGTTAGCGGGGGTTAGCAGGGGTGAGGTATGGGCTGTGAGGAAATAAAAACAAGTGAAGGGCAATCGGGGGATGCGCGGGGGGGGGGGGGGCTTCAGGCTATGCCACAGCTGGGGCAGGAGGGCTGAGCTGTTGTGAAAGGAGTGTTTGCTTAACCTCGCCCATACTCCTGCCACTGTTGGAAACCAGCCAGCCCTATGCGTGGCCCCTCCCACCATGCCATCCACTCAGCGCTCTCTCTTTTCTGTTCAGAAGATGACCTCACCAGGCATGCATTTTACCACATTATTGTTATTTATTTATATATATTTTTTTTTTTTACAAAAACAGCTCAGTCACACGTAACACTGTAACAAAGAGCAGGATTCAGGGGAATGCCCCGCCCTCTGATAATGGGGCAGCCATATCATCATCCGTAAAGAAACATGTCATTCCCAGCAGATTCTGCTGCCTGGGCTCGATCTGCAGCCCCCACGACACCCTGAGGAGGTGTCGCTCTGGTATATAGGAGAGGCATTCCCATCATTTAGCAGAATATAAAGTGCATGAGCCCTGCTCAGTCTCCATGTGGCGAATCAGGAGTGTGCTGGATACAGTGCTGTATGTAAATACATCCTGTCTACTGAACGAGACAGCGACGAATTCATCCCAGGGCCAGCTTAGGTACCACCTTCTCCAGTCCATCACACAGACACATCAACAAGCGTGTTAGGAATTCGGATTCCCTTGGATGGGGGGACTCATCTGTTTGTGATCCACTTCATCCCCCCCACCCCTCCCCCGGCTGTCTGGGGGTATTGGCAGCGCTGGAAGCCCTGGTCTGTGGCAGGATCTTGTCCGTCATGCGCTGGCAATTCACTCCGCAGGCATGTTCGGCATCTCGGCGCTGTGTGTGTATCCTAGGTAGGATTTCCACACCCTGTCGCTCTGTAATTCCCTGGATTATATTTCTCAGGGAAAACCTTGGTGTCATGGAAATGAGGGTGACAGATCCAAACTCTACGATTTCACGCAAAGCCTACAGAGCACGCAAACAGACACTCACAGTCACACGTGACGTCTTCCTTTGTTTCTGAGAAACAGAACTATAAGCGAGAAAGTTTTATTTACTGTCAAGCAGATGTCAGGCCTGCGTTTCGTCACACCAAGCGATACAACATGCGGAGGGATCTTAGCGTGAGTGGGGGTCCATTTACACCCCTAGCCTCACCTCCGCATCTCGAGTCTGTGTTTCTTTGAATGGGACCAGGCTTCACCAAGTAAAAGCAGTTGTCTCTGATGGACCCATGTGCTGATTAGAAGCTCCATGTCACTACTGAATGTTCCAGACTACATACCTGTCAATTTTGAACACTGAAAATAAGGGATTTTTCCCAAGACCCCGACCCAAAATACGGGAAATTTAGAGCAGCTTCCCGTTGTCATTCCTCTGTTAACAGCAAGAAAACGGGCTCCAAAACTGCTGTTATGTGGTTATTTTTAACACAGCATAAGCTCTCGCAGCACTTGCGACACCGGAGCCACTGTCCTGAATCCTGAGCTTCGGAGTTCTGGCTTCTTTATCTATTAAAGCGATGGGTTTTCTCCACTGTTTTCTGACCTTTTTTAGCTACTATTAGCGAACGAGACACTTCATGACACCACTGACTTCCAATCATAAATACGTTCAATGCCGATCTTTTTATTTTTATTACCCAGTGAACTTTGGTTGGATAATAATATGGGAGATTTACGGGAAAATGCTAATACGGGAGGACGGCGGGAAAGAGGGGTAAAATACTTGTAGTTTCCCAGTCAAAACGGGAGACTTGACAGCTATGCCAGACTACAGAACCCATGTTCATGATTCAAGGGTTACTGTCATATGCACATCAAACACTTACACCATGCAATGAACTTACTCTGCATGTCTGTCCAGCCACCACTAAACACAAATAAAGGTGCTAAAAATGGAGTATGATTAAACAGTAAGTCAATAAGACATAAAGTACCATTTTGACAATATTATATTTCTGTTATGTGTTGAGATGAAGGTTTGTGGCCTTCTTGCTGCATAACAACCAGGTGTGTTTCGCCCTCATGCTGTCCTATCACAAATCCCACAGAGTTACTGGTGATATACAAAGTGAGCCTTTACTGCAGACGCCTAAACATCGTGACGAAGCACAGATGTGAGTCCTCCAGAAACATCAACTGGCTGCATTTCTGCTGCACACGCCAATTATTCACTATGACTTTCTTAAATGTCAATTCATTTCGGATAACTTACAACCACCTCAAACTGCAAAATTATAAAAGAATGAACGAGCCATTGAGGAAAGAACGCAGCCCCTCTGTAAAGGACCCAGATGCTGGTGTCCGTGGGGTCCTTTGGTGCACTTGTATGTATCATGATGATATCATACAACAAGAGGCCCATAGTCCAGTTACCCATCACCTGAAGGCAGTGTAGAGCACAACGACTGTGACCTCATTAAACCCAGCGTCACAGGATCTCTCAGCCAAGCTGTGGAGCAGATGCATCGCCATGCTGTTTGGTTTCTGTGAAGCTGCCTTCCTCAACAGCATCAGCGTTCTACATCTTACTGCCTGTGGTTCCAAGGCATGGGAGGTGACCAGCCATGTGTTTGCACTCCACACCACCACTCTGTCACTCTCTGAACACACTGGATCAGCTCCAAGCTCACAGATGCTCTTATAAGAGATTTGCATATTGTGGCTGATTCATTTGCCTCCAATAGCACTGTTTTATTACTGATAACTCCTGACATCATCGGACATGCATTCGTGGTGAAAGCCAAGTGGCTGTGAGGTGTCTCAAGGTGGGCCTGGCAGCCGGCCTGCATTGCGTGGGGAAAGCGAAAAACAGGCCACTGAAGGTAATTAGAAGCAAATGGTGGTAACGAGGTAAGGAGTGAGCGTGTGCTCAGGGTTTCCGTGCAGAGGGGTGGCCCGCGCCAGGGCCGCCCTGTGGTGCGTGCGACACTGCTAATCCTGGGCCACATCATGTGGCAATCCGACAGCGCCCCCTGCATTATCATCTTTCCGCTGTGACTGTAAACCGCCGGCCTGCCAGCTGGACGGAAGCGAGGCCCCCGCTGTGAGGGGGTGGGGGGGGGGTGGAGAGTATGGTGACTCACAGGAAGGAGGAAGGTGCCAGTGACAGCATCACGGCTGACTGCCTGATGAAAAGTTTAACTATGAATTAAGCTCCGTGCCCGCTAATGCGCGTGAGCCATTCCCAGCGTGTCCTCACGCAAAGGGTTAAATGTCACTTTAGATTGGTTGAGCGGTTGTTCATCTTTCTGACATATGGTAATCTCTGCACCTTCCGTGTACAGGCAGGATGATAGGAAAAACTATACTGAAATCAGAAGGCCAGGGGGGTGGGGGGGGACTCCTCTGAAGCTAAATGTGACACCCATCAATATTAACCCAATTAGCTCGCTGGGTACCTTAAAATAGTGTCACTGGATCTCCCGGTTCCACCCACTGGGCTCAGGTCTTACATTTCAGATGAAGTGGATCTTCCTCGCCACGTCCGTGGCTCACTCTCTTGGAGGGTGCAAAGTCATGAGGTGTTAGAGGCCTCAGAGACACCCAAAGCTGACATGGGAGACTGGGGCAGAAGTCCAGTGACACCAGTTAGAACCTAATAACCAAAATAGTGTAACTGACTATTTTCTGTCTACTTACTGTCTGGTAAACAATCTGTCTTTTAAATTCAAAATGTCAAGACCCAACCTAGTAACATGAGACACCAGTTAAGATCTGCTTCAAACAGGTACAGATTTAGATCTGTAGATTTCTCTAAGCATGAGTGCAAGGTGTCTAACATGTCGCGAAAGCATGCAAAGATCCATGCTCCATTTTTTAAGGTGACATCAGCACACGCTTGTTAGATCTGCACGAGACCATTGCTTCAGGCAGAAGGGCCGGACCAGCCTGTGGGCGGGTGACCATGAGCCGACCATGCGATCGGGGCTTTCACAGCCGAAGGGACGAGGTTGCCCAGGCCCTCGGAGAGGAGAGCGCTGCAGTGTGGCTTGTGGGTCCTGGGGCTTGAGGAACCTGATCCGATTTCAGCCTAGCTGAAGCATGGTCTGGGATCACGGCCTTGTGATGAAAAGGTCACCAACTGCCTAAGATTCTGAACCGTTCTGAGCTTCAGTGCACGTTTAATCCTTGTGTATTTTACTTCTTCTGTTCTAAATTCTACAATCTATAGAATTTATCCTCATTTTGAAAATGGACTGGGGTCACTTCGACCCCAAAAATAACACAGGAGTTAAAATGCTTTGCAGCATCTAACCCATTCAGAAATACATGTGCGAAACTGCTGGGCAAGCACCTTGCAGACCTTTAAAAATACATACGTGTGTCTATTAATGTAAAGCAAATTGACACCTGGTGCATTGAATTTTGCGTGTGACGGGCTGCCTCCGAAAATAGACGATGGTTCCAAGATGGAAGACTGTTAAATCGAGGGACTGCAAATAATACTTTGTTAATAGTTAATTAAGCTGTCATTGGCACTTAGTTACACATTTATGAAGTGTTAACTATGGCAACAAAGAGACACGATAAACAAAACACAGACAGACATGAGCCTGGTCATGCTAAAAGCGCGTCAGAGAATAGCAGCAGCATTGTTTGCAATTCATCACAAATTTAAGAGGAGGTCGTTCGTGATGTTCTGAAATATTCAGACTGGCCATATAGCCTTACTGAGTTGTGCTAAACATACATACAGTCAATGTTTCACTGTGCTTTATTCCTAATGGGAAGAACAGTACAGAGCAGTACATTAGTTAACCGTTTACTAAGAAAGACCAGCTGCTGATATTGAATGCTTCTACTTTTTGGGTTATTTCCCAACATGCTGCTTAACACTCACACTGTGACAGGTTATACTGCAGGAGATTTCTGCACCAGAAATGAGCCACCGTATGCATTCGTGTTCCCTATGTAATATGGTAATTTTCCTCTGTGTTTCACTTTATTTTATCTGGAAAAGCCTGTAAATGAATATAATGAAACTCTTTTAGATACAACCTTTGATTGGTCACTTTTCTGGGTGTTACTCAGTAATGGGTGTTGACTGATGTCAGAGGTCATTTTTGGTGAGAGATTCATAGTGTACCAGTGGCGTCGTGTACCTTCTCACCACAAAGCCATCCACAGGGGGGTTAAAGCAGGGCACTACAGAAACAGGAGAAACCTTAGTATGATATTAAAGTCAACTTTACTACATGTTATAATACGTGTATCATATAAGGAGACAGAAATGGCCAAAACCTCAACATGTATTTAATGGTTTACTGGTTTCGGTAATGGTCGTAATGGTTGTTTCTGCTGTCAAACAGACTCAAGTGAGACATGGAAAAAGACAGAGTGTAACGTTTCTTGGCTTTGATGGAAGGGCAGGGATGGCAGTAAAGGATCAGTTTTATGATGTAAGCTGTATGATGGCTCTTATGTAATGTAATGTTACATTACGTTCCTCCTCCTAACTCTTTATCTTCTTGCTGGGTTTAATTCTGCCCTCGCCGACTTTCTCTGACCAAAACTTTACTTCACACCAGAACAAAGACCACTTCGACGTTCCAGTAAGACATCATAACATAAATAATTGCTCTGATGGTTCCGATTGGCGGGAAGTCTATTTTTAGTGGCATTTGGCTGCACCATGTTGGAGGGGCACGTCGAGTCCACACGCATCCGTCATGCTCCCGACACTGCAAGGGCGCTCGCTTCCTGACATGCTCCAAGGGGAATTTATTGTTATTAAAAATGATAAAACAAATGAACCCAGAATGCAGGAGAGAACTGGCATCCGTTAAATAGCTGGTAGGCCAATTTATTGAGCTAATTTAAATCCATCCATCTTCCAGGAATATAGGGGGCCTGGAGCCTATCCCAGGCTGAGGTACATGCCGGATGGTTCATTACAGGTCACAAACACACTACGGGCAATTTAGCAGCGCCAAATCACCTGCGAGGAGGAATCCTGTGTGACCCAGGGAGAGCATGCAAACTCACACGCGCAGAGCGAAGGTGCCATTCAAACCACCAACCCTGGAGGTAGGAAGCAACAGTATCAGCCGGATGCCATTTAAATCCATAGTGACATACGGTCTCTGTTTGTGACCATGTTGGTGACTTTTATCACAGAAAGTTTTGATTTATCAACATCTGTCTGTTTCACTTACCAGCCAAGAGAACTGATATCAAGTGAGATCACATAATCACACTGTAAATTTCAGGGTGAACTGCACTGTAAATCACAATGTAAATCACACTGTAAATCTCAGGGTGAACTGCGCTGTGAATCACAATGTAAATCACACTGTAAATCT
>JAAGVU020000001.1:52725143-52737422 GCA_011763525.2 Mormyrus iriodes
TACATATACCAGATTTCATTGCATGTATATCCGATTTCATTGTACATATACCAGATTTCATTGCATATATGTCCGATTTCATTGTACATATACCAGATTTAATTGCATATATATCCGATTTCATTGTACATACACCAGATTTCATTGCATATATATCCGATTTCATTGTACATGTACCAGATTGCATTGCATATATATCCGATTTCATTGTAGATACACCAGATTTCATTGCATATATATCCGATTTCATTGCATATATATCCGATTTCATTGTACATGTACCAGATTTCATTGCATATATATCCGATTTCATTGTAGATACACCAGATTTCATTGCATATATATCATCTTTCTTATCATATATTCCAGGTTTCATTGCATATCACATATGATTAAATATTCCCATGCTTGGCTTGCCATACATAGTTTTGAATTTTTTTTAAACATAACATGCATTAATGGTAATGCATAACATGAAAAATGCATTAAAATTGCTTTTCATTGCATGTAATATTCTTGCTCATTCATTCGTAATGTCCCTGTGAACCCACCGCAACACTAAATGGGACAAGTGGGTACAACAAATGGATGGATGGATGGATGGATGGATGGAAAAAAGGTTAACGTTGAAGAAGCCGTAGCTGTTCTCCAGCATGGTGTGATTTGGACCTTAGGAAGCAGTGCTAGGCTCCACCGAGCTCCATCTATATTTAAATCCTGGGTCTCCCCCATCCAAAGACTTGAGTCCCCAGCAGCTGAAATGAGCCTCAGTGACCACGTCAGCCATTCGGCCAGGCGCAGCTTGGACTGTTCACAGGGCTGCTTGGAGCAGGCCGTAAATCCCTAGAGAACGAGGCTCATCTTCCTTTCTCTGAACTGGAACAATATGATGATTCTACTTCATGTAGATGGTTCAGGGAAGCAGACAGAGGAGGTGACAGGTGTGAGGGAATGGGATCAGCACGTCCCGCTGATCAGCGTTTCTCTGTTTCTGGTCACACCGTGTGCTGAGGGACGCCGTGTGGCTCAGCGAGGTAGGATGCCGTGTCACTGATGAAAAGGTCACTAGTTCAGCCGCAGGGTTGGCAGAATGATTGCTCTGTTTGGCCCCTGAATAATGCCCTTAACCCCCAGTTGTTCCAGGGGCTGGCAGATCCTGCTGTCTCATCACTTTGGATAAAAACATCTACTACATAAATGTAATGTCCTGGACAAACAGTATTATCTCCCGGATTTTGTCCTGTATGCATAAATATTAACATCAGGTCTTGGCGGTCAGATGCCATGTGTGGGTGGTCAGAAACCCATTTTCATCATGGTGAGGGGGCATGGAGGCACAAATGATGGCCTGGCCGTTCCCTTTGCGCCCAGTGCAGATCACAGAAGCGGTACTCAAATAGGCTCTGGCTTTGGGCTGAGTTCCCACAGCACGGTGGCGAGATGCTTCACACCTGACGTCTTAGGAAAAGATCTACACTCTTAAGGCCCCCCCTCCCCTTTCTTGGTGGGAATTCCACGTCAAGCATGCCTAGACACTGGGGGGGTGGGGGCCAGATTAAAGAGCTTATTTCACAATTGATGGACCCACGTGCTTAAATGCAACAGTGACAATGTGGGGGGATTTCTACTGTACTGTCAGGGCCTTTTCTAACCGGGGTTTAAACCGAATAGCTATTAAGGTAGCATTTGGGGGCAAACAGTCATAAAATCCCTCCACTTGAGCACTCGGACACTGTAGATGTCACAGGCATGTGTGGCTCAGGCCACGTGCCAGAAACACCGTGATGGGGTTCTGCCCCAAAGCCCAAGGGTCCCAGCAGGCCCCAAGGTAGTGACAGCAGTATGAGCACAGTAAATGAGAGGTCAGCTTTTGAGCGCTGCGTCAGGAGCTGTGTGACAGGAGACCCACACATGTAGGTGACACACCACCTTTATTGTATGAAAAAGGGCAAACGTACGCAGGCAAGGAACTCCACATCACCACAGAGCGTGAGCCTGGGCCCACGTTCTGTCCAGAGTGGGGGACTTGGTCGTGACTACCGAGGAATCGCAGTGAGCTCAAAGAGGAATGACGGTCATTCGTAGAACTGCTGAGACACTCAGAGCTGCTTTTGTTTCGCAGGAAACAGAATCTGCTATGATGGCAGCATAGCGTAGCAGCAGGAAAGACGGGGCGCGCACTGCAGGGTGACGCTGCCTGTGTGTCAGTGTGCACGCACTGCAGACGGGCCAGTGAGCGCAGGGAGGCTTAGGCGACCCTGTTCTTTTAGAAACCCACGTATTGTTCCAGAGAGCTGGATGCCAGCATCGATCGTAAAAATCCAAATGAGATTATGTTACGTATCACTGAGCCCTGCACTGAAAGCCAGAGCTGCTGTCCAGTAAAAACACGCTAATGTGTTTAACAAACACAGTTGTGAAGAAACTGCCTGTCTCGACGTTTCCAGGGCAACACAATTTGTATGCTGTAATTCAGGGGCCGTTTACGGTGTCACTTCATGACAATCTGCAGACTCAGTCGCAGCCTGACTGGGCATGAGCGAGGCCAATAGGGCTTCAGCCACCGGGTCCATCACCCCTCAGAGAGCAGCGAGAGGCGCTGCGTGGCACATGTGAGAACAGAGCAACCAATGCCTGCTCTCCATCCAGCCAGGAGTCATCCTTCATCACTTCCTGTAACATTGTCATTGTTATTCCTAACATAATGTAGCTCACAGGATTTAGGATTTAGGACAGTCATATACAGCTGAGTGCTGCACAGGAATGAGGACACAATGACCTTAGTCAACCTTTTGGTGACAACTTCAGCCTAACCTCTGTAACTGATGGTGTCCATATAGGGCGTTAGGCTGATTTACCTGCTTTGGTACCCAGATTACGACAGCAACATGGGCAGGACAAAGGGACAAGGGACAGAGATCAGTACAACAAAAGCGTTTTAGATTGAAAGGCAGATAAACATGACTGCAGCCAAACCTAGCCACCCTCCAGAATACACTCAGTCTGCCTTATACAGAGATACCTTCCTCAGTGTGATGGGGGCCAGCTGTCTTTTATTAGGGGGGGCATCTGGGGGATCAGGGCACCGTGCTGACAGAACAAGACCCCCACCCTTACAGCGCCTCCTGCTGGCTCACACAAGCCTCACACCTTATATCGGGCTAATTGTATTCAGATTTCAGCAGGGCGCACGCCATGGCCAGCATGCTTGTGCTCAACTTTGAAGCACGCTCATGGCCGTTCTGCACACTACAGGGCCGCATGCTGTGGGAGAGAGAGCTGTACCGCCCCCTTGGGGGGGTGCGAGATTCCTGCGGCTCCTCAGAGCGTGAGAAGAAGGCCTGCCTTCAGAAACCAGGCCGGGAGGCTCCTCTGAGCAGTGACGGTGCTCCGGGGAGCAGGAAGGACTAGGAGGAATAGGGAAGCCACAGGCGAGACACAGCAGCATGCCCAATGTCGCCCCCTGGCTAATGAGCATAGGTGCAGCAAGCCACATCTGGTACACGCTGGAAACCCACAGGCTAGCCCAGTTACCCTGCCCACTATTGCCAGCCTGCTGACCTGGGGACCTCGGCATCGCAGTGAGGATGTCTGTGTGAACGCCGCTTGTGAACAGGCACATTTCATATCTATATTTAGTGTTTAAGGTCTCATAATGTTTTTACACATAAAAAAAGTGAGATTCAGGAGCTTAGCTGGTAATGAGTCGTGGGCTGGAGAGAAGAAGCCGTTGCAAGGCCTCATTAATCCGCTGCTCCCTGCATGCGGAGCCCTAGGCGGCTGAGGAACCTGCATGTAAGCAATAAGGAGATCCACATGCCCTCGCCTCCTCTCGCAGGTCGTAGTATTTGCTGAGTATTTGTGTTCCCTGCAGGCATGTTAGGCTGCTCGACACGCACCAAGCCTCCACCTTGGGGAGCCCATAATACCCTTTGCAGGTGCATCCTTGTCTCATGTGACCCTGCGGGCATGGCCAGTCGTCAGCTGCTCTCACAGATACCATCTCTGCTCGACCTGTCCCTCATTTCACACCGAATCTCAGCTCCCTCAATGACCTCCTCATCTGTCTCTGCCCCAGTACATTGCTCACCAACTCCTCACAAAGCCCACAGTGGGCGTGGCTAAGCTAGAAGCACTAAGTTAGCCATGCAGTGTCACTCTCTAGGCCAAAGTGAAGATGGTGCTGCAGCCTTCAGACTAAACTCAAGAACAAGAAGACAACTTAACAGAGAAAACTCCAACACTGTCAAGAAAGGGGCCAGCCACATTACGAAAGGTTTTGTAAAATACACCTCATTAGCTCAATGCATCATGGTCCGTAAATAAGAACTGATGCCATAGTGAGTTATCTGATGACATGGACCTCTTCAAAGACACCCATAGGGCAGTCTCTTTAATAAAGCAAGAAGTCATTCATTAATCCCCCATCCCCAAGAAAAATATCCTCCAAACTAAGGCTGCTATATGCCTCAGGTTTCCCTCTTTTCACTCTGCTCCTCTGGAGGGGGGTGCTGAAGGTAGAAGTTATTCACCTTGGGTGTGCAGGTATGTCTCTGTAGAGAGTTATTCTACAAAAAAAGGGGCCACATAGTTTTACCTGTGATCCTTCTTTAATGGAGTATCGGAGTCCTGCTCTTTTATAAAAGAGGGAAGGTCCTGTGTCACTGTGACCCTGTCCCCATCAGTAGGGGGAGCCCAGATAATCTGTTCCGCAGGGTCATTAAATTACGCTTGCGAGTTTTTTACTTACCAAGAAAAGCCAGCTCTGCTGACCTATATCAAAAAAGCCTCTTGGGAGTGCAGAAATTAATCTCTCAGAGAAACACAGTGTTATTTCCCAAACAAGCCTTTTTTAAGCTTTCCCTGAAGATAGTTTTACAGCGGCTGACATTTTCTGTGCGTGTTGAATGGCCCCCGGATGTGATGTGATTCGGTGACAGCACCAGCCTTGGCATAAGAACTCCAGAAGTGAAGTCTGCTGCCCGTCTGCCTGTACTGTAACTCCCCATTGAGGTTGGTACATCCCACTCAGGAATCGAAATACCCTTAAACAGATGTTGGTGTCCTCTTGTGTTTTTTTTTCAGTGGAAGAACACAAATGGTGCTTAAATGACCTATTGAATGGTACCTTCGAAGCACCTTGTGGCGCACTTTTCTTCTGAACTTTGCTCAGTGGGTAGGAGCCGGACCTGTGCGAGTTACTACTGCTTCCCCAAGGTTTTCTCGGTGCATCGTTACCCAATCATTAAACTGGGCAAACACAGTGTATTGCTGATCGCAATCTCAATCTAGCTTTGCCTTTCTGCCTCTCTGTCTCGCTCTCCTGCTCTCTCTGTCCTTCTTCCCTTTACCAATCTCTCCCATGCTCTCTGCCTCTCTCTCTCTCTCTCTCTCTCTCTCTCTCCCCCTCTCTCTCTCCATCCTCCTCCTCTCCAGGGATGCGGCATGAGAGGGCAGGTTGACTGTCCATGTCCCAGATTTGCCAAGATTTCTGAATTTTACAGTTTCCCCTGGTGCTCTTTGAGCAACAGATCTCTAACAAGTGAAATACAGCTTCCCATCATTAACAAAAGCAGATACACCTCATTTTTCCTCCAGGGAGCTCGCCCTGTTTCCAGAAAGATAATTAAGATTGACTTATGGATCAACAGCTCAATGTTTCATTGATATGGGGATAATATTACTCCTGAACAGAAGTGGATGTGGCCCAAGACTGCGAAGGAGTTTGGAACTGTGATCTGGGACTGGTTTGAATAATGGCAAGATTATTTAAAACTGGAGTTAAGCATCACACATTCATGAAATATCGGCGGGCTGTACCCTGTCACAGGATGCCAGTTCATCAGGGTGCTTCTTAACAGATTTAACTAATCTAATTTAACTACAAAGATGCATTTGTAAACAAACAAGACCCACTCTCCTGTACTCTAAGCACAGCTGAAATGGTTGGCTCACCTGAGGGATTTCTCCCATCGCCCAGGCCCCTGTATATATAATCCTGACCTATTTATGTGGCGTAGTGTATGACCTCATCCTGAAATGAATAATGCATGTTAATAGGCTAAAGCGAGCCAGGAGGCAGGGCTCCCGCCAGGAGATGGCTTCACCTTGCCTGAACTCTTGGCCGGTCACAGGCACCTCCCCATGCCAGCCCTTCAAAACTTCCATTTTTTAAATCATCCTTTGAATATTTAATTGGCTGGTGTTCTATCTCCACGGTGAGATCATTGGCCACCCAACAGAGCTGCTTGGAACGGCATGGGTCCAAATGCCTGCCAGCCAGTCTGGGCCAGGTCATTGCTCCAGGCCACTCTGGGAGGCGTTTCTTTGCCTGATATCTATGCGCAACATTATCGTGCACATCTGTACCCCCCGCCTTCCCTATTGAAAGCACGTGACTTACGTACTCAGGGAGGTCAAATGCTCGGCTGGGACAGAAACGCAGCTCACAGCTGCCAGGGGGAGTGGGGGTGGGGGGGCCATAATGGAGTATGTTGACAGAAACAGACCAAGCACATGGCCCCCGACACGTCTGACGTGATGAGGGGGAGCCAATATTTGAGTTTAATGGAGTGTGATATTACGCATTGATCTCAGACGCTAAGCTGGGATAATCCATTAACCCTCTAACGGCCCCAAGGCCTGAGCCTGAGAGAAATTACACTACAATATGCAAAAAAATCAATTATGAGACAGTGACACAAATAAATGGTCTTAAGACTGTAAAGCCGTTGATATCTATCCGTAAATTATCTGTCCGTCTCTGCAGGGCTTTCAGAACAAGATGGTTCTGAAAGTGATGATCCTTCAGAATCTTCTGCAGGGGATGCTGGGGGTGAGCCTTGGTCAGCACTCGGCCAGAGCAGAAGGGGCTTTGGATTGCTCAGGACGGGACTATCAGCAGATCTGAATGACATAACCACCTTCACTGTCTCTCCGTGAAATCTCAAGCTTCGTCCACACGGGCAGTGACACGCCGTCTGTTTTTTGGATTCCATCTACAGATAAAGATGAGACTCATCTGTGATGAGCACAGACTCTGGGTACCTGATACCATACAAGGAAGATCTGAGGAACTCTGCCACTAGAGGTCCCTGCCAGAGAGTGTTAACCGATACAAGGCCTGGCCCCACCCTCTTGATTTTTGCCCCTGTGTGCTGGAACCTTTGCTTGAACTCCGGCTCTGACTGTTTTCACACACTGTGCCCAGCCGCTCTTGCACAACGGACCTTCGCCTGGCTGCGCGCTCCATCCTGGCACTGCTGAGGACCCCACCCTCGCCACCATATGACCAGGTGACCCTGTGACCTTTGCGACCAGGCAGCTGAGTGACCCCTGACCGAGGGCAAGAGCCAGGACATAGGCACGGAGCTCATCGGGGCACTGTTCCTCTGGTGCCTGTCCTTCAGGGGCACAGCATGTGGAAAGAAACATGCTCACATTGCCCACGCCCCCCACACATGGCTCAGCCCTGCATTTTCCCACGGAGATCATCTCACAGATGGTTTGCACTGAGAATGTTCTGTGGAGTGTTCTCCACGCTAAGGCACATCCCAGTGATGTCATCATCACAGGGGGAGTGCGGGTGGGGGCAGGGGCACGGAGGCAGCGTGGCTGGCCGCCTTAAGGTCACACTGGAGCCTTCCTGCTCACATCTGCCGTGTCACTCTCTGCCTTCAGTGGTGCAGAAATAACAAGCATCCATAATGCTACGAAAATGCCCCCACTGGCCTGCCCGCTATCTAGGGCCCCCTGCAGGATCATCCCAGTAACAGTACTGGTGCTTGGAGGGTCTGCTTTTCACATTTTAACACTGATTAGAACAGGTGAGGTGTTTCTTTGAAGAGGGCTTTGTTTGGGCCTCCACCTCACCCAGGGACCTTTACTGAGCCCAGCTGGCTGGCGGGGGGGCGGCGGCAGGCGCTCATCTCAGTATGTAGCCTTGGCTATGGGGGGGGTGGGGGCGTGTACTCTCAAATGGCAGGAAGATCGCTCCCGTGCGTCCTAGATGAGAGAGCAGGGTGTAGCGAATCAAAATTTATTATCTTGCAGGTACCGCTGCGGTGGGGATTATGGGAGGTGACCCCCCGTATCACGAAAAGCCTCCATTCTGGTGGGGAGGAGGGAGTGCCCACTCCAGAGAAGATAACCACGAGGGGTGGTGTGGCCCAGCCTCCCTAAACCTAGCCTGGGGGCCCTGCTATACAGCTCCTTTACCTTGACTTTAATCCTGCTTAATACCTCAGTGAGTCAAAATAGATGAAGTTGACTCAGCTGACATCTTTCAGCATCCAGAGAGAAAGCAACGGGGGGTGGCACCGGAGAGTAACGGGGGGGGCACCGGAGCACTGCAGAGGAGGAAGGGACCGCCATGGGTCATGGATTCCCCGCAACCCACTTTTGATTAAAAAATATGTTTTCCTTCTCACAATTTGTACAAAATTCTTCTGAGGAAAGTCAGCTGTTCTTTTATGCAAGGTATTGAATTTTGGTACCTCTGGGCACTACATGCATCAGTGCCAGCTGAACCTGAGCTTAGAGCCGGTTTGGTTATGACTGGCAGGCAGATCATTTACAAAAACCACCCAAATACGAGTGTCTTTATTTGAGAAAAGGCTGAAGTTAGAGGAAGTCCTGTCACACGGGCACTTTCCGGGGCCTCTGACAGGCTTTTGCTGACTTTTGGATTCTCTACCATCTTCCAGTATTGAATGAATGGGCACCGTCATCACCTCAACATCATCACCTCAACAATCCCATAATAAGCCGGCCTATGCCTGGCTGTGGGATTTTCCATTGTCAACTGTGTCCTCACAATTTCACACCCTAAGCCAGCGTCATCCAATGATAACAGCCTGGTGCAGATGACTGCCATTCTACATGAGGAGTGTTTGGACGTGATCCTGGCAGACAGCACTTGGGGGTGCGAATCACAGCCACCGTGACTAATTCGCTCAAATACCTGTCAGCTAAGTGAAGATGGATCCAGGAACAGCCCATGAAGCCACTCGATTGTTTACCTTTCCAGAAAGCGGCAGCTTATGTAGCACTGAAGGATTTAAGCTCATCAGCTGCCATTCATTGGCATTGCAATCCACTACAACATACTGTAACCTGCAATAACGCAGTGTAATGCGCTATGACAGGCTGTAACGCACTATAACACGGTGTAATCAGATATAATGGACTGTAATCCACTATAACTCACTACGTTCCACTATAATGCAGTGTTCTTAGCTATAATCTACTGCAATCCACTATAATGCAGTGTTCTTAGCTATAATCTACTGCAATCCACTATAATGCACTGTAACCTGCCATAACCCACTATAACAGACTATGACCCACTGTAACAGTGTAATCAGTTATAATGGACTGTAATCCACTATAGCACAGTATAATGCACTCTAATCTACAATAGCACACTATAATACACTGTAATCTGGTAAAACGCACTGTTATCCGTTATGATGCACTGTGACTACAGTGCCTATGCCTGCCTGCTTCATTAATGTGTCACACAGCTGGCAGGTCGTGTGGTTTTCCTGGGAAGACACACGCGGAAGTCCCAGATCCTATATGCTGCATCAGGACGGGAAGAGGACTTGTGGAATCTGATCCACATCAGTTTCCCAGAAAAGGAGTAAAATAATCAAATGTATGACGGCAAAGCGGTGGATTCATCTTTCTTTGCATCAGACCTTCTGCTGTGCGAGGAGCCGCTATTTCGATCGAGAGCCAAGAGCCACAGCGGGTGGGAGCATCATGCCTCAGTCACCCAGCATCGTCCCTTTAGTGTCACCACGCAAAGATTGCCATCACGGGCCCCAAGCTGCCTTGGTCCTGCGCCGTTGCACTTTGTCTGGTCAGCCTTCATGTTCGCTCTGGCCATCTCTCCAACGGTTTTCCAACTTGGAGACGCGGGGAAAGGCGGCTTGTTCGGCTCCGGCTGTTTCCAGCCTCCCAGAGTGCTGCCTTTGCAGCATTTCACACTGCTTGCTTTCTGAAATATTATCCAACGATACCAAGCCCATCTATTGTGTTATTATGAGAGCATTAATCCCAACAGTACTGTAATCTGTGGTCCCATCTGTGGGGAAGTTCTGAATGGATCCCGAGCTCAAGTTCCATTTGAGCAGGCAAACTCTGAATGGAGCTGGTCTGGCTGATGTCTGTGCTGCGTGGGACGTGTGAGACGCCGCTCGCGTGTGTCAAGACCTGGTGAAGCGTCACTGTGGAAATAATGGCGGCCGCGTGTGAGACGACACTGCCCTTTTGCTTAATCTCTCCATCTCGTGTAACGAGCCATGTGGTACTCTATGTTAGTGATCCTTGACACCAGCCCATTTGAGGCCCCTGCCTGCTGTCAGTAAGCATTGCGGTGAGCCTGCAACTCCACTAATAATTATAGAAATATGCATGAGGAAAATGTTGCATTTCTACTATGCAAAAATCTTCCTGCCATGCAGTTTTTTTTTCCTTCAGGCCTATTTTCCTTGGAAACGCTGCTGCTCTGACACGAGAACAGGGGCTTTTCAGAAGGTCAGAGAGTGTGAAGGGCAGGCATGGGGCTGAACTCACCATGTCATGCAGAATGAAGAAACACAAAGATGTAAGCTGTACTGTATGCTCCAGCTCAGGCTTTCTGTTTTCTTCACGCTAAAAACCGAGGCACAGTCTTCTGTTAGAACCAGAGGCGTTTCCAGAAGAAACATTGGGAATTGTCCTCACTTTGGCATGTTTAGTTGGGAAGCTGGTTCTTCAGAGGAGACACTGACTGAAGCGTTCAGCTTGTGTATTTCTGGGGAATTTTGACAGCATCTGTTTGACATGAATGTGCCTCTGTGCCTCTGAGACGTAGCAGGTTCTGTCTGGCCCAGACTGGGAGTTTATCTGTGTTGACAGAGAAAAACTGGGTGAAATATACAGCAGAGGATTATTACATCATTCACGCCGCGGTGCTCCTAATTATTTAGCATATATTTGGACAGAGGTCCAGAAGCATGATAAAGCTAAATGGTGGTTCTGGATGAATATAGTAAATTTATGGTCCACGAAGCTTTCTGTGGATTTCAAGTTGGTCAGTGTGTGATTTTCATATACAGTCAGTTCTGCTACAACTCGTGATATCACGCCGCAGATCTGCTCTAAGGGGATTGATATTTTAGTATTCAAGTTCAATTCAATTGATTGGTTTTCAAATCAAAAAGAATCAAACTTTTTATACATCTACACATTGCGCAGGTCAAAGTCTTAGATTCTAAAAATCTGAATTTTTTTGAAAAATTATATAAAAATGCCCAGCAACCTTTTTAATTCACTTATTTTTGCTTTTCATAGCCTGTCTGTAGCAGTGTTGCCTTCAGTGCCCCTCCGCATGCCGTAAGCCTTTGTATTTGTGTGTTTGTGCTGCCGGCTTGAGGCTGAGGCTCACTAGTGAGTTCAGCACGTTCGTTTCAAGCAATTACTAGGCAATTCCAGGCCCATAAGACCCTTAGATGATGTTTATGAAATAATTTATTAATGTATTATTGTTATTTCTTATTTAAAATGCACATAATTGCATTATGGGTGGCTGGTATCACTGTTTTTTAGCATTTAATTTATTTTGTTTGGCGTAAGTTGCTACGTTTTGGAGCTGCATTCCCTAACCCTATTTTTCCATTCGGTATGTGTATTTTAGTACACAATTTTTGTGAATGCGAGGTTTTTCGGGAACGCATTAGTCATATTGTAGCAGGACTGACTGTATTTGTTTTGGTCATTTAGAAGTGACTCGGTGACACTGCGTGACACCATATGATGCTGTGTGTCTGTCTCCTCTACACTCAGTCCAAAGAAGGTTACTTGGCAGGAAACCGTGAAGAGTGCGTTGATGGATAGCGCATGAAAAATCCACTGTGAAACAAGTGACAAGCAGAATTATAATGAAATGCGTTTCTGTCACCGTGGGACTAGTTGACACTCCATCCAGGGTGAACCCCAGCTTAACTCTAACCCGAACCCTGTGCAGCCTGGGATAGGCTCCAGGAGTGATCAGCATATCTGTTTACACGTATAACTGTATACATGCATGCATTTCTGTTACATAGCATTTAATTACAAGCTACAAAGAGCTACAAAAGCTACAAAAGAAATTGATAACAAAAAGGCCTACGATGGGGCGGCACGGTGGTGCAGTGGTTAGCACTGTTGCCTCACGCCTCTGGGATCAGGGTTCACGTCTGCGCCCGGGTTCCATGTGTGTGGAGTTTGCATGTTCTCCCTGTGTCGTCGTGG
>JAAGVU020000001.1:52748014-52763207 GCA_011763525.2 Mormyrus iriodes
TGACCATAATCACAGCTTGCACCTTGCTTTTAGCAAGCAAGCCCACTGTGCAATAATGTTAGCATGCCCAGGGGGGTCGGGCAGCCAGTTGACCTTGGACCCCCAGAGGTTTTTTTTCTCCTTACTTGGGACTTTTTGGTTTCTCTCCTTTGTTGTCATCTGGCCTTCCTTCTTTCTTTAGTTAATTTCTTTGTCTTTCCTTTTTCCTATTTTACTCCTATTCTCTCAATATCATGTAAAGCGCTTTGGGGTGACTCTGTTGTGAAAGGCGCTATATAAAAATAAATTGAATAGAATTGAATTGAATAAATACACTGAGTAACACAAAACCGAATATGTATGTAGACTAATGTCAAAATGAATCACAAATATTGCTAAATATTTAACTATATTGGTAGCTTTAGCAGTCCATCGCTAACACTAGCCTATTTCTTACAAAAATGCAAAAAATCCTCGATTTACGGTTCATGATCTTATAAAATAATAAATATCTTTCAGGAACAATAAAGAATCTATCTTTCTACAAGAATAATTTATCATATTATGAAATTATACTACAGCATCAGCCACGTTGATTGTATTCATTTGGCGTTGTAGCTCGTGGAATGGCTCTGGCTCAGAACTTGGGTTTTAACTTGGAAACTCAGACTTGACTGGAACGTAGCATTAGCCTGTGAGCAAGCTATGCATGATAGCCCGTGAGTTAGCTGTGTGTTGGCTTGTGAGTGAGCTCTACGCGTTAGCCTGTCTTAGCCTGTGGGCTAGCTGTGTGCGTTAGCCTGTGAGCAAACTTTGCAAGTTAGCCTGTGAGTAGGGTTACCACATGTCTGAGTTTCCTCAGACATGTACTCTTTTTAGGACCTTGTCCGGGCATTCGGGCAGTTTTTCAGGAATCGGTGGTTTATCCCGGTTTAGCGCTGCGACCCATATGACTCAATGTTGCAAGTTACAGTGAAATTCCAACTGTGAGTGAGTACCAACTGAAGGAAAAGGAATTTTCAATACACTACAGCCACTCAGTATCATCGCACAGCGTTTGCAAGGCCCGTGCACACATTCAGCACTCAGTATCATCGCACAGCGTTTGCAAGGCCCGTGCACACATTTACTTAAGAAATTAAACGATATGCACATCCCTACGTGTCACTCTGCTCACGAGTGACGTCATCTTCCGGGACCCACTGGCACTTAGACACTTTATTTTTGTTTTCGTGTGAACAGTGAATCGTGTCGTTTGCTTGAAGTTTAACAAATCTTAGCTTAGTGTTTTGTAACTTTTGTTGAAAAAGTCTTCTACACGTATATTTACAGTAATTTACACGTATATCGCATCAATTGTGTGTAGATTGTAAAACAAGAGTTAACTGTCAGGTTACCAAACGTCTGGGTTTCTCCCGACACGAACTTTAGTCGATGAATGTGAATACTCATTAATATTCTGATCCCCAGACAAATATGGTAACCCTTCCTGTGAGCGAGCTGTGCATGTTAGCCTGCAAGTTCACCTTTGTTAGATGGTGAGCGAGCTGTCTGGTTAGCCAGCAAGTTAGCTCTGTGAGTTAGCTGTATGTGTGTTAGTCTGCGACTTAGCTGTGCAAGTTACCCTGTGAGCAAGCTCTGTGAGTTAGTCTGTGAGTTAGCAGTGCATGTTAGCCTGGGAGCAAGCTGTGCATGTTGGCCCATGAGCACTTCCTGTCAGATCTGTGTCTCCTGAAGTTGTTTTCGGTTCACTAGATATGTTCACAGCATCCAGGAATACCTGTTCACTATGCATCCACATCCCTGGCAAAGTGACCTGGAGTAGGACTATAGTATAGCCCAGTGTTGTATAGTAACTGGTAGCTGCTAATGGGCATATAGGAGATGCCAGCATTCAGGGCTGAGCGGACGTCTAGTTAAATCAGCAAACAAGACTAAGACTGGGCCTTTCCATTTAACAATGTGTTCAGCTAATCAGGAAGCAAAACAAAGAATTTCTCACTGAAACGCTAGATAACTTTGCTTACCAGTTGCCATGGTAGCAGAGGAAGCCGCCCCCGTTGAGCCCCCACGTGTTCCGCTCCGAAAGGGGTCACTGTGTCCGGCCTGTATTGACTGTCGCAATCTTATCATATCACCCACCTTGTTTTTACCATGTCTGTACCATGGCAGATGCAGAATTGCTATACCAGGGGCTGGTCTATCCTGGCAGCCGTCAAACTGTGTCGTGTTGACATGCAGGAGTGTAGACAGGAGCCACCCGCGCCTGATGCTGTGCCCAGCAGTGATAAGGCCGTCTCTCATGGGCTGTCAGTCTCAGCTTTTTACAGAACAGGACTGAACACAAACAATCAGGCAGTTTGTGCCACATTGCCAGTCGCTACGGAGCTGGTCACAGCCGAGCTAAGCCTTGCCCTACACATAACCCTCACCCTAAGCCTAACCCTAACCCTAAGCCTAACCCTCACCCTAAGCCTAACCCTAGCCCTAACCCTAAGCCTAGCCACATTCTGTGCCTCTGTGGGTAGCAGTCTGCTTCCAGTAAAGTTATAGTATAATATCTTTGTATAACAAAATGATTTATCACACACCACAGCACCTGTAGAAACGTTTTATTGGGGTGGCTATCAAGGGACACATATTTATTTGGGAAAATTTTGCAGTGGGCCCCCCCGCCCCTCCGCTGCACCTGTCTCCTCAACTTAGAAAAAATGAAAAAAAAAATAGTCCATCTTTCATTTGTATTATTCTGATGTGGAAACAGGGATGGCCACGTGTTTATGAGAGGCCAAGACCAGTCCTGGCCGCCTGTAATGTCAGATATCCTCATGTAGCATCAAAGTCTTGAAATTGAATGAATTGTTGTCGCCTGACTTCACCAGAGAATTGTGGGGCAGCTTGGATACAGAGCGCAGATACAGATGGATGCAGATAGTGAACGTCGAATCACATGTGGGTGACCGGGTCAGCGTGCACAGTGCTGACGTGCCGTTCGTCCTCAGGTCACCATGAAGCAGATAGATGGTTCTAGGAATTCCAAAGGCGTATAACTAGGTGAAACCCAAAACTGCTTGACTTGCAGCTTTGTATGAAATCTGCTATGTAATAGAAAGTGGTGAAGGAGAGCAGGGCAAGTGTGAGAGTCTGTTGGGGGGGGGGGCTCTTGCAGCAGACAGATGACTTTCTAGATGATCTAAAGCAGAATGCTGCACAGACCGGGATACGTCTGTTTATTCTGGAGTTGCACGGAAAGGCACGCAACAGGGAAATGAAAAGCAGCACACACTGCAGTGTTTTTACGTTGAATTATAACATTTAAATCGTTATATCTTTTCATTAGCCTGGGATTCTTTGGGGGGGGGTCTCTTCCATGCGGGTGATGTACATTTCAAAACAATCGTCAATTTGTAGTTGCTCCTATTACAATCACACATGGCCCCACTAGAGGAGCAGCATGTCTGCATGACATCTGTGAAAACAGAATCACTTTCTTTCGTTTACTGCACGTGAAAAAAAACTGTGAGGCGTTTTAAATGTTTTTGGCAAAATGAGAAAAAGAACCAATGTAATCAAAATCTGTGTAAGAAAATATACACCATCTGGGGGGGTGGGGGGGGTTATGCATGCGACGGAACATGCGATACTTTCCACTGACAGCAGTTTGTGTGCTGCTGGGGGGAGGACAGTCCTGGAGTCCTGGCGGTCTTGGAGGCTTCAGAGCGGGTAGCAGTGTGGGTGATGTTATCCCAGCCAGATATCTGAGCCAAAGCTGGAGTCATTCGTGCTTTAAAAATGTGATCTTCACATCTACTTACAGAAATAAATGTTTCAAACATTTTAGGACACATCCCAGATCAGCACTGTGTGGTGTAAAATCAGCAGGTACTGTGCGGGGTTAAGGGCTTGGGATCTTGGACAATAGGTTAGACCTTCTGGTGGAATCTGCTGTTGGACCGCTATGAAAGTTCATAACCAAAGTACTTCGCTAAAACTCACCACTGTATAAACAGATAAAAGCTCTAAGTTGCTTTTGAAAGAACAATCCATTAGCAACTGATCAATTTCCTGCTGAAAGCTACAAACTCCTGGCTTTTGGTGCACCCGACCAGCAGCTGTGGAAGGCCTTCTGCTTACAGGCTGTCCGTAGGGGACACTGTGCAATTCTTCAAGCCAAACTTCCATCACTACTGTCTAACCGTCAGCCCTGCCATCTCAACCCCACCGGGGCTCTGCTGGGAATTCAGGCTCATCCCAGATCAGCAGAATCTCCTGGGAAGCTCAATGGGCTGGTGCTTACCGACAAACTAACAGCAGGAGTCCATCCCAGGGGCTGGTGTTTATGCAGAATGATAACTCACATTAATTCAGTCATTTATCTGAGGTTTTCAGCTCCCCTCAGCCGAAGAAGAACATACTGTTTGGTTGGAAACTTACTGAAGCGAGCAAAGTAACAAACCGTTCCCTAAGGAACACTGAGATTATCCCCCCACTCAGGACTTGCTTACGGTAGGCATGTAAAATATGATGTGAGATGCGGGCGCCGTCCATGGAGTGTGTACACTATGTCACTGGGGGGTGGGTAGAGTCACTCGGTGACCCGGTAAAGGCCTGAAGAGGATCTCTACAACCGTACGCCAAACCCACCACGTCCGAATGCCTCTTTTACAAGATAAATCATTGGATCAGAGCGTTTGGCAAGGTTTGAAGTTTTCTGCTCTGCGAGAAACATAGTATAGTTAAGTCAACGTTAAAACAATCTGTCACTTGCAGGTCGACAGCTAACTGAACAGTGTGTAGATGGAATGGGACGGTGTTCAGGGAAAGACAGGGAGCGCTCACATTTAAGGCATGTGGCATGAGAAAGAGCGGTGCCAGTGCCGACCCCAGCCATTTATGGGGAGAGCAGTTAGCATAGCAGCTAAATCACTGACACCAAACGGTGAAAAACCGCTGGCAGGAAAGCACTGCCACACTCAGAACAAATAAGAAAAGCAAAGAGAGAAACCCTCAGACCCTCCAGTACCATCTAGCTATGGACAGATAATGTGGGAAAGTTGGCAAGCTAAGCTATGCTAAGTTAAGCGGTCACTGCATGTTGAAGTACCTGCAGAGTTAAGGGGAAGGGAAACTGTTTCCTTCCAGAGAGCAGAAAGGAGCTGGATCCCTGATACACAGGTGGACAATGAGGAGAGCCACTGGAGGAGCACGGGAAGTCCCATCTGCCATGGGATATTAATGACCCAGATGACTGGAAAGGTAGCACCCATTAAAGTGTCATTAGCATTAAGCCTTACACATGCGCTCCTTCCGTTGGAGGCCAGTTAAAAAGATTAATGCATGTTTACAGAAGTCAAATTTCTCAGCCATAGCTAATGAGCAAGATTACAATTAATGGTTGAACCTGCTGGTTTCCTATTGCCTTCAGCTGAAAACCAGACCTTCTGAAAGCAGTAAATGGACAGGGGATCAGATTGTGTTTCCACAGACCTGTGATGGACATACAGAACCCCACAGAAAGATCACGTAAAAGCTTCTGAGAAATCACAGTTGGCATGGCAGCCCAGGACCAGTGAACGTTTGCTGTGGGATGCGTGTTCAGATCCAGATCATGGCACTGATCAACTGTGCTGGAGCCTGTATTGCTGACGGACCTTTTCAGACAGCTTTCAGTGGAGGGAAAGCTGAGAGGGGCCAGACCTCATTGCCATGCAGGGGATCAGCAAACTCGCCTGGATCTCCCACAGATTACCAGCAGCTGCGACCTTCACCAGCATCCAAATCCGACGTCTCAGCTGAGGGGACACTCTGATGGCTCCAGGGGGTGCTGTTTATGCTGCGCTGACAGGACATGCGTGCTCTGTGTGGGTCTTTGTGAGACCCAGGGATGCCACAGGGGGGTAGTGAAACAGAGGAGGTGCCTTATGTGGACTTAATGTTCACAAGTAACCGCACAGACGTACATGTTCCCAGCTGCCCTGCCGTAAGTGACGTTTACAGGCCCCTAACAGACCCGCGTAGATGCAAGCCGCCGGTCGACCAGGCAGCATGTGAGCCATGTGCTGGTATTTTGACATGCAGGTCCGTCACATGACCTTGCCAGCACTGGGAAAATAAAAGCGGGGCAAAAACAATGGAATTCGCTTAGTGAGCACGTGTGATAAGGATCTGCAGTGTCAATGGCACCTCCCCTTCACGGTCCGCTCCTTCGCCTAAGCCCCGGCCACCTTGCCTTGCAACCACACATGGAAGGTCACCCCTGTGTCTCCACGCATGACGTCACCTGGGTGGGATTCAGCCCTTGGCAGGACGGTGGTCAGGCTTCGGGTGCATGTGGACCGGCAATCTAAGTGCTGTTCTCAAAAGCTGTGTTCTGCTCCCATTCCCAGCCTGGACGAGGCCGAGCCCAGGAGCAGCTCTGTACCCGGGTGGATGCAGTTACTTTGCACAGTGGCATCAGTTCCTATTAAATCTATAGACCTGCTGTACAGCAAGTTACCATTTTGCTATTAACTGTCACCCTTCCGTATCCTGATGTGATTTTTGACACAGAAGGAAAGAAGTCTCGCTGGTGTTTCCAGTGACTTCCAGTGACTAAGATCAGACACTAAGCCTGAAAAATTCTCTAAGCAGGGAGACTGTGTGCGGCCTGCAGCAATGAGGGCGTGAGCACAGCCGCCAGCTCAGGGATGCACAAGCAGGAAGGCGGGGCCGGGGGGTGGCGGCGCACCCAGGCACCAGCCTGCCTGCATACGTCTTATCTGCCCGCTTGCCCATTTCACGCTGGTTTGGAGCAAGTGGCCCGTGCTAATCTGCTCTGCCATGGGGATTCTTATCAGGAGAGTTTCCACATTTTACTGGGGCCTGGGAGTGCAGGCGGAACAAACAGTCACATGACCCAGTCTCATGGTGTTCTTGCTGTGCTCCATCAGGGTATATGCTCCAATATATATAAAACTCAGTTCAATGTCTGCTATGTGTACTCAGTATCCACTAGGGGCTCAACTCACTGTACTGGGGGCATCCTTCACTGTACTGGGGGCTCTGCTCACACACACACACATTTCTGACAGAGTGTCTCATAACATCGGGACTTTCCTGGAAGAGGCCCTTCTAGACCTCAAACAGACAGATTCCTGGTAAACACCCTTCATTATCACTCCAAAGAAATGTGAAGATGAAAACTATATTATGGTGCATTTTAAAAATTGCTGCTGAATGATGCAATGGGCTTTCACAGCTCTTGCACTCAGGCCCTGTTTGTTTAGCTAGCTTATTTCACAATTCGGTGTCTTGCTGCGGGTTCCTTAATCATTTCAAGTTGGATCGGACCCACGCGGCTCACTGTAAACTCACTGACCTCCTCCTTCAGGACGATCTGTCTCTTTATCATGGTCTGGCCATAGGCCTGGCCCGGAAGGCATTGCTGCACTTTACAGAGCCCACAGCATGTTCATCCGCACTCAGCAGCAATCAGCTCTCATAAGCAGATACACAGGAGCACGTGTTCTGGTCCACAAATAAACACCCCACATTACGACACCAGCGCAGCTCGTTGTGAAGCTGAGCACCCGATTTACATGTTAACCGGTACCAGAACTGTCTGCCTGAAGGCCAAAGTGAAACGGGCCTATCCAGACAAAGGGGGGTCCCAAGCAATGTACCCCATCTGATCATACTGATCACCTCTCAGGGCAAAGGCAGGTTTCCAAAAAATGGCTTCAGCCATTTCACCAGGAAGATGCCGAAGGCAACAGGTGAGATAGCAAAGCATAGCCTAGCATAGCATAACATATCAAAGCATAGCCAAGCGTAGCATAGCATAGCATATCAAAGCATAGCAAAGCATAGCCTAGCATAGCATAACATATCAAAGCATAGCCAAGCGTAGCATAGCATAGCATATGAAAGCATAGCCTGGCATAGCATAGCATAAGATAGCACAGGATAGTATAATACAGAATAGTGCAGTATAGCGTTGTTCAGTCGGGGTGCCATGTATACAGAAACTAAGTAAAATAAGCTTATGTATTAATCAGGGTTGCCAACTCTGGTCAGTTGGCTGGAGTGAGATTTTCAATTCGAGACAAGTCTGCCCACACAGGCACATGCATTTACATGTATGTAGTTTTATTGCCTTCCAAATAGTACATAGGGTTTGCAAACTACACCAACGCTTTTGATTTAGCTAATTTTAGGTTTATCATGGAATAATACAGATTTGCCAAAAAGTTTTTGACAATCTGAAAGTGTGAGCGTGAGTTGACAACCCAAGTATCAATAGTTAAATAACATTATGAATGTACTTTAAGGGGCTTAGACAAAGAAAAGGTTATGTGTATAAGTGACTTTTTATTCATTTAATTGTCCAAAATGCTTTAAGCACAATTGTCACATAATCAGGTACAGCCAAGAATAAGACCACCCTACAACTGACATCTGTTCATGTACATATGTTTGACTATTTACAACCTGCCCTGGAGAGAAAAGACAAGACCATGGACTAATTTTTCAAAAAAAAAATTCAAAAAATGTATTAACTAAATGTACAACAGGTTAAGTTAGTAGTATTTGTTAATCAGTGGTGTGTCCTGGGATAATTACCTTAGAAAAGTGTGCTGTTACAGAAAAGAGATTGGGAAGCATTGGTGTAGTGCAGCATAGCAGAACATAGCACAGCATAGCATAGTAAAGTATAGTGCAGCATAGCAGAACATAGCGCGTCAGTACGACGCGACATATTGTTGCCCATGTTTAGGAACATTACCGAGCGCTTTCTCGTCTCTCGTCTCCCCTGTTTCCCTTGCCTGATCTACCTGCCTGAACTCTCTCTCCCGACCCGCTTCCTGACCTGCCTGCCTCCCTGCCTTCCTACGCCTGCCCTGCCTCCTGCGACCCCGCATCCCCATCATCTCCCTGTCCCGTGTTCGTCTGTAGGACTGACCTTCCCGGCTACCGAACCCCTGCGCTCCCCACGACTACGACTCCTGCCTGCCGATTCTGCTCCGTTTGCATTTGGTGTTTCAATAAACCCGTGGGTCACCCGCACCCAGGGATCCTTCTTCTCCGCACCTTCTGTTTATCACAAGCACAGCACAGCATAGCAAAGTATAGTGTAGTATAGCACCACATAGTATAGTGTAGTATAGCACCACATAGTATAGTGTAGTATAGCACCACATAGTATAGTGTAGTATAGTGATACTTTATTCTCTTTTCATCCATCCCATCTTGCACTCAATGAGACAAACAGACATATACAGGTGAGACCAAGCTTGGGGGTCACAGTGCAAATCAGCCAGTGTACAGTGCCCCTGGAGCTGGGGGTTAATGGCCTTAAGATGAGGATTGCAAGGCTTTTGTTGTGATTTGAAGTCATCGACTTTTAAGATGAGCATAAACGTTGCCCGCTCACTGTCCACAGGGAGCCCAAGCTATCTCGTCTGCATGGAAACACTTACATGGAGCTTACCGCATCATACCCAAGAGATTTATGTGACTTTACCGCACCATTAATCAAGTGATTTATATCCTGCCTCTTTTTTGCTTGTGCTGTCAATAAAAAATGAAAACAGGCCATATCCTGTAATGATTCAAAACTCTCAGTGGATTTTTTTTTAATTTGATGAATATGTCAAGTGACTGACAGAACTTTATCCTGTCACATATATGCAGTTTGCTATTAAAGCCCCTGAAGTTTATATACCCGTTGAGACTTCAATCCACCACTAGGTGGGGTGGTGGCTAGGGGTAAGTACTAAGCCTTGTGTGCTCTTTTATGTAAAAGTGTTTCCTAGGTGACCAGACTAATAATAACAGTCCAGGCTGGGCTTGAACCAGCTGTCAATGTTCTGCTGATGGGTCCATTAGCACCTCCGCTCCGGGCAGTACCAGAGGTCCAGCAGTGGCTTCCTGGAAGCCCCCTCTGTTCTGTAACCGGAGTCCATAGAATGCCCCTGGCTGTATTTTTAGTGTAGACTGCCAGCTGATGCAACACAGTGGGGAGGGTGTGTTTATGTCAGGGTGGGTGGCGGTGGCATCTCCCTGTGCCGTTACTAGCTGGGTGCCGTTTGCCACTCTTCCTCACAGGAGAATCCGCCCCTTTTCTCAGGGCGGCTGAGTTAGTCCACCTTGCAGCGGTGCCCCCCAGCCCATGGCCGCGACACTGACGCCAGCTCGCAGATGTATCTCCCCCCTTGTTTCGCAGGTATCGGTGACAGCAGTGTAGTCAGAGGATTACCGAAATGTCAGCGTGACCTCAGACAGAAACGAGATTCCCAGACGGGCAAATATGGCATGAGCCCAATGCCGGGCTCCCCTGTCCATTCCAAACTTCCTCCCGGGCGAGACATGTGACACTCTCCGAGAATCCCGCACGCGACGTACGTCACCGTGGATACAACACCTTGCATCACGTGGTCATGTTTGGTCCCCGGCTGAAAATAGGCACTATCAGTTCACCCGAACATGCTGAGCGCATGATGAAGGTGTTGGCCAGTCCCAGTGAGGGGGCAAGATCCTTCAACTGAGCTTTGCTGTGCCGCTGCAGGTCACCCCGATGCAAGTGGCTGGCAATGGTAATGGGCTAAAACATGAAGAGGCCACTAAATGGATTTATCTAACTTATCTCATTTATCTTAAAAAGACACAGAGTTGGCCCCAAAACGAGGAATTCCAGTCTTGCTGTCTGCTTGCCTGATCATGCAGAAGAAGGACTTCATCTTTCCAGTGATGAGACAGGCTCTGCCTCTACTTTCTCCTCTTGACCCAGGAAACACTGTCTGGGGTAAAGTTGACCCCTCTCTTGTTTTTCAGTTCATCCTAGGAAAGCTTCTAGCAGCACCCCAGTTAACTGGCTTGCTGGTTAATGCCGAACCAGTGTAGGTTAAAAGGGCTTTAACTCTCTGCGATGATACTCCAGCTGATGTTCTTGTCTTTCAGGCAGCAACGTGGGATCTCACAGTTCCTGCACTGAGGCACAGCTCTCGGACACTACATCACCCCCCCTCCCCAATGGGGTGATTTAGTGTACCCAATCAAGCTTGACCTAGACGGGAAGGAAGGTGGCCAGAGGGCTGGGGCTCATGCTCCAGAGCACATGGACTCTGCTTTGGGAAGACATGCATGAGCCAGGTTTGCACCTGTTCCCCGAGGATGGTCTCTGAGTCTGTCTCCCAAAGAAGCTGCAACTTATTCAGAGGCAAAGATGAGATACATTAATATCTGACAGCAATAAAGGCTGAAACATTTTGCTGGTGTGTGGCTTAGTTGCTTAGGACATTGTGCCTGTGATTGGCAGGTCTCTGGTTCTCTGGGCCCCTTGAGTATGGCCTCCAAGGGACTTCTGTCTGACCCTGATTTAGGGCTCCACACAAACTTTTCTCACTAAGAGTTGCTCCTTAGTGAAAATTTTAGGAGCGCCAGCTCAAAATTTAGGTGCACCACTTAAATTGACAAGCAATGCAGCAGATCTTAAAGGGACAGTTCACCGTAAAACTGAAAAAAATGATATGCTGTAGTGGGGTTTAGTGGCATCTATCCATCTAGATCGTTCTGCTGGGAGATGCCTAGTGTTGGAGATATCAGCTGTAGAAAAGTCGGGCTTCTCTGAAATATAATGGGAGTGAAAGGTTTTCTTTCTCTGGTGGTTAAGGCACCAGAAGAATACATTTAGAAAATTTAATAGTAATGTCTCTTACCAGAAATCATGACCCGGTTATTGAAGATAATCCACAAACTTCGCAGTGAGCACTTTAATGCAGGAACTATTTTCCTCTACTGAGCTCCACACACCAATCGTCTCACTGCTTAAGACAAAAAAAAAAAACAACTTTTTAACTTATTAAGTTAAAGGCTGCTTTCAAAACATAAAAAACAAATAATTAATTTACAAAGATATGTGGTCCTTCTCCGCTATTCCGTCAGTGTATCGATCCCTGCATAGATCACGCCTCAAGCTGTTTGATGAGGCACTTTCACATGCAAATTCAGGCTCCCAGTTCCACCTTTTTCATCTGTAATTTCACAGGAAACTACATTGTCACCCCAAAATGCATAATGAACAAGTCGTTCTGTTGCTTATTTGTTACTAGTAACGGGGGATCGATCGCTATCATAACACTGCCTTTAATTAATATTTTATTTATACTACCCGGGACATGTTTATAATTCATTATTATATTTGGCCAGCTATCCTTCATTTTCTATAAAATAAAAAGAGCGGGAGACATATTTGCAAGTTGCTTTGGTGCACCTCTTTATAAAATTTAGGCGCACTGTCTCCGAAAATGGTCGCAAAACGCAATGAAATGATGGCAGTCTGGAGCCCTGGCTGCTTTCTCAACACAGTGTACTTTGTTCAGGATGACAGTGTCTGCTAAATAGATAAAATGTGCGATCTGACTGACTTCATACTGGGGCACCCTTTTCATGTAGGCCATGGGACCATGTAAAAGTAGGGTGGGGCTATATAGATGCAGTGCACCCCCACACATCTTTACACCAGCATCTTGGAATCTTCCGGCAGAAGCATGTCTGGTGGAATCGGTTAACATCCTCACAAATCTGTTTCACTCAAAGCTTAGATTCGATCGGGAACCTGCATTGATAATAAAGTCAGATTGCAAATGCTCAGATGCACGTAATTCCCGTGTCTGTAGGTTAAAGGGTGTGCATCACATTAGCAGGCCACATTTCCTTGATTGTTTCCCCAGTTTTTTAAATACATTTTATTTTTATAACCTTGTAAATCTTTTATTTCCTTCTCAAAGTCACTTCAGTCAAAAAACAACAAAAAAGACCAATGGCTCTGCTATCTCACCCAAGAGGCAGGAGACACGCCGGCGCTGTTCCGAGGCCACGTGGCTTGCTGGAACCATTCTTCACCTTGGAAAGGCTCTTTTTTAACAGTGAAAGTTTTTCATTGGGTCTGAAGGATGGGTTTGGGGTGGGCAGAGGTAGTGGGGGATTTAGGGTTAGAGGTGGTTTTCAGGAACGCACCACCTTTCATGTGATTTTCTGTTTTCTGCTCGCTAACCTGCAGGATTTCCCATGAGAGGTGCAGTGACTTCTTGTCATGGTGCCAAGCTGGGGGTACTAGGGGATCAGGAGATCGGGGGATCAGCAGATCGGGGGATCAGGATGCTTCAGTCTTGTTCTGTCTCACTAGATCAGAGAGAGAGTATTGTTCAGCTGAGAGCTGCTGTCTCTCACGGCTGTTTTTTGGCTTGTGTTCCAGCAGTTGTTCCTTTGGAAGAAGGTGTCTGATCGGCTGGTGGACACACTCCCAGGGAATGTGGCAGCTCCTTCTCCAAGACTGATATGGCTCCTGCTTCATCGCATGTGTCCCTGTGTCCCTGTATCCCTGTGTCCCTGCCACCATGGTGTGACCTTTAAAACTGCAGTACACCTTAGTGCAAGTCCCAAGGAAAACATGAAAACCCCTGGGAAAAAGGTTTTACTGGCATAGCTGAATCCACTGCAGACCAAGTCCATGATTTTCAGATGGAAATTTTTAAGGCCTTTAAAGATCTCACATATTCCAAATATCAGACACTTGTGAAATCATTAAAGGCCTCTCTTTCCATGTGGTTATTTCCCTCCCCATGCAGTGTCTCTGTTTCCTGAGCTTCCTGAGCTGCGTGACCTTCAGCTTGTTTGCTGGTAGGAGTTGGATTTGGACCTGGCCACCCTTTCCTGGGTCACGATCCTCCTGGCTGTAGCAGCAGGAGAGACGAGAAGATGAGCGATTTCCCCACCGAGCCTTTGTTTCCTAGTCCCACTGAGAGGTCAGCAGGGTTCCGTATGTATGATTTCTTCCATGAAAAGTAGTTCAGAGAGTTTCCTGCTTAAGTTTCCCTGGACTGAACCATAAGCGCAATAATTTACTGTTTGCGTTCTAGATACCATTTCATACATCAGTTAGCTGTATGATTAGCATATCAGGCTGGGGAAATCCTGATGCCATGCAATGTTTTCATGACATTTGAAATTTCAGATTATCTGAGCTAAAGCCTCTTATCTCTGGACCTCATGTACACAGGAAGTGAGGGATTTTTTGACTAAGAGGTGGCCTGAATATAGACAAATGTCACAGCATCGCTGCATTTTTGACCTCCTCACACCGTCTGGCCTGGCTGTGAGAAATCTGCCTCGTCGAACACCCAGGGGTCTCTGAGGTGGGACCCGGGGTATCGATCTAACTCTGGCCTGCTTACGCGATATCTCCTCTTTGATCGGTGGTACATGTGACAGCCTCGATTGGGCCCAGCAACAGGCACTTATAACAGACACTGCACTCCACTTGGCCCTCGACGAACCCAGGGGGGCTAAATGGAGCAATGGCCTGATCCCCTCAGCCTGATCCCCTCGGGCCTGATCCCCTCGGCCTGATCCCTTTGGTCTGATTGCCTTGGCCTGATCCCCTCCAGCCTGATCACCTCAGCCTGATCCCCTCAGGCCTGATCCCCTCGGCCTGATCCCTTTGGTCTGATTGCCTTGGCCAGATTCCCTCCAGCCTGATCACCTCAGCCCGATCCCCTCCAGCCTGATCCCCTCGGCCTGATCTCGGCCTGATCCCTTTGGTCTGATTGCCTTGGCCTGATCCCCTCCAGTCTGATCTCCTAAGCCATATCCCCTTAGGCCTGATCCCCGCTCCTTCTGATATTTCCAGTATGTCTTCCAATACTGATCATGACTCACATATGCTGAGACCGGAGGTATTCATCATTTCCTTGGCGACAGGTATCTTATCACACTCCATCCCAACCCTGAGACCAAGCCAAGACCCTGGATTTTGGGCAGGTCTCACTGCACTGGGACTGACTCAGGTCCTCTTTCCAGCTTCGGAAGAATCACGTGTCCTAGGGCTTCTCCTGAACCAGAAGACCTGGCCCACTGGAATGTTTGGAAACAAACAGGAACAAATATAAATACTTCAGTAAAGGGCATGGATGCCCGTAGTAAAAACCCAGAGACCATGGGCAGTGTACGGGTGTTTAAAAGGAATATGGATGCTTATTGTTGTTTTCAGAACCTGCTGATGTAGAGGTGTAATCATACAAAGTCCAAAACATCCAGCCCCAGGACTGTCCTGTGATGTAGGAGAATGACCAAACACCCACCCCGAGGGCTGTCCTGTCATGTAGGAGAATGACCAAACACCCACCCCGAGGGCTGTCCTGTCATGTAGGAGAATGACCAAACACCCACCCCGAGG
>JAAGVU020000001.1:52778781-52807949 GCA_011763525.2 Mormyrus iriodes
TCCCCGGCATTCCTCCCCGCCGATGCACCCCCACCACCCCGATTTCAGCGCGCCCGGGGGGGGGGGGGGGGGGGGGGGGGGGGGGGCTGGAAGTGAGCCAGGACCCGCCCTGGAGCCGCCACCTTACGAGGACAAGTGCGCCTCCCTGCACCCCTGCTCGGCGTATTCATCTGGCAGGTTTTAAAAAGGCAAGCCTGCTCTGGAGTGGATCAGACTGCCTGCAAAACTTCTCCAGAGGGGACAGTGTCATCAGAGGGGAGCAGCATACAGACAGGCAGGGACATCAGCACTGACAGCCCAGCAGAAGCGCTAAAGGACATTATTGTGTGCCAGTTATCTTTCCATCGCATATTGAATAATCAGCCCTGCTGGTGAACCTGCCGGGTGGACAGCCGGTGCTGCTGGATGCCGTGTCTCTCACAGAACCTCCAGCTCTGATTCCCGGAGACAGATCGGTCAGCAGTCTTCCTCTCAGTCCATCGATCTACGGAACATTTCCTTTCCTTTCTTTTTGCCGAAGGAGATCATGACAGCCGGGTTCTGTCTGCTGCTGGCTTTCCTATCGGGACTGTCTCGGTGCCTGGGCTCCTACGTGCCCTGTGAGCCGTGCGACCCGAAGGCGCTGTCCATGTGCCCCCCGGTGCCGCTGGGCTGCCAGCTTGTCAAGGAGCCGGGCTGCGGCTGCTGCCTGACCTGCGCCCTAGCCGAGGGACAGGCGTGCGGCGTCTACACGGGGACGTGCGCCCACGGGCTGCGCTGCCTGCCCCGGAGCGGCGAGGAGAAGCCGCTGCACGCCCTGCTGCACGGCCGGGGACTGTGCACCAACGAGAAGGGATACAAGCCTATAGGTGGGTGCGGAGCGGAGGTCTGTGCGCTGCTTGAGGTTAAATGCGCAAACCCGCAATGAGCCGCTGCGATCGCACTTATCCGGGAGGATAGTAGGTTCACCACGGAGAGCCGCTCGGTATTTTACACGCCCGCCTCTTGCAAATGTAGGCTATTTTGCATGTGTCTTTTTTTGCGGAAATTCATGAGGTGCTGATTCCTCCCCCTCCCCGAATTTGCTTCCATAAAATGTTTATCAACGATTTTCCTCCGAGCCCCATCCAGACATGATGACGGTTTAACAGTTTGACAATGATTATAAGGAAAAACGGACATATAATGAAATGAACGTGTAACTGGGAGCTGGGAGCAGGTTGCGGGGTGTGAAGCTGTAAAGTCGGGGAAGTAGAGCTGTGTGGGTCAGCGTGTAACGATGCGCAGCGCTGGGCGAACGGAGCAGGAGGTAAAGGTGTGCAGGCGGTGCGCCGATGAATATAGCATCAATCGGCTGCTGTCTGTCCGACTTTCTCACTGTAGTCCAGCGTTTCATGCCTTGTCTACTCGGGTTTAGCAGATTTCCTTACGATACATCCAGATGTTGGCGGCTCTGTGTGAGACTCGCAGCTTTTGTCATAGTCAGGGATCGCGATGTAAAGACCATCGTGCGCCTCCCTTCCATACCAGCGTATCTCTTACTAAATTGTCTTAGGGAAATGAGACTGACAAATTATACGACGCGGCAGGATGCCGAGGTGATCTGTGACTGTGATTTGTTTTTTTTTGTTTTTTTAAATCTTCCCCACCTGTTAACTGGCTTAATTTCCCGGAGCCTGGCGTCTGGGGTTAGGTTCGGCAGCTCGTCACACGTTAGGGTGTAATTTCGCGGCTGGAGACTTTTCAGAGCTTTTTAGTGGCATGTCAATGGTCTGCTTTGGGAGTAAGATTATCGGTTTGGGAGGATGGTTGTGTGTGTGGGTATAGGGGGTAAGAGTACTGTCAAATTAAAATGCCACTGTATAGGTACACGTAAAGATCTGATCACGTGACGAGTGTCTTTTTTTCCTCATTATTTCCAAATTAAAACATGTAAAATGTGTGTATGTGCTTTTCCCCACTGGGATCACTGCCCGATTTACATTCTCTACATGCTGCTAGAAAGCGTAGTTAGCTGAGTGGTTATCAGCCCCAAATGAGGCTCAAACCTGAAGCCACCTGATAACAATTTCAGCCCCCAGTGGGTGGGGAGGGGGGAGGGTAAGGTGAGAGGGGGTGTGTGCGATTGGTGTTGTGGGAGGGGCTGCCTCCCACCTGCAGGGCACAGAAGGCTGCACACAGCTGCGCATCATGCTGAGGCCCCCACTGGCACCTCCATGGTAACCCCCTCAGTGACAGAGCACGCTGCTCTAAGGCGCCCCCTGTTTGTCAGATTGGTGGGAGTCATGCTAGAGTGACTCAGCAGAATAGCTCTGGATGTCTTCTGTGAAGAGCTGACTGTCAGGCCACGGGTGGATTTAGATCAGTGCCCCTCATTTCCTGTGGGCTCCTGTTTCAACCCATATTTACCAGCTGGGAGAAGAGAGACAGGGCAAGGTCAGCCATCAGGTTCGGGGTGGGGGTAACTGGGCTGGGGTTAAGATAAGCCCAATCCAAGTGTTTTTCAGAATTGATGACAGAAACAAACAGAAGGAGCCCCACACCAAAGTAGGAAATATCTGGTTTTCAGGCCTTCTCCTTGCCTGCTTGCTGCCTATCTGCTGTCTCAGGTCATGATGTCAAGCCACAGCTATGCAGCGGCTCACCCGTTTGCTCCTAACACCAACGGTGACCGTACGCCGCCTTTGGGGGCCTCTGTAGACACAGCATGGTGCTCACAGTGTTAATGTTCAGGAGAATATTGAGTCTAATGCAGGGAAGACAAGGAGAGGCTGTGTTCATAAGGCGGTGCTGGTATCTTTATTTCCCTGTAGATACCTGGAAAAGGATGTTCTGGGAGACAGAGTAAATACTGGAGGGCATTTGGCTGGCCAAAGCCACTGGCAGTGACCACTGTCCTTGTGCCTAAACACAACGTGTTGAGCGGTGCCATCAAAGCAGCAATTCAGATTGTCACGGAGAAGAGTGCCTTGTGTTTTAACCCATCACATCATATCCAATAGAGAGATGCAGCCCTGGAGATGGCCTGCCCATGTGGGGGAATGCAATAAACGCAGGTGTGAATGGGGTGCATGCCTCCTCGGGCACCCAGGGCATCGTGGGTAATGGCTCACATCGCAGAGCGCTCTCAGCACGGCACGCCTGCCTGCTGCTGAGCTTTGACCGGGATCACAGATGGTCCCCTTGGCACTCCTGCCAGCTCCGGATATCAGCAGGTGTGCGACGTGCCACTGGGCCAAGGAAATGTATTGTGGGAGAAACCACAGCGGTTGTTCGGCAAGGATTCCGGAGTGCAGCTGTCTCCCTGGTCAGAACGAAGCAGGGTGAATCTACACCCCGTCACTGTACTTTAGGTCCGGCCCCTTGTTCCATTGCAAGGTTGACCTCGGTAGGAGATCTGGGAGTAGATCTAGGATGGACCTGATGGAGGTCCCAGGAGAGGCAGCCTCTGTGTGGGACATGAAAAGCCAAAAAGACAGAATTTTCATGAGCATCTGAAAAAAGGTACAAAAATTTGGTACCATGAAAGGAGTCCATTTTGAGCTCTGCGCCGCAGTATGCCAAGCTGGAGAGCCAGCCTGGCAGCCTCCCTTACTGCTTTTTGTCATTGGGTTTGTTTCACAAAAGACGCGAACTGGCAGCTTCAGGTGGTGGTAATGAGCAGAGAGCCGGCTGGTAACCGGGGGCGCTAAAGGCATATGGAAGTAGAGCTTAAGGCAGGAAAGACGAGCCTGGTCCGAGGCCCCCGCAGGCAGCGTGCTGTACCTGTGAACTGTGCGGACTGGGGCCATCCAGCAAGCACTCTGCACCGAGGGCCTGGGCCAGGGGCTGCGCTGTGGCATGTGGCTTTCACGACACTGAGGCCAATGTTTGCTTGGTGCTGGCATGCAGATCTTTTATGAAGATGCTTTACTGTTTCAAAATAAATGCCAATTAATCAAGTAATGGCTTTATGAGAGCACTCTGCTGGTGAGGAAAGGGGTGATCCTACTTCAGAGGTCCAGACCGCAGCGTGGAGGAGATGGTCAGGACCTGCTCACAGCTGAGGTTGGTGCAAACGCTTCCACCAATTAGCTTCCTGTCTACTCACATCAAGAAGTCCTAGTGTTTGATATTTAAAACCCTTTTGAAGAACATCTCCTCCCTGAACTGGTAGATTTATAAGTCATGCACAGCTGGAACACTCCATAAAAATCAGGAATTCCATCAGCTCACTGTTTGGAAATCCATGCCATGCCTCTGCCCTGATGTGCCTCTCAGTGTGTGTGAAGTGTGAAGCTTTTAAACCATGCGTCCCTTGAGGGGGGAGGGGCCAGGGGGCATAAACGAGTGCTGTGCACATTCCAGGACACGCCGAGCATTGCTTCTCACACCAGGCACTGCTAGAAATGCATCTTTGCAAAAGTTGTGTCTGGTGACGCTGAAACCATCCGATGGCCGTCGTCGCCATTTTTACCAAAATGCTGTATGAAAGATCAGGCACAGATTACAGAAAGGAGGCTGGATCAGCTTTCCTGACCCGGCTTAGGAAGTAAGGGACTTTAAGATATTCATGAAGTTTAATTGCCCATCGTGAGCGTTAATATTTAAAAAGGGGATCAGGTACATTCCTCCTCCACCAACCAGGAATGGCTTGATGGAAACTTCAGAAAGCGTAGAAGACTGGTACGCACTGACTCACACAAATGCACTGATACACGTGTAGGCACTGACTGACACACACCCCCAGACTGTCACACACTCCCAGACTAGAACACACCCACACTGACACATGCATGAAGCTCACGGCACCTTCCCCTGAAAGCTCGGGGTCCCGCCTGCAGCAGAGCAGCATGTCTGACCTGTAGCACTAGCTATTTATAGCGTCAGGGCTGTGCGGCGTGACGCGGTGACCCAGACAGCAGCAGGGGACAAAGTCACACGGCGCCGGATTCATTTCAAAGTCCAGCTTCCCCCCCACAGACACTCGCAGAAACGGTTCACAGAGTCACCCGCGTCCCTCGGTCTGATAAATCAGCGGCCGCCTAGCCCCACTGTCTCTGGTGTCCTCCTTCACCTGGATAAAGTTACCTTCCAGTCTGGAACCTTCCGTTGCCATGGCGTCATGCTTCTGTGGCATCACAGGGCTGAGAGCTGTTAGATATTTCTGTAGGAGGGCAGGATTCAGAATTCACGTTCCAATTTCCCTCTATTTCTTGGTACTTTAGTCTGTTGGAGGTTTTGTATTATTATATTTTTATAGTATATCTTATCATTAAAAAGAACCCCCCCAACACCAGACAGAATGTGAGTCTGTATTGTATGCATACATAAGTTAAGGCTAGTTAATGATTGCAGATTGTTTGGGTTTTAAAGCTGTCCAGGATAAATAAATGCCAAGGCACCCCCCTGGTGTTGAGAAAATGCCCTCCATTCACAGCAGAGGGCGCCCTGCCCCTCCATGTGCCAGCATGCTAATTAACTGAGCCTTAATTGGACTTGCATTTCTGACTATTCTAATGCCGCCTTTTATAAGAGCTTTATTATTGAAGCTGCTTGCTGTTATACTAAATCCTAATACTAGAAAAAGATTATTCACACTAGTTTGCTCTATATACTCAGACACGGACAGCTGTGAGTGTGCTGACAGGGACTGCGTCTGACTCCTCCCCACAGATCATGAGTCACGTGAGCACGAGAACACAGGCCACGCCGAAGCGCCAGAGAACTCGTACCTCCTCGCGAAGATGCCACTGCTCCCTAAAGACCACATGACCAGGAAGAAGGCACAGGCCGTGCAGAATGACCGCAAGCGGCAGCAGGGCAGGTCACGGTCGGTGGGGCACGCGGACTACTCCCTGCTGGGTGGCGACAAGCATGAGAGTGAGCTGGTAAGTGCTGGCCAGGCCATGTGGTGGTGGGGGGGCGTGGCCTACTGCCCATGTCCCGCAGAGTGATGAGGCCTGTCCCCGTTCCGCTCCTCAGGGCCCCTGCAGGAGGAAACTGGATGGGATCATCCAGAGGATGAAAGACACGTCACAAGTGATGGCCCTGTCCCTATACCTCCCAAACTGTGACAAAAAGGGCTTCTTTAAACGCAAGCAGGTATGCCCCGTGCATCGCACGCTACATGCTTCAGCATGCCATTGTTAGGGCTGTGATCGAGGGCCAGAGTGCAAGGATCTTACATCGGAACAGACTGGCTCTATTACCCATCAGGCCGTTCCATCGCTCTCCCCATAAAATGCCACTGTTTCCCATCAGGCCATATAATCACTATGCCCAATTATGTATATTCACTAGACCTGCTATCATGTGACTGCAAGTGCAACGATTTTACTGGCGTATTGGAGAAGGCAAAGCGATCCTTCACTCTGTGCCTCTTTTGGCTGCAGAAACAGGCGTGGATCCTGCTCCATTGATAACTGATAACCTTCCATTAGTTAGTGTGTTTACTGATCTTGTATATTTCTGTATTGACAGTCATGTGATATTCCCTTGCAAACATATATTTTGCAATCTTCGGATTAGTGCTGGGCAGTATACCCATTCATCCGGAGTACCGGTTATAATTTCCTGTACGGTATGAATTTTTAATATATCGCCATACTGCAGCGTAGCTGAAACAACAGCTGTGATTGTGTGTATAATGTAATAAAAATATTCTGAAATAGAGAAAGTTACTCATGACGAGTGAAGTGCTGGGCATGTCCTATGCGACACACTATCAGTATTCTTAATTGTTTGCATTTGGGAAGTTGCAATGACATGCAGAATTTTATTTTGAAGAGATAATGGATCAGCCACAATATGCCAGCCTTTGGACTGCTGAACACGTTCTATGTTCTATTCCTCATTTATTTTGTGCAGCGTTGAAAGGATATTATTAGCTTTTAAACTGTTTGTGTTCAGGAAGTTGCAGTGAAATGCAGAATTTTAGTCTGAAGGTGGAAATACCTATTGCCATTTGTATTTGGCCAAAAAAGAAGAATATATGTGTATATATATATGTGTGTGTGTGTGTGTGATTGCTCTCCACATAAAGCGACTTCGTTACCCATCATTCCATGCAATCGCTCTCCCTGTAAAGCGCCTCCATTACCTATTAGACTGTGTTATCACTCACCCCGTAGAGTGGCTCCATTTCCCATCAGGCCATGCTACCTCTCATGGGTGCTCATTACCCATTAGCATTCCGCTAACCACTTCCTTCCCCCGCAGTGTAAGCCGTCCCGCGGACGCAAGCGAGGGATCTGCTGGTGTGTAGACAAGTACGGGGTGCAGCTGCCCGGCACAGACTACAATGGAGGTGACGTGCAGTGCAAGGACTTAGAAAATGCCGGAAACACCAATGAGTGAGGGTTCCCAGCCCCACCCAGCGCAATCACAGCCCCTTCCCCATCTTGTCCTGCTCCGCCCCCTCCTCCCATGCAACACTTTGACATTTGAGATGCAAAAGAGACAAGGAGAGCAAGTGAGAATGAAAAATGAGCGCCGGCATGGAATGCCAGCTGGGTGGCTCCCCGACGGCTCCGGGTGTCCCGGGCCCCGAGGACCCGACCAGCAGCCTCTGCTCTCGCTGCTGGATCCGGGTCCGTACAAACGATTTGTCGAAATATATACAAATATTCATTTATTTTTATAGCAGCTGGGGTCTGAGCACCGGACTCTTTCTTTGCAAACTAAGCTAACAGAACACAAGGCACTAAGGGATAATGTCTGTCTGTCTTACTCATGATACCATTACGTGTGAGATCATAGCAGTTCTGTACATGAGAATGATTTTGTTTTCTCTCAGCACAAACACACACAGGCAGCAGAGATACACTTCTTACTATCTCATGCCTGATCGTCACATGGTTGCTTTGCAGGAAACCTCATATTCAGGACAATGCCTGGTGAGACCCCTCAGGCCTGCACATGCTAGATATAATTTAGGGATATTAATGCAGGGGTGTGGGGGCAGAGGCCTGTGTCTGTGAGCTTGTGATGTGGGGGACGGGGTTATGTGCAGGCACCAGCTGGGCTTTCTGTTACACTGACACCCCCATCACTGATTTGCATCCTTTGTTTTACACGTTTCCATTCCTGCACATCCTACATTCAAATTGGTAGCTTGGAGAGGCCCTGCTCTTGCTGAGTGTGTGCCTGTGTGTCGGGGGGGGGGTGGGTCCAGGCACTTTGTAGACTTACTGTGGGTGAATTTCAGCACAATCAATCAATCAATCAATCAATCAGTAAATAGAAGGATTCACATCGGTCCTGCCACTTTTCCACAAGATGACTTGGTGCCGGGCCCTCTACCTGCTCCTCACGTGATCCTGCCATTTTGCCACAAGATGGCAGTGTCGGGCCCTTTGCTCGATCTCCACATGTTCCTGCTACTTTGCCACAAGATGGCGCTATGTTGGGCCTTCTGCCCACTCTCTGTGTGTTCCTGCCACTTTGCCACAAGATGGCACTATGTTGGGCCTTCTGCCCACTCTCTGTGTGTTCCTGCCATTTTGCCACAAGATGGCACTGTGCCGGGCCCTCTGCCCGCTTTCAGCATGTTCCTGCCATTTTGCCACAAGATGGCACTGTGCCGGGCCCTCTGCCCACTTTCAGCATGTTCATACCACTTTGCCACAAGATGGCACTGTGCCAGACCCTCTGCCCACTATGTGCATGTTCCTGCCACTTTGCCACTTGATGGCATTGTGCCAGACCCTCTGCCCACTCTCCATGTGTTCCTCTACTGTGGGGACACACCTGCATACCAGCACACCCCTGTCGGGCCTTTGGTGCTGTCTCATATGTAAATTTCAGTGCCTTCCCACACACAAATACATTTCAATGCCAATTTGCATAGAAAATGAGGGCTTTAAAAAAATAATAAACAGAGTGATGTTAAACCATTCCCTGCAGCTGTGTGGAGATGTGAATCCCCTCATGTTAACACGTCACCGTCAGTACCAGCAGTGAGAAACACATTACCAGCAGAAATGCCCCCACCCCCAGCAGTGAAGGCCCCCCACGGTCTGGGGCACGTATTTTATGTAGCTTTTCGACTGTCTTCTCTATAAAAGGAATCTCCTCTGTATCTAGTGATCCACAAGGCAGAAACGCTAGTGTGAAGAGTCCTGTTTTTCTAAAGTAGTCCAAATTCCAAAATTGTGACAGGGCTCAGGATTTCTAAGGGCTGGGGGTCAACGCAGGCTAAATTTCTGGGTTACAGTGAATGAACAGGAATGGTCAGATTCTGAAATGGAAATGCCCCACCTCATTTTCCCAGCTCAGTGATAGAAGCTTGTAGATAAATGATGTAATATGAACTATATTCAGAACAGGCCTTGATTAGCATGGCATAGATGTGTCGGACCTGGAACAGGCCTTGATTAGCATGGCATAGACGTGTTGGACCTGGAACAGGCCTTGATTAGCATGGCATAGACGTGTCGGACCTGGAACAGGCCTTGATTAGCATGGCATAGACATGCGTCGGACCTGGAACAGGCCTTGATTAGCATGGCATAGACATGTGTCGGACCTGGAACAGGCCTTGACTTGGGGGCAGCTCTAAAGGCCTCTTCTGTGAGGCAGAGCCATCCCTAAAGCCAGAAGCCCCTTCCCAGGCACAACACACATGGGACTTAAACACCACTACCATGGACAGACAAAGGAGCGACCGGGAGCTGGGAGCCAGGAACTGCTGGGCAGGGACCAAACTGCAACCGGAGATGCCTCACTCAGACGCCCCCTCACTCACTCTCTCCATCCCACTGGACACGACGTCCGATGTACCACCAAGGCTGAGCTGTCTATTGGGCCTGGTTTGGTACAAAAATCAGTCAGTGGATCTCCTATAGCTGTAACAAACTAGTGGAAATTTGCTTGTACTTGAAAACGCATCCCTATTAAAAAAGGAAAATGCTCTTGTCCTGAACTGCGTGACTATTTTACCAGCGGGGAGGGAGAAGAGAGCAAAGGGCAGAAGGGACGACTTACATGTAAAAATCCCATCTTGGTACAAAGCAGATTCTAAAAGGAAATATGCAAATGTCAAAACCGAACCTCCAAACTGCACCATTATGTCCTCCATGATGCAGGCCTTGTTTTCTAGCTCATTCTGGGCTTTCCACCTCCTTAGATTAGTGCAATGTTCACCATTCATACTACAGCAGTACAGTGACTCTGATCAACTGCTTGTTATTTCAGCACCGGACGTAAATTTTGTGGAGAAAAAAAAAACAATCACGATAAAATCCAACTTTTGGAAGCTTCTGATAAACTCTTATGGAAAAAAATCTAATTATTAAGAAAGTGAATATCACTGTGTAATATTTATTCATTTAACTCATAATTTATGTACTCTCTATCTTTGTCTTTTTTCTATGACAAAGCATTTATTTAAATAAAGTGATGTATTCATTTACCTGTCATTTTATCTTGTGTCCTTGTTGCACACCTTCAGAGGGTTCAGTGACAATGTGCGCACGATTGTCATTGTATGGACAAAAAAGGTATGAATAATTGTGATCAACCGCATTGCACTGAGGCTGGGAATGAGGAGCTGGATGATTTACCAAGGCCCACATGGTATTGTGCCATCACAATCACTGATCCACCCCCATGCTGAACTCTGGGTATGCAGCTGTCTGAGTGGTGAGCCTCTTTGGGGCTTCTCCACACCGCACCTATCCCAGATGTGGGAAAGGCAGTAAAGGTGGACTCATCAGAGAACAATATGTTATACATTGTCCACAGCCCGAGATCTGCGCTGCTGGCACCATTGAAACTGACATTGGGCATTGGCACAAGTGACTAAGGGTTTGGTTTACAGCAGCCCAACCATCAATATTGGCCCTGTGGAGCTCCTGGTGAACAGTGTTGATGGAAACAGGAGAGTCGAGGTGCACATTTAATTCTGCAGTGAGTTGGGCAGCTGTGGTTTTATGCTTTTTGGATAAAATCCAGGTTAGTACCCAGACATCCCATTCAGACAGCTTCCTCTTGCATCCACGGTTACTCCTGTTGGATGTGGTTTGTCCTTCGTAGTGGTACGCCGACATCACCCTGGATACCATGGTTTTCGAGAGACTTGCTGTCCTGGTCACAGATGCGACAGCACGCACCAACACTTCGTCCTTATGTGCACTCTGATATGTATGATATATAAGTATGATATATGCATATCTCCAATTATGTTGTGTGGATTGCAATATTTCCTATACAGCTGTGCTATTGCTCTGCTAATTCAGTCTCCACGCTCTGCTCTTACTGATGGAATGTGCGATCAGTGAAGACTGGCCACCAGGCAGCACATATATAGGCGTGAAACCTCAAACACTATTGGCCAGGTGTTTCACTCTCATTGTCCAACCCCTGTACATCACACATTTTTTATATCCCTGACTTGTGGCCATAACCTCTAGGATAGGCTCCGGACCCCCTGCGACCCTGAATAGGACATTTTTCATTCTGATGGGGGAACAAGCGAGTGGCCAATGGGAATCAGTAGTATGCAGCCAATTACAAAACCAGTAGCCACCAGCCAGTAGTATTTTCCGACAGAAACGACCACGAGCCCGAAGCCAGGCTGTCAAAACTCAAGCACAAAACTTTCACTGGAGCACAGAGAGCAGCCAAAGGTGCGAGAAAGCTATCAAATTAAGAAGGAAAGCAGACTATTTGAACGGCATATTATGGCAAACGCGCACGCAACCTTCTGTGCCCACAAGTTCCAAATTTCCACTTGCAAGTGGGACATTTACACATGTGAAGAGTTAAAACTTGCAGGTTTATCTTTTTCCCCTTCTGTTTTAGCGCTCTGGAGTTGTGACACTGATGTGGTGCCAGACTAAGCATAAGCAGGATATTTGGTGAAGTTTCCCTGTTAGGCAGTTCAACAGGGTGCAATAAAAATAATTACAACTCTTCATTCACCTGTAGGGTCCTAAAGGTTTAATGTGGGATGGCCAGGGGCCCAAACAGGCACTAGTAATCCATAACCCCAACTGGTAAGGCATCCACAGAACTGGCTGCCTTAGATCAGTGGCCACCTTTAAACAGAATACTAGTGTAGTATCACATCAAATACAGAAAATTACTAAGGATTAAAATAGGTGGACCAGATAATCCATGTTAAGGAGGACACTTTGAGCTAAATCAAATTTTATGAACTACCTTAACCCCTGTGATATTTTTGGGATTGAAGTTACCCCAGTGCATTTTCAAAATGAGGATAAATTCTATAGAATCTAGAATTTAGAACGGAAGAAGTAAAATACACAAGGGTTAAAACTGACAGGCTCCTGTTCTTGGCTAAATAGTTCAGTTCTTGTGCTTTGATTAATTTGTTTCCTTGGTTGAAAGACTCATCCAGCTGTTTCACATTAATATTAGTGGCACGTGCATAAATATAGGAGAGTGACCTATCAGCAGACAGCAAGAATGTAGTGTTTAAGTGAAATCCAGGCCCTTTTAATTGAAATGGTAGCTTACAAATCCTGTCCTGGCTCAAACTGTCCTCCCTGACATGGATTATCTGGTCACCCTAATTAAAAACACACAGGAGACTAAGTAAAGTTCGGGTGTATTTAATGTTAGACTGTATTAAACACAGGTATCTAAAATGCGGTATAACTAAACATGTTCTAGTACATTAATAAGTCACTTGGTCTTTCATAAGTAAAAGGCATTTTACCCATTTGCATTCAGCTTTAGTACTATGTACAAAACAACCCTCTAGCGAACACAGAGCCCCCTGCAGGACAAACGGGTGTCTCATCACCCTGCAGAGGTTCCTGGTCTCACACAGATGAATCAAACAGTTTGCGCTTCATAATGTGCATCTGCAGTGGGATTACTCCAACTAAGAGGCTGCATCAACAAGGCCACTCTGTGGTAACAGTCCAAACCTTCAGGAGAAATATCTGCTGATCAAGGGCTCAAGCTACACTGGAGCTATCACACAATTCAGAAAAGTCAACAGTAACATACTGATACTGGCAGACATGACTGGGGAAAATCAACGATAATGTATTGGTAGTGACAGATGATTGGGGATAGTCAATGGTAACATACTGGTACTGACAGACAGAATAGGGGATAGTCAATGGGAGATACTGAGCTGTGATAATACTCCTCCGTCAGCCTTGTATATGTGCGTTTTCACAGAGCTGATGTACACTTAGATCACCAGGCTGCGATGTCCAGCCCATCCTGCCTGGAGCCCCAGACAAAAGTGCATTCAACTTGAAGATCTTTTTGTGTTTAAACTTTGTGTAATCATGATTAATTATAGTATAACTGTAAAATGAATGTATACGTTTATTCTGTGATGGAGAGACACTTTGCCTGCAAAACCTGGACAAACAGTCATTCAAAACAGACAGATTGGTTGGTGTATGGCTGCATGAATGTATACCTTTGCTGATATATAGGACCAAGCTTGCCTGTGCAGTATGTAGGGTATATCTAGCCTTGAGCTTTAGTGCAGTTAAACAAATATGAAAGGCCCACGGCATGAACTAGGACAGCTGAACAAATAGGCCTTGGGATGCCTGAGTTACCAAGACAACAGGATGCAGTTAAAAAAAGGCGCAATAAGGAGGATGACCGGCACGCGTCTTCAGCCTGATCAGGCTGTGGGCTCCACCTTCTCCTTTCCACTCACCGCCACTCATTTGTATGGAGAAGAACACAGGAACATGGGGATGAGCAGACAGTGCAGCACACAGTTACAGTCACAGCTACGCTCACAAAGAGACAGATACACACATCCAATCTTCCTCCACATCCATTTGGACTCGACTAGGCCCCAGTTTCTGGGCTCCTGGAAGGGGGTGGTGGTATTGAACTATTTTCGCCGGGGTGTGGGTGGCTCTGTTTCCAGACCACCAAGGTACTGGCTGCAGTTGGGGTTGCCCCTCACCATGGGGGAATCCGGGATCTGCCGACCCGTGTAGGGATTCACACACCAGCACTCGCCTCTCTGTCCGGCGACTGACATCTTACACTGGATCCAGATGGGGGGAGGGGGGAATACAGGCCTTAGGACAGAGAATGTGGTAAACTGACTCCTGGGGGGGGGGGGGCGCTCTGCTGATGTAGGTTAATACAAATATCGGTCAAAAAAGTATTAAAGGACACGTTGAATGACATATATCAGCTAAACCCTTGCCACACGACAGCTCAGAGGAACCAGACATAATTTAGGAATATACCGAAAGCTGTTTCTATGGGATGACCCAAAGTACTTCCTCATCACCCCAGCCGTCTGCCCTCCATGATGTCATAAGCTCACCTGCTTCAGGTTGTACTGCCCCTTTTTGTCACAGTTTGGGATGTGAACTGCGTAGAGGTCCTCCAAAGGCCCCCGGGTCTCACTGAAGGGCATCTTAGAGATCCGCTCCAGAACCTGGTCCAATTCCTGTTGACACTGGGTCTGCCCGACCCAAACAAACCCAGATAAACCAGTTAGGACCAGCATTCCCTCTTGTTTTCTGCTTGTTCTCCGAACTCTGAACGATATATGCACTTTGCAATAGCAACCTGATATATGCAGTATACACCACAAGAGGGAACTGTTGTGCCGTGTGGAGGAAGAGCTAGGCTACAAGCAGCCAGTGGTGTGGTGTTCGTATACTGCTGAGGCCAGGAGGCTAGAAACCATTTACTCTTCACGAAGGAGCCAGGCCCAGAAGGGCCAGTTCCAAACTTTAACCGGGAGCGATCACTTACTGGCTTCACGCAAGGTACTTTGCCATCATCTACTTTGCTCAATTTCATTTTGCTCTTCATTTCCTGCCTGTGCAGCCACATCGCCGCCTTCTTGGCCCCCCCCCATGGGCTGTCCTTGGGTGGCCTCTTTAGGGCAGGTACCTCCGTCTGCGCTCCCTCTGACGGGTCTTGGGCCTGCACTAATGACAAAATCAAGAGCGTACCATCCCACAGTAATCACCCATTAATAATTCATATAGTCTTTCTACGATTATGTTTGTTTAATTTACAAGTTATTTTAAAAAGAGGAACAACTCAGGCAATGGGAAAAGGAGAGACGTTGGCTTATGTCTGGGGCTTTGGATGAACAGAGAATGGGGTGGCTTTGGGTCAAGTGGCCCATCATACAAGATGCACAAAAACTATTGAATGAGTCAGAATTCTTTACACAACTGACATGAAAAATACTGTGGTCTGACCAAGTTCACCTGCTCGTTAAAGAGAATCATGTGGCCGCACCTGAACACATACAGACATTAAAGATGCGACTGGTGCCAAGTATGGTGGTTCCAGCATCTCAAAAACAGACAAACACCTCAGATATCCTTGCACTACAGTGTCTAGAGTTCGGTGTGATGAACAAAAACTATCTAGGCAGGGGAGAACATTCAGATTTGTTATAGCTAACAAAGGCCACAAATGCGAAAAAAATAGCTCAGTACAAATGGGGGGGCACCCAAAGGCTCCTCCGGAAATACAACTTAAGCAGTGAGGCAGTTCTGAGGCAAAAGGGGGTCCTACTCAGTACACTGTTCCTAATGCACCTAATACAATTGGTCCTACCTGGTACTAAGTAGGGATATCCCAAGTAGGGAGTGGGTCTCACTCGGTACTTAGTAAGGGTACTTAATAAGGTGGGTCCTGCCTGGTACTAAGTAGGGGTTCCTAATCAAGTGGGCTCTACTCAATACAGCGTAGATTTACCTAATAAAGTGGGTCCTTCCCGGTACCAGCCAGGTGTATCTAATAAAGTGGGCCCTACCTGGTACTAAGTAGGGATATCAAATTAAGAGAGTCCTATCCGGTACTTAGCAGTGGTACCTAATAAAGCAGGTCCTACCTAGTACTGTGTAGAGGTACCTCAAAAAGTGGCCACTGAGTGTAATTTGATAAACAGGAAATGTGGTTGGGGGCCACAAACACAGAGAGGAAATGGGGCACAAACACAGAGGTGGAACAAGGACGCAGCGGAATCCTGCCATTTGCAGTCAGTGTCCTTCAAAGTGTCTAGAACTCACCATCTAGCAAGAATTCAGAAACCCAAGATGATCTGAGACAGGATAGGACAGTCCTGTTTGAGATAGTTTGAGAAAGATATTTATAAACAAATGTCCCATAGTTCATTAAAGGCACCTTTCATTCATTGATCACCTTCTTATGTGCCAATAGCCTGAAATACTGTCCTGAGGGATATTATTAAACCACACAGAGGGAGGTCCCACCACTGCTGCATCCAAGCATGACTCAGTGTGTCTGTAGTATGTTAGTTGTTATCGAACCCAAAAGAAAGGAAGAGTAATTTTTTAAGTTAAAGATGCACAGTGTTTTATTTTGCTTGCGAGAACATTCCAGAGTAATGGCATACATGAGCAGGTCGCTCTTGCCTCAGTGGAAGGTGAGAGCCATGTCTCATGGAATCACATGTCTCTTTCTCGTTGAACGAAAGTGGACCACAGACGGCCTGCGGATACACCCTCCCTCGGACCAGCATGCATTGGAAGCACCTTCCATTCTGATTTGCATGAGCCCAGATCCAAAAGATAGAAAACATTTTAACAAAGAGAGGAAGAAGTAAAGCTCAATATAAAGCTGAGGAACGTCTAACCGTTCCTTATCTTGAAGAAGCATCTCACTTTTATAGTACTCGATAAAAACCATGTCTTCGACTTTAGGATACAATGTCTGTTCTTGTTTTAGGTTCATTCCAAGGACACATTTTAAGAAAAAGTAGGTATGACAATTTCCCTGCTCGGAACTTCTACAAAATAAACACATATTTAAGAAACCAAACATTTTAGGAAACTTTTGTTATGAGTTTTCATTTATTTGGATTTTCCTGGGGTGGAATCGGGGATCACTGATGGCTGCATTGCTGTTCTCCCGCTTACGTGCCTGCATGGGTTTGTGTGTGTCACTCACACCAAGATTATGGTCACAAATGTAATACAGATTTTTTTTTTAAAAATTGCACCATGTCTGTGAATGTTTAACTAGCCGTGTCAGAGCAGAAGAATGTCTGAAGTGCCCTGCAAAGGAAGCTCTGTTTCCTTTTCGCATTCAGGAAAGAGAAATCCGCACATTGTACTATAGCATGTACATATGAGTGACCCTTAGGAGCTGAAAAGCTAGAGGTGGGCGGCACCTTTTAAGCACACAGTCTATCAGCATCACTATACTAAAGAGCCGCTGCAGCGCGATCTGTGAGTTATTACACTAATCTGTCTTAGCTGCTAGAAAGGTGGTTTTCAGCCCAAGGCGTCTTGTTCTTCTCATGCGGGGAACCGATGCTCCTTGGAGTGTAAGAAGCCGGTCCTATCGCATAGATGTGCCCTCGAGAAACAGAGGACAAGGATCTACCCTAACCCTCCCACAGACGACTTTAACAGCAAGAGATACCAGAAACCGCCGTTTCAAACAGTAAATGAAGAAGGGCGTTTTATCAAGATGTGAATCACTGGCCAAGGATCTACAAGCAAACAAGCAGAGCCAGGAACAATGGCCGCATAGCAACAGCACCGTGAATCACACTCTGGAACGTGGCATGTGCCGACCTCGCCAAAAACCACACCGCAGAACGTAAGTGTGGTGGAAAGAGCCCCCGCCACCTCCCCCCCTCAGTGGCCCCACTCTCACAAGTACCTCAAAACATATTCAAAACACTCCCCTGGACACCAGCAAAGCCAGCTTGTTTGTGTGTTGTCCTGGAAGCCTGTCAGTAGAGTATCTGCCTGGGGACCAAGGCCCCTCCCTCCACCATTTAGGCTCTCCGTGGCCTGCAACCATCAACTAGCCTGACAACCTGATGACTCTGGGTAGTGTGGAAGATGCAGCCCACCTGCTGGGGGCTGAGAGGTCATGGGTGGTGCTAGCCCATCAGCCTGGTTGGTTTAGAGAAAGTCAGAAGGGGTGGTGTGTGTCTTAGTGGGTTATGAGGGCTGTACCGGTGATCAGAAGATCGACAGGTCAAATCCTAGGGTCAGCAAAGTGGTTTTACTGTTGTTCCCCTAAGCAAGGCACTGAACCTCCAACTCACCCTGTTTTCTCAACTGTACATCACTTTGTATACCATCTGCTACATAAATAAAAATAAGAGGGCCAAAGAGGGATGTACAGTAAAAAATAATCACAGGTCTCATTAAAAAAATGTTCATTTATTGTACTGCAATGTGCACACTGAAGAAACGCGCCAGTGTTTGCGATGGTGAGCAGCACAGTTGCAAGAAATGGCTCACAGTTCAAGGTCCACCTCACAGATCAATGCCAACCTGCTGTGTCTCTCTTCTGTCTTTTGTTCAATTTGGCCTCAGCAGGAATTTTGATATTAAAGTCCAAACTACTCCCAAATGAGGACTGTATACACAGGGAGCTTGTTGCTCCTGGACATATTGCCTGTTTCTAGGAATAGTGCTATTGCCAAACCCGAAGAGGGAAGTCACTTCGCCACTCAGAAATCTGGGAGCCGTTTACACCAAGGACGAAACGAATGAGTGAACGAACTAACTCCTGGTGGCATGAAACGAAGAGGGTTGGGCTTTGGGATACGGGAATACACATCATGCATTGGATAGTCCGAAAGGCACGGGCAATCCTGTTTACCTTCAGAGGTCTGGCCAGCTGATCTTGTGGTCATGTGATGTCAACACATGTAACAAAAGGGTCTGGGGGGGCTGGGGAGGGGTTACGGGGTGCAAGGGGAGGTTCTCCAGCTTGGTGAGGAGTCTTTTTTTCTCCAGGAGGTTGGCTAACAACATTTACTTTGAAAGAACGCCACGTATTGCGCTGGGTCGTTTATTTAAACCAGAAAGATCCAGAGTTAATGCGCACTTACATGAAATTACGCGACAGAGATTAAGAGTCAGGGAACAAAGAGCAAAGCGCATTTCCTCCAAGCCCCGCATATCCTCAGTGTCCCTGAGATTCACGCCATCCGAAATACCAGTTTAGAGAAAGCAAGCGCTTTCCAGCATGCTGAGTTATAATCTAAGAGGATAAATCGGCTTCATGCGGAGGTGTGGCACGCATGCCTTTTAAGATGCCGATCTCCTGTTTGTGTGCAGCTGGAAACCAGCAAACTTAATCACTACTGATGTACATGTACAGGCGAGCACACTCACCATTGCTCTCCCGGCGCTCCGGACCTCCGGTGGGCTCTGCCTCCACCCTGCGTCCGCAGGTCCCCAGCCCCTGCACCAGCTGCTCCAGCGGCAGGTCAGAGCCCGGCTCCGGATAGCAGCGCAAGCCGCTGGAGCAGCGCGGCGTGTAGACGCCGCAGAGTTCGCCGAGGCGCCGGGCGCACACGGGGCAGCAGCCGCAGCCTGGCTCCCGCACCACCTCTGCGCAGCTCCCAGTCAGCAGCGGGCACTCCGCCTGGCGCTCGGCGCTGCAGCTCGGGCACCGGAACACCACCTCCCCGGACAGGTCGGCCCGACGCACGGCCAGGCTCAGCATTAAGGCGTAGGCGACATGCATGGTCCAGATCATATCTGAGAAGCGCCGAAAGGGATCTCTGCAGGCTTCAGGTGGAAAAGCGCGACTGTGTGTGCAAACAGGTGAAGTGTGGAGAAAAGCAGCGGGGTCCAGCGACGGGCTGCAGGGTCCTACCATCAGTCATGTTTCCTTCCCATCCTTGCTGGCCAGACCTACTGTAATATGCGATGATGCTCGCGTAAGCTTCTGGGTTTAATGACGACCCCAGTTTCCCTTGGAGTGCAGTCGTGCTTTGAAATATTTACTATGAAGTTTCTGGCATAAAATAAGCACAGGCGTGTGAGGCTGGGTGATTTTTATCTATTCAATATCAAATCAAAATGTATTTATCAAATGCGCGACGGTGCAGTATAATTACGGCCTCTATAATAAATAAAAGTTAAGGATTAAAAGATTTAAAAAAACTAAATGATAAAAAGAGTAAGAAAAGTGTTTAAAAATTTGTCCAGTATTTGTTTTTGGGTTTGTCGTCGGGCGAAGTGCGTTTTTCCATCTGATAATACCTCAGTTAGAATGTATAGGACATTTATAATGCGGATGCCCCGCGACGTATAATGGGGCCACGTTCAGATGAATCTGTCGTAAGTTGAACAAATCGTAAGTCGAATATGAATGTGATATAATAAGTAAATGAATAGACAACTACCACCACGGAATAGGTAATCATTTGGTTAAACACAAAAACAATACGTTGTTAAACGCTATTTCAGATACTCTCACAATTGCAGCAGAAACTTAAAGCGTGGCAGAGTTAACGCAGCCATTGCCCGACAACAGTAGAAAGTATCGATCGGTATACCGGCACCCCGGGACCTGATTACAATTAAAAATCTGATGACTATCGAATGTTGATGACTATTGGGACATCTGTATTTGATTTAAAAGGAAAAGGGAATTCTGGTTTTGAGACAGAATTAAAAGCACACTGTAGAATCGAATGCATGAAAGATTTTAATGAAACGTGCCCTGCGATGGGTTGTCGCCCCATCCTGGGTTGTTCCCTGCCCTGCGCCCGTAGCTTCCAGGACAGGCTCTGGATCCAGGCGACCCAGCATAGTACAAGCGGGTATAGAAAGTAGATGAATGACAGTCTCCAGAAAACGAGTAACCATGGTGGAGTGTGAATCCCATGTCAGGTCAAACACATCTGAACTTCATAGCCAAGTAACAGCTACCAGCATTGCCAGCTACGACGGGCCCCCCCCCGACCTCCTCTACTCGCATGTGAAGGACCTCTGAACATATTAGCAGACACCTGCAGAAGGAAACTGCCCCTAAACATCATGGGAAAGGTTTACTTTCACTGCACACAGGGAGTTGGGGCCCTTAAATAAGACTTTTAATCCTAACAGGGAATCCCACATCTTTGGGCACCAACTCTACCGTGGTCAGGCATGCAGTAGCGGATAAGAGTGCATGGGAGTGGATCCAGTGTACGCTAGGAAATAAACTCATTACTTATTCTGTGCTGGAGTTGGTATGTACTGGTGCCGCATTTCAGAAGAGAGCCACCTAGAGGGCCACTATGAGTCAGCATTAGAAGGGCACCTGCGTCCGCTCAGTCCCTGGGGACACGTGCTACTATCCAGCACTCGGACGTGTTAAGACACTATAAGTAAGTCATGTGACTGGGTAAACACAAATTAAAATGTATTAACTGCTCCCACTCAGCCATTGTTTACTTGTATCCTGGCTTCACTGTGAGATGGCACATTTCTGTGATGGAAGGCAGGTAATTCATTTTCAGCATATCATAGATGATTTAAGCTTAATCGCTCTGTCCCTGTGTATTCCCCGGTTGTGCCCAGGTTGTAGCAGACAAATTACAGCGTGCAGGCTGCCGGAATCCTGAGCATTTACAAATGTGCAGACTCATAATGAACTCCCCTTACAAGCAGATTGGGCGTGAATGAGACTCCATTAAAGCTCAGCCAATTATGGCTCCCTGTCACCACAGAGCCGGCGCTGCACAGCGTCTGGGCCAGTGGTAAAGCACAAGCTTATCTTATTGTACCCAAGCGCGAATTGCAGCACTTTGGCAGAGATTTTGGAAAATTTCCAGATGAAACCATGCTTCCACCCACACTGAAAGAGACGCGATGGAAATGACAGAATCAGAATCATGCCTGTCCATTCCTAGATGTCAGTCCCACATGGAGCAAGTATTGGATAACTCAACTATAGCCAACAGCTGCTCATGCTGGGGTCACGGCACCCCGTGTGCTTCTGCAGAGCCTCCACAGAGGACTGCAGCATGTCTACGCTCCTCCTGGATGGTCCTGAAAATCCTGGAATAAACCAAGTTAAACATCATCATCAGGGTGAAGTAGAGTTCATGTTGAAACACACATTTCATTTCAATTATTGGTCTGATGAATGATCATGCCGGCAGAGTGGATTTTATATGGTGGATGGCAAGAATTCCTGACTTTAGGTGGAACTGTTGAATTTGGGCTGGATGGCCTTTCAGTTCCAACTTCAGATCTCCTGGGAATAATGTTTGCTGGTTCTCTGCCACCCATAACTGCCCCTTCAAGGCCTCATACTCACTCATAGCCAGGACCTTCATTTCGTTACATCTCCCCCTGGAGCTTTAGGGCCTCCTGTGAGATCAACATTAACCACAGGTCCAGGATCTCCTCCCTCCAGACCAGGACTGGGGCACCATGCTGGTGCCTCATGGCCTGGCTTGCTTCTTAAAGACTCTGAGATTCTGCTTTGAACAAGATCACCAGGGCTCCTGAAATCTCATGTATGGGTTCAGCTTTTGCCTGGTCTGTGCCTTCAGAGCTCTCTGTAATAAAGTCACTTTTCTCTGTACCTCTTCAAAAGTTCTGAGTTTCATATTCACCCATTCAGGAGTAAGACTAGCTTTTGTGGGAAACATCTGGCAGCAGCTAAAGGCCTTTGAGAACCAGGACTCTAGTCCCTCTGGGTTCTGATGCCCAGGACGCATCCTCCAGTGCTTCCATATCAAAGTGGCCTGCAGCACTGACCACGACCCTGGGAGGCTCAGTTTCGTTCCGGAGTTCCATGTACAGCTGATTCGCGGCTTCTGCCTGACAGATAACAGATGTGTGTCCACAAGGGTCTGCAAAGTGGTTCCAGACAGCCTGTATTTTCGTTCCAGAGCTAACGTTTCCTGAGAGAGGCACTGCATCACAGTGAAGTGGAAATGTTTACATGAAACCACCCACAGAAAATTTGTCTGGTTACAGCTCTATTAGCATCATATTTTGTTGTGTGTCGCTTAGCAGCTGGATGTGAACATTTGTAGGCGTTTAGTTTTACCCGAGGAAATTGGATTTGATCAGGGATCGGGCATTAAGTCAGTGCCAGTGCGTTTCCATTTTCCGTTACCTTACTGAGCCCAGGCGAGGGCGCTCAGGCGTTCATTTAGATAGGCAGGCGCTCAGCACACGGATTCAAACACGTGGCCCCCGTTTAGCTCAGACTGCTGCTTGAGACAGAGACAGAGCTGGAACGGCAGAGGAGGGGCCTGTGAGGAGCCGTGGATGAGGAGAGCCATAGCCTGCCAGGGCAGGCGTGGCAGGGTGGAGCTGTTTCAGGATCCACTAAGATCGATTTACATCGTACACAAATCTCATGGACATAAGTCTAACCATTTCCATCACTTCCAGATGCGATCAGAATGCACAAACATAAGGGGTTGTTAAAAAAAAAGGCGTGGCTTGCAAGTAGTTCACTTTTGGAAGTTAACCAAGCCCTCAGCCTTTTAGAAAACTGTGTCAGTCTCTGAACCACGGGTTGGGAACCCCTACATTAAGGAACCTTTACGCTCAGGCAGGGAAATGCTACATTGACTAAATTTTGGTCATGATGTGCTTCCAGTGTTAAAACATTAAACTGATATTGTTTTGCAACTCTGGTGTTAACATGCAGTTTCCTGACGCTCGCGATATTCTGAATGATGTACCTATGGCACAGCTATAGGGGGCAGTCTTTACACACCAGGCATCGCCGCTCTGTCTCCTTCCCTCAGAAGCTGCTACTGGCTTAATTTAGTAATTTAGTTGAATGTTTTTCTTAAGGAGCCTAAATGCCCCATCGAGCGGATAATGGATGGGTTACGTATAAATATTGGAATAGTGAAACGAACAAAGCTTACAGTTTTGGTCAACAGACATTATCAGCTGGGATCAGATGAAAACAAGGGAACTCAGAGACCTACAGGCACAGAGATCAGTACCGTAAGGCTGTTTCCTCTGAAACACAGACCAGTAGACCGGACTGGTGAATAACGCAGACCAGTTCAGCTATAAAACCCATCTGGAAAATTCCAGTAAAATTTCCAGTAGGGAAGGCACATGTTTAGATAATCAATTCCTTCAGTTGTCTGTGTGCGTGCGTGTGTGTGAGAAAGGGGGACGTAGCCAAACGAGCTGGCTCTCCAAAGCTGCCTTTGACCCTCCTGAAAGCACCCCCACAGGGAGAGCAGCGTGTTGGGAGGGCTCCCACAGATGCTGGCGGTCCTGCTGTGGGCAAAGCAGGGTCTGTCACCAGAATCACCCAGGTTAAGATCCTTTCTCAAGGGAACAGTACTGTTCCCCTGCTGGAGGGGCTTTTGGTTACCATTAACTATTGCGCGTAACCATAATATGACCAGCAAAGCATGTAACCACATACGCATTAACAGGTTGATTTATTTGCTATTGTATTCACTTTATTTTTTCGTTGGCAACAGGGGCTTTTGTCTCATCCAGTTAAACTATTTCTGATGGTGCCGGTCCAGGTTGTTAATGGTCCAAAGTTGCTTCAGTCCAGCTTTAATTACCATGGAATTACTAACTTACTGGAACAATGTCCCCTGGCTTATAGTGAAGATATTACTCTCCATCACTCTTACTGAACTGTATACTGTTCTCATACATTAATATTCTCTTTTACTTTTGCCTCATTAATCTAATATCTCATGGATTTCCATATTCCATTTGTCAACACAACAACATGGGCAGTGGACTGGGAAACACAGCTAAGTGAGCATCATCCAGTAATCCGCAGGGTTACCTCGTTTGCTGTGCTCTGCTGTGCTGTTACCAGGAGCAGCGTTAAAGCCACCCAGTGACCAGTGAAGTGCAGTAAGCAATGATCTTTCAGATGAGCCCAGCAGGCAGGTCATTAGCCAGCTCCTCCACAGTCAGAGAAGGGCTTCCTCCGTGGTCTGATATCCCAAAGCTTCCAATCATCTGGTTCCACTTGAGAGCAAAGCTTCCTTACAAAAACACACATCACACACCAATAAATGGCAGCCATTCCCACTGCCTCCTGTTACAGAAGGTTATATGGCTATAGGCTGCTGGGGGGTAAGTGTCTGCTGCTCTGATTGAATGGCTTTGCTTTCACCTCCTGCAGAGGGACGGGCAGTGGGGAGACACAGCCGAGGTGCTTTACCGTCTTGAGTAATAACTTGGACTCACACCAGTGGTAGCTGACTTTGTGTAGATCCCAGCCTGGTCCCGCCGCACCTGACCCAACCTAATGTGACCAGAACAAAGAAAGCCTTTTTATTTTTTCGACAGGGGCTTGAGCTCTCACCGTAGCTCGCATGTCTGCCGCCATGGCAACAACCCGCACCATCACTCAAGGCGTGCCGGGTCCTCGGCCAGCGACAGCCGGTCCACCTGAGGGGGGGCTTGGACTTGCGAAGGCCCCCCACCCCCCCGTCTCACGTTGTATTACCATAAGATATTCCTTAAGCCAAGGTGTGTTTCCTGCACCACCGCTATTTGCTTGACAACCCTACACTCAATCTATTCACTAAAACAAAACAGAAAAACTACGCAGCGCGATCAGCAGGACGAGAGTCTGACTGCAGCACTGATGGACCCACCTGTTCACCAACGTCAGGCTCGTATGAAGGACTACGGTGCTGTTCAAAGCTCACCATCAGCGATTCCACACCAAAGGACATGTTTGCTGCACTACTCTAAGGGACATGTTTGTTTGTTCCTTTACTGCACAAACACCCTATCAAATGTGATCCTGTTGCTGAGGGCAGGTATGGCTCCTCTGTGTTGCCAGCTCTGATAGTCAGGGATCCATGCAGTACATCCACAGCCCACGATCTCGCGTGACTTGCTCATGCAGTCAGTGTGGGTCCAGATCTCATTCATTCTGGTTCCTGAACAATCCCGTCATCCAGAAGGTACTAATTCATGTTCCACGTCCTGCAATTCAGCTGTAAAAATGGCGTCGCACTCATCCATCCAGTGTTTTCACCAAAGACCACACAGACCCCCTTATTCTGGTATAGTTTTTATATCACAGGGGTGTGCAGCTGGTCCTCAAAAGAGTTAACGTGTTTCTTTATTTAATGTCATTGTCAGTTGTAATGATTGTGAATGATTTCTTTTAGCGTCGATACCCAAAGAGCAAAGCACCTCAGACACATGGAACAAAAACAGCGTTAACGCCAGAAGGGGGCGCCATTGTGCATGACATATGCAGGTGTATGTCATCAAGCCTTCATGACCCATGTCTCGTATCAAGGTCACGTTTTAAAATGATTCTTCTGGCCCCATTTTAACACATGGCTGAATCCAGGAGCAAACCCTTCTCCATCCCGCCAGATGGGTGATTCATGCAGCTTGACCACAAATTCTGGTGGCGATGTCATTCTTTAATGTCTACATCCAAAACTTCCTACATCTTAATTTGTATGTACATTGTAAAATCTGTCATATAAAAAATACCTCCCTATTGTACATGCCAGTTTACTTCAGTGCTTTATCTGGTGGCTGGAAAGTGAGCCAACCTCCCCTCTGCCAGCAGGTGAACTGTGGTCAAATGTGCCTGCTGCCATAGTGACTTACTCACAACCTGGATAAACAGGTCATATGACACACAACCATCGGGTCTATCATCATGACGACCAAAGCCCACGCCAAACACAACAGCACGCTGACCAGTGGCTTTATGGCCTGGGTTTACAGTGACCGTCACGGTTGTCAGAGATCGCCCTCATTGCACATCGCCCAACGTCCCCACGATTTGTTTCCAGAGGATAAGAAAAACAGGAGGACATTAAGGTAAACAGACAGGGTAGAGAGTGGCCGGGACACACAGGGCCTCCTGGAGGCCCTGCTGACAACCTGGGATTCTTTGCGGACATCCAACCACAACAACAAAACAGCAATAATGACACCACCAAGAAACGAAGGCGCTCTCACACAAATCCCACAGACACACACGGTCCTCAGACAGGGTCATCGTCTGTTTGCACCACATTCAGAAAGTAACCTACAGGGCAATATACTGTATCACTACTTTGAACCTGGGTATTGCACAAGTGTCATTGATTGTTCTCCTCTAGAACTTATCATTCCTTCCATCCATTGGCCAGGGTTAGCATATTGCTTCTTCTGATTGCTGTGCTGTTCTCGCCTCTGCAGAGCACGTAGCTATACGGGCATGTGGAGTTCGTTGTATTCATCCCTGCCATCTTCGTCAAAGTTGGGGGAGTCCTCATCGGAGTCCAGCTGAAATCATCCATATACAGGGACTTAAAATGGTACAGGACCATCTAAAGTGCCGGTGTGTATGCAGGTTTTTGGGATAACCCTTAGGGCAGCTGTTCAAAACCAGGTGTGAGGACTCTTCAGCTAATCAGTCCTCTAATTAGTGATCTAATTAGGGAGCTGCAGTGAAAACCCACACACACAGTGGCCCTTTCTGGATAAGATTGATCACCCCTGCTCTAGTCTGAAGGTGCAGCAAGGCATCATGGGCCAGACCTGTTTCCATGGTTTCCTGGCAATGTGACAGAAAGCAAGAGGCTCCACCCACCGCTTTGAGCTCCCGCTCCTTGAATATCCGTGTCAGGACCAGGCGACGAAGTGGCACGGTTAGGATGAGGACAAACGGGAAGGCCAGGGATGCCACTGTCGACTTGACTACCCACAGCAGCACGATGCATGTGAGCTGGATGACCGTGAACATGTTCATTCGCCATGTTTTAACCTGCACATCATGACACAGAGGGATATGCACAGACTCTCACAGAGAAACTGCATGCAGGGAGGCTGCCATATTCACTCCTCCTAATCTACATGGTTCTGCATGACTCCTCTGATTAGGGGGCTTGCCCATGAAAATGGATTGGGCACCACCTAGTGGCTCTATTATGTACAACACTGTGTAATAAGGTTTGCTGTGTGCAGGTTGGGGACGGCACCTTGGTGACGTAGACATGGTCGGGGTGGTGCTTGGCCGGTGTGACCATCAACATGACACGCTCATACAGCTGGATCCCCGTCAGTGAGGTGACGCCCATGTACAGGAAGATGCCAAATATCACGGCCAGGGGGATGTGGCGTAGCACATCGGTCATGACGCCAGACATGCCTGAGAGAGAGCAGGAGGGACGGCCTATCAAAAGCTCACAGCTCTCAAGAAACTGGAACTACTCCCTGAAAGGCTGTAGAAAATGGCTAAATAACAGGGAAATGTTACACGCCTCAAGAGGACATCATCACAGACATAGGTGATGCTAAGCACATCATCCAACAAGCACTGAAGGGTCCCTTGCAGAATATAAATACATTTGACTGAAAGTAGACTTCATTCTGACTGATGGGTCAGACAGATCTGCTTTACTCATAATGAACATCAGATGCCACTATAGCAGAGGGGCAGCACCTACCCACGAGTACGGCCACGGCCATGCCGGTGAGCCTCTGCTCCTTGACCTCCTGGATGACAGGCCTCTCGCCAGGGGCTGTGGCAGTGCTCATGACCGTGAGGGCGTTGACGTGGGTGATGGAGCGGAGAGTGGCAGCCGTGAGCCAGGGCAGGCCGAAGAGTGGGCACAGCGCCCCCAGCAGGATAATCAGCAACAGATCCAAGTGGAAGCCTGAGCCCTTCACCAGGTGACGCTCTTTCTTACTCACAATCAGTCTGGGGGGGGGAGGTTAGGGGTCAGACCGGGCTGCGAGATGAACTTCTACAATCCTGAATTATGTTAATATTCTAAGTAGCTTCAGAGGTGCTAGAGAATGTAGTTTTTTCAGTATTTTAAATTGTTCTCTAGTGTCTACATGAAAGGTACGTGAATTTGGTTTGGTTGAAAAATACTCTGAAGCAGTTTTACAGGCATATTTACAACCCTATTATTTTGTCATAGAATGAAACAGGCTGTTTTCCCTTTATTGATGAGCTCATCGATATGTTGAGCTCTGCACTGATTGGCTGGTTTACACTGAGGCACTGCGATAGCTCACACAGAACCAACATCTCTACAGTCATGCTCCACATAACAATGTTTCGTTCATCGATGGGCCGTATATGTGATGGTGTTCCCATAACATTATAATAGAGTCTAGTCACATAGCATCAAAGCACACCGCATGACTCATGCGTTTGTCGTGAAGCTGGTGTAAACAAACCTACTGGGCTGCCAGTCGTGTAAAAGTATAGCACAAGCTATTATATACTGTACATAATCCTTGCTAATAATATACCGTACTTTGATTTTCATTTTAGAGTGTACTCTTTCTACCTTGCCACATGTAACTAATAGTCCCACTTCAGCCTAGGCACGTTAGCACAACCATAACTTTGTTTTCAGCATTGTAACAAGAACATTGAACTTGTTTTCCATTTCACTCAACAAATAGTTTTATGATGCTGTCTTTGTCATGCAAATTTTATCAAGAACTCCAAACAGCGAGCTGAGCTGCTCGTAAATGTGTTATTTGTAATGAATTTGTACTTCTGCTTTC
>JAAGVU020000001.1:52824971-52862472 GCA_011763525.2 Mormyrus iriodes
ATATATACTGCTCTGTTAGCTGTTATATACTCTAATATATACACTGCTCTGTTAGCTGTTATATACTCTAATATATATACTGCTCTGTTAGCTGTTATATACTCTAATATATATACTGCTCTGTTAGCTGTTATATACTCAGCAACCTCCAGCTTCAGACACTGCACTATATTTAACTGAGGCGACCTAAAAAAGAAACTTCTTTTCCATTTTCTGTCGTTTCCTGTTAGACTCCAGAGTGAGCTGTCCAGGCTCTCCGTGCATGTCTGCTGGGTCTGTTTACACACACACACACACACACACACACACACACACACACACACACACACACACACACGCACAGTGGCTACATCAGCAGGCAAATATACCCACTATCTAACTGTATTTAATTTGCCTCTCATTCCTCCCCTTGCAGATTTAAGTGCCTCAAATGCTGGATGATAAAAGTCCCTCAGCACAGGCCCTTTAACCAAATGCCTATTTGACTTTTGTTGATACTGTACTGTAGTGAATCAAAAACTTAACAGAAATTACCACCTGTGACTTTAAATTAACAACCTTGTGGTCACAGACACACCAGGTTCTGCCCAGAGCTAGTCTGACATATAAGATGACCACCTGAACAGATTTACCCACACATTAAAGTCCCTTTCCCTACGATGGCCACTGCTTCAATTTAAGCAAATTAAGAAGCACCTCCCAGGATGGCCAATAACATGCCGGCTTTCTCCTGGGCACCGCCCATCCCCACCTCATTGGCTGTTTCTGAGACAGGTCAGTGTCGGAGCTGTGGTGGGTCCAGCACTTCGAAAACTCTTCCCAGCCCTGCGTCCTCTGGTTATTCTGAAGCTGTGGATGAGTCAAGCCCTTTCTCTCTGCCAGACTGGTGCTGAGCCTCCTGCCTGACATTCTAACACTATGATGCCAAACATTCGGAACACCTCCGATAAGTTGCAAACAGCACTACTCCTGACCTTCTGGTCTGACCTTTCACAGATGATTCATGCACGTTCTCCATGCCGGCCCTCCCTCTGGAACCTGGCCAACCCTGAGCCACACGCATCCCTGAGCCGGTCTTCACCCTGGTGGCTCCACCCCTTTCATGTGTGGCCTGGCACAGCACTTTCCAGTACCTGCTGTAGAGTATGCTCTGAGGCCCGGCAGACTCTCCCAGTTACACGCCACTGGTCAAGTACTAGTTATGATTGGCCTGTCTGGCCTGAGAAGCTGTACCACCCTGCCTGAGGACCCGCTGACAGTCACTGATGGTGGCACGTCAGACTGACACCTCTCTCAGCTTGTGCCACTTTCCAGCAGCCTCAGGATTCTGGCCTGAGTGGTCAGTGGAAAGTCAGGAGGCAGACCTCTGCTGTCCGGCATGTTACCTGTTGCAGGTTGGTCAACACATCTGTCTCATTGGCATGGCCCCCTGCCGCCATGGGGACACGAGGTGAGAGCTGGGGGGGTGGGATTGGAGCAGAATCAGCCGTTCTCTTTCACGGTTGGGACTCCAGTCAACCTGTTGGGTGGCATAACCTGTGGGGAAGGGGGGGTTAGAGATGAGGGCAGGAGCCGAAGCTTCTGTACATCCCAGTGGGGTCAAGACTCGAGACTCAAGGCACAGCTGAACTTCACCTCCCAGCAGTGCCATTCCTACAGAAGTATCTGAGGACATATCTACTTAAGAAACCATCAAGAGGGCCATGGTAGAAAATCTACGATAACTATCCTAACTGGTCTGTATTACTCACCACTCTATCCAATTAGGAATTAACTATACCTCAACAGTACAACAGCATTACTGGCTCTTAATACAGACCAGTTGAGTGTCCAGAAACACATTTGAAACCAGCTGTTGTCCAGGACTTTGATAAAGAATTTCATGTAAGATTCTGTAGTCCCGACATACTAGCCTTATGCATAACACATAGAGATTGATGGGGCTATCACCTCAACAGTGGGGCATTACCCGGACCCTCATGGACCATGTAGCCAAACAGCTAGTGGAGGGGTGGCGTGTGGCTCAGCGGGATAGGATGCTGTACCCGTGATCAGAAGGTTGCTGGTTCTAATTCTAGGATCACACCCTTAACTCCATTTGCTCTAGGGATTGGCTGACCCTGTGATCACAAATGTGTGTCTGCTAGATAAAATAAATATGAATGAAGGTGGTGAGAACAGGACTGTGCTCTCTGGGATAGCAGAAGGTACTTTCCCAAATACTCAATAGGACATGAAGGGGGCTCTGAAACAGGCTGCCTGTTCCACAAGAAAAGGGTGCCTTCAAGGTGCTTTAAAGGTCAAATGTAAGGGCCTCCACTGAATATGCTATCTTTGTCCAGCTACAGCAGTAACTATAAATATCAGAGGCCCTCCCAGACTCAGACCTGTCCGCACTCCAGACAGACTGACATGATGCTCTCACCAGCTTCTGTTTGAGGAAAAACTCATGCAAAATGCAATACAATATTCATTTGCAAATCAAACCATGAATGCATAATTTTAAGTCCATATGCATTGCAAATGTATTTTTTCAGAAATGAAGGCATCGTATTCGCATTGTTCTGGCTTGGACCAGAACAAATCAGCATGGTAGATGTCACAAATTTCACTGTGACTCACATAGACCTGTGGTGAGACGGGCCAGCACCATTCACATCTTCACCATGTGCAATAATGAAGCGTGGCGAGGTCAGATCACAGGTGATGAACATAGCCACATGAGCCATCTCAAAGAAGCACAATAAACTGCCAGTTTACGTCAGGAGGGCAGAAAACATCAGGGACGTGTATGTCCTGAATGGTCACCCTCTGCATTGCCACTGTCATCAAAAGGGAACGTTACTTGTGAACGATACAACTAGTACGATTCTGTTTTTGTGATGTAGAAACATCTCCTTTTATGGCCTCTGCCGTTCCATGATGTTGCTGAGAGCTGCCCACACCAAACTGCCATTCCAAACTATATATAAGCAGTGACGGGTCACATAGAACCAGCAACCCCTGCCTTGTGCCACTAGGAACCCCAGTAATTCCGGTCAGATCCAAACAACAGACATTAAGGCTGATCGATACATCCGTGTCCAGCCTACAGTGTAGGCTAACAAGTCCCTCACCAAATATATAACTTTGACCCCTTTGATACTGACTGGGGGGGGCGGTACGGTGGTGCAGTGGTTAGCACTGTCACCTCACACCTCTGGGATCAGGGTTCACGTCTCCACCTGGGTTCCGTGTATGTGGAGTTTGCATGTTCTCCCCATGTCATCATGGGGTTTCCTCCAGATACTCCAGTTTCCCCCCACAGTCCAAAAGCATGCTGAGGTTTACTGGAGTTGCCAAATTGCCCATAGGCGTGCATGTGTGCATGACTGGTGTGTGAGTGTACCCTGCGATGGGTTGATGCCCCATCCTGGGTTATTCCCTGCCTTGCACACATAGCCGAGATAGGCTCTGGACCCCCCGTGAACCCGAATGGGATAAGTGGATACAGAAAATGGATGGATGGATGGATGGATGGATTTTGATTGGTCTGCTTGGTAAATATGGGGAAGGGACTCTGACTGCAGTGCTTCCATGCCCCCCCATGCCTCATTATGTTCACTGGTGTCACATACCATTGAACACTAATGCAGCAGTATAAACTGGTTTCTAGGCTACGTATTTGGTCACAGCGTAGGCTCAACACAGAAGTATAAATCATGCTTTAGGTGTGAGTATGTCTGTGACCTACAGGGGCAGTGTGAGAGCATAAGCAGTTTAGCCTATAAAAATGTGACATCAGGGATGCCTCATAGGTACCAGTCTGCCACTGCACAGTGCATTGCAGTCTTTGGCCTTGTGGTCTGCATGCAGTCAGAAGTTGACAGAGATGGGCATGACCTCTCCACAGCCGAATTCAGCCACTTTAGCCACGCTCACAGAAAGTGGCCTTCTATTCTGCGAGGACAGCGGCTGTCCAATGTGGGGCTGCTCTTCCTGTACAGGTAATATGCCCTTTGCTGGAGACAAAGAAAGCAAAACACAAAAAAGAAACACCTGATAGAGATACAGGTCCCTGGGAAAGCTTTCAGCCCCCGTCACACTTACTTAGACAGGAAACACCAATCAGCACTAGGGGGCAAATAAGCATGACTGTGGATCTGTGAAAACACACGGGGCTTCAACATGCGTTTGCCGGAGTCCGTCCCTGAGGCCAGACCTGGGGGAATTTTGGGGATGTCGTTTGGATTGTGATTAGCATTGCCATCCTCCCTTATAATCAGGATAGATTGTATCAAATGGGGGGGCAATAAGAGACGTTGGTGGGTCGCATCTTTGGCTTTAGTGGGGCTTGTGGAGTATTTGGTGGGGCATTGCCCCCCACGCCCCTGCCTAGAACCGGCCCTGCTTATAATACGGGATGATCCCGTATTGGAACATGCTGCGTCTCGTTATACGGGACGATGGCGGCAATCCGAATTGTGATCCCAGCCTGTGCACCGCCTGAACAGGACGGAAAAACACACGGTGAGACAGCGATTTTATATACATATGTTTCAGCTGATGTTGCGGGGCGTCCTCCGCTGGCGCTGGGGATGGTGCACGGAGCAATCTTGCATTTACAATAAGACTGATTCACCACCGGAGAAATGAGAAGAGCTTGTTTTGTACTGATCAGGTTAATGTTAATGCAACGCAAGTTTTAAACTTGCACAGTCGGAGGCCGACGGTCTGGAGCTGTCATGTGAGCGGCGGACGCCCCCAGCATAAGTTACCGAGTGTTAAATTAACACTGTCGATTCGGCCCTTAAAGTAGCATGCTTTGTTTCCGAGCATGGCAAATATCTGTAGTTTTTTAGGCTATTAAATAATGATACAATAAAATAAAATAAAACAATAATAAATTATTTCCATCTAACGTGTAAATTAGTACATTTAAAAAACGAATTATATGATTTAGTATTTCTCAGTTCGGTGTTATAGGCCCCTTTCAAGTTACCTGTTGTTATTCTTAATAATAGTTTTATTTTTGTCTGCTGAAGTGTTAATAAGCCGCGTTGATTCCAGTCTATTTAAGACAATACAGAATAACACGTTTCCAACAATTAACCGTTGAGCAAAAGGTGTTTACGTGTGCATACAAAAAATGAGCATTTTGTGAATGTATACTATAGATGCCGTAAGTAGCCTGATTTTGTCCTTGAGCAATAATAAATTGAGAGAGGGAGACGGGAGTTATTCAATACTTGATGGGTTGTATTAAATATCCGCACACGGACCATCGACGTTGTGAGCATCTCCCATCATATAACCCAGATTCGAGCCATGGGCTCCTCCTGGGGACCACCCTCCCAAAAGCATTGCGCTGGCCTGTCATTCAGCGTTTACGCTTCTTTGTGCCATGCATATCAATAAATAAAAAGTCAGTGTCATGAGAGTCGTGCCGCCGTAGGTCAATAATTTCTCCAAGATCAGACGCGCATCCTCCAGCTGCGACGCGCCGCGATTGCCGGGGAATTAGAGGAAAAGACGCCGGGCGGCGCAAAGCCGCAATCGGCTCACAGTCACCTGCCCGGGATCCCACATGCACCCCGCAGACAGCGCTCCAAGCGCGGCCGTGGCTCCGGGAGAAGGTCCCCTCGCATCCCTGGCGCTGCGCTCTAAGCCCTCTCCGCTGGAGGGGGTGTCATTCGCGCGTATAGCTGCTCCGCCGTCCCGATATGCGCGTAAAGGGATCTTGCGAGGGGGGGGGTCCTTCCTTATTCTGATAACCGTGTCAATGGCATCCCGTTTAAGGAGCAGCCTGCCTCCGGCTAGGGACAGCTTTTTGCTCGCCTACCTGTGCGCTGGGAGAGGCTGTCGCGACGGGACGGGTCCGAAGGCGGGCGGCGAGGTGCGGCGAGGTGCGGGGCGCTGCGGGCAGGGGAGCGCACGGAGCGCAGCGGCCGCCACCCTCCCGGACCCGCGGACACGTGATGCTCGGGATAACGCACGGCTTTCGTGGGAGTGTGTGTCTGTTCGGTGCTCTTAAATGGGGGGGGGGGGGGGATCAGAAATAAAGCCAGTTGTACAAGTGTCCCCCATTAAAGGGGATCTTTCATTCAAATATTGCCTTTAAAAATAGTCAAACGTATAAGAATGCTTAGAGCATTAAGTTACTGGATGTCTATACAAAAATGAGTGAGGAATAAGGTTATTGTTTTAGGTGCGACAATGTAACCATGCAGACAGCGGATGCTCAGCCAGCGTTATATATATATATATATATATATATATATATATATATAATCTAGATATCTGTCTGCAGATATGACTGACGCTGGTAACATCACAAGGAATGTGTGGCACTGTCACTGCCTGCACTTTTTTATTTTAATTAAGGGCGAATTATTGCGCATACACGTGAACATATGACAGTAGTCCATGTTCGCTTCTTTGTTGTAAAACATTGAGTTGGTGTCCATTTAGCTTTACACGTTTCTTAGAATCAATGCAAAATATAATTAATGTGTGGAGCGTAGTATATACTACTGCTATGCCTACAAGGCCAGGAAATTTGTATGCTGAAAGAGAAATATGAAAAGGAATGGCAGAAATTTTACTCTGAATGGGTCTCTGGTTCAACATAAGAATCGAGTGGCACACACTGCGCCCTTTTGTGTCCTCTGCGGCCGCCGTAGGGTGAGGCGCTAACTGATCACGTGATTATCAGTGCAATACATGTCGATAGTAGGAAAAAGACATGTGATGTCACCGAGTTATGGAGCCTGTCTTTAAAGTGCCAGCTTAGGAGCGCTGGGAACCTGCGGATTGTACTGTTTTCCTGCCGAGACTGCTGCCGTATGAAGGCGTGAAAGGTGCCCGTTTGCATGGCCGTTTGCTGTGTGGCTGTCGATGGTCGGGCTGCTCTATGTGTCATTGTTGTCTGCGCAACTTGGTGCCTCCTGATGCTTAATCTCACTTCATTTCCTCACGCATTAAACTTCCCTGTGTTCGGTATCGCATGTAGTGTTAAGCGTCTTGTGAACGTTGTCGGAGGTTGCTCCACCCAAACGTTTGCCATGCAGGCTGCTGGTAGGGTTGCGTTCCTTGCAAAACAATTGTCTTGTAATCCCTCTTGTCATGTGTGCTGTTAAAAGACGCTTTCTGTCTGTTCACCCAGTGCGTAACATCTAATTATCCGTTGTGGAAGTGGGGACGCCAGGAAGCTTCCTTTGCGAAACTGGTTTATGTATTTTGATTCTTTTTAAATGTATGACAAAGCGAGTTATTCCGGCTGTATATGCATTCCTTCATGATGCTTAAATTCCTAACTGGTGTGATTTATCGGGTGCCATCATTTTTGCTGTCTAAGTAGTTTTAAGTCAGAGTTTGCTACTTTGTGAAGAGTGAAACATTGTGGTCAACACGAGTGAGGAAGTCAAATTGTACATCAGCTTTGGAGGAGATTAAACTGAACAGACATTAGTAGCTTTGAGTTGCAGTATTTTATGTACAGTATGCTGTTAGTTTGGCTTTTCAAAGCAGTACTGAGAGAACTCAGCAGATTTAGCTTGTAAAACTTTACATTGCATTACTCTGGTGTGTATACGTTGGTTGTACTTGTTGTACATCAAATTCTGTAGCTACAGCCTTTCTTAAAAAAATAAAGATTTTTTTAATTCAGATCTTTGTCTGATGCAAGGTCGTGAGAAATTAACTTTACGCTTTGTCACTGTCCATCAGTCTGAAATACATAATTGAAACCTTTCTTTACTGTATCAAAATTTGCGTGGTGAACTTTAAACATATCATTATGTTAAAACTTAACCGAGCAGATCCTGCTGAATACGTCTTTAATGTCCTGTTTAGTTATATTCTCCTTTTTTTCTTTCTTTGCGTTTGTACCAATACAGTGTACCTGTTGGATAGTTCACTTAATTTCGAGATGGTGTCAGCGCTGTGAATGTGAACGCTTTGTCTTCCTTTACAGGATGTCAGCTCCTCCTTGTGGCGAGGCCACACTTGTGCAGAGTCTGGCGACGCTGCTGAGGAACTCCGGTAACTCTTCACGTGCTTTACACCTTTTGTTTTTCTTGTATTCGTTGCCTTTTCATCAGTAACACTCATGACCTGGCATGTGGGTGTCATTGGTGTGGATTGGTGGGTGGGCATGTGTGTGATGTTACAGGTTAAAGGTTCTCAGAAAGTGCCACGTAGGACCTATGAACAACCTGCTTTTACTTTTGTGTGTGTTCCCCCGCCCCCCCCCCACCCCCGGTGTCCCTGTCACCAAGGCGACTCGGTGCTGGATGGCACCAGCACACTGACACTGAAAGGGACCCACCTGCAGCAGCTGACACGCCTCTTTGAGCGTTACTTGCTGTCACGGACACACCAGCACGGCTTCCTGGCCCTGCCCTCACACCCGGCTGACACGTCCTCCCTGCTGCAGCTGCAGCTCCTCTTCGACATCCTCCAAAAGACAGTTTCCCTCAAGGTACGAGCAGATACGCCAAAGTGTTAAACCAAGCATCGGATATCCTTAACCTGCTTCTAGAAGCATCTTAGCTAACTTGCATGTCTGTGCACATCTGCCTGTTTCTGCAGATGTATATTTTAGTAAAACGATGCAGTTTCTCTGCTCTAAGGTACACTAGCTTCTGCAGTTTGTGAAAACTGTACAAGCAGTAAAACAATGAAGATGTATATCGTCACAGACTCCTGGCTGGTGGCAGTGGGTACCTGCTTTTGGCAGTGTCTGCAAATGTGTTCACCATTGCTTTTTATGTGGTTTGATGGGAATAGTGGTTTTTGGATAATCGCCCCATCAGTGGGGGTGTTTGACTCTCTCTTTCTCCTCTGTCTTCTCCCTGGCCTCAATGCAGCTGATCCACCCTCCTGGCTCTAGGCTGCAGTCTGTGGTGAAGATCTTCCCTTTCAAGTCTCTCAAGTGCCTGGAGGTGGGACCTTAGGCCAGCTGTGGGTGTTAAAAGCACTGGGTTTTGCTCTGTGCCTGGTTGCCATCTCTAATATCAAAATCGGCTGTATTGTTGGCTTTATGTGAAAGGCCAGTTTCAGGTGCCTGTAGGTGTGGAGGCTGGGATGCATCCATTGGGTGTAGCCTAATAGCTGTTTGTGTGCCTGCAAGTGTGTGTGTTTGTGTGTGCAACTGCACTCTTACACAGTGCATGTCTGATATCCCAGCTGAAGCGTGTGCCTCCACACAGTCTGGAGGGCCTAAGAGCAGTCTACTCCCAGCTGGAAGTGTTCATCTGCTCGAAGAGCATCAGCTCCCTGGAGGTAGGTCCCCACAGGGCATGTAGAAGGCCCTCGCAGCTACTGATAATTTAACATGGCCTCGGCAGTGGTGAAACCTTCACTGTCGTCATCGTTAGTGTAACACGACCAGCCTCTGTTCTATCAGAGGATGCTTTGGAGGTCAGCCGATACTTCATCTGTTAGCCAGGCGGATCCTCCATTTGACTGCAGCACCCATTGCTGGCCTGACGGAGCTATATTCTGCTGCTGATAATGTTCTCATGTGTCTGTGTCTGTGTCCATGTGTATGTCTGTGTCCCTAGGAGCTCCTCTCCCTCTGTGGAGGGGACCTCAGCTCTGCTATGCCGTGGTTGGAGCTGCACACCCTCAACTTCAGCTACAACTCCATTGTAAGCCTCGATGAATCTCTGGTAAGAGCACCCCCCCACCCCTACCCGGTCACTGCGTGTTCTTGAGCATCTGTTCGAATCCCATCTCTGCCTTGCCGGCCTCGTGGTGGCTCTGAGCCGCAAGCTGCTACTGGATCATCCTCAATGCCACTGCGTGATGTGATGTCTTCATCTCGCTCTGCTATGCCGTCCACAGAGTTTACTCAATGTCCTTAAGTCTCTGGACCTGAGTCACAACAAGATCCAGGACTGCAGCGAGTTCCTCCTGGTAAGCTTTGTAAAGTGTTTCTGATAAATAGACGAGTGATAATGACAGTGATGTCAGCATGGCGTTCCTGTGAAAACTCCACCCACTGTCAGCTTCTGGGCCATGTGAGTCAGGAACCGGCTGCTGTTGCAGACCCCTGTGAAATGCACACAATGCTCTGATAGGCAGCCCCTGATGTCACACTGTGACACGTGAAAATGAATATTATTTGAAACGACGTAAGTAATTTTTCTGTGTTTTCTTGATATAAAAGGTGACTGTACCTTCCTGAGATTCGAATAACAAATTCTCAGTTAGCCACACTGCCACCTGCTGGTAGGAATCCGAATTTTTCTTCTTGCGTGTTCATGGCTCTCCTATATTCTGCAGCCTCTCAGTGAACTGGAGCACCTGAACCTGGGATACAACTTCCTGCAGAGGACGCCCTTGTTGGGTCTGGGTGGCCGTGCCCGGCTCGTCACACTCATTCTCAGGAACAATGAGTTGGAGACTATCAATGGTGAGGCCCCAGAACTACCACCAGGGGGAGCCACCGTGTCAGTATCACCACAGGTGGCCACGCCTCCTTGCACTTCAGGCTCTCTGTTGCTCTTTCCCCTGCGTTTTCCCGCTTTCATCATCTCTCCAGACCTCTCTGGCTTTATTCCACCTGGTGAAGCCACATCCCCCAGAATCCATCCATCCATCCATCCATGTAACTCTGTCTGCAGGGGTGGAGCAGCTCTCTAGCCTGCAGCATCTGGACCTGGCCTACAATCTGCTGCTGGAGCACTCCCAGCTCGCACCCTTGTCACTCCTGCACTGCCTCAGCACGGTGAGCCCCCTGCTGGCAGTACTTCAGCTGCAGGCTTTACCTTTTGTTTACATACTGGCACACGCACATATGATAGTGTTGTGATTAACTGTCTGTATAGTGCGCCTTTCCTTTTCCCCACTGGTTGATAAGAGGCTCCCTAACCAGACACTGCTGATTGCCTACCTCAGCTCCAGCTGGAGGGGAACCCTCTCTACTTCCACAGAAGCCACAGGACCAACACGGTGAAGCACCTCTCCCCAAAGGCGGCCCTGCGCAAGGTAAGAGCCCGTCTCTGCTGTCAGATCTCTGCCTTTCACATTCCAGGCCAGCAGGGGGCATAGCAGATAAGGAAGTGGGCAGAGTCAGGTGCCCAGAATGAAACTTTGAACACTGGGTGAAGTAATTTGTCCCTAGTCAGTTCACTGTTTGGCCTCTACTTGTGGTGTTTAAGCTCTTTAAAAGTCTGACATTCAATCATTGAAATACTGACCATGTGTTCTGACTTGGCCAGGGAGGTACAGGGGGTACTCTTTCAGCAGACGGGTATGTGTTGGAATGTGGTTGGCAGGTCCCTTGAAGTTGCCTTGACATATGATGATAACAGATCCTCCATCTCCTCTGCAGCTCAAACTGGACGGCAGCCTCCTGACGTCCTCTGAGCTGGCTGTGAGTATTGGGGGTGGGGCTTTGCTCTGAGATCCGCATTGACACCTCATTGGCTCCAACACTCAAGAGTCATTCTTCTTTTAAGGTTCTGCCCAAGTCAGGGCAGTTGATTGGACGACTGGGGCAGATCACGCCTCCAGTTTCCATAGTTCCCGAGCGGGGGGCCATAGAAGTATCCAGCGGAGGTGGGGACATGAGTGACAGTCTCTCCATGAGTGAACCAGGGGTGACACTGTTACCAAAGAAGAAATCCAGGGTGAGCCCCCCCCACGCCGTGTCAGAGCTGCCATCTCCCGTCGGCTCCCTCGTACTTGGTGCTTAGGGGCCAGTTCTTCTCTCACAGAACAGGGTGCGTGTGAGGAGAGCCAGCATCTCTGAGCCAAGTGACACAGACCATGAGTCCAAAGCCATGGCCATCCAGCAGGGTGAGTAGTACTTCCGATGGCCAGTAGGTGGCTTAGTGATCAAATGTCTGCAGCTTCAGCAGAACTTCGGCCCTGATAAGCTTTTAGGCATCACAGCTAGTTGGACAAATCCTGCAGTAATGGTGTGGAGACTGTGTTTCATATCCCAGACATCGTGCTCCACCACCAGAAGGAAATTGAGAGGATGGATGTGTTCCGTGAACAGCTGGGTGAAGACTGGCTGCGCTATCAGCACCACCTAGAGGTGGTGCCAGTGAGACGGGCAGATCCAGCCTCCGGGCTGCTGGCTGCCAATGGTCACTGTGTCCCCACCTCTACCTGCTTCATGGGCCACCCTGTAGCCCCATCTGAGAGTCTCCCAGCCCCCCTGCTCCTTCCCGAGCACAGAGAAACTGGGTCTGACCCGGAGACAGAGTCCACGCTGCAGTGGCCTGGCTGCAGCCCTGGGGATGAGGAGTCCACCCTGGAGACTAGCCTGGGGGCCCCGACAGACACAGCCATCGAGGCTGCTCCTGAGGAGGAGGAGCTTGGAGGTGAGGGCTTGCCTCCCTGTGAGACATGCAGAGCAGTGACTGTGCTCCCCGCTGAAGGCACCCTGAAGAATGAGAGGCTCACAGGTGCCCTTATGTTTGAGTTTAACCTCAACCTCTTCCTCAGTGGACCAGTGTCTTCCCCTGCTGGTTGGCGTGATCCTGGACCCAGCAGAGGAGGCTGAGAGGAGGGCACCCTGTCCACTGTTCCTGCGGGTTAAACCGGGTCACATGCTCGAGGTGGATATGAACAGTGGAGCCATTCTGGTCCAGCTGGAGCTAGACAGCCTGAGGGAGGTCACCACCTCCCAGGTCATGTGGGTAGACAAGGTCAGAGGTCACGCTGCTCTTATCCTGTGCGATAAACATCATGTCCCTGTAGTAGGTAATAAACACCCCTCCTCCCCCCGTCTCCCCACTAGCTAGGAGAGCGTATGCTGCCCTCACTACACCTGTACTTCAGTTACATCAGCCGTGCACGCCGTAAACGGCAGTATGTGTTGCTGGATGACGACCCCCAGGTGGCGCTACAGGTAAGGTCCGTGTACTCTGACTGAAGGTCAGACATCTTGTTGGAGAGTGATCTGTTTCTCACCTGCCCCCACCCCCTAATGAACTTCATCTGGAGTGAGTTTGTACAGCTTCAGAGATTTCCATAAGGAAATGTGAAAGGTTTTGCTTGCCTTGTTTGCAAAATTGTGTCCAGACCCATAATGAAAGCCTTGGCCTGTTGGGTCATGTCTTGCCCTGGTTTCACCTGGCGCTCCTTTAAGCTCACACCCTGACCCCCATACAGGCGCTGGTCGACATACTATCGCGTATTGCTGAGGACAACAGGCGCCAGGCGGCAGGACGGGCGCAGGGAACCCCCCTGCAGTGCCTGAGGTGTCAAGCTGAGTTCCTCCATCGGGGAAATCACCAGGACCAGGAGCTTGAACATGGGGAAGCTGGACAGGAGTCAGCCGGTGAGGGGGCAGGGCCAGGGAGAGACGGGGGTACTGGCAGCAGACGGAGGGGTGGAGAGTGTCAGGGAATGTGCTCCTGATGAATAAACACTTAAAAACCCACAAATCCCATGTGGTCCAGCCCAGTCTGTCCATTCAGACAGGCGTTAACTGTATGGTTGGGTTCCTCTGTTAAAGTGCCAAAGATGCTACTTTCCTGATCGGCCACCAGAGGGCACCACTGTTTCCCTTACCTACCTTTGGATGACTGGCAATGCTAAGTGAATGGCTCCCTAACCACTGTCCGTATATGGTCATGAAGGCTGATCCTCTCCTGAAACACGCCCTCTCTTGGTTTTTCCTGTAATCTAAACCGTTCAAATTGATTTTAAGTTGTTTTCAGTCGTTCAGCACGGAAGTGGAAACTGTGATTTGTGGTCTAACGTATAGTAACACGAGTTGCCTTCACGTGACGGCAAAACAGGAATGTCTGGCACAATCTCACATCCCAGCACAGATCCAGGCCCGACAAGCCCAGACATGGCCCCTGATTGGTGGTTCTGGGAAGAATCTGAATCAGTCACGCTGTAATCTGGGGACAGGTGGCTTCTGGAACAGCCTGACTGACATTGTGTGTGCATGTGTGGCTGTGTAATCACACGGTACTGTGCTTTGGCAGGCCGTGTTTAGAGAGCTCATCTTTCCTTCTAAAAACAGCCCCTTTCTATCAGACAAGAAACAAAACTATGGGAAGGTAACTCCTGGGATTTGAACCAGACACCTTCTGGCCTTGATGTAGTGTTTACTCCCCAAAGGAGACGCCTTGGCCTGCCCAGAATGTGGCAGCGATCACGTGGTGCAGCGAGGTGTTTGGCAGGGGCCATCCACCAGCACCCCTGGCCCGTGCCTGAGCGAAGCGGGTGCTGCTGTCCCAAGCTTCACCTTCGAGGACGGGGCCGTCGCCCCCAGCACCCTGGTAATGCTGCCCAGCTCTTCCTTTCAGGATGTTAGTCATGTGAGGGTGACCACTGAGGATTTAAAGGTTTATTTTTAGCAGTTTAAAGGAATAAAGAGGTGGTTGGTGGGGGGGGTTGAGGCCCCCCATGGCTGCCCCAATTGACTAGCTATCTGTCTCAATGCCTGCAGGAACCCAACACCATAGCCCTCAGCAGCCCCAGCCCCCTGGGCAAAACGCAGGAGCGAATGGCAGAGGAGGCATCTCAGCTCACTGAGACATTCCTCACTGCCAGGAGCAGTGCCTCCTGTCTGGGCTCAGAAGGACTACAGGCCTTCCACACCCCAAACGGTTCACACGCGGCAGTGGCCCCATCCCCAGGCCAGGGCACAGAAGTGGACTTCGCGACCAGCTGGAGTTACAGCTACAGCACGCCCCGGGTCGTGCCAAACGCCACCCCTCCCGCTGAGGGGTCCAGCCCAGGTTGGCTCACCAAGAGTGAGGGTGTCTGTGTCTGGATAGTGGGGACTTCTGATCACCCCCCCATCCCCAAACCATGGATTAAGATGTTAACTGGTTTTCACTGAAACAAGAAGAAACAGTCAAAGTTAACTTTTACCCCAAAGGGGTGGAATGAGGCCCATTCCCCACTGTGCCCTGCACACCTTGGGGGGGCTTATACCCCCACTGATCTCCTGTGTCACCTGGGTGTTTTGGTGCCATGCCGTCAGTCGGTCCAACTGCTCCTGTTACCCTGAGTGGTGCTTTGGGCCCCCCCAAAGGTGGTTTCACAGCCCATCCTCAGTGGCCCCTCTGATGTGGTCTGCCCATCTTTAATTGGGCAGAGGGCCCCTCCTCGCTCTGACATGGCTGGTCCTCTTTAATTTGGCAACTGTTTTGCCACTGAGAAGGGCTGGGACCCAGCGACCCTGTGGTGCCTTCACCCTGCGTCATGCTGCACAGTCTGCCAGGGGTTCACGCCCTTGCCTGTCCGGGGATTTTCCAAACTTGTCTAAATAAACTTGTTTCCCTCGTTTCTCCGCTCTGTGGCAGAGTTTTTTTTTAGACTGCAAATTAACCGTCAGTAAAGTCTGTAAAAATATTACTGCCCGACATTTTAGTGCCACTTTTGCTCGTTAATTCGTGTTTGCCGCCATCAAGCTCTTTTTTAAATGGAGGCAGTAAGATTTGTGGTGTGTGAGAGACGGAGTCACACCGGCGGTCTGCTCCATATTAAGGCCCTGTGCCGGTCCAGCCGGCCAGAGTCACTGATTAAGGCACAAATGGCTCCCTTAGGAGAGGAGTGTATTAGGAGTAACCTGCCCATGTCGGTGGCTTCTGACTAATCTCCTCCTTGCTCCCCATCCCCCAGCCCAGTTTGATCTGCTCTCTGAGGACTTTGAGGCTGTGGATCACCGGTTGAAGCTCTACCTGGACATGGAGGTGTTTGAGGAGGACTCAGAGGAGCTTCGCTGTTTCCTCAAGGCAAGACAGTATCGGCGTGGCGTGGGGGTGGCGTGGGGGTGGTGTGGGGGTGGCTCCTCAACCACTGTGCCCACGAACATCCAGAATGATTCACCATTCCCACCATTTATACAGGAAGATCTTTAATCAGGGCAGTTCTTTGGACCCAACACTATAGTCCCTTCTGGGATTTCACTAGTATATCCTTAACCATTGTGCCACTAGCTAGTTCCCTACTGCCACCTGCTGGTCGGCCCATGGGTAACACCTATGTCTATTTTTATTTACTGCATATTTTCTTTTCTGTTTAAATATCAGTTAATTAGTCAAAACTGTCATTTTTCAAGCTACAGTAACAGGTCCCTCCTAGGCTGTAATCAATGCTCTGTTATCTAGTTCTCGTTCTAGTTTCAGTTAACCATAGTGGCTGCTACTCGCATCTGGCTCCTCTTGAGTTTACCTGGTCCCCCCCTCCCCCACCAACCCCCCCAGATGTCAGTGGTAAGGTCCGGCCAGGCCCAGGAGTTTGCGTCCCTCTTGGTGGTGTCGGACCAGCGTTTCTACTTCCTGGAGATCACCTCGGAAACGCAGTGAGTCTCGCTGCCTTCCGGACATGGAACCGCGAGGAGTGCTGGCGAGCTGGGGGGGGGGTCCCGTGATCACTATAACGCTGCGCCCGCAAAGTTCCTGGATGAAGATGGAGACCCAGTTAAATCTGCGAGGCGGAAACCTGCTGCTCACCTGCTGTGGTTTGTCGCGTGTCGAAACACGTCCCCTAATCTGGCTCGGCTGGAAGGTGACGAGTCTGACCTTTCTGGCTCAGAGCTGCTTTTGCATGTCAGCAAGTTTGCTGTTTAACAAAGTATAAAACTGTAAGCGATCACTCAGCCGTGTGTCGAAACACGTTCATGTTCGGTCGCATGTCGAAACAGCCCCCACTTTCACAACGTTTGTGCAGCCTTTGCATTCCGCTTCCTCTTCCTGCTTATTCATAACTTTTAAAGACGCTTTTCTGTCATTTCTGCCATCAGTGGCCCCCTCCTTGGGGATCTCCTGTCTGTCTACTACCCTGCCTGATTGTCTACCTGTCTGTAGCCATTTTCGAAACGATGTCCTGCATACTGCATACTATAACCAGTATATATTACGTACTATTATTCAGTGTAGTATCCAGAATGCCAGCTGTACTAGTTTTCTAGCATGCTACATTGTCACATGACCTACCCACGAACTTTTTAATTACCACAGAACACCACTTTAACACAGACAATGTACACTGCACAGAAATGTCTTACCTTTCATTGGGACACATTCACAATGAGGCACGGATGACAGGGACGAGAGAAGCTTCCGTGTGAGACGATTTCGGCTTGATCTGTCAATATCAGTCAGACGTGAGAGAGGGAGAGTAAATGTTAGCTTAGCTAAAGCGTCACGTCTGTTGAGCCCCGTCTGCCTTGGAAGGACACGTCCATAATTGAGATGTGTAATCATTTATATAACCGAATAGAATTACAAAGGCAATCAAGTGAAACACAATAAACACAAATTGCTAAATAATGTGATATTTTAATGAATACAATCATCATTTGTTTCAAATGTCGATGTTACTCTCCAGCCAGGCTGTGATCTGCGGTCTCCCTCCTACGCCTCCGTATCCAGTCTTACAGGTCCTTCCATATCCAAGTCAAACGCCACTCGTGGGCCTCAATAAACCTCCTTCATCGGGAGACGCCGCTGTGACTATCAGCCCCAAACCAGGCGAAGCTCATCCTGACCCCTGTCCCCGCCCTTTTGCAGAGGCCAGCCGTCCGATTGGCTGAGGAAGAGGGAGTGCCACCGTGTGGCTGACCTCTGCTACCTCGAGGTGGGCCTGGGCTCTCAGAGCTTGCACATGCAGTTCGAGGATGGAGGTGCTGCATCCTACACTCTGCTGGTGCGCCATAATGCACGCTGCAAGCACTTCTTCAACCTCCTCACAGGTATGCTGGAGAGTCTCCCACGAGGGCTGAGAGCCCGTTACCAATTTAACCCTTTCTTTCACCGGTATGGTACATTTGCGCAAGCCCCCCCCCCATCTTCTTTCCAGGCGTGCCTCGGCTGCCCCTTGCAGCTCTGTCTGTTCTGGCTTGCCCCCGCAACGTGCTTGGGCACACCCTAATCACCCTGGGATCCTCCCGCCCCTTGGTGCAGCTCTGACCCCCAGACCACAGTGGGCTTGGCCTAGCCGGGGTGCTGTGCCACTGCGAGGGTGTGGGGTCTCGGCAGGTTATGGTTTTTATGGCCTCTCTCTCCCTCCAGGATCAAACTGTTCTGGGCAGTGGCTCAGGCCCGCCGTCTGGTCTGTGGGACGCAGAGGGCCGGCGGAGTCCTGTAACCAGGCTGCCCTGGATGAGCTGCCTTCCGGCCAGTTTTGGATCCACTTTTGTTCGTAACGGATTTGAGGCCCTTGGCTCCCTGTTCCCCACCGCAGAATGTTTTCCTCCAGCAGAGCGATGTCTGGGGAGCGCAGCTGGTCCTGCCTCTCAGCGCTTGACACAAATATCCACTGGGCTTTTGTGCCATCAAAGTTTGCTGCGTGCCACAAACAGTGCGCTCTGCTCTGTGTCGGGGCGCATCTTGGATGCCAGCTGTGTCTCGCCTGGTGCCATCTTTGACCCTAGGATCTGTTTTGTAGCCTTGAATGAGCGTATTTACGCATCTCTGTTATTATTGAGAGACTGCTGCATGTTTGTTCCTGGGAGGAACCGGCGGTCACATCATCGTAGCTAAACATCTCCCCCGGGCTGCATGGGCTTTACACAACACAGAACAGATGTTGGCCACCCCCCCAGGTCCAAAGTGGCGGGTTCTGCTGTTTGCCAGCACTGCATTCACAAGCCAGAAGGGGGTGGGGTCCACACCCTCTCCGGGCCCCAGCTACGCACCTCAGAGGGGTATCTGCTGGATCTGGACTTTATTTCCTCCCATGGGATGGCAGGGGAGGGGGGTGGCGCACGGTTGAACCACTGACCCTGACCTCTGAGATGCTCCTGGGTCTCTGCACAGTTCTGCTCGGTGTCAGTGAGCATTCAGGTGTTTATAAATCAAGAGGAACTCATACTGTGTAATTTTTTTTAAAACGCACGAGAGCTCGCAGTGGCCCAAGACAGACAGTTTAGCAGTGGGGGCTGGGGGGGTGTTTTCCAGGATGATCTGCTTCACCATGGTGGGGTTCACCATGGGTCACTGCTGTGGGGTCTTGGATTTCAGAGAAGGAGAACAAGCCCATGTTTATCGAGGCAGGTGCCCACTTACTCTGCGGCCAGGAGAGCTGCTCTGGAAATAAGCACATCAGCTTGGCATCCTTTACCTCAACTTGCAAAACAAGCGATGCGTGCAAGTCCCACACTTGGCATGGGGTTACCGTCCGTCACGCTGTGATGGGGACAGCTGATCATGCGACCTGGCTCTCGTGTAAGAAACAAGTTTCTATTCGATGTGAGTTGAAATTCAAAACTGTAATTTCAGTCTGTGTGGCCGGGGGGGCTGTGGAGATGCCTATTAGCCTCATTGTGTTCTCGTTGTACTTGGATGCTGGGGTATAAATAACAGTCCCAGATGTCAGCTCTTGCCCGTGATCAGTCTAGACTCTTCCCCACAGACATACCTTCAGGTCACGAAACCACCTTTGGATATTTATTATTATGTGTGGTTTTGACTCGTCGGTTCTCGCAACAGCGCCCCCTGGAGCTCTCCTTGAGATGGAAGCCTGTTTTTTGTCCATGACACTGCGTCCCTGCAGCAGTGAGTGAGCAGATGATGTGAATGGCTTCGTCTACCATCCTGCCACCAGCAGCCCTGCTGTCATGAATCCGCTCATTTTAGCTTATTTTAACGCCGTTGCAGATGTAGAATTTCCTATCTTTTGCAAACTCCGAAAAAAGCCTGAGGATGTGTTTTAATGATATAATAACCCCCTCATCAGGGATGGCCCGGGAGCTGGCCTCCAAGTGTGACAGCCAGCTGCGCTCCATCTCCACCTCACGGCTGCACCCCCAACACCCCCTCTGGTATGTCCACCGTGCCCCCCTCTATTCTATGTCACCTCGCCCTCTGACCTGTTTATTCACAGGATAGTCACAAAGCTCGTGGCTGTCAGCCGGCTGCGTCGCTCTAGACCTTTTTATAGATAAAAATGAACGCTAATGTTGGTGAGCTTGTGGAGAACATTGGAAGCAACTAACTGAGCTCAGCGAGCCGCTCTTTAATTTCTGTTGTGGCTGGTGTCTGTAGCCAGAGCCAAACTTAAATTACTTCTTTCAGCTTTAATTATGGTTTGGCCACTCTGTCCAGCTCCAGGACTGGCGAGACTGACTAGTCCAGTGTCCTCGTCATCTCTGCGTATGGTCCCCGTGGTGCCCCGGGTGCGAGGCTGGGTGGGTGGGTGGGGAGGCTCCGGGCCGGATATTTGGGGAAATGCAGTGATTAAAAGGGTAAAGTTCAGCTATGAAAGATTATATCATGAGTCAGAGAGAGACTGAGCCCTTCTCTGTTTCCATTTCTGATAGTGATCACCTTACCGCCGTGTGTCGCGACCCTTAAACAAAATAAACCACACCTGGCTAAAGAACGGCGGCTCAGCTTAAACTGATGGCTAGAACTAACAGCATTGTCGTGTAGCGTAATGGACATGGGTGAGCTTAACGTCACCCTTTGCTGACCCCCCCCCCCGCCCCCAGGCCTCTGGTGTGCAACACCAATCCCACCGATGGTGCGGAAGACCTCCAGCTGCACTTCTTCTACCTACTGGCGTTCGTGCAGCGAGGTACTGGCTGCCCCTGCTGTGAAATTCACTGTGAAATATTTAATGTGCTAAATTAAACTAAAACTCTTTTGGTGTTTATGATCATTTTTTTTCCCCTCCCAGATGGCCATTTCGCCCCAGTGACAATGCTGGCCACTCAGGAAACACTCTACCTGATAAAGGAAGACCACCAATGGAGCAAGAGCTCACCCAGCTCTTCGTCCAATGAGATCACCGCATTCCATGGAGAAAAGGTCACAGTTCAGGAGAGTCAACCAATCAGCTCTGTCAGCTCCATCCATCTGTTCTCCTGTGACCCCTTCCGCATTGCCATCAATCTTTATGATGAGGTGAGTCTCTTATCCACAAAGCGTAGGAAATCTTGTGATGCTCAGAGACATGCGTTTATAAGATAAGTTACAGGCATGGAACAGCCCCAATAAAATTAGAGGGTAACCCCCCAGGCTTAGTGGGAAGTGTCAGGTGGGTCGGCCCCAGCCCCCTGCTTTGATGCTCGCTGTCTCACTCACGACATCTGCTTGCCTAGATGCTGCAGGAGGAGAAGACGTGGGCTCTGAAGACTGAGAGCGAGGACCTGGCCCAGGGCCTGGTGGACTGGGTCAAGGCCCACTGGGAGGCCATGTTCGGGGTCAAGCTGGTCACGAGCATCATGGAGTCCGGGCTCTGATAGGCCGCTGCCTCAGACCTGGAACGGCGGCTGGACGAGGGAGTACAGCGGTGCTGCGATGCCATTGGTGGTCAGGGTTCATGTCTCAAAGGGAAAAGCACTTTTGATTCTTCTCAGATTACCCAGCATGCTCTGCTCCAAAGATCTCTTAACTTTGTGCTCCCTCCTGCTTCTCATTTTATTTTTGTATTTTTCTATGATGTTTAAAAAATTTTGGCACAAATGATGGAAAGTATTTTTTTTTTTTTTTTTTTGTAAATTTGTTCTGGTTACACTGCGCAGAGGGAGGGAATATCTTTGTTTATACAAGCCAGACTCCAATCAGAGCCGTGCAGCATTTGCTGACCGTTATTGTGATCAGAGGCGTGTGTGAGTCCTGCCCTTCCAGCAGACAGCTGACTCAGAGGTCCAAGAGCAGCTCCCTGTCTGACACACAGCCCCACAGTCCACGGGTCATGTCTCTGGGCAGGTTTGAAGCTTATCCATCCAAACATACTTCCTCGGCCGAGCATGAGGGTCAGAAACTCTTAAAAGGGCAGTGAAACAGATATTTGTGTATGTGTGTCTTGTACACAAAAGAGAGCAGCAAAAAAGACACGTGTAGCATGTGAAAATGGAACGTTCCCGCCGAAACGTGACGGTGACGTGGCCGGGGAGCCGCAGAAAGCCAGTGTGAGAGTGCCAGGCTGGCATGGGCACCGCGGGCATCGGCCGGCAGTTCGATTCAGCTCCCTCTCGAGCCGAGGATCTGGAAAAGCTGGTCTGCTAGGAAGTTACGAAATGTGTCATGTGGTGGGTGCTGCTCTGGGCCGCGGAGTCCCGTCCGATAGCCGGATTCCACGGGAGTGAGTCAGGGGGCGTAGTCTTCACCCTTAACCCTGCCGGGGCTCACATTTCATATGCATGCTTTCATTCTTTAGGGTCACAGGACACTGTAGACGGCGAGTGGATTAGTTTGGGAAATGCAGGATTATAATGGTAATTTATTGTACCTTGTCTGTCATCTGAGTCGTTGTTGTCTGCAAGCTGATGTGTGGAGAAAGGTACAGATTTTATTTTTAAAAAATCCGTTCATTCTATATTATGCTGTTGTGTGAATCGTAATGTAAAAATGAATGCAGTGCTCTTTGGTCAGTAAAATAAAATGTAAACACGCCATTGTGAGTCCCGGCTCCTCTTTGGGGTGGGCTGGCTGGCTGGCTCCCTCCCTCCACCCCGCAGATGGAATTTATCAGACGTTCCGCTTAAAGCCCGGATCAGGACTGGACCCACCCTCGGCTTCCTCGCTTTCTGATCCAGGCGCCCTCTGTAACGCGCTCATGCAGGAGTGTACTTTCTTCAGACAGCTCGCGCCTAATGAACACGCTCTTCCTATGTGCTGCAACCTGGAGATTTTGCACAGTGGCACGTCAGCATATAGGAAGGGCCACACGCCACACCATCCTGTCGTGTATGACTGCAGCCTTGCGAGGCGTGATGACACGGCCGCCTTGGTTGCGTGACTCATTCATCCCAGCTCGAGGACGCAGTCTCGTGTTTGGAGGGCCCTCACTGCGTGCGCACTATTCCTGCAGACCTGCCTGAACCTGTGTTCATGTATGCGTGTGACGCACACAGACACGCCTGCATCACTTTTCAGTCCTTCATTGATCTCTCTCTGCTGTAAATCTCCCAGCCAGATATGAAGGAGACATTCCCCCGTGCTTGTGTACACTTGGTTGGGATAATGCTTCATTAGTGCAGTTTATTAATGAAACATAAACAGTTTCTCATATATTTGTTATAAATAGATCAGCCATCTTCCAGCTGTGTGTCCCGTACAAGACCATGGGAGCTTTGCAGACCGTCCCAGGAAGCCTAGGGATAAATACATGTGATGTGCGGACGTCCCCGGTCTCACTGTTTCAAGGCCCTACATGCCCAACAAACCTGCGAGTCATTGGAACACGCAGGTATTCACACTGTCACTCCAGTCAGGGGTTCGGAAATATTATTTCTTATATTCCCATAGATTAATTTTCTATCCTGGCTGAATACTACATACTTGAGCAACTTGACCAAGAATGGAGAATATTCTTTTCCAGGCTGGCCAAACCCTGAAGGTCCAGGTAATCATCAGTCAGCAGCAGCAGTAAGGATGATCTAAAAAGTTGCGTCCATATGCGCACACACACACACACACACACACACATGCTGAGAGATGCCAGTATTTCATTCATGGTGAAAATGCTTCTCATAGCACATAGAAAAATAAGGCAGAGGAAATTTTTTAATAGAAGAGAAGGGGCACCATCTGAAGCTGCACCACAAGTGGGCAGAGGAGCAGTGAATGCCGGGAGGTCGTCAGTGACTCACCAGATGGTCCTGCTTTGTTCTCCTCTGGACCCGTGACCAGTGGGAGACCAAATATCATCTGCTTTCTTCAGAGGCCAAACCCCAAACATCTCATCTGGGCCACTTAAAAAGGTCTCCAAAACCTTTCTCATACTGAAGTCAGTCTTTCCTGAATGAGAAGCATTTCCAAACCAATATGACAGTTTTTTCTGTCTTAAAAATGGAAAAGCACTTTAAGCTGTTCCACACTGTTTATACCATGACTGTGTAAGCTTCTCCCTTGAAGAAGTTAATTAAAAAAAAAATAAAAACTTTTGGAGGGAAATTTGAAAGCTATTGAATGTGTTTAGTGTTAGTGGTATAAAATGTGAAATCTATTTCCATGCTGTTTGGGGGGGGGCACGTTGTCTGTATCCATGGAAAAGATGATACCCATCCGGTGCTCCCCCCCTTTGAGATGCCCGCCAGTACCACTGCATCATCCCCCCTCCCCCACCAGCTTACCCCCAGGACCTCCTGTACCCCCATGAAGCTGTGTTAGTCCTGTATTTAGAATGCACAACCTTAAGTTCAGCTAAAATTGCACAACACTGTTTAGAGTCGGACAGCCAATCTTGTTGCTGGGCAACATTTTGTATTTCCTAAAAAAACTGTGTGAGAGGGAAAGTGTGACTGTACAGCGGGTTCGGTAAGAGTCATTCCTGCCAGCGCTAACTGACACGAACAGATTTTCCCTCCCTCCTGCTCTTGGACGCCGTACTTGCTGTTGCTTCAGCCCCATACAGTTGCTCAGACAGCGGTTAGAGACATCCCTGGGTGCTCTGGATTAATACGAGGCTGGTGGATGAGGATTCTCCAGAGGATTTGGACCCACTAATATGCTGATTAACTGCATTAGCATTTCATAGAAAGTCTGCAGTGAACAAACAATTTGTCTTATAGTTGCAGTGGTCATGTAGAAACATGCGGATGAGGGAAACGGCAGCCAGCTTTGCGAGCAGCGCTGCATAGTAACCAGGACAGGGTGCAGCTGTGCGGCCGACAGCTGCGAGCATGCACAAGTGTGGAGCTGTTACAGCGAGCGCCGCTTTGACACATTCAGCCACACAGATGTGACATGTACACATGTGGCTGATTACACGCACTTACACAATAGTAACTCCGCCCCTAAGACACAGTAAGTTGTAAGTTACTCAGTTATTTCCAAAACAATGATATATACAGAATGTACATCATAGAAAATAGTAACTATAAAACAGTGAATTTCTAGAAAATATCAGATTTTATTGTAATGATTATGTATGATGATGTAATGTCATATTACTATGGTAACAATATGCCATACACGCTGGATTACAGCCGTAGGGGTTCAACAGCATGCATTTTATTGGTCGTTCATAATGCTAACATATAATTATGGTTTGCGTGGATTTTTCCGCCTATTGGAGCCATCGTTACTAATCTTAAACATTTTGGCTTTGCGGGCTTTATAAAGTGGACAGACTGGGGCTCGCGCTGTCCCGGGCGCGCCTCGCGCTTCTCTGCGGTTTCAGCGGCGCTCCGCGTCTGACGCTGATCTTCCAACAAGACAAGATCAGATCAGATCACATCACATTAGATCAGATCACATCCGATCAGATCACATCAGATCAGATCACATCAGATCAGATGAGACATGCTTACTATGAGCCGCAGCAAAAAGACCGGAGCTGTCAAAGGTGCCGAGATCCGGGCCTCTTAAAAAGGGTGGGGGTGGCTGGGGGGACACGGGGGGGGAGGAGGAGGAGGAGGATGAGGAGGAGGAGGGAAAAGGAGGAAGAAAGGGGGCGTATTGGGATATCTTTGTCTCCCCAGTACTTAGTAGTACCGACGCAGAGAGGAGTCACATGGTGCCCATCTGGCTGAATGGGTTAAAGCAGAGCTGTGTGAGGAGGAGGGAGACGGGAAAGTGCGCCTGCTGATCATCTGGAGAACTTCGGTCCGAGAAATCAACAGACTGAGGAGCTTTTCTTAGATGAGAGCAGACGGTTTAAAGTTCTGAGAGCTGCCCACAATCTGCCCATGCTGCTGCTCCCGAAGCGCTGTAACACGCGGAGTAAGCGGCAGCTTGTCGGAAAGTTTGTCATAAGCGGTAAGTAGCCTTGGTTTATCTAAACGCTGCCTTTTCCTTTGCTACTTCAGTATTATGCTGTTAACTGCGTCTTTGTTTTGAGTTAATTTTTGAATATCTTGCCCAGACGCGCCGAAGCGATAAAGAATTTTGATAAATCCCCTTTTTGAGCAGTTAAGTTGCCGATAAATGTTTATTCGCACGAGTGGCCGCAATTGGGTTACATTAGGTGTTTTAATTCGTTTGTCCAAGGTTACTCATACTTCTGAAAGCGGGGACCTGGGGAGTGGTAAAACTGAGTCAAATTCAGATTTAAGGCATGTGGCCGCGTTACCAGGATCTATTAAAATGGGTTTTAATGATTTTGGAAATTGGGATTCTGAAGTGCCGGATCTCGGGGTGCTTTTCCGTCATGCCCCAGCCGCATAAACTTTACCCCCGTTATGAAACGTGGGGTAGAGCTGCATGTGCTGTTTAAATGGGAATTGCACTGATCTGTACTTACCGTACACCCCCGCCGGTACATTAACCCGTAGGCCTGCATGTTTTACCCTAACATTAACCAGCACACGCTACACTATCCACAACCCGTGTCATACCATACTTTACCGTATCCATATCCCTAATCCATACAGTTTTTATCCTAATGTTAACCCTAACATTAACCAGCAATCTCTTTACTATAACCACACATCCTTTTGCCTAACCTTACTCACTTACAACTTCACAGGAGTGTCATTTGTGGAGTTTCTCACCTTGATTATGTCAGTTCTTGTAAGTCATCTGCGGGTGATCTGCGAACACAGCTGACAGATGGTTAAATATATCTATTAAATACTAAACCCAGAAATTAAAAACATTGATTCGTCCATGAATATTTTATTAAAAGGTCTTGAGTATTTTAAATTGACATTTCTCTGAACACTCTCGTCTTTAAGAGCTTAAGATCTGAATATCTTGTGATTGTCTGTTAAGATGACCCAGACTTTAAGGAAAATAGACCATGTTGGTTATTCTTGTTTTCCCCATAAATTCACATAAGTTGCAGTTTTAAAAACTCATCTTGTTTGCGGTCTTTTGCGTAGTTTAATGCATCATATGCTGCCACAATGACACACAAACACCTTCTAGATGGCGTTGCCTCTGGTTCAGGTTAGTGTGCACTTTGGAGATCTGTCTGCTGTATCCTAGCCCATCTTGGTCTTCCAGTTGTGCCGTGAAGCCTGACATAGTGCTTTTCACTGTGATCATCTTTCCAGCGTAATGGGCAGATGGACTAAGGGGCAGAGCATTTCAGTGCCAGGTCTAAGGTCTGTCTGTCCTCGGACCAGGTGCCTGGAGCGGCAGCGCTGCCAGCCTAACGGGTCCCCTGGTGTCCCGTGTGGCATGTACTGTAATGGCTTATCCAGACTCAAAACACCACATCACCCTTTAGGGCAGGAGGGGCAGGAGCATGCAATTGGCTGCTCAGTGCTGCTCTGGTGCCCTCTTCTGTGTTATGGTAGCTACTTCAAACCTACTTGGCTCTTTCTTCAGCTTTTTCTGCCTGGACTCTCGCTGGATGTCTCGCTGTGCTGTGAGCTTAGTGGGCTTGAGGTTTTGGGTGGCAGATCAGTTTTAATTAGTTTGCAAGACCAGCACTGCAACTTCTATTCTGGCACTTTGCACCTTTGCATAAGCAGTTTGTTGAATCGCCCATAATCTACTTTTGCCTGCTTATAGGGTATCAGATGGGTGCCTTAACATATGGGGTAAACAGCATGGGGGTTTTTTGGCCCTTCAACTTCAAACTTTAAACTCCGCCTATACATGGTGTCGGGCGGCTAAAGGTCCCGGGGCAGAGCGTCTGCACGGCGGGGTGCGTCTGCACAGCAGGAGTGCCTTCTTGCTTTATTTCAGCAAGGTCCTGCTGTAGCTCCATGTGAATCAGCCATAAATGCTGCTTTTGGAGAAACGGTGGTTCATGGATTACTGACCTAGAGAGTGATGTACTGTACACTTCTGTCCAGGTCCATGTGGTTAAGCTGCAGGCAGGAACATTGTGAGCAGCCCCACCTGGTGGACAGAGACAGATACTGCTTTCTCTGAGGGTTAAGCGTTTCCTAGTTTGCTCTCCTATGTGCTATCGAACAGCCCAGTTTCTAATACCACCACAAAATCTGTTCCCTGCAGCTCCATCCCCTTACTTCCAGACTCTTCTATCTTTATTTGGTTGCTGGCAGTTCAGTGAGAGGTGGCTGAGAAGGTGCCCAGCTCCATGTAGAATGGAATCATTAATAATAATATAAAAAAAACTAGCCTTTATGCAGATTTTTTTTGAACAGTTTTTTTTTTTTTTTTTTTCCTTGCTGTAATGCTGGTCTTATTGAGCTTTGGTGACCTTTCTTTACAGCGCTGAGTAGCCCACCCCACACTCCCACGCCATGAGCTGGACCTTCCTGACGCGCCTGCTGGACGAGATCTCCAAGCACTCTACCTTCGTGGGCAAGATCTGGCTGACTGTGCTGATCATCTTCCGCATCGTGCTGACGGTTGTGGGCGGCGAGTCCATCTACCATGATGAGCAGAGCAAGTTCAGCTGCAACACTGCGCAGCCAGGCTGTGAGAATGTCTGCTACGATGCCTTCGCGCCACTCTCGCACGTGCGCTTCTGGACCTTCCAGGTGATCCTTATCACCGCCCCCAGCATCATGTACCTGGGATTTGCCATGCACAAAATCGCCCGCATGGATGATGATGACTACCGACCGCGGCATCGGCGCCGGCTGGCCCCGATCCGCCGGGATACCGCCGAGGAGGATGGAGAGGAGGACCCCATGATCACTGTGGAGAAGGAGCTGGAGAAGGAGCTGGCGAAGAAGGTGGAGAAGGGCAAGGTGTCTGAGAAGCGGCACGACGGGCGGCGAAGGATCAAACAGGATGGGCTGATGAAGGTCTATGTGCTGCAGCTACTGTCCCGCTTCACCTTTGAGGTGGGCTTCCTGGTGGGGCAGTACATCCTATATGGGTTCGAGGTGCCTGCCTCCTACATGTGCAGCCGGGGGCCTTGCCCCCACACCGTGGACTGCTTTATCTCCAGGCCCACGGAGAAGACCATTTTTCTGCTGGTAATGTATGGCGTGAGCCTGCTCTGCCTGATGCTCACCGTGCTGGAGATCCTGCACCTGGTTGTAAGCAGTGTTTGCGACTGCTTACAGCACAAGCGTGTAGAGCGCCACCCAGTGGCCAGCCACCGGTCAACGCCATGCTTCCGGGCCGCCTCTGCGCCACCAGAGTACCTGATGGCCCTGAAGAAGGGCTGTATCCAGAAGCCAGACAGCCTGCAGGACTCGGGTCATGAGTCATTGGGTTATGAGGTGCCTTCCCGTGAGCTGGAACGGCTGCGCCGCCACCTGAAGCTGGCCCAGCAGCACCTGGACCTGGCCTACCAGCATCAGGAGCCGAGCCCATCTCGTAGCAGCAGCCCTGAGTCCAACGGCACCGCCGCTGAACAGAACCGCCTCAACTTTGCACAGGAGAAAAAGCGGGGGCCCTGCGACAAAGGTGGGTCTGCGGGGGGTCGTGCCCAGAGCTGAGCGTGACTGGCACGGACTCTGGCACGCTTGCAGCTGGTGTGTTACAGAGCCCCTTACTTCTTCCCCCAGGTATCCGAGCATAGACATCCTGTCCCCTGGCCCGACCAGAGTCTGTGCTGTCACCTGCCTCACTTGGGAAGCTGTCCTGGGACGAGCTACTGGAAGTCTTTGTCTGTCTCTGTGTCTATGGTGCCCTGCCCTGCCCTGCCCTGCAGTATTAAGGCTAGTGGGAACAATGTTCAGCATTTCAATGCCTGTCAAGTGCCTGCCCCCTAATGGTCTTGTCTTCTACTTGCACGGAGCTCACAGGCTGTATTCTGCTCCACCAAGTGGCTCATGTTCTAAGAATAAAAGGGCAGACCTCAGCACCTATCACTCATACTGTGAAGCGTCTCTTCTGGAATCTTCCATGGTGGGACCAGAGGGATAGGCTCGCCGCTTTTCCGTTAATGTAATGGTTTCCATGGCAATGCACCTGGTGTAGCTGTGAGATGAGGTCTTCACAGAAGGGGACCTAGGGGTTTGAGCAGATACAAGGGTATTCAGTCTGGTCACTTCTGCAAGGATTGGACAGTAGTCACTCCCAAACAGGGTGGGGGGCTGTGACCACTGTGTGCCTGGAATAAGCTTGAATGTTGCTCAGCACTGCCTCCTGTGGGTGACTGTGACTCCTTTGACAGGTGTTTGTCCTGTGTGTTTATTTTTGTTTGTTTTTTTTGCCCTAGAAGCTTTGAGGAACTGTGTATCAGAAATTGGATTTTTTATTTTTATTTTTTTGATAAAGTGACCCTTTCATTAGAGACTCGAGGGGCCGATTTAGTTCATGTTCACTGCTGGCTGATCTGGTCCAGCCGTTTGTAGGGATGAAAGGGCTTCAATGCAAATTCCTGAAGACTAACTACTGAGTTACAGACTGAGTATTGTAATGTCTGCCTGTCCTCATATGTACATGGCTGTGCTCTGTATGTCCCTGTTTACTTGCTGACTGGATAGTGGCGGTTATATGGAGAAGGCAGTAGCTTGTCAGAATTCCCATCTTTAAGACCCAGAAAGACCCCCTGCAGGGTATCATTCCTCACGTCTGACATTTCATGCTATGCCTTTCAAAGCAGTATTTTTGACTTGTAACATTTCATGGCCAAATGGGAAGGTTTTCTATGCATTTTGTACCGGTGATATTTTTTATTAATAATGTTTCTTGGGGAAAATAAAGTGTTTTTTTTTCAAATGGATCCTGCAGTATTCATTCATTCATTCATTCATTGAGTTTGTGTAAAGCTGGGTATTTTTCTGGCAACATCAGTATCGTCGCTCTTGATTTTTAATTTGCTCAAAAATCAAAACATGTAAATGTATTATGAAGGAAGCTGGATTTTTAATTCAGCAGTTGCGGTTTGAAATGATGGGTAAAGAAAATGTCGATTGAATATGCTGGCTGCAGATATGTATACAGTCCTGCCCCCCACAGTCTGCTCTGTGGCTTAATGTGGGTGCTCTGTGTAATGGCAATATTAGGCCACCAGGTGGTACTGTCGCTACACTTTGCCTCTGCCTGGGTTTCAATGCTGATGACGAATTGGTAACTCCGGTGAAGAAGGAATCCATTATTGTCTAAGACAATCTCGAAGCACGTGGTTTGTCTTTTAAGTTGCAGCATTTGATGTGATTGGAGGCTTGTGAACGTTGATCTCCTCAGATTCTGTCCTATTATGAGTTTGCATGCATAGGTGTGACACTGTTACCATGATGACCAGAACACAGGAAACTGTGGTGCTGGGGGCTGTGAGAGGGTATGGGGGCTGCTTGATGTGCGGCCATGTCCATCCCAGTGTGACCTCAGAGCAACTGTGCTTTGATGTGGCCATGTCATGTTTTAATCAAGACGGCAGGCGGGTGAGTAGCTGGCGGTAAACTAACCCCGCATTCGCTGAATGAAATGGACCCCGGGCTGGTTTCAGAGCTTGACGTGCCTCAGGATCCCAGCCCTCCCTATATTTTTCCAGTCTTCTGGTGCCGTTATTCCACCCTCAAAAAGTTAAAACACTGAAACATATATGTGCACTGTAACGTGTATTCTGAAGCTCACAGGCTCACAGACGTGTGCCCACACAGGCGTAGTGCATTGATTGGGTACTTTCCCCAACTGGGGGGGGGGGCTGTTGGGTCATCCAAAAAAGTACCCTATCGAGGCACAGTTGTCATATGATCACTTACAGAGGACTCCGCTGTCACCCCCAGGGGTCTGTTAGCTGACGAGTACAGAGCAGGGGCAAGGCAGCTGGTTCCCAGGGCTAAATAAGATTGGGGTGGTGTGGAAGCCTCCAGAAAGAGAAGTGGAGGACGAACACTGGGCAGCTTGGAGAGTCCCGCCGGAGTTAAAGTCCCACGCCGACCCGCTGCATCCAACCGCCACACCGCAACTCGCTAATGCAACCTGATCCAGCAGGACCCTCTCTAAAAATACCACCATCCAGGAGGACTTGGTTACGCTCGACTTACTAAATTGGAAAAAGATGATGTTTAACTTTCATTGCTCTGATTGAACTTTCCATGGATGTGTGAAAGTATTCCAGAACTTTCTAAGAGAAGCAGCATGAAGGTAATCCAAACACCAGTTCATAATCGGTGTGCATGAAATGAGTTTTTACCAGAGGAAAGTTGTGAACAGCATTGCTGGACTAAACCGCACTTCTGTGACACGATCGATCGACTGCGTCTGTGATTCTTGAGAGAGCTGATTTTGATGAGACACGATGTCTGAACTTCAGTAATACCTTGAACATAATTCTGACTTAAAGATTGAATTCCTTGAGGTTTACCCAAAATCCTGTCCTCTATGAGAATGAAGGAGATTCACCATATTTGCAGTTATAGTGAGATGAGATTTGTGGCATAAACTGGGCTCAAAGTGTGAGTGACGCAGTAGCTTTCAGAGCGTCTTCTGAGCTATGAGAAAGGCCGAGGTCCAGCTGACCCTGAAGAAGGGACCAGAAGAGAAGGCTGGCAGTATGGCACCCCCTAGTCCCCAGATACCATCAAAGCGTGCCAGAGTGAGCCCAGATGACACTGCGCCAGAGCCCGGGGGCTCTCCATACCCCACTCCAACACCACCCGTGTTCATCCGAAAGATGCGTAATGCTGCCGTGGGCACAGGGTGCGACGTCCGGCTCAAGGTGGCGGTGGCGGGTGACCCGCAGCCCTCCCTCTACTGGTACCACAATGACGAGCTGCTGGACACGACAGGCGAGGAGTACGGCGCTCTCTGGGTGCGGGACTGCCATGCGGCAGACGCCGGCCTGTACACCTGTGTGGCCAACAATCGGCTGGGTGAAATTCGCAGTAGCGCCATCCTGGCTGTGCTGGACCTGGGAGAAGGTAGGTAATGCAGTTGCCGGGTGTCTGTCTGGACCGGGGGTGCAGACCTTAGGAGCATTAAGAGCAGTGGTCATGCGTTTCTTTACCTGTAGGGTCACAGTTTCTTTACCTGTAGGGTCACATGTCCAACAGGACCTATAGAGATGTGGGTTGTGACCCCACAGGCCTTCATCCATTCATCACCCTGAGCTGAAGAATCAGTTGGGTAGAGGTTCTGAGCTCAGTGTCCCTGGACACCATGATCATTGGTGCCATGTGGGAATGTCACCAGGGGCATTAAACCTGCATGAGGTCATAGTGGTGATTCCCGGGAGGTCTGCAATGGCAGCATTCTGACCTTTGCTGCGGAATATGGGAGAGCAGTTCAGGTCGTAGGCTTCTGAGGCACCTCAAAATGGATGCCAGCCGCTGCCGCACCACACATTCTGGCCAGAAGGGGGCACTCTCAAGGGAGCTCGGTTTGCATGCCTGCAAAAGAGAAGGAAGTGCGAGAAGAGTGTTTGAAAAGATGTTGTCCAGCCAGGGGCCTGGTGTCATTGCTGTATGTGATGGGGGTCTTCGTGCTGTCTGCACAGGCATCAGTGCCAGCCGGGTATATAAGTGGCTCCTTGCATATGGGTTTGTTACACTCTGAGTGTGTAAGAATGTGTCAGCTGACGGTGGCTGGATGGACTAGCACAGCTCAGAGTCATAGCCTCCCAGGACTTGGCTGCATCCTGCCCTGCTTGTGATGCAATTGGCCCCCCAGAAAAGAACTCTCGGCACCCCCACCCCCGTGCCGCAGCTGTTCTGTCGATCACCCCCCCATCCTGCTCTCCCCTCCCCACACCTCCTGTTATTTATACCGCGGAATGTGTCAGGCCTCTGCTATCTGCACTCCGCTTACACCAGACGACGTCATGTTTAATTATAGTCACACTGGGGCAGGCTGGGAGCTGTGCAATGATTACACGTGCCGCTGCTCTCCAAACCGAACCAGAACCGGGGGAACACTGCAAGCTTTATGATGGGTCACATAGTGACAGCAGCTTTTCTAGAGGGCAACATGAACAGTCATTCTGTTTCACAATGCTGAGTACAGGATAGACTGTTCTCTGTTTGAGCTCCAGGCCTTTGAGGACTAGTAAAATGCACAAAAATTGGAAGAATTGTGTTTGTCAGCCTGGAATAAAGCATTAGCTGAGCAGCAGAATGCTAATATCCCATTTTAGTGTATAAATGACTAGCCAGTCCTGGCCTGTGCCTTATTCCAGTAAGGTTGACTTCTAGGGTTTTAGGTTGTGCCGTGATGAGGCATCAGTATAGGGAGGGCTCATGTGTCACATGACTAACTCATATCATATGACCAGCTGTGTACATGAAAGACACGTGCTGCCCTACACAAGCATTACCAGAGCTCGCCCATCTGAGACAATGTCAAACTGGGCATTGATGTTGACGCCCCCTCAGAAGATGGCGCCCTAGGCAGACACCTGTGTCACCTATAGGATTGACAGGCTCGGGGTCTGAAAACTCAGTGTCAGCTTGACAGGTGTGGAAGGGCTAATGTAGAAACAACCAAAATGACACGCACAGCCGGCCGCAGTTTTGGGAAAGTCCCTCTGGACCTCAGAGTGTCTGCGGGCTGTCATGAAAACAGCTTCCTGCAGGATCCCCTGGGCTTTCTGTGGGGCACAGAATGTCCTTCCAGGATGTTCAGTCCTGCTCCTGTGTACACCCTGAACACCTCTCAGAGTGCCATGTCCTTTTTTCCTCGGGGAGTTACAGTGACATGCTGAATGAGCTGGGGCTGGTTGCACAAAACGCCCTTTAAGTATAACACTTAGGCCTTGTTTCCCGTTTAGGGCTTAAAATAATACAGGACTAGACTAATCCTACTTAAATTAATCCACACTGAGCAAGTGGCTTCCTGAGATGTTGCTTAAATGCGGATTAAGTAGCCCTAGACTACAGAGTCCCAGATTAAGCTAATCAAGGACAAGTGAGATCCTCATCTGGAATCAGATAAGGATGCAGTTGTGACAAAATCCGGCTTTAATTTTAATTTTATTTATATTCGTCAGACGAATAATATGTTTCGCCATTGACATTTAACAAATATTTAGATCACGTTTTTGTTTTATTTATCGTCACGCAAAAACCATTCGTCTGGCCATATTTTCGTAAACATTTTCGTCAACAACATTAGCAGGTATCACCAGCAGGCACAACTGCAAGGAAACAAACGGTCTCCATGGAAACTGTACAATTTTGCTGCCGTAAAATCTTTTTCAACACAGTAAATTCCTTAACAGGGCTCGCAAATTTCGTCTAAAGTCTGGGGTGAGATTATGGCCGTCAGGCGCGAAGCATGGGCCGGACCCCGCTTCCCGCCTCCTCCGCATCCACGTGGAAACACGCTGGTAGCGGGATCACATGTGACTTATTTCCCTGGGAGCTTCCCCCATCCAGGAACTACTGAATGGTACATGCAGCGATGAACTTTGCTGACTGATTGAGCACAAGCACCGGTGGTAACTTAGAAGTTACGCGAACGTGCGGGAAAATATACATCTACATCCGTGGGAAAGAGAGACGCAGCGGAGCAAAAATCGAGCAGATGGAATAATTTCTGTATTTCAGTTACACTATATGCATTAATGAATACCTTTTTAATCTACGTATTTCTGCAGCGGAAAATTCGGTCGATAGCCAATGTACGTCTGCTCTGTCTTTTTGCTGGTGCCAGTGAAACTTATTAGCAACATAACGTTTTTTTACTTCTGTGGAAAACGAACGATCTATCTAAAAATGGGTTATAAACATGTCGCGGGTCATATAAATCAAATCATAAAGCGACCGTCGGCCTAATCTGTAACGCTAAATCGCCATTAATCGTATCCACTGGGTTCTCTAAGTCACGGAACTCTCTTCTTGGGATGCCTTCATTTTCTTCCTTTATCGCCATAAACTCGGCCGTGTTGCAGTTAAGACAAAATCAGAGGTCCCTTAAGTTGTATTCCGTACTTCAGTTGGTAATGTCTTTTGTGCTACCCTTATGGGAAGTTTAAAGGATTCCTTAAGTATAAGACCAAGGTAAGGAGAAAAACTTAAATACTTAAGTGAACATTGTAAGGCAAGCCTAAGGAATAGACTTAAGGGTGTTTTGTGCAACCTATTTTATTTTGAGGAAACCTTAACCTGGACTTTAAGGAATATCTTAATTTAAGGTGTTTTGTGCAGCCCGGCCCTGGTGCTGTTTATCTTAGTGGTAAAATGGAGGGGGGGCATTTATGAAATAGGTAAGTGGAAGCAGTATTTACTACTGACGCAGTAATGTCCCAGGCACACACATTCCCAAAATGCACTCTGCCTGGCTGTGCTCATGCGGTTCATCTTCCCATGATTACTTCCCAGGCAGTGCTGCTCTGCACCTCTGCACACCCTGCTGGTTGGATGGTTAGGCTGTAGACGGGCCTGAGCATAGGCCCAGCTTCACTGGTGCTGGTGCCGTGTGGGGCTCTTTAAGTGATGAGAGAAACCGACCGTGCAAAGCTGCCAGACTTGGCGTGTCGTAAGGAAGCACCGAGGGGGGTGTGGGCCCCCCGCCACGGGGGGCGGTACCCTGAGCCTCAGTTTTTCCTGGGGGGGGGGGGAGAAAACCTCATTCCATGTTAAAATGTGCCCCAGCCAGTTACTTTCCAGCTAACCATTGTGGGGAAATGGTGACATTATGGGGTTCAAACCAAGCTGGATGACAGTCAAGTAAAAGAGAAACATTAAATTGACCTCTGAAAGGTTTTCATAAGAGGAACATCCTGCCTTAACTTTGAACAGCACAAATCTTGCATAAATTGAATGTCTCTATCTTTAGCGGTTAAACAGAGCCTGCGTGGTGACAGTGATGCAGAGATGACTGGCAAAGCCGGGTACAGCAGGCAGAGAGCAGCTGGCAGAGAGTATGGTACCGAACCACACATACAGGTGTGCAGCACTAAATCAGTAAGTGAGATTTTTGCCGCTGCAGGTTTACGGCTTTACTCGCTAACCAGTCCAGCACTGAGCATGAGCAAACCCAAACTGTTTATGTCATGGAATATCACCACCCCCCTCATTTTACACCATGGACTTTTTTGTACATTAGGGTGGTCAACCACCCTTAAGCTCCCCACCTTCGCCGACATTATCGCACCAGCCCTTCCCTTGAAATTACAGTTCTTTTAGGGCCTGAGTTGTAATACTGGGTAGTGTGGATCTATTAAGTTCTGCTGGAAACTGAAACCAATTCCGAGAAAGTGAAACTGAAACTGAAAAACACTTGAATCTCGGCCAACAACAAACTCAAAGAAAATATTGGACATTTTGAACCTTAATACTGAAAATTTGGGAGATGAGCCACAGACCTGGCTTGATGATGGCCATTTCCTACATGCCAAAGCTCGCTCTGCTAACCTCACGGTCGTGAATGATTGTGCAGAAATGATGGTGTGTCACTCTTATCCAAGATTTCAATGCCAAGAATACAGAAGACGAAGACCAACTACAATACCTGCTGCAAGTGGTTGCCGATCACAGAAAACAATTCCCTGATGCCAACAAATCTACATTGACTAAATACTAAACTTAAACACAAATAATAGGGTAACTGACGGATGATCCTGCCCCAGCCAAACTTCAGTTCACCTGAGCTACCCCTAAATGTTACTGGAATTGAATACAATTTTCTGAATTATTTTTTCACTGAACAGATGTGAACCACCCTATTGTACATGTTAATGGTCTGATGGATTATATTTGGGAAACATTGAAATCAAGGCTTAGCAGTGATGGGTTATTGGGACCTGTGTATTGAGATGTGCGTGTATATCTGAAGAATCAGTGTCATCGCTGTAGATGAATGTGTGTGTAAGCGGAGTCAGCGTCACTGCTGTAGATGTATATCTATATAAGAGCGGTCAATGTCATCGCTGTAGA
>JAAGVU020000001.1:52888339-52959646 GCA_011763525.2 Mormyrus iriodes
GTGTTATATTAGCATGCTTCCAATCAGAAGGTACCACACCAGCAGATAACGATTTCTGGAATATTAAAGTTAAAGGCTGGCTAATAGAGAGTCACAGTCTGCCTGTTTGATAGTCATTGTCTGTCTGTCTGATAGACAGTCACAGTCCGTCTCCTAGGAGCATTTTAGCCCAGTCTAGGAAGTCATGTAACTTAACAGCATGCCCCCTACTGCCAACCCAGAATAATAAAATTGTTGATATTGACATAAATGGTGGCTGTACCTTATGGTATCATATGACAAATAACTATACAGAAATAATTTGTAATTTTTTTTATTTACACATTTTGCTTCCCGACACTAGTTATGGTTACTATGGTTACCCATTTATCATAGTCATGTGTGCAGCAGCATGTCGCCACACTGACAAGGCCTCATTCGAGAAGATGAAATCAGGACCTGCTCGCTTCCCTCCCAGTGGGGCCCCAGCCACCCCCCCCCCATTGCTTTCAAACACCTTGGACCTGGCAGTCGTTAAATATGGATGACACATTTTGTCCAAAGCCTTTCTGAGGCCGACCCTGGTACCCGCTTTGATGTCACACAGACACCAGGGCTGGAGCTGGCCTCAGAAGCTCAGGGTTTACCGACAGTAGTGAAAAAATACAATAAAGCAACAATCTTCAAACCTGTTTAACATTTAAAAGTTATACTAAATCTCACCTGGTGTAGACCATAAGAGAATTACCAGCACTATCTCACCTGGTGTAGACCATAAGAGAATGACCTGCACTATCTCACCTGGTGTAGACCATAAGAGAATTACCAGCACTATCTCATCTGGTGTAGACCATAAGAGAATGACCTGCACTATAACACCTGTTGTAGATCATAAGAGAATTACCAACACTATCTCACCTGGTGTAGACCATAAGAGAATGACCTGCACTATCTCACCTGGTGTAGACCATAAGGGAATGGCCTGCACTATCTCACCTGGTATAGACTGTAACAGAATGACCTGCACTGTCTCCCCCAGTGCCCCCTCTAGAGTCAGGCCTGGCCATCACCCGGAAGATTACGGATGTGACGGTGAAGGCAGGGGAGACTGCTCTCTTCGAGTGCTACATGACAGGTCCCCCAGATGTCGATGTAGACTGGCTGTCAGACGGGAAGCTGATCCAACCAGCGCTGCTCAACTGCAAGATGCACTTTGATGGTGGCACATGTCGCCTGCTGCTCAACTCTGTCCACGAAGATGACAGTGGCACGTACACCTGCAAACTGAGCACTGCCAAGGGTGAGTGCTCCTTTTACCTATCACAGACCTCCTCCAAAGAAACTCGTCCATCTTTTTGTTCATGTTGACTTACCACTAAGCCAGTCATGGTTGTGACAATCGATAGTTTATAATATGCTTCAGTTTAATCCAAAGCAGCATTCAGCTATCTCTGTTCTATTTAGTTTTATTTATTTAATAACCTCACACATGCCAGAATGCAGAAAACACAGCAGAGACACTCACCATCATCTTGTTAGTCATCAGCACTAATATGCTACATGCTTGGGACAGATTGCATCATCCTACAAAGTATTACACCACATTCAGCCACATTCAGCTTCATCATGGCAAAGCACAGGGAGGCACCTGAAGAAGCTTGTTTGTATGCCTCAGTAGATCATGTGCTCTTTTCTTTTGCTAACGATTCCAGTGGAGTTAACTTCTAGCGCCTACCTCAACGTGATCCCATCCACTGAACCACTGTTCACCCGTAAGCTTGACATGCTGGAGGTGCTGGAAGGCCGGACGGCTCGCTTTGACTGCAAAGTCAGTGGGATGCCATCCCCTAACGTCATCTGGAAACACTTTGGTAAGGATTGCTGAGTCAGTATCGCTAAATGTTCTTCTAAATACCTAGCAAGTCTGGCATAATCGTGTTCCACACTCCTCTCTTCTGTTCCAAACTCCCCTATTCTGTTCCACACTCCCCTGTTTTGTCTTCATGCTCCTCTTTTCTGTTTCACACACCCCTTTTCTTTTCCAAGCTCCTCTCCTCTGTTCCACTTCTCTTCTCTGTTCCATACATTCCCCTCTTCTGTTCCACACTCCCCTTTTCTTTTCCAAGCTCCTCTGTTCCACTTCTCTTCTCTGTTCCATACATTCCCCTCTTCTGTTCTGCACTCTACTATTTTGTTCTGTTCTCCCCTAATCTGTTTCACACTTCCCCTCTTTTTTCCACATTCCTCTACTCTGTTCCACACTTGCCTGTTGTGTTCCATGCTCCTCCGCTATTCCTACTGCCCTCTTCTGTTCTGCACTCCCCTCATCTTTTCCACACTACCCTCTTCTGTTCTATGGTCCTATCTTCTGTTCCACAATTCTCTAATCTGTTCCACACTCTCCTTTTCTGTTCCACATTCATCTTTTCTGTTCCATGCTCCCCCTATTCTGTTCCACATTCCTCTATCCTGTTTTACAATCCGCTATTCTTTTCCACACTCCCCCTTCTATTCCACCCACCCCTCTTATTCCCACCGTGTGTGTAGTTTCTATGCTGTGATTTCTGATGAAACTACTGCAGTATATTAGATTAGTGTTGTGGGAGGTGTATTGTCTGCTGACGCACTCCCCCCCCTCCCCCAGACCTCACACTGACGGACAGCGAGAGCGTGCGCATACTAAAGGACAGGGGCCTCCACTCTCTGCTCATCCTGCATGCCAGCAGCAACGACGAGGGTCTGTACACAGCAGTGGCGCGTAATGCACATGGGGTCACAGAGAGCTCTGCCGAGCTGTATGTGCAGGAACCCAGGCCCGCCATCTCCTCGCAAATGTAGGCCTCCATTCTGTGCCTGTCCCATTGTGCCGTGATGACAATAACAAGAATAACTACAGTGGAAGTAATGTCTGCGTACTGCTGCCTGGCCATGAATGTGCTTTCAGCCTTTTTAACTGAGTTCCATACCTGCAAACATGAAACGTTTTCCCTAAAGTTAAGCAATATATCAGCAGGCAAATGAACACTTCTATGTGTTTCTTTGTTTCTCAGGCAACACTGATAAAAACACTGACTGTTCGGTGCAGAAAACCGAATACCTAGTTCCCCGTATTCATGCTATTTGCCATTATTGTGATACTTACTGAGATACTTGCTTACGACATGCACATGGGTAGTTCTCATCAGACCAGATGGTCAGAAGAGACCAAGGAGAGCAGATGACATGAAGAACACATGAACAGACACAAAGGAGCATGGATACGCCACACATGACAATCTCTCTCTGTTCTCCTGTGTTCCTTTTCTCTGGTGGCTGGCAGGGCGAAGCTGGAGAAGATGCCATCCATCCCAGAGGAACCAGAGGTGGTGGAGAGTGAGGTGGAGCGCTACACCATGCCAGATTTTGTGAAGTCGCTGTACGACCTGGAAGTGGTGCAGGGTAGGGAGGCTGTGCTGCGCTGCCAGGTGGCTGGCCTGCCATACCCTACCATCACCTGGTTTCACAACGGCCGCAAGATCGACAGCACGGACGACAGGAAGATGGTGCAGCGTGAGTGGATGTGGCACCTTCCAGAATGCCAGAAGATATTAGGCTTTTCTGACTATCTATGGTGGCTTAGCTACATGTGTCACATTACCATGCAGTTAATCAGGTCTCACTCTTACAAATGCACCATTGCAAGAAAGAGTCAGATAGCAGATCCACTCAGGTCCAGTCTCGTGCTAACCAGGTCAAGCCCGGGTCAGCTGTCTTGGAGCTGAATGAGCGGCCATCACTATGTCTGTCTTTGATTGGCCTCATATAGACCGAGATGTACACAGCCTGGTCATTCGCACGGCCTGCCACGCCCATGGTGGCGTCTACAAGAGCGTCATCTCTAATAGGGTGGGGAAGGCCACCTGCTATGCCCACCTCTATGTGACAGGTGAGCTCTGCACCTCTGTGCTTTCTCTGAACCTTGTGTGGCCCTTAATTACTTCTAGAGACAATGTTTTCCAGAACATTCAGTGTGCGTATGTAAGATCTCTGGTGTGTCCTCTCTGGAGACATCCTCCCAGAGCCTCCTGATGGGCCTCCAGTTGTAGAGACCATCACCGGCAAGATTATCAGCCTGCGCTGGAACAAGCCCAAGAGACTGCACCCGTCTATAGGTACTGTCTGTGGATGCTGGTCCAGTCTGCAGTTACAGAATCCTTCTTCAGTTCTGATCAAGCTCATGGCCACAGAGTGTTCAGCTGCATCATTACCTGCTCCTGCAGTTGCTGCTGGCTGAGCCTCCGCATTCACAGCGGGAAACCCTGTTTCCTATAGGAGGACAAACGTGGTGCATGATTAGTGAAAAACAGCAATGTCAGATTCATGGAGAGTGTGACCTGACGTTGTTTTCACTGCAGACTCCAGCTCCCTGACGTTTGCTGTGCAGCAGCAAGCCGTGGGCTCAAACCAGTGGACCATCATTGCCTCCAGCCTGAAACAAACGTGCTACACGGTAACATCGCTCTGCAAGGGGGTAAAGTATTGCTTCAGGGTCCTGTCTGCCACTAGCAAGGCTTTCAGCAAGCCCTCACCTTCTACAGATCCCCTACAGCTTGTGGACAGAGGTACGACATGACAATATAATATATATTACTGTCTTCCCTCATTTAAATGGCTTTCAGGAAATGTACAGATATTTAGCTGCTTAGTGTGGTTCTGATATTTGACCTGCATCCGTTTAGACCTACAGCCTCACTGACTTTCCCAGTACTTTCTTCTCAAACAGGTCAATATCTTCAGGAAGCTCCTGTCATCATCGACAAGCCAGACATCGTCTACATGGTCGAGAATCAGCCACTTAGTATTACTGTAACTCTGAACCATGTCGAAGCCACAGTCATCTGGAAAAGGCAGGTGGCCTGAATATCCTCTCTCGACCCAAATGACTATCTTTCATTAGTTTCATAAGTGCATTCACCCTGCAAAGACAGAACTATGCATTCTCTAATGCTGACACTGTAACATCGTGTAAGGTCACCGAGTGTCTACCCCCCGCCCCCCGCCACACTGTCCGCACAGAAACCCTTTCCCCTGCTTTATAAACCTGTCACACGTTGTGGCCGGTTGCCGCCTGCAGGAGTGGAGTGCAGCTGGAGAACAATCCCGGCGAGTTTGAGCTGAGCATGCCTGATGACAACCAGCACACCCTGTGCATTGCCAGGGCCAGGGCTAGTGACGTGGGCCAGCTCGTCTGCGTGGCCAGTAACCCACTTGGCAGTGACTCCTGCATCCTCACGCTGGACGTAGCAGGTGTGTCCCCCCGCTAGTACCACACCGTGACACATGATTGTGGCGAAATTTGTCGTGATGATGATCCTTATCGGACAAGTCTATTGTTCCAACTGCATGTACTTAAACACTCAACAAATCATTTAACAATTTAAAATATTAATTTATATTTAATTTAATTAAATTTTATAAAAGATACATTAATTAATTAAAGTTTATGTTAACATAAAATATGTTACACACACAACCTCCCAGAAATTGCTTAGATCATTGGCCTTGCTGAGTGGGGCTGAGTGGGGCTGAGTGGTGGCTGAGTGGCGGCTCTGAGACTAAGGATCTGTGGCAGCAATCGGAAGGTTGCCAGTTCAAATCCTGTGAATGCCAGGAGTAATTCTACTTTGGTGGGCCCTTGAGCAAGGCCCTTAACCTGTACTGCTTTGTCCTGGGTATGATGTTAATCTATGTCCAGCCCTGCAAGCAGTTCTCCAACTTACAGGGAAAATTTGGGGGTTGGCGGCAGGATTTGCACTCCAGCCACCAGAACAAACTTCACACTGTTCACAACTTGTGTGGTACTGAGGTGTCACCTGCCACGCAGCTGCACCTAGGTCCTCATTTCTGAGGTGGTTTGTTGTGTGGTGGGTGCAACAACGATCTGTATCATTGCGTGCTCCTTACCTTGGCCTTGCAGGTATGCTTGGTTTTGTTCCCTAAGGATTGTGGGTAATCTCTTTGTGGATGACCGTCGTGCTTTTTCACATTGTCTCTTCTTAGCTCCACCCACATTCGAGTCTATTATGGAGGATATGGATGTGCATATTGGGGAAACAGCCCGCTTGGTGGTGGTCGTTGAGGGCAAGCCTATCCCTGATATCATGTGGTACAAGGTGGGCAGCACCAATGCATGTTAGTTTTACCATGTCTTCCTGTCAAAGCTCGCCAGTGCTCCAGGAGGGAGAGTCATGGATGAAGTGGTGAGCTGTGGCCTTTTACGGCTAACTGCTCCTGCTTTGCTTGTGCCCATCAGCGCTGGGTTCTTTGGTTCAGTGGGTGACATGTAGACTTCTGCCCTATTCCCCATAAATCCAGTTCCATAAACACAACACATACTGACATCAGCCAGCCTTCAGCTCCTCCCCATTTCTGCTGAAAATTATTCGTAACTGATTTCCCTCCAGCTATCAGTGGTCAAACCATGCCTCCCCTCACTATATTCACGCAATAATGACATGAAACTGGCTCACTCTTTGCCTTTATGATGTTATGTTTAGCATTTGCTCTCTGTTCTTCAAACGTTCCTGCTGTCCAGGATGACATGCTGTTGTCGGAGAGCAGCCATTTCACCTTCGTGTACGACGACACCGAGTGCTCGCTGGTGATCCTCAACACGCAGGAGGATGACTCGGGAGTCTACACCTGTGCAGCCCAGAACCTGGCCGGCTCCGTGTCCTGCAAGGCTGAGCTCTCTGTGCGCACAGGTGGGGTACTGTGGGTGAGGGCACAGTGACTTTACAAAGTCCGGCATGGTCCACAAAGGTCCCGAAAGCTCCTGTATTCGGCCATCTGGACCTAGCACATACTCCTGCTCAGGACCACCAGAAAATAACAGGCTGTAAAAGAAATACCATGAATGTTGAATAAGGGTCAATAAAAATTAACATGTAATTTCTGAGAGAAAACGAGGATTATGTTGTGCAGGCAGTGACATGCTGTTTCTTGTTATACGATGAGTTTAATGGCTTATACAGTGCTTTAATTGCTTAATTAGGTAAAAGGTGGCTATTCGATCACTTGATAAATTATCATCCTTTGATCGTTTCAGATTTTAATTGGGTTTTCAAATAAAAACAGCAATATTGTGTAACGTCAGAGTCTTCTGACATTAGGATATGTGATGTTCTGGTAGCAGCCAAGCAGGAAGCAGAGGAACCCATGGAAGGTGAGGACACCATTCTGAGGAAAATGAGGAGGCTCACAGACTACTATGACATTCACAAGGAGATTGGCAGGTGAATGCCTGGCAGGAGGAGCAAAATGATGGAACATGGTAGAGCAATGAGGAACATGGTGGAATATTAACAAAGTAATTTTCATGCACTCATCATACAGTATGATGCTTCTATCTGACCATATAGATCTGTAGGTTCTTCTTGAAAGGCATGACAGCAATGTTCATACAAAGTTAGATAGATGATATCCATACCAGCTGGTGCCCTCCCTCTCCCCCTTTTGTGGTCCAACGCACTGTCTCTCCAGGGGGGCCTTCTCCTACGTGAAGCGGGTGACACAGAAAGCCGACAAGGCAGTGTTCGCAGCAAAGTTCATCTCAGCTCGTGCCAAGAGGAAGATGTCGGCCCTGAGGGAGATGAGGCTACTCTCGCAGCTGGAGCATGAGAGGATCATCTACTTCCATGACGCCTTTGAGAAGAAGAATGTCGTCGTCATTGTCACTGAGTTGTATCCCTGTGGGTTTTTCACGACATAACGAAACACAACATAATTGTTTAGGACAGATAACGTGCCATCCAGCCAGGGATGAGGTGCTCCTTCTTGCAGTGCACTAGACCTCAGCTGCACATGCTGCATCAGGCAGGGTCCAACTGGTGGGCCAGTCACTAAAATACTTTTTCAAAACATAGCTTGCAATCTTCAGCCATTCTGAGAACACATATCTTGCTCTTCAGTAACTTGAGGGGAACTTCTGCTTGGGTGCTTATGGAGGCCTGAAAAGGCAGCGGCTCTCTAGACTGGATGTAGGTCTTTCCTTGACCACAGTATGAAGGTGTCATGAGGAACTGTTGGACAGAATGGCAAAGAAGTCATCTGTCATGGAGTGTGAGGTAAGACAGACTGATTCCTTTAGTGGTAAGATGTTGCCTGCAGTTTGGAAGCCTTTGAGCAAAACAGCCACAGGTGGATAAAAGTATACATTAAAATATGCTATTATAAGTTTTGAGTGTCCTCATTGTGCTCCTGGAGTGTCACCTATACCCATTCTGGTCTTCACTGTGCTGTAGATCCGGTCATCTATGAGGCAACTTTTAGAAGGACTAGGCTACCTTCACCAGAACAATATCCTACACCTGGACATTAAGGTAAGTTGCACTCTGAAGTCCTCCCACTGACCCTGGTGACTCAGGGGGCATGTAACGCATCTCGGTCTCTATAAACATCCCAACAGCCTGAGAACATACTAATGGCGGACCCCGGCAGCGACCAAGTCCGCATCTGCGACTTTGGCAATGCCATGGAACTCACGCCTGGCGACACCCACTACTGCAAATACGGCACTCCTGAGTTTATCGCCCCAGAGATCGTTAACCAAACACCGGTCTCCAAGGCAACAGATATCTGGTGAAGCACCTTGATGTTCTGTAGAGAAGAATCATTAAATGTAGTCTATTCGGCCGTATTGTTTTTCACTCTTTGCTTTTTCGGCAGGCCTGTCGGCGTGATAACCTACCTGTGGTATGTTAACTGCATGTCAAATCAATCTAAATCTGCGGGGCCCTGCGTGGCTCTGCGTGGCTCTGCGGGGCCCTGCGGGGTTCTGTGGTTGTACCTTGTAAATGTGATGGGGATTCAAGAACAGGTCAAATGGGTGAGGGACTCATAAAACTGCTCTGTCGTCTTTCCAGCCTGACCGGCGTGTCTCCATTCGCCGGAGAAAATGACCGTGACACGGCCCTCAACGTGCGTGGCTACAATGTGGCATTCGAGGAGGGCATGTTTGCGGGCGTGTGCCGGGAGGCACGGAGCTTTGTCATAAAGCTCCTGGTGGCCGACAGGCTGTAAGTTCATGGCGCGCATGGGGGGTTTTACATGGGCAGAATGAAACTGAGATGAAATCAGACGTACATGGTGCTTATTCAAAGTCCCCGTAGATATTCTGGTGAAAGGCGATTAACTTTCAATGAAGACAGATCCTCTGTGTTTCTGGTGTCAGACTCTAACTGGATCCATCTGTGCTTTCCTCAGGAGACCTGATACAAACGAATGCCTTCGTCATCCTTGGTTCAAGGTGGGTTTGTGGGCCGATTTGGTGTAGAGTATTGGCTTAGCTGGTGTTATTTTGTGTTAACACTGATGAGTCATCGCTCACTCTGCCGACTTCCCTGCTCGTCCTTTGTTTCCGCTCTGCCTCAATGGCTTCAGATGCTTCTATTCACTTCCACCAGCCAGATTCTGACACGTTTTAACCATCTCTGTCACAGACATTGACGAAGGGGAAAAGCATCAGTACGGAACCTCTCAAGCAGATCTTGTCTCGGAGGAAGTGGCAGGTGAGGGGGGTCATTTTCGTCAGGCCTTGATTAAAGCAGCATGTGCATTGTGCCATCACCTTTGTCCCTAACCTTCCACAGCGCTCACTCATCAATTATAAATCCAAAATGGTGATGCGCTCCATCCCAGAGCTGCTGGATGACTCCTCCAGCCACATCTCCATTGCAGTGCCTAGGCATCTGAAGGAGGGCACCCCCCCACCCTCATCCTCCTCAGACTCGGATGAGGACGTGGATGAGTTACCCTTCATCCCTATGCCTCTGACCGTGGCCTTTTCTGGCTCTCGCATGTCCCTCAATGAGATATCTGCTGATGATGAAGTTCTGGGGAGACCCAGCGGTGCCTTGGAGGCAGTGGGGGCAGAGGAGCCCATGGAGTGTGAGCCGGTTAGCAGGGGGGAAGTTGCTGGAGATCAGCTGGCAGGAATGGGCCGGACCAGAAAGAGGGAAGTGCAAGAAGGGGACACAATGTCAGAAGAGGAGTCAGCACAGATGGCCAAGCAGACGAGGGGGCCACTGCGTAAGGGTTCGAGTGTGGAGTCGGACAAGGTCGAGAGCAGCCAGAGGCGGGGGGAGCTGAGGAGGGGTAGTTCTGCTGACAGTGCCCTACTGCTCCACATCACCCCAGAAGGGATCACCACAGTTACCCCTGAAGAGGATGGGGGGAAAAGTCTGAAGAAGGCGGTTTCTATGGAATTGCCAAGAAGGAGTCCTAGTCCTGGTCCTGGGAGACTGAGCCAGGAGGACTACGCTCTGAAACTGGAGCTTATGAGGCAGAGACTACTCAGGGGCAGCTCAGGAGACAACAAGATGAGTGGCCTGCGGGGCCCCCTGCTGGAGACACTTGGCATTGGAGACGAGAGACACACTGCGTCACTTGACCGATACACGCACCCACGCCGGGCGGCCGTGCCCCCACTCATTAAAGCAGCCTCCACCGAAACCGCAGGGGAGGCAACAGTCAAGACTAAGGTGCTTAGCAAGAGTGCCTCATTCAGCCAAGGAGACAATGAGCCCATCCCCCTGCATCGACGCTCTGGTGCTCCCCTTGAGATTCCCCTGGCTCAAAGGGAGGAGCAGAGACTCCAGGAGGCCACATCCATATCAGCTCTGACTGAGCAAGCCAGGCTGAACTCGCGGCCCGTCACCCCCAGAGAAGTTTCCTCAAAACCATCTAGTCCTGTTCTAGAGGCTCCTGAGCAGAGCACAGTATATGGAAAGGAAGCAAAATCTTTGGAAGACACAGAGAGCAGGATGGAGGATGAAGCAGCAGACATCACTGGAGAGACTCCCCAGGGGAATCGCCCTGAAAGGAAATCCAGCATGTTGGAGAACCAAGAGGACAAACAAGAGAAGGTAGCCTTGAGTAAACCTTTGTCCATGGAAGGTGAAATGCAGGCCCAGATCAGACCTTATTCTGAAGTACCTCCCAGAGTAGTTCAAAAGTCAGATCATGTGGAAGAGAAGATGAGAGGAGAGCCAAACAGAAAGGAGTGCGAAGACACTAAGGAAGAAGTGAGGAGCCAGATGAGAGCACCTGAAATAAGCATTTCCACCAAGTCTGTTGTGGTGACTCCATCTCCCAGTAAGCCACCAGTGAGTGCTGCCACCCAGCCCAGCTGTGTCATGCTGCCAGATGGCAGGACATCCGCATACTCTAGCATCATGCAAACCATCCTTGTTCCATCTCTGCAGCCAGCAGAGACACCTGCACCTGTTCCAACACCCATCCGGGCACCTAGCCCTAAGCCCACCATCAGCCCCCTCAAACCTGAGTCCTCTCCTTCACTGGAACACCCTGCTGTGTTCTCCAGGGTGAGACCCAGGACGCCTACAAGCTCTATACCCTTGCAGGAGTTCACATTCAACCCCAGCATCAAAGATATCACCTCAGAGGAGGTGTTTGAGGCCAGATTTAAGAAACGTGAGTCATCTCTAACACGTGGCCTGAAGATGCTGACCAAGTCTAAAACTGAGGAGAAAGCGAATACCACGTCACCTCCTACAGGTGATGAGGAGGTCTACCGCCCAAGCCCTGTGGGCGCTCCCCTGAAGTTCATTAGATATGAGACACCCAGGCTGGTGGAAAGGTCCATGTCTGTCCAGGAGCTCAGGCCAGCTGAGAAGGAGAGCTTCATGCGGAGGCTCTCCCTGCGGATGAAAAGGGCTCCGTCAGCAGATCGGAAGGATGAGAGGAAAGAGCAGGAGCTGGCCAACTCCGCTATCACTGCACCCAGGCGCAGGGTCTCCTGGGCTCTTGGTCGCAGCAGGTCCCAGGAGAAGAATGAGGCTAATGGTGAGGTGGAATGCTCACAGGACGAGGAAGGGAGCAGCATGCCCCGGGGATCTGGCGAGTCACCCGTGCTGGCTATGCGCCGCAAGATTGAGTCCACAATGGCTGGGATTTCCATGAGGATTCGGAGCCAGTCTGAAGAACGGAGGGAGGAGAGGAAGGCAGAAGACAAAGAAGCCAAGCCAGAGAGTAGAAAGGCTCCTCTGCTCTCCATCCTACGCCGCTCGGGCTCCGAGGGAGGCACCCGGCAGAGGGAACCGAGAGCTGGAGGGTCCATGGAGTCGCTCGAGTCCACCTCCAGTCTGCAGTCAGCAAAGGGTAAGAGAGCCTGATTGTTGTCTTGCCCCTCTTGTATGCAAGGTGGGTGAACCCTCAGTCTGGCGTCAGCTTTCCTGTGAGCCAGCTACTCTAACAGCCGCCACTCTCATTTCCAGGCCCAGATGATGAACGCCGATCGCGGTGGGACCGCTGGGGCCTGGGCAGGAGCAAGAAGGAAAAGGCAGACATCCCATCCTCCATCGTCCAGGGGAATGGCGCCCTCCATAGGAATCAATGCTCACGGCCGGCCTCCGGTACAGGCTGCATAGCACCAAAACACTGCAGTGTGCAGTGTGCCTGATCTTTATTCTTTTGCAGTGTGCCTGATCTTTATTCTTTTGCAGTGTGCACTCTGCCTGATCTTTATTCTTTTGCAGTGTGCACTCTGCCTGATCTTTATTCTTTTGCAGTGTGCAGTGTGCCTGATCTTTATTCTTTTGCAGTGTGCAGTCTGCCTGATCTTTATTCTTTTGCAGTGTGCAATCTGCCTGATCTTTATTCTTTTGCAGTGTGCACTCTGCCTGATATTATTTTTTTTAGGTTGTTTATTTGAAAAGACGCATGGCTGTTTCTGTCAGTCTAAATGATGTTATCTACACACTGGATTCTCTACAGCATTCTTGGGGAACATTTTAATACTGCTCCTGATCTTCTGGCAGGAAGTATGAGGCCATGTTTTGCAGTTAGATCTAAAGGGTGATATCAACCCCCCAGATTTCCCTCCAGTATTTCACATCAAGCTGAGGGACCATGTTCTGCTGGAGGGAGACCCAGTGACCCTCAGCTGCCTCCCAGCAGGAATCCCACATCCACGGATTGCTTGGGTGAAGGGTGAGTCCTCCATCCCCATAGAGGATTATCATTACACACATCCTTTCCTGCTCTCTCAACCCCCAAACACAGCCTGACATCACACCTCATCATGCATTTTTATACATTTCATCACAAGCTACAGTTCACTGATACCTGGTGTGATATTAACCCACTAGGTACTTCACTGCAACACTGAGAATTTCATCCTATTCTACTCTGCATGCAATCATTTCAGATGAAATGCAAAGTTGCAAATGATTAGGTGATGACCACATCATTCCAGAATCTGAGAGTGCCGTTGAGTTTGCTTCTGAGTCAGGATAGCCCTTCATCCCCAGCCTGTGAGCCCTGGCTGGACTCGGTTCTTCTTCACAGATAAGAAACCCCTGAACGTGGATGCCAGGATGAACATGATCTCTTGCCCTGACGGCCGACAGCTCCTCATGATTATGAAAACCACGAAGAAGGACGCTGGACTTTATGAGTGTGTGGCCACCAACCCCCTGGGCTCTGTTAGCAGCTCCTGCACCATCTCCCTTGCCCGTAAGTACCCGCTTCTGTACCCACCATGACCCACTGTGCCCACTTTACCTGCTGTGAGCCCCCTCGACCCACTGTACTCACCATGACTTGATATGACGCACCTTGACTCACTGTGCTTACTGTTACTGCCTAGACATGCCGTGACCTACTGTACCTGCCCGGACACATTGTACCTCCTGTACCTGCTATGAGCCACTGTGCCCACCATACCCACCCTAACTCATTGTACCTACCCTGACCTGCTGTACCCACCATGACCCGCTACTGCCTCTCAGCCCATGCCTCATGGAGACCCCCGCCTATGGGTGCAGTGCCTGTAGATCTCTCCAAAGGCTTTGAGGGCCCTCTGTCACCTTTGCAGAGGGACACATGCTGAACTCAGGCACAAAAAGACATGGGTGTGACACTGTGCCCCAGATGAACCTTGTGGTCATGTGGTCAGTGCCTCTCCCTGCGATGTCACCCTCACAACACACCAAGTCCACGTTTCCTCCAGGTCTTCCCAACCGGCCCGGGACGCCAGAGATTCCGCAGCGGTACCGGGACACTGTGCTGGTGCTGTGGAAGCCTTCAGACACGCTGACACCCTGCACTTACTCCCTGGAGAGGAGAACTGAGGGTGAGTGAGCAGAACCATCCCAGGTCCATACCAGTGATCAGACACTGCAGGGGACACTGAGGCACAATGGATTTTATTCACCTGTTTTCACCAGGTGAAGAAAACTGGCTGATTGTAGCTACAGGTGTGGCTGACTGTTACTACAATGTGATGGACCTCCCAGCTGGGGGCACGTTCAGGTTTAGGGTGGCTTGTGTCAACAAGGCGGGGCAGAGTCCCTACAGTAACATTTCAAAGAAGGTGTGCTTGGACTCCTCAGGTAAGCACTTCCCAGTTCCCCCTCCACTTCATGAAGTTGATGAAGTTCATAGCCTAAGCTGAACTTTCTATTCCCCAGTGACTCCTAAGGCAGCAGCCAGTGTGATTATGAAGCCATCTGCACCATCTTCTGTCAGCTCCACTGTGCCCCTCAGGCCTGCTTCTGTTGCCATCCCCAGTAAATCTGGATTTTCTGTCTCTCGCCCGACATGGACCCCTCCTCCATCTAATGTATCTGCCGTTTCTCAGTCACAAGCCCCTCCCACCCATCTCGCTTCTGCCCAAGGGATTGTTCTTCCCCCAGCCTATGCCCCACCTACTCATCCTGCTTCTACCCAAGGGATTGCTTCTCTCACCGCCGAAGCCCCGCCCACCCATCCTGCTTCTGACCAAAAACTTGTTCCTCCCCCAGACAAAGGCACACCAATCCATCCTGCTTCCCCCACAGCTCAAGCCCCGCCCACCCATCCTGTGTCTGCCCCTTCCCCACCTTCTGTCACAGAGGCCCCATCCCCTCCTGTCCATGTTGCCACTCCCACTCGGTTTGTTCAGGAGTTTCAGGCACCATCGTCAGTCCCCTCTACGTCCACAATAGCTAAGTCCACCCTGAACATCACTACGGGAAGCCCATCCCTCGCAGTCCCACCTGCAATCAGGACTGCCCCCCCAAGAGTGCTTCCTAAGCCACTGAGTCCCATCAACGTGGTCCCCCCCATGGCCCAGTCTCCTCCAGTCTCACCACCCCCACTGGTCTCACCATCCCCTCCCCTTGGCAAACCCATCTCCCCCCTTCCCACGTATGTTCCCATGTCCACAGACCAGGCTACACCCCCAGCACCAGGCTCTTCCCTCTTGTCCCCTGTGGTGATGGTGACCAGCCTCAGCCCCTTGGGGGACGCTGCAGTCACTGCTTCAGTGCAGAAATCGTCATCAGGGAAGTCAGGCGAGAGTACCTTGAGGCAGGGGGTGCCCCAGAAGCCATATACCTTCCTGGAAGAGAAGAACAGGTAGGCAGCAGCCATGATCACCAGTGTCCATTTATATAACATTCAAATGCAGTACAGGGAAAGTGCTGAGCCAGGATAGAGTCAGGCCCCGTGTAGATGTTGTTTACAGACAATGCTGCATGATTCCAGCAGGACCGCTCCTGTTGTACCTTTGATGCTGGGGTCTCTGCATAATCGTATCAATGCTCAGATCAGTTTTTCATAATGGGAGCTTTAAGCTTGTGTGTGATGGATCATACAACCACTTGCGTATAAAATAACCGAGTCTCCCTACTACTGGGGCCTTGCCACTCGGCTGGCGTGCGTCGGACAGGGGCCGCTTCGGCGTCATCCGCGAGTGCAGAGAGAACGCCACGGGCCAGCTCTTTATGGCCAAGATTGTCCCGTACCAGTCAGAGAGTAAACAAGCTGTGCTGCGTGAGTACGAGGTACTGAAGAACCTGCACCACAGCAACGTGATGGCACTGCACGAGGCCTACATCACGCCGCGTTACCTGGTGCTCATTGCTGAGAGCTGCCCAGGCAAGGAGCTCCTGCACAGTCTCGTTGACAGGTCAGGAGCGTATGTGTGTGCCATGTATGGCATGTGCAGCGTGTGCGGGGCATGCTGATGACCAGTACGATGTGCCCTCCCCAGGTACCGCTACTCGGAAGATGACGTGGTCGGCTTTGTAGTCCAGGCACTGCAGGGCCTCGAATACCTCCACAACCGGCGCATTCTGCACCTGGACATCAAGCCTGACAACATCATGGTATCGCCCACCAACATATTGAAGATCGTGGACTTCGGCAGCGCTCAGAGTTTCAATCCGCTGTTCCTCAAGCCTCATAACTGTCACCTATCTTCCCTGGAGTTCATGGGTGAGTCGTCCTGTTCAGCCGATGGAGGCACAGCTCTGGTCTGGGTGAAGAATGGTGTGATGCTAAAGTGAATATTTAAGTTACTGCTCACCCACCTCTTGGATTTTTATTTTAAACATTAAGCGCTGGGTTGTTTCATTAAATAAATCCTTAACTGATCTCACCAGTATCTTCTCTCTTTTAATTTCCTCTTCACTGCTCTCGTTCTTTCTTGACCTTTGCTGATGTAAAAGCTCCTGAGACGGTTAAAGGAGATGTGGTGGGCCCCCCTGCTGACATCTGGAGTCTGGGTGTGGTCACCTTTGTCACGTAAGTACCCTCATCGCCAAGGAGGCGTGTGGGATATGACATTTGTAAATACTTAGGTGATCACTAGCGAGAGAGATATATAGGTAAGATGGTGGAATTCATGGAGGATGTCGGTGATGTAGGAGAGTGATCTGTCAGGGTGGCATGATGACAAGTGTGACATGTGAAGGCAGCAAGGTGAGAGGATGTCTGTCCCATCTCTGCTCTGGCCTCTGCAACCCCAGGCTCAGTGGAAGGCTGCCTTTCCAGGAGCCCGACCCCCTGGAAACTGAGGCCAAAATCTTGGCTGCCAAGTTTGACCAGGCGAAACTCTACCAGAACGTGTCTCAGAGCGCCTCTCTGTTCCTCAAGAAGATCATGTGTAGCTACGCCTGGTGAGCTCAGTCTTGTGTGTCCTTCCTGACCCCAAGTGACGTACCGTGGGATCATTCTTAATGTTTCACTTTTATTATCTATTATAATGAATCATTATTTGATCTTACATGCCTTGGAGGACACCATGGCAGCTTCTGCTGGTGTCTCTCACACTCCTGTCGCTGATGAAGTTCTCCTGATATCTGCACCGGCTTCCAGGGCCCGTCCGACCATCAAGGATTGCTTCAACAATGCCTGGCTGCAGGATGCCTACTTAATGAAGCTGCGCCGGCAGACGATCACCTTCACCACCACGCGCCTCAAGGCCTTCCTGGTGGAGCAGCAGCGACGGCGGACCGAAGGCGTCACCAAGCACAAGGTGCTACTGCGCTCATATCAGAGCTCGCCGGCCACACCCACCACATCCACCACCCAATGAGCAGCCCAGGCCGGAGCCACAGGACAGCAGGGGTGAGGCGTGTAGGCTCCAGGGTGGGGGGAGGCCATGCCACCCCCCACCCCCCGGACAGAGGAGTGAACGCACTACAGTACAAGTAGCAGTGGATCACTGATCTCTCCACCAGAGCCCCACCTCCTGCGTGTCCTTCTCGCTGAGCGACGTGTCCCAGTCACACCGGGAGAAGCCCTCCCTGGCTCAACCTCCCAAAATCAGAGTCCCGCCTCCCGCCTCTTTCTCTATCTCCAGACCCTCCTGGCGATGTTGTGCTTCTCTTCTCTCTGTGTTCCTGGTTCTTCACGGTGACACCTTCTCACTAGGGGTCAGAGCCACAAGTGAGAGACCCTCAGAGCAATGTGTCTAGGACCCCCCCATCCAGACTGCCAACAAACGTGCTCTGTAAATGTGTAACTCTGTACCCTTTACACTGATGCTCTGTGCAATTGTAGACTGTATATCTTTTACGTTAGTTTTATCATCTAATTAACATTCTTTTATCACTGGTGTGTATTTCAGTAATAATTGTCAGTATAACTTGGAAGTACATGTGTGTAAACACGCTAACTGTGCCTTTGGGGTGACTGTAATGCTTCACTGTTATAGCTGATAATACAGTAAACATGGATCTTTTGAGGACTTTAAATAAATGTTTACTGAGTGAGCTCAGTGTTGCTGGGCGTGTGGTTGGGAGAACAAAGGCTTGACGTTTTCCATGGCACAATCCGAATCCGAATGCCGGAGACCCACGTCACTCCCTCTATCCCAAAGCCTATCCTCACACAGAAGGCCTAACTCCGCAAATGAGGAGTATCCCACACAGAAGACCTAACCCTGCACAGAAGGCCTATCACTAACCCCGAACATGTCCTCGTAATTTATTCTGCTTTATTTTCGTTCAGATGGTATCTCTGTTTACTAAACAATACGACTCAAATGTATCGACATGCTATGGCCCAAACGCAGATTCTGCTGTGAAGGTTTAGTGTTTGTCAGGCTGCACCAAAGAGTCCAGGACCCCGCCCCAGCCCAGCGGTCTCACTGCAGGTCAGATTGGGGATGTGAAGTGGGTGGGGAGTGTGGTCACAGCACTGAGCATGTATCAACCTTTTTGAATATTTTTTTTGCACATTTGTAAAAGATTGCGTTTACTCAGTTAATTCATGTGGGATAAATTCATTCACTGTTTTTATAACTCAGTAACAAGGTGGCTTTGGAGTCTCCTGAATGACACACTGTCTAACAGCTGCTAAGCTTCTTGGTGAAACTGTGCACTAAACTTGGTTTAAAATCAAGTTTTGGCTGTGAGGAAGATTTTCAGGTGGGGTGAACTTGCAATGTGCATTTAGTTCAGCCTCATCTTGTTTAGATGTTTAGTTGTTTATAATAAACACAATAAACATCATAAAGACAGCCATCAGCACACTGTGAATGCAGAACATGCCCTTTCACTAGCTGATAAAGGCCACTGGTCATATTTATACTGGTTCAGATTCCACAGCAGGTCATCAGTCCATTAGCGTAAGACCCCCCAAGTCCACCTGCTGGCGTTGTCCTCCCGGGGCCACTCTCCTTTCTCCCTGTCCTCCAGCTAACCAATAGACAACTTGCCCCCCCCCCATCGTGTTTATGCCAAGGCTATATAAGGTCATCAGCCGGTGTCTTGGACCACAGGGGTGGGGGCTCTTTCATTGACCGGGCTGGGCCAAACCCCATGGGATGCTCCAAAAAAGGACAGGCATCACTCGGAATGTGCCCCCCCTGTGAGGGGTGTCCCCTCTGGACCCCGTTTAAATGGGCCCATCCGACCGGCCGGCCACGCTCACTCCCTGCTGCGTCTAGAGCCAGCGGAGCCCATTCCGGAGCCGGCTCGGGGTGAGTTCCTGGGGACCCGGTCGTGATGTCTGGTTCAGTGCTGGGGGTTGATGGAGAAGCTGCTCTCCCAGGGAGATGCAGTGGGTGCTGCTGAAGGTGGGTCACATTTAAACATTGAATTTTCATGCTGTAAACCGAGGTCCTCCTCGATCTCCCAAAGCACCAGCAGCTCACACGCTTCTCCATTGGGTTTCTGAACTATTTCACCATCTTCTTCTTTCTAACATGCCACTGCAGTACCTTATGGTTCACCCTGAATGCAAACGGCACCCCTGCTCCTGTGGGGGTCCCTGTCTCCTCCCTGCAGATGTCCAAAGCGAAGATGGCCCCCCCTCCGGGGTGTACCCTCAACATTAGCGACCCCCAGGTGCAGGAAGCGGCTATTCGTATCCAGGCGTCTTACAGAGGCCACAGGTAGCTGTTCGCTTGATGTTTTGACAGCATTCACCTATGGTTGGCTGTTTGACACCTATGAAGGAGACCTTTGTTCCTTTCCCTACCACTACGCCATCCCCACACACAGTTTGTGGCCATTGTAAGGAAATTTTAGGTTCAGAATACCATCCTGCATGACCTGATACTCCCATAGGGCTCTGTGTTACCCGTGAGAATGACCAGTGTGGCCCTTGTGGCAAGGTCATGACCCTGTGTGTGTGCATCATGCCATCAGGTCACGCAAGGAACTACGTGAGAAAGGGCCCCCCAAGGTCCTACAGCCGCTGATGGATGTGCTGCTGCTGGAAGGCAGCGCGGCCAAGCTGGAGTGCCGGGTCAGCGCCTTTCCTGACCCTTTTATTGTCTGGTCAAAGGACGGCCGAGAGCTCAAGGATGGGCCCAAGTACCGCTACCTGTTCGAGGACCCTGATGTGGTGGCCCTGGTGGTGTGTGATGGCGTGCTGGGAGACCTGGGCCGATACACCGTGAAAATCAAGAACACCTTTGGGGAGACCTCAGACTCAGCCTGCATCATGGTGGAGGGTGCGCGCGGGAAGAGGGGGGGGGGACAGCTGACCTATCAGCGGCTTTATAAGAAGTCTGTCCTGGGTTTGAATCCCAGTCCTGACTGTGCAACAATAGACCATGTAGAGCTTTGACCTGGAGGTTGCATGTTCAGGTCCCAAGACACCTCCTGTAACTTTCTAACTTTTTTAAGTGGGTAAAATAACTATGGCAATAAGAAACATTATAATAATAATTTACACAAAACACAGGAATAGCACACAGCATCACAGCAGGGATTGGGTTCTCCTCCCCACAGTGCCTGCCAAGATCACCAAGGGCCCCGACAGTGTGAAGGTGAAGAGGGGGTCGACAGTCAAGCTGAGAGCTGAGATCAGTGGGGAGCCGGCACCCGATGTAGGCTGGCTAAAGGATGGGGATGACATCGACGAGGATGACAGGTGCGTGTGCCGTCACGGCAGAGACTACTGAAGGCTGTGGGTGCCAGTCTCCGGACCCGAGGTACCCTGTGAAACATACAGGTCCGGCATTCATACGCCCGACGTGACCTGATGAGTGTTTAAACGTGTCCCTTGTAGGGTTCACTTTGATGTCGGAGACACCGACACAATCCTAACCATCAAAAACGCACAGCTCGCAGATGCAGGGAAGTATGAGGTCTTCGTGGAAAACAAACTGGGAGTGGACCAGTCCTTTGCCCGCCTGGACATCCTGTGAGGAGGCAGGACAGGTGTGCACTTCTCCCCTGCGGCCCTCTTTGCGCTGATCTCCTACAGTACAGGTTACTTCCTCATCACGGGGCTAGGAGGAACCAGGTGCATTACCTACAGAAAACCGCCTTGCAACAAGGATGAAACTGAGCTACATGAGGTGAAGCATGTATCACCATTCATCTTCCTGTGTCCCTTCCTCATGAGAAAAAGCTCCATCACACATTAAACCATCAGGAAATGCTCCGTTCAGATGCTACAGGCTTGGAAATCCATCCTTGGGCAGGTGGAGGCCCTGACTTAATCCCCCGTCAGTGTCTCTAATATTTAATAAAGGACTGTACTGTTTCTCTAATTACTGCCTGCTGGGTTTTTCAGCTAACGCCAACTTCATAGAGGTTCCAGACTTCACAGTGAGTAGATGTTGGTGTCTACATGAGCTTCACACCTTATGGTTTTACACTGCATACTGATATTTCACAGGCAGGAGAGGATGACAATCCTGGTTAAAGAAGAGAACCTGCTGATTTCACCCAGCTTTACATTCCAGCTGCCCTGGTGAAATATAGGGTAAATAAAATTATTTAACATTCAGTCCAGCGTCCAGGTTCCCAGTCAATAAACAGCGCCCTCTAGAGTGGGGCCGTGGAATATCATATTTCTGCGGGTTTTGCAGTTTTAGATCCTGTTTCCCTGATTTCGGTGCGTGGTTATTGATCTGAGGGGGAGCGTATAAAAAAAGTGCACTTCGGGCTTTTTCGGGTGCCACTGACATTTGACAGCAAACTGGATACTTTTCGCAGTTTTTTAGGACAGATAGCACAAACGCACACGAAAGCCTCTGTGCAGATAAATGTGTTAATATTATTAAAGTGTTACTTTGGAGTGCATCTAACATGAGCGCAACACGTCGTGAATATTAATGTCGCCCAGCTAATGAGCCCGGGAGGGACTTTGGCGACTCTCCCTAGCGGGCCTTTTACTCCGGGCCGTTTCAAGGCTCCCCGGGTCCGTTTAAAAGCAGGTATACCACAGGGAAAAGCTAGGGATTAAAACCAAAGTATCGTTTAACGAGAAGAATGGATGAGATCCAAACAACTTAAGAATGGACGTGACGACGATTTTTGTCTTATATGATGTATTTGATGTTAAAATTCAATCATTTCTGTCGACACGTGAAATGTGCTCATTTTCGTCCTTAATTGACGGTGTTAGTCATTATGTGTTAATGAAAGGGACGTCCGGGATGTATTAGAATTCACAAAGCTGCTGGCTCCACTGCGCAAAAGCCTCATTTTGCTTCCTTACCCTGTACCATTACCTGCGGCAGCCCCTGACCTTGGTGGGTTTTGCACTCATAGATTTGTCTATAAAAACGATAAGATAAAACCTATTGATCTAGGGAGGGGGATTCTGGTGCATCAAGCAGCAAGGTACGTAAAGTGTATGCTGTCAAATTGCTGGAGACTCTCGGAAAAGAATATTGAGGAAATTAATATATATTAACCGTTTTTCCGTTATATACTACAGGCCATCTCCAATTTAACGAGTCTAGTGACAAGCTGTGAGCTGCAAACCAAGTAGAAATGTGAATTTGGTGTGGCCGTCTTCCGTCTACTGTTAAACTTAAATGGGATGTTTTTTGGGTGAATTCATCACTCACTGGAAAGTGTTATATTACTTCTCAAACCTTAGTGCTAAAAGCATTAAATGGCTGTGTGTGTGTGTGTGTGTGTGTGTGTGTGGGGGGGGGGGGTTAAAAACCCACTTAACACGAGCTCATTTATCCATTTGGCCTTGCCTTTTTCATGTTGTTGGACTTATGTACTGCGCCGTAACTAAAAGGCACTTCGGCGTTCAGATGTCTGGTAGAGAATCGCCGGGAAGGTAGGAGCCGGGTACAACCCCCCCGGCCCCCTCCATCGGCCCGATCGATCGATGGGTGTGTGCGGGGGGAGGGGGGGCGCAGACCTACAGGGGCGATTTTTAATCCTAGTCCAATCATGACAGAGACGTCGGTATTTTCCGGTGAGGGACCGATTCGCTGTAGTGGGGGTCGAGACTGTACGTAAACGGCCCCGATGCACCGACTACGGACAGACAGAGAAAACCTGCCACTTCTGGGAGTTTCCCCGCCCCGATCCACCAAATGAGCCAGCGTACTCAACTTTATTTGAGTATTTGCAATCGCTGCCAAACATATTACTTTTAGTGTATTAGTGGCATTAGTAGGTCCCCGAGCGCCCTTCCCCATGAAACAAGCGACAGGTCATTAATGTAGCGCAGGGATGAAACGTAGAGCCGAAGTGTGGATTCGCTGTTCGCTGCTGAAATTAAACATTTCACCTTAATAATGCAGTTTTAGTAACATGACTTCAGAGCTCGCTGCCAGCAGGTGGGGCTCTTCCCTGTGAAGCAAACGGCGTGTTATTAATGCAGCGCGCAGGGTTAACGGGCGCTATGCAGAAAGCCCAAATCAAACTCCTTTTAGCCGGTAAACATATTCCGGCACTTGCGAAGGAACAGGGCACATAACCCGGTCTTTCCATATAACACATATAACACTTTCCCCGGAAAAGTCAGAACGACTTATCTGTTACTGCCGTCATAACGTTGAGTTTTCGTGCCTTAAGCGCCTCGGAGCGGAATGGCTGCTGCGTCACCCAGGTGGGTGTAGCAAACTGGAGCAGCCCGAGGTCAGTCACTCCCCGAAAAGATGGGTATGAAAGGCGCTATATCAAACCGGCCCGTTATTATTACTATTGTTATTATCATTTGTATCATTCATTGTCCGGCGACCTTTTGGGAAACGTGTGTGCATATCTGCAGCCCTGCTACCCCCCAAAGCCACCGGGGAGCATGGAAGCCCGTCTGCGCTGCGCGGCCCCCGGTGCGAGCGGCGGAAGCGCGCGGTTGCCGCTTTAAGAGGGAGGGGAAGCCTTGAAACAGTCAAGTTCCATGTTTGTATCTTGAAATTGAGAGCCTAGATGAACTCCATGTTGTAACAAAGTTACGTGCAGCAAACTTTTCTTTTATGCATAAATATATCTTTATTCCCGGTTTGACTTTATAATAACTGCATGCAAGCCGGTTACATTCATGCACATATCGGAATGCAGGATGTTTATATTTAATGATCGAGAGTCAGTCTTTTAGTATATACTTTACTACTAATATTTTAATAAGATTATAGTTTGAATTGCACTTAGATAGGACATTGGGATTTCATGGACCAGCTTTCCTCGTCAGTGATCACTCAGGTTAGCAAAGATGAAGAGGCCAGCGCGTCAGTGAGGGGCAGAGGTAAGTTTAGAAAAGTTTTGCAGAGGTGCGGAGCTGTCAAGCGCATCGGGCGCCGTCTCGCAGCTTTAAGGATGAATCGCTGTCAGGCTCTTACAAGTACCCACATTATTGCATAAAGACTAGGGTCCTTTTGAATTTTAATATCCAAGACAACATCATGAGAGCTTGAGTTTTTGTAATGCGTGGTGCATAATACTTTATACCATGTAATAATGTATATTGCATTTGCAAAATGTACGGAATTGAATACATTTAAGTGATTTTGTTTTACAGTTTTATAACTCCAAATATTTCTAGTGTTTTATCCTTTGACAACACAACAATGACGTGGTACGGTAATAGTAACTCGTGCGCACCTCTAGGTTTTCCTGTAAGTTTCTCGACACGTCTTGTTGAAACACTCAATTACTTACGGGAATCCGCCTCCAGAAGCCCTTATCACATACAGATGCTCCTCGACGCTCCGCTGCATAATTAATTGCTGGTTATTAATGAGAACATTTCTCAACAGAGCCTGTTCATTAAAAAAAAAACACTGTAGAGGTGCGCTTAATGATTGCCTAATTACATTTACCCACAACATAATGGAATGCCGTAGCAGCCGGCCCGACGTCCTCTGTCATGTTATCGGAGCGCAGGATCGCAGCGAGCTGTGCGCCCCAGGACCTGCGCTATTGTTTGAAATATTCCAGTGTGTTAATACGGTTAAAGAGATGTAGTAAATTATCATTATGGTTGAACTTAGGTTTCATATTCCATCCATCGGTTTCTAAAATTCTAGTAAAAGCACTTTTCTGGAAGTACCTTTCTGGTCACCGAAAACGACGTATCCATCAATAGGATCTGCCATGTGTTTCTCCTTTAACTTCCATGTTTAACTTATATCTAAAATGAATGTTTAATTTCTCTTAACCTCGCCGTATTTGTCTTTGATAACGTTTTAAGCTACTTACGGATTATTTTCTTGTCTGCTGGTGAGAGTCGGGCGTAAACTTTGAAAGCAACAATCTGCGGTTGTACTTTTTCATGTTAGTTTCTGGAGGCTCCTGGGGGACGGGTCTGGTAGAGCTGCATAACCCCAGCCCGCCTGACATATAGCCAGCGCGCTTCGCTAGCACTGTGCTTTAAAGGAAACTGCAGGAGTCGCTATGCGTGTCTGCAGTAGCTTGGATTCGCTTCGGAGATGTCGAGGTTTTGCTTACAGGACGGCTTTGTTCACTTCTCCTTTGTTTCATTCCTTCATCATGCTGGTCTTGCTGTTGGACTTGATGCAGCAATAAGGAATCGGGGTTGTGGATTTGAACCCCATCACTCCCGCTGTCTGTAACCTTTGTGACAGTTTGTAGATGGGGACAGTGCTGAACTTTAACAGAAGGTGTTTTAGGTAGAAACATCTGGTCAGTTGATTAGCAACGACCAGCTTTTAGTATATTTATAAATGTTTATACAGTAGTGTGCTGTATACTGTAATACACAGAATAGAGATCAGCTCAGATATAAATAGGCTTGCATAATGTAAACACAGGTAATCGTTTTTAATTATTCAGAATAAAGAAAAAGGTATGAAAACTCCGACTTGATAACTGTAATCAATTTCAACGAAGTGTCCGCACTCGCTGCCTCACCGCTAATACTGCAGGATGAATCTGCAACAATACAAATTTATAGAGGAAATATGTAGCCTTGGAGACCGCAAACGCTAATGTAGTGAACAGTGACAGAGTGAAAAAGGATGATGCTTGCTGCGGTTTCCATGACCAAAGATCTCGTACAGCGTACAATACTGACTGATCAGAGAGCTGGTTGTAAATCTGGGCGCTCGTTGAACAGTTAGGTCGTTAAGTGAGGAGTGTCTGTATTGTCCTGCCTCATTGTTCGGTTCTCTTAAGGTAATTAAAAAGTCACGTGCAAAGACTGCTACTTCCGCTTGGCCTCGAAACAAGTAATGCTCATTATTGCACAACTGTCCCCAGATCAGGAATATGCAATTGATGTTTTGTTCAGTATATGTGTCGATATTTGTGTTGAATCCCTTGACAGCAAAGCGTAGATGCCAGGAAGCTTTAGAGATGCACAACACTGGGCATCTTTGGGGGATCTCTGTGTAGTGAGGCTGCAGCTCTGGGCTTTGGCCGGTTTCTGCTTCTGTTATGGCTTTCTGTTATTCAGACTTTAACTGTTGTGTTTTACACTGGGAGCCCTGCTGGTTGCTGGATCTGTCTGGGGGGGGGACTGCTTTTTTCTCGTATGTCTGGGCTTTTCTTGTGTACTGTTGAGCCAATCAGTGCACAGTAGGGGTGTAAATCTTTGGGCGCAATGTGATTCCATTCACATATGATTGAGGGAGTAATTCAATGCATCAGGAATCTTTAATTTCTATCACAGTTAAATTTCATGGGTTAATTATTTGATTATTTTTGATAACTTAGAATTTAAAAAGGTTTGAATTTTTCTTCACTTTGGAAAATGCGTGATTCTCCAATGCAGGGGTAGACAAGACTGATCCTGGAGTACCGATATCCAACAGGTTTTCTACCCTACCTGGTCTTTGTTGAACCGTACTTGATCTCAGGCAGATAGTATCTCATCAGGTATAATGGGAAACCTGCTGGATACAGGCACACCAGGATCAGGGATGCCTCTCCCTCGACCAACGCAACCATCTCCATTGTAGTAGCAGTAGTTTCACAAAACAGGGGCAAGTTCGCCAGGTAGCACACCCTTTATGGATATTAATGAACCTTTCCCTGCCATCCTACATGTAGAAAATTCGCTACTTTGCTCGTCCACCTGCAGCGCATGACTGCGAGAGGCCATATGTTTATCATTACGATGGATTTTACCCCCAAAAATTAATTCTGACACTACTGGTCAATGCAGTTGAGTTGCCATCTTCATAATCGGTTCAACACGATGCGTCAGTGCGTCTTTACTCCCCAAGTGCGTAGTGTAAACCACTGTTTCTCAACTGGGGGGTCGCAACCCTGAAGTGAGTCGTAGAGTATGTGGTAAAAAAAGAAAAGTTTTTTTTTTGTAGATGTCGGATTATTTTTATATACATTGCATGAACACATTGTACTGTTACAGCACTATTCATGTTATATTTACCATTTATGCACTATTATTATTTATTTTTTTGGATATAAATTTTGTTCCGAATTGTAAAAATGTAGGTTGCGATTTGATGACTAAGGAAAAATGTGGAATGTGCCCTGAGGTTAAATTTCAGTTCAGTTCAGTTTAATTTGTATAGCGCATTTTCACAACATTACATTATCTCAAAGCACCTTTGAAAGGTGGAGTGAATTTGGTCCTTAATGATAAAGTAGGAATATCACTTTTTCACCTCTTCATTTTTTTCACTTTACTCTTTTCATCTCATAAGCTAAACCAGCTGAGAAGCTATGGCCTAAATGACCACTGTGGGGAGCCCCACACTAGGGAAGGAGGCAGGCTGGGGGTCGGCGTCTGATGCTCGCTTGCTCGATGGATGGTTTTACCCATGTAGGAGTCCCCTACAACTTCTCTTCTTATCAGTCTACTCCCGCGAATGGGGGTGTCTGAGGGCGGCTTCTCTGTGTTCATGTTTGAGCAGGAGGAACCATGTTTTTCTTTGCATCTTCCAGTACTCGGGTACTTCCTGTGCTACCTATCCTGCAGGGGTAGCATTCAGTACGGCCGTGGGAAGTAGCCCAGAGGCATTCCGATGCATTTTTTCCCTGATCTCTGTAGGCAGAGTCAGCACAAAGGGTCATGGTAGTAATGATCAAAGTAGCACAGCATGGCCCAGTTTAAACACACCTTTTGAAATTGATCCCCAGGAACATTCTGTGAAGTTTGCCTTATTGTTTATGCTCACAGAGAGATGGAGTGATCGCTCCCTAGGGAAATAAGGGATTTCCGACAAGCAGTAAATTATCGTAGCGATAACACGATTAAGATTCCAAACAGGCAGTATTGATCAGATTGCTTTGTCTTTTAGCTGTATAAGGGACATTTAACTGGGACCCTGTCGCCAAGCAGGAGGACAAAACGAAAGCTGTCGCGACTCCCTCCTCGCACTTCCTTTCTGTAGGGCCGGCAGGCTCATATGGTAGATGAAAATCCATCAGACAGGATCAAAAGCATTCTGTGGCCCCTCCCTGCACACTGGGAAAGCATCGAGCTCTGATGTGTCCGCTGTAGATCTGGGACGTGTCCTGTACCGGTCCAAGCCTGCAGTGCAGCTCCGGTGTGCTGTGGGTCGTGGCCCTAAGGAATGTGCTGTACAGGCCCGGTTCTAGACTGTATCAAATGGGGGGGGGCAATAAGAGATGTTGATGGGTCGCATCTTTGGCTTTAATGGGGCATGCGGAGCATTTGGTGGGGCATTGGCCCCCCCACGCCCCTGCCTAGAACCGGCCCTGATGCTGTAGCACAGCACCCCTAATGGGTCCCAGCGAGGTGTGATGTCACAGGTGGCCAGCTCTCTTGTGGCATGGAAAAAGATGCGCCAGAGTCACGGAGATGATAGTCATGTCTGCATGGCTTTCTTGTTCATATCAGTTGGACCATTCCCTCACGGATCACTGAGCCCGACCTTGAAGTGTTCAGCGGTCGGCCAGGGAAAAAACACAGAGAGTATTTGCATAAAGGTAAACCAGACTGCAGGTGACAGACTCGAGAGAGGAAGATGGTGGGCTCAGTGCGTATCAGTAGGTGGCGCTATATCTCTGAATAGGAAAATTATAAACATAAGCTATTGCACAGCTCTGCATTTAGTTTTTCCTCTTTAATTATGTGAGGTACTGATAGAAACTGCTTGCAACAGAAATCATGTGCTGAAGAGATCGCTTTGCCTGCGGGTGATGCCGCTGAGCCATATTAATTGTTCACACAAACCCTACAGTCCTGTGTGTGTATGTGTGTGCGTGCGTGCGTGCGTGCGTGTGTGCGTGTGTGTATGTGGCTCATTCCCCGGGATTCTTGGGAACACTGTGATCCTATGTGGGATTAGCAGTTGTGGATGGATGCATGTTCTGTCTGTGTTCTCTGTTATCGCGCCTGTCGCCAGGAAGCCGCTCCTCTGTGAAGCTGAATTATCCTCTTTTCAGCTCCTTTATGTGATAATTGCCGGTTTTCCTCCTTCCGTCTGTTTCTTCTCACCATGTCTGAGGCACATTTGGGGAAATATGCAGCGATCATGGGCTTTTCTCTGGGTGCATTTCCCGGCCCGTCTGACGTTGGTGTGCAGTGATTGTGCCTGGGTGGTGGGGGGGCAGGATGCCTCTCTGTTTAAGGACTCCTGGTTCCAAACCACCCAGGGCCCAAGTGGGGCCCGGTTGAGCTTTGGGGTCTAAATTTGTAGAATAATCGAAATGTACTTAAACCCAACGCCTGAAAATAGAGGCCATCAACTGTTAGCTCATTAAAATCTACAGTGAATTCATAGCGCCCCTGCCAGGCTGCCGAGGCGGCGTCCTGACCGGCTCACACCTTCGGGGGGGAGGGGGGCTCCTGTTCTCTGCCGGCTGGCCGTCATTTCCGAGAGCTCCTGCAGTTTATCATCTACAGGATCTTTAACCCCGCCGCTTGGAAATGAGAGCTTGCTGGCTTGGAAATGCCACCCACCCCCCACCACCACATGACGGAGTCTGTCCAAAGAGGCCACAGACGCTGTCGGACACCTTGTCAGTTTGTAGTACCAGCTCAAGTGTCAGCCTGCAGAACCTGAGCTGGCTGTTGGGTGCGGGCCCTGATCCGAATAGAACCAGAGTCACCACCGACGGGTGCTGGGTTAAGTCACCTTTAACGAGCAAGACGGACGAGGGGCTGAAACTGGCTGACATTAGAAAAAGTTGTAACCTCATTAACAGAATCTAGGTGCTCTTTACCGCCGCCCACCCCCGCTGAAACTGGAGCTGGAAGTTCATGGGGGCCTGGGTCTGCTTCTCACACTGTATTAATATACTATTGTTGTTTTGTTTAAATAACGGAACAGATGGTCTGGCCTGGTTAAAAGGGCATCTGTTTTTAACCCCATCGCACCCCCCCACTGCCATATTAAAATTAGAAATTTTTCGGCCTGTGTATGCCTTCGGCATGGGGGTGCTTAAGACATACATTGGGGTGCCAGGTTTAATCATGTTTACCACATCGAGAGCTGTGGGCCAGAGTCCCCCTTTCCCAGACCTGGTAGGTGCCTCACAATGTTTTGTTTTGCGTATCCGTTTATGGCCTGGATGGATGCAAGGCGCTATAAATACAGTGGAGCTGGAAGCAGCCACTGTCAGCAGCCCTCGCTTGCTGCTGTTCAGGCGTTAGTTGTGCTGCCGTTCAGGCAGCTTCCTCCGGCTTTCTGCAACTTCAAGGTCACCTTCAGCTCTGGGAACATCTCAATCACTTTTGTGATCAGCTGCTTTTTTTTGTGGTTGCTGGAATTGTTTCCGATTACAAAGTCCCCGCCCCGTCGGCTTTGCAGCTCGCAGCTAGCACGCGGGGCATACTAGCAGGGCTATCCTGTTCCCCAGCCAGTGCCAGGCACTTAGCTTGAGAATGAAGTAGAAATTTGAAAAGCGCTAAACCCTTCACGCTACGGCTGTCAGCAGCTGCCGGCGAACCTGCCTGTGTCTTCTACGGTCATTCTGAGAGGGACGTTACAGAAACACATGTGGGGATAGTGTGGGGACCTTCAGAGAAGCATACACATCTGTGCCAGCTCCTCAGGGCACCGTGAACCTGCCCGTGAAACGTTCCTTGATAGTAATCTGGAGCCAACGCTTGAGAGATATGCAGTTATGGGTTCCAAGAGGTCACAGGAGGTGAAGGGACAGATTTGGAATGAAAACACGCCCGTATGGAGGCGGGATCAGAGACAGTGGCTTTGGATAGAGCTGCAATTTACGCTTGGCGCTCTTTGCTCCCAGCAGCCCCAGCTCATGCACCCCCCCGCCCAAAGAAGCCCCATGGTCGTGGTATGCTGTACAGCCTCTTCTGCTGCTTCTGCCATGCCCCCATAGAACACCCCCCCTCCAACAACAGCACTCACCTCCTAGTGGAGGAAAATGTCATTGCGTTAAAGGTAGGTCTCCTCTGTTGTTGTCTGCTCACTGTCAATCAGCCCTCCCTCTCTCTCCTTCTCCCTCCTTCCTTTGCTTGTCTTTCACAGTCACATTTTAAAAGAACTTTTTTGACATATCAGTGATCCATGCTAATAGTTAAATAACTTGAACAAAATAAAGCAGGGTGAGGTTGATGACTGTCAAAGTAATGTCACGGGGTGATGCTTCAGTGACACTGATTTTCAGACACATTGTTCCCTATAATCCCCCTCATTCTGCCCTACTCTGCGCTGCTCTGACCCTCCTTCTCCCCACCCATCTCCTTAACGTCAGCTGCTGTATACATAGTGCACCTGGGTGTCACAAGATTCATTTTGTCCACATGGGACCCAAAGCCTTCGTTCATCCTCGTCTTGGCCACTTCCTGCCCACCGATGGAAGAGCTCAGCGGTCAGCCGAGGGTGGATCTTCCGGCCTCTTGTTGGGAGTCCGGCCTGCTGGGCGGGCGGTTCTTGTGACAGACAGGAGGCCCGATCCCTGCCCCGCAGCACCAGGCTTGACTTCAGCTTACTTCAGCTCTTTATAGCGACTTGATATTCCCGGGGGCTGTTTGTCACGTCTCTGAAGCCCCAAAATAAGCCGGCGTGTGTCACTGCTGAGGGGGACCAGGTTCACAGCTCAGTGTGGAAGTGACCCTCCAGTCATGTCTGTGTGCGCTCTGCTGCCACCAGCGCCACGAGCCGGCCGCCAACCCGCTGCGACCCCGGGGCCCACCGAACGCCGACTGGACTGCTCTGAGGACGCTGAATGTTGTGAGTTCTCTGGACCTTCTGAACAAAGTGACCATTATGAATGCTATGCTGAACATAGTGAAAATCATGGGTGCTGTAAGTCTTATGCTCAACGCACTTTACATAGCACTGAATCTCAGTGCTGTACTGAACACTGTGAGACATGTAAAGAGCGCAGACCATGTGAACACAGTGATGTCTCTGAATGTTCTGTGGAATGCTGTGTGTGTCCTGAGCACCACAGACCTGAGGACAGCGATCTCTCTGAGTGCTCAGCAGAGTACTTTGAGTGCACAGAAGACCCCAAAGCTGAACACAGTGATATCTTTGAATGCTCTGTGCATCCTGAAGATCGCAGACCTTCCAAAGACAGTGACTGTTCAGAGTGCTCCGTGGAATACTTTGAGTGCCCAGAAGAACAAAGACCTCCACACAGCACCCTCCCTGAATTTTGTGATGACCACTGTAAGGCTTCTGTATCTCTGGAGGTTCCTGGACAAAATGGATCTAATGATCTTTGTCAGGCTTCTGTAGAAGTTGTTCTTTGTGAATATTGCCTTGCATGCAGTGGGAATGTTCCTGCGCTATGTCAGGCTTCTGAAGCCATTGAGGGATCTGAATCCTCCTCGTCTCCCATGTGCCTGGAGGGTCCTGAAGATTTTGACTCCAGTGATTGTTCTGTGACGGATTGTGCGGTTTGTAATTACTTCAGATTTTCTTTACAGAATTTACATTTGAAGGGCTGCACTGAGGCCCCTGGGCAGAAGTGCAGTTCTTCTGACTTCTGTCCTGAATGCTACCAAAATAAGGGCACACCACTGAGAAGCTCGGAACTTCATACGTTAAGTGAGGAAAATAGACATACTGATCAGCACTACGAATGCTGTGACATTTCTGAGGGAAAGGGCTCCTTGGAACAAGGTCAGATTAAGTGCTGTAATGAAGGTTGTGAGATGTATAACCACATGCAGACTTCTGAACAAAGCAGCTCTTCTGAACACGGTGGTTCTGTGCCTTGGCGAAATTCCAGGCCACTCCAGCAGCCGGAAGATCCATGTGAGCTTTCTGTTGAATGCACAGCTCTACAAAACGGTGTACCTACACAACCAAGGACACTCTCTGAGCCCTCTGAAAACAAGGAATCTGAGCAAGTCATGCTAACTGGACCTAGTAAAGTATTAGCTCAGCTCTCTGAAGACCATGTGGTCTGTCACTTTTGGGAGGGGTCTGAATGCAATAAAAGTGAATGCTGCCATCGGCTGCAAGAAAGAAAGCTCCATCTGCAAGATCCTGAATGCTATGAGACCTCAGAACAAAGTGATATTTCTGAGTACCAAGAGACCTACGAACAAAGTGATCTTTCCGAACACTGTGAGGCGTACGAACAAAGTAATCTTTCTGAACAATGTGAGACCTACGTACAGAATGATCTTTCTGAACAATGTGAGACCTACAAACAAATTGATCTTTATGAACAGTGTGAAACCTACGTACAAAGTGATCTTTCTGAACAATGTGAGACCTATGTACAAAGTGATCTTTCTGAACAGTGTGAGACCTACGAACAAAGTGATCTTTCTGAACAGTATGAGACCTACGAACAAAGTGATCTTTCCGAACAGTGTGAGACCTATGTACAAAGTGATCTTTCTGAACAATGTGAGACCTCAGAACAAAGTGATCTTTCTGAACAGTGTGAGACCTACGAACAAAGTGATCTTTCCGAACAGTGTGAGACCTACGAACAAAGTGATCTTTCTGAACAATGTGAGACCTACGAACAAAGTGATCTTTCTGAACGATGTGAGACCTACGAACAAAGTGATCTTTATGAACAGTGTGAGACCTACGAACAAAGTGATCTTTATGAACAATGTGAGACCTACGATCAAAGTGATCTTTATGAACAATGTGAGACCTACGATCAAAGTGATCTTTCTGAGCACCAGGAGTCCTTTGGACATAATGAACCATCTAATCAAAGCATTAGTCCTGTACACAGTGTTGGACATTGTGTGAGGAACACAATATATCCCTCTGCTCATGCTGATGAGCCGTGTGACTTGTATGAGTGCATTAAGCCTTTAGGACAAATTAAACCCTGTCTCTCTGAAAACTGTCTGGATTTTACACAAAGTGGAGCTCATGGACTCTTTACAGAAATGCAGAGTCTTGTGAAGAACATCACTCAGCAGAACGTAGAATACTTTGATGAAAACTGTGTACCTCTTGGTACCTCTGAAGCCTCTGAGGACTTTGAATATGGGGGGTATTCTGATAAAAATCAAATGGACAAAGATTGCAGTGCTTCTGAACAGAGGGACCCATCTGAACACCATAAGCTGAGTGAAAGCAATATACTTTCGGAACACTGCAAACTGTCTGTGCTCAGAGACCACAGTGATGTTCAGGGGAACTCTGCTGATTCATGCACCTCTTTTGAGCAGCTGGAACCCAGTGAAACATGGCAGAACGTTGAAGAAAATGAGCCATGCAGGCATGAGGAATGCCACAAATTTTCAGTTCTCACTGGGATGATTGAACCAGGAGAACCAGTGGAACACAGCCTTGAGCTAGGGGAACCAGCAGGACACTGCAATGAATCAGGGGAACCAGCAGAACACTGCAATGAATCAGGGGAACCAGCAGAATACAGTTTTGAATCAGGGGAACCAGTGGAACACCGCCCTAAGCCATTGGAACTAGCAGAACATAGCTCAGAACCCAAGGAATGGGCGAAATGCAACGTTGAACCAGGAAAATTAGCAGAACACATGCTTGAGCCAGTGAAACTAGGAAAACGCAGCTCTGAACCCAAGGAACAGGTGGAATGCAGCACTGAACCTGGAGAACGCAGCTGGAAAGCAGAGGAACCAACTGTACACAGTCCTGAGCCAGTGGGACAAGCTAAACATAACTCTGATCCTAAGGAACAGGCAGAACACAACCTTGAATCAGGGGAATTAGTAGAACACAGCCCTAAACCCAGGGAACCGGTGGCATGTAGCCTTGAGCCAGGGCAAATCAAGATACCCAGGGAACCAGTGGTACAGAGCTGTGAATCAGGGGAACTAACTGAACATAGCTCTGAATCTAAGGAACAGGCAGAACACAACTCTGAGCCAGAGGAACCAGCAGAACAAAAATCTGAGCAGAGGACAGTTCCTGGATACAATACTGAACAAAACAAGCTGCCTGATTTCAGCAGTGAGAAAAGGGCGTGGCCAAGCTCTGAGGAACCATCCAATTTAAGAGCAGAACCGGAGGAACCAGCTGAACAGGGAACTAATGAAAGCGAACTAGTTATGCACACTACTGAACAACGGGAACTCTCTTATAGCAGAATGAAAGAAAATGAGGCACCTAAATCCAGCTTTAAACAAAGCATACTGCATAACCACAGCCCTGAACAAAGGGTGCCTCTGGGACCCAGTATTGGATTGTGTGAATCTCTGAAACCAGATGAGCATTGTGAACATCATGAACCCTGTGAAGTAAGCAAGATGCCTGCACACTCATGTGAACACAGGAAATCTTCTGAAGAAGCTGAATATTATGAACAATTGAAGGTTTCTGAACACAGTGAATCTAGTGACCCAGATGAATGTGCTGAAAAGAGTGAGCCTGAACGCAGTGACAATGGTGACTCTGGACACCTGAACGTCATTTATCAGAGTTCAAAACCTGAAGAACTTGATGATGAGGCTGAGCTGTACGATGACAGCGATGTCCCTGAGGACTGCGACTGTCACTACTGCACTGGCTCTGAGGTACCTGTGTTAGCTTGTGTGTGGGAAAATGTCAGCTGTTTGTTTTTGCGAGTGTTGATCTCTGACAGCATTCAGAGTATCGGCGAGGCTGGAGAACATCAAGTAATACCTGTCAGTCAGAACGATGACCACAAAATGGATGACACTGTTGACTGAAATATGGGCTCTATAGTTTCCATATGGAGCCGCGATATCAGAGTCAGTGTCACAGGATCCGCTGTGCCCCTCCTGACCGATGTGTTTTGGATATTCGACCCGTTGTTTTGAGTTTTGACTTGATTTAGCAAGCACATTTCCCCGCTTTCTGTCGGATGTTGAGAGTAGTTCTAAAAAGGCTCTGTCCCTCTGCTCCGCGCAGAAGTGTAACCCTAGACAACGCTGTACAGTCACATGCTGTTATCCACCCACTGGAATTCCACCATGGTGGGGATAGTGCCCCATTTGCCCCCTTGTGGAGAATCTATGTAATAATTATTATACAGGTCTGTTGTTGGCTGTCATAAGTGTAATGGTTGTCGCTATAGAAATCCAAGTATATTGGATTATTAGCTAGTGAAGGTGTATGATATCATTTTTTAATGGGATCATTGACACACTATAATATGATATGTCAATACAGATATTTTGCATTGCTTAATTTGCTTGACGTAATTTTGTTCAGATTGTTTTTGTGTGCTGTTTCCATAGATCCCAACAAAGACCCTGTTGCCTCAGATAGAGTCCACAGATGAGGGAAAGATCTGTGTGGTCATTGATCTGGATGAAACATTAGTTCACAGCTCTTTCAAGGTACAAGCTTGTGGCACCTCTGGCTGACTGTGGCAAACCACAGGATGTAGGGTTTGTATATGGTTCACATGATCTGTGAGCAGGAATAAACTTCTAGAATAAGCAGGCTCTCCATTCAGGATGGAGAGTGGCAGCATGAATCTGTCCCTACATCTTGTGATCCAAGGTTGTTTTATCCTTTATCTGGAGGTCTAACTCCTTTTTAAATGCTGATGTTCCCCGTGGCTCTGAGGCTTTCTGCAAACTAAAGATAGCTCTGCTACAGGGTGGAAGAGTATCTTCAGCAGACTGCTTCTTTGCACCAAGCTTTGCATGTTGTCTGATGTGCTTTACACTACCTAATTTGTTGCGTCTGTTTACACAGCCTGTGAACAATGCTGATTTTATCATTCCAGTGGAAATAGACGGCACCGTCCATCAGGTGGGTAATCTGTTCTGTGTCGCGCCTTCTTATTTCAGCACCTTCTAATTACAGCTGGTGATGTTCTCTTATATCGCTTGATATGTAGAGTAGCTCGCAGCCTCTGGGGTGCAGGCTGAAGCATGTCATGGGCTCTGGAGCCGCTCCAAGTGTGTAGAAGGCGGCATCGGTGTTGCTCTTGCTGCCTGATGAGCTGCTTCTCTGACTAAGAGGTTGTCAGTTCAAATTTCACTGAGCGAAGTTCTTAATCTGCACAGTTTCAGGTCATCCGGTTCTGGATTCTGAAGCGTTATGTTGATGAATTGTTGAATGCTAATGACAATGTTGTGCGCTGGTGTTGGGTTTGCTGCACCTTCCACCAGTCTAATGGTGTGACCAGTGGTTCAAGAGCCTGAGGAGGCAGGCAGCTAATTTAGCTTCCCAGCCCCACAAAACAGCCAGGCTTTTGGGAGGGGGCTGGAAATGGGCTTCCTGGGCTTTTTAAAGGGCTACGGCAGCATGTATGCGTGAAGAAGGGCAACCCCCCCCACAGACACAAACAAACACAGGTAGAACCTGTGGGGTTTCTGACCTGGGCCTGGTTCAAGTAATCCAGGATAGGTTGTTTAGGACGCCAAAGCCTACTCTGGATGACTTGGCTCAGGAGCATGGCCAAAAGCAACAACCGCTGGAGTTTGGGCTTGACGCTCAGCTGTGGGGTGTGATTAGGCAAGCTCTGAGTGTCTGACATGTCCGATGTGGTAGGTTTACCACCTTCAATAGTCTATGAGTCTCAGCTGTTGTGCTTTTGAGGACTGAAGCTGTGTCGTGTTCTTTTAACCTAGGTATATGTGTTGAAACGGCCCCATGTGGATGAGTTTCTTAAGCGGATGGGAGAGTTATTTGAATGTGTGTTATTCACAGCCAGCTTGGCTAAGGTAAGTTTCCCAAGGCGGCCATCTATCCAACAATGCTGCACTGTCAACATTACTGTGACTCTGCCAAGGCTCTCTCCTGAACCTTGTCTCCCCCTTGTGGCAATTTTTTCTTTGACTCAGTATGCTGATCCCGTTTCTGACTTGCTGGACAAGTGGGGGACCTTTCGCACCAGGCTCTTCCGGGAGTCTTGTGTCTTTCACCATGGGAATTACGTTAAGGACCTGAGCCGCCTGGGTCGGGACCTAAGCAAGGTCATCATCGTGGACAACTCCCCAGCATCCTACATCTTCCACCCAGACAACGCCGTGCGTGCCCCCCCCCCCCGCATCGCCGCTGCTGCTTCCCTGTCCATCACACCGCCGTCCATCAGCATCACTAGTACCCTTCCCTAAAGTTTGTTTGCTGCTGGTCTTTGTCTTTCCACACTTCTCCTGGTTTCCTCTCATTTTCATCCATGGCTAATGATGTGTTTGTGTTGCCCCCCCTCCCACACACCCACCTTGTCCTTCAGGTCCCCGTTGCATCCTGGTTTGACGACATGTCCGACACTGAGCTCCTTGACTTGATCCCGTTCTTTGAGAGACTCAGTAAAGTTGAAGATGTCTACGCTGTCCTCAAGCAGCAGAGGATGATAAGCTAGCAGTTTGGGGGGGGGGTCCCCCATCCTCTTGATCAGCACCTTCCCAGAATTCCATTTACAGGAAATGTGGGAGAGAAGCAGACAAGAGGCTGGTGGCAGCCTGCTCTTCTAAGGAGCCTCAGAGCTGTGAAGAACCTACAAGTGAAACCATGAATCCTTAACAATTACATAGAGAACGATGCGGAGAGGAAGTGTCTCCAGCTTGACGAGATGCCAGGTGGCTGTTTTTGCTCTGTTCATTCCTGCGTTTCTGAATGTTCAGCTAAAATGTCCCTTTCATGATGAGATTGTGTGACAATACTGCCATCGCAGTGATCAGAATGAAACTGGACTGTTTTACTTCTAAATAAGCTTTTTATAAGAGAGCTAAACCAGGTCTGAGGGACAGAACATTCTGAGCCCTGTGTGATCTGATGCATTAATCTCACATTGACAGCCTGATTGGATTTTGGTACTTTATTGTACTCCTTGCTTTTGATTTTGTACGTATTTTAATTCCCCCCCTTGCAGTGGGAGCACAGGAAGGTCCCATTTGCTTCAGATCCAGCCTTTGATAGAGCAGATTACCGTGAGCTCCCAGCTCCCTTCAGCTCGTGGGCCTTGCACTTCTGTCTTGGGTTCTGCCTACTACACAGATACAACGGTGCCAGTCTGCATGGTGGAATTTTATTTATACATTTCAGGACAAAAGCGAGACAAGTCAGTTTGTTGTATCTGTTAATGTGGACGTTTGTAAGTATTTTTATTATGCATTACAATGTTGGTGACGCGCACACTATCTTTCTCTGTACGTTATGCTCTGAGGACTTTCTGTTCTGTGGTAAAGTGGTCCTGCTTGATGCGACCAGTTCAGCATCTCCAGCATTAAAACGGCACACTTTCTCTTTCAATGGGCTTTTTTTTTTGGGGGGGGGGAAATGCATGCAAATTGTCCTGCACATTATATGAGCAAAATTCTAGACATTTGGCATTCTGTTCTCTTATGACTAAGGTAACAGTAGTAGTTACCTGGGTAATAATATTTCTTTTTGAAAGCTTGTATTCAGTTAAAACATAAGGTCACATTTGACCACCATGCAAATTCAACATTTTAATTGCAAATTGTTTTCCTCTTGAGTCAAGCCAGCATTATACTGAGGCTAACGCCGGTGTTATGTGACAGGGGCATTGTATTGTGGGACATCCCCTGAATTTCAGGGTTAGTCACCACCTTACTTTATCATATTTGCATTTACACAGCTAGGACAAGATGTGCACTTTGGCCTCTAAATACTTTAGCATATTTTTATATAATTTAAAAAAATATTATAAAGACCATTTCCTGTTTTTTTATTATTATTGTAAGCTGGTGTTTCATAAAGATTTTGAAAATGGTTTTAGTCTACTGAATTTAACCAGCATCTGCTGCTGTCTGTGGAAGCTGCTGTACAGCAACAGGGCTGTACGAGATGCTTGTTTGTCTGTGCTTAATCTATAAACAGTGAGTGAAAACGGAGAGGAACGCATTTGGAAATAACTATTCACTCTCTGTGTTGGTAATTCTGAGTACAGGCTCACAAGTTCAGCAGGAATGTAGTTCTTATTTTAAACCCCCACTTAGGTCTGTTAGTTGTGCAGTTCCCTGTTGGCTGTATGTTCTCGTTTATTGTAACTGTGGCTTCTAACAGAATGGAAGAAGCAGGCTTTAGTCCCTCTCCCTGTAGGTATACATCTTGTTAACTATCCTGTGTTGTGTGTGTATTTCATCACCGATACGTGCAGTTATTTGTGGTCCTTGCACACAGAATTCAAGGAAACTAAAATTGGCATTAATATACAGGAGTTTCTGAATGATTTGGGAACACAGTATAATTAACAGTGATTGTAATCCAGTTGTGAACAATTATATATGCAGTATATAATTATTGCATTTTGTGTGGAAAAATGAAATATAAATTATTCCTAATGCAACAGTTTCTGTGAGTGCGGCTTGTCGTCATGAGTCATTCCTGACCATCATATTCGCAGATGTGGAGCCACAAACGGATGTTATCTGTCGTGTTTAATTAGGGGGTATTTTCCACCTCTGAGGAATGCAGAAAAACTCCCGGATGTGTACAGAGGGAAACAGCAAACAATGAGAAACAGATGAAAGCAGACATTTGCAATATAAAAACAAAAATTGTAACACGGCCCAAATTCAGATCTGTGTCGTACTTTAGGAAAGTCACCTTCCTCACTTTGCTTGCTTATGTGGGCAGGACAGCACTGATATTTTTTCCCATTGACATTTGGACCCTGTAAAATTCTTGTCTTGTTACAGGTTAATTTGGGTGCTCCAATTAAATTCTTATAAAATTATTTTATTATTATACTTCCTCTGCCCCTTCTCTCTTATAGATTGATAACTGAGCCTTTTCCTAACACCCTCTTCCTGCCCATGGTCCTGCATGGTTCTGTGCTGGTTCTGTACTGATTCTCCTCCTGAGCTAAGCTAGGGTTGGCTGTTTAGCTGAGCAGCTGGGCTGTGTTTGGAGCGGCCCGGCTGGTGCCTCGGCGCTGGTGATCACATGAGTCCAGTCCGCCTTCCCGTGACGGGCCAGGCCTCCCATCTGTATGGGCTAATCACCTACACAAAGTGAAGGCCAGAGATTAACACTCAACTTTATCATGTGGCATTCACCTAGTCTTGGACATGGACACTGATATAATTCAGTTTACTTTAAATCATTTGTAGGTAATTCTTTTGAGACTGTTTATCAACACATTCTTGATGATGCCCAGGTACCCCTCCCCCCGCCCTGGGTCCCCTTGTAGTGTGGACAGTCCATGCAGCATGCCCATTACAGGGTGCTACTCACTCCCAGCTGTTCTCACCAGTGACAGACAGCTTGGCGCAGCTCCTGGCTTTCCCCACGGTGAACCTGACTAGGCCCTGCATGTCGGGGGATGTGTTTCTCAGGGTGAGGCGATACACAGTGCCGAGACTCTCCAGGAGCACCTGAGGGCCTGGTTGCAGGGTCTCCCCATTCAGGCTCCACAGGGGGGGCCGGGCAGCCGGTACCGACACCTCACACTCGAAACGGACCTCGTTAGGGGCTGTCACCTCCACGTCTTCCAGCTCCCGCACCATCAGCAGCGCCTGGGCTGGTTGGAGAGAGTGTTTATTTTCCACAACCTTCAGGCACCTGTGTTATTTCACTGTCTGGGACCGTGTGTAACCTGCCCCATTGTGCTGTTTTCCTGGGTTCGGCGCTTGCCCCTGGGCCCCTCACCCTCCACCAGCAGCTGGGCAGATGAGGTGTGCTCTCCCACTCGCACGCTGTAGGTCCCCTCATCCTCCTGGACCAGTGGTTGTATCACCAGCTTGTGGTAGCAGCCCTCACTGTGGATGGTGAAACGCTCCGATGGGACGATCTCGTCGGCCCCCCGGAACCAGTGCGTGACGGCCCGTGGGGATGACACAGTACACTCCAGGATCACCCTGTGCCTCTCCAGTGCCGTTCGGTCCCGAAGTGGCTTCACAATGGTAACCGGGAGCTCTGGGGGGGGGTGCGGCGCAGTGCATCTGGGTCAGGGGAACCCATTTAATCACAGGTGGGCATTTGTATAGAAAAGGCTGCACTATACCGTTCACCTCCAGGTGCCCTATGGACTCTGCCCCCCCAGCGGCAAACCGGATCTCTCCAGAGTCCTCTGACGTCACGTTGCACATCAGAAGAAAGTGTTTGGTCCCTAAACAGTGCAGCACAAAAAGTACCTGAGGTCTGGACCACAAGCTGTTAGTGTCATTCAATAATGCCTGTACAGCAGGCTAGGGACCACTTCCAAAGTCTAAATCCATGTCCTTAATGTATTTCTAGTTTCCTAATGACTATGCCACCTAGAGGCCACAGCCAAGCATTTCCATAAAAACACAGAGCAGATAATGGGATGGGCGCTTCAGTGGACAGGCTCTGACCTTCCTGTCGGATCTTGATCGTGCTGGTGGGCCGTATCTTCTCCTCGTTCCTGAACCACTCCCCAGGGACATTCGCACGTGACACCTCACACACAAACACAGCGTTCTGGTCCTCCTGGATCTCTAGGTCCACCAGGTCCTGCAGCACCTCTACCTCCCTCTCTGAGGAAGCAGGGATCGTAAATGGGCCTTAGCAGACCATGAGAAGGACAGTGCACTAAAAAAGGCCAGAGGAGGTGCTAGGAAGAGGGGCAGTAAATCATACCGTAGACGTCCACTGTACAGGACACCCTGCTATCTCCTGCGTCACACTCATAGGTCCCCGAATTGCACACCTCACACTCCAGGATCTGCAGGAAACGCTTACGCCCCATGGAGTAGATGCGATGGTTCTTGCCTGGTTTCAACTCAACACTGTCCTGCAGGTTGGAGGAACCGATTTGGGGCTATTATCTTTTGTGTGATCTCTGCAAATGAGTTTGTGAGTTGGCTGCCATTTGTCAGAGCTACACTGTCAGGACACACAGCTCATGATTTTAAGTGTGTTATAGTTAGTCGTGGGATGAAAATGCTATTTTGTACTTTGAATTGATGTATCATGTTTCTGGAAAGTATAAACTGCTTTCTTGGAGGGTTATGCAATACCTGGCTGGAGGATACTCTCTCACCTTCAACCACCTCACGCTGGCATTCTGCCTGGACACCTCACACTCAATGGAGGCTAATGAACCTTCTGGCAGGCAGAGGTCCTGTGTTTCCTTCAGGAATGTCACGGGAGGTTCTGGAGATGGTTGAGAGTGAAAGAGGTTCAGCCCAGAAAGTCTACTGAATCTACTGAAAAGACATTTGATGGTTAGAATCCTCCTTAAGTGAGTTTCTGTTATCTGTTATAAATTGGCTTCTGAAACTAACACAATACCCGTGATTATTATTATTCCAGACCTGATTATCTATCAACTGCATTTGTTTAATTCTGATGTCATTTTGAACCTCTCATTTACTTGTAAGCTGCTACCTCACCTTTAACAGTCAGTCTGGCTAATGACCTCACACCCTCAGCCGAGAAAACGACGGTGCCAGTGTCCTCCAGAGTGAGACCGGAGAGGGTGAGGCTGTGAACCAGCCCCTTGGATGTGATTCGCAGTTGGTGGCTGGGTTTGAGGCGGAGCCCGTCCTTCTGCCACACGCCCTCTACGTTGCTATGAGACAGCTCTACTTCGAAGGTGGCTGTTTCCCGCTCAAATATTTCCATGTCGGTCAGTCCCCTGCATATGGTGATCTTCCTTGCTGTGAGCAGCAGAGAAAATCCAAATATTACACATGATTGACTATAATAGTAATAATAACAATTATAATAATATTATAAAGGCTCTGTATGTGTAGCTAGTATAACCCTTGTGTATTTTACTTCTTCCGTTCTAAATTCTAGATTCTATAGAGTTTATCCTCATTTTGAAAATGACCTGGGGTAACTTCGACCCCAAAAATAACACAGGGGATAAACTTAAGTAGCCGCCTTTAGACCTGAGCTAGCTCCCATTAGGTTAGAGATAGTTGGCAATAGCCCTGAGCTAACTGTAATTAATCCTGAGATCGCAGCTATTAGACCTGAGCTAGCTCCCATTAGCGAGTCGCCCCAAGGCACTTTACATGGTATTACATGATGGTTTTACATGATATTGAGAGTAAAATAAAATAGGAGAAAGGATAGACAAAGAATTTAACTAAAAAAAGCCAGATGACAACAGAGGAGCGGAACCAAAAACTCCCAAGTAAGGAGAAAAAAAACCTCTGGGGGCCCAAGGTCAGCTGGCTGCCCGACCCCCCCTGGGCATGATACTTGAGGTAACTGCCATTAGCCCTTAGATAGGTGCTGTTAGTCCTGAGTAGGGTGACCACTCATCTCGTTTTCATCCAGTAGTACTCCATTTTGGACACAGGTATCCTCCTGTTTTTTCAAGTCATGCTGGTGGTCACCCTAGCCCTGAGCTGCCATTAACCCAAAGATTAACAGTTTTGGGCCACCTGGCCATTACACCTACAGGAATTTTATGACATCCCAATCTAAATCCATAGGTATCAAAATTGAGTTGGGCCCCCTTTGCAGCTATAACAGCTGCCACTCTTCTGGAAAACAAACCCATATCACTATCCCTCCTCCACCAAACTTTGCAGTTGGCACAATGCAGTCAGGCAGGTAATGTTCAACTGGCATCCACCACATCCAGACTCGTCCATCAGACTGCCAGACAGAGAAGCGTTATTCCTTTTTCACTGCTTTAGAGTACAGTGGCGGCGTGTTTTACACAATTCCATCCCAAGCTTGGCAATACACTTGGTGATGTGAGGCTTGGATGCCGCTGCTTGGCTATGGATGACCATTCCATGAAGCTCCCACCGCAGTTTTTGTGCTGGAGTTAATGCTAGAGGGAGGTTGGAACTCTGCAGTTATTGAGTCAATAGAGCGCTGGTGACTGTTACGCACTCTGCGCCTCAGCACTTGACAACCTCGCTCTGTTATTTTACGTGGTCTGCCACTTTGTGGCCGAGTTTGTGCTGTTCCTACATGCTTCCACTTTGCAATAGTTCCGTTTGCAGTGGATGACTTTATTTTATACACCTGTGGCGATAGGTGTGAATGAAACACCTGAATTTAATAATTAAGAGGTATGTTCCAATACTTTTGTCCATATAGTGTAGCTGTTAGCCCTGAGAAAGCTGTTGTTAGCTATGTGATAGCTGCTGTTATATCTGAGATAGCTGGCGTTAGCTCTAAGATAGCGGTTTTTAGCCCTGAGATAGCTGGCGTTAGCTCTAAGATAGCGGTTTTTAGCCCTGAGATAGCTGGCGTTAATCCTGAGATAGCTGCCAGGCAAGAGCCATCTCTACCATCGTGATCTTCACTCTATTCTTCGCTCTCAACGTCGTCAACACAACTAAAATGATTGCAATCTCCAAATGTGTCTGGCGGAATCAGTAAAGGTTATTCAGCCCAATTAACACAAAGAGCATGTCTGCAGGAGAATATATCTGAGAATGTGGATCTGGCCAGAGGGGGGCACCACATCACTAAAGCCTGACCCAGATGAGCAGCTCTGTGTCCCCTCCCAGTCTTCCAGCATGCTGCAAGGCTAACGCCAGCTAGCTCAGGTCTAATGTCAGCTGTCTCAGGACTCACGCTAACTGAGTGAGCCATAAACAGTTAGACGGAAGTCTGTGGTAATAAAGGAGCACACTTACACTCCACATTCAGCTTGCCCTGTGTGCGGTCATGTAGCGTCTCGCAGCAGTAGGTGCCCCGATCTGAAATGCCCAGGCTGTGGACAGTGAGGGAGTGATGGCGCCCCTCGCTGTTCAGCGTATACTTGGGCCCTGGTTGTATGACCACTCCCTGTCGCATCCACTGCACCTCCGCTGCCTCCAAGTTCACCTCCACTTCCAGTGTAGCTTCTCCATGCTCTTCGGAGACCACCGATGCCATCTTCTTGGTGAAGAGCACCTGTGCCTCTGAAAGTCAGCAGGATGAGTCAGCTGATATGCTGCTTACTATTTTGCACTACTGCCTGTTTTTCCTACAGCCTTTGTGTTTACTGTTAATCTCAGGGAACCTGTGGAGTGAACCGGTCAGCGCAAGGAAATCACACCCCTGTGAGGGTTCTTGGGGGCACCGAGAGAAGCATTCTTGTGTTCTGCTGGCTGATGCTCCTGGATGCCACGCAGGCGGATCTAGTGTAAAACAGGTGAAGGTGATGGTGTCTGGTGCTGGAGGTCAGCTTACCCTGCACCTGAAGACTGGCTTTTGACACAATGCCTTCGGCTTCCACCGTAATCCTGCCCCCATCAGTCAGCTGGCAGCGGTGGATGTGCAGCGTGTGACACAGCCCCTTTCTGAACACACTGATCCTGCCATCTGTGTGGCTGATCATCTCACCATCCCGGTACCACAGCAGCTGCACGTCCTCTGGGGAAACCACACACCTGAAGGTGGCATCCTCACCCTCCATCACTGTGGTGCTGTGGAGTTCGACGAGGAATTCGACCATGCGAGGCACTGGGCGGGAAGGGGACAGGTGGTGACAGTAATGGCAAGATGGAGCAAAACCAGGAGTCACCTATGTGCTTCGGACCCCCTTTTTTACAACTGAGTCATTCCCGAAAACTTGTTAAACACCAGAGCAACCACAGGACATGTTCCCATTATACTGGAGGATCTCTTACTTTCTACCACGAGTCTTCCGCAGGTCCTGTCGTCCTTGGACTCACAGGCATACTCTCCAGCGTCTTCCGATGTTAGCCGGTGGATGGTGAGGGTCCGCTCCAGGTCATTAGTACGGATGGTGAACCGACGGCTGGGCGTGATTTCCATACCATCCTTTAGCCACAGGACATCACCTCTGAGCTTGTTGAGCTCACATCTCAGGGTGACCAGGCCATTTTGGTGTGCCACCGTGTCCTCCAGGGCTTTCACAAACCTCACCCTCATCTCTAAGACAAACATCACTTCTTCACTACTTTGTTTTTCTAAACAATTTTCAAAGAACCAGTTTCTGATTAACCTTGGGAAAAATGTCCCGTTCAAATCATTTCATGCCTCCAGGTTTGGTTCGAACCTTGATAAATGAGGTATCGGTGTCATTGCGGTGCCCACCTTTGACCAGGAGGCTGAAATGCATGCGATCTGTGTCGGCGTCGCAGGTGTATTCCCCACTGTCTGACCTCTGCAGGGGCTCGATGGTGAGAATGCGATCACTTCCCTCGCTGCTCATGTGGAAACGCTCCCCAGCCACATTGGTCCAGTCGCGCTTCCAGCAGACGGTGGCATTGTCCCGGGACACCTGGGCCTTTAGCATTATGCCCTCGCCTTCATAGCCTATCAGCACGTCACTCTCATCTTTGTTCAGGAACTGAACAGGTGGCTCTGTCAGATACGAGGGACCCCAATTAGTGACAAAGCCAGGTGTGACTCACACTGATGCATGCGCTGATGTACCAGTCGTACCTTGGACCTTGACAGTGATGACCATCTTGTCGTCAATGGCGTCACACATATATCTCCCTGAGTCTGAAGGCTGGAGCCCCAAAATGATGAGCCTCCTAATAGTACCGTAGCTTTCCACACAGGTTCGGGAGTCTGAGCACAGCAAGCTGTCATTGCAGTACCACTGGACCGGGGCATCTGGGCGGGACACCTCACATGCCAGGATGAGGTCATCTCCTGCCACAAGGCACTGCTGCTGTTGGCTGATGGAGTTACCTATAATGGCCACTGGGGGCTCTGCAGAGCAAGCCAGCAGCCGGTTAAGATTATTACGTCTATTGTTCATCATTATGAGTCACTCAGCGTGAGCGTTTAATTGAGTCCTGCAGTACATTTGTCATACCTTTCACGGTGACGTTGAAAACCACTCTGTCATCTCCAGTGTCACAGATATATTCACCAGCGTCTGTGAGTTCGGCGCTCAGGATGACTAGGGATCGAAAAGATCCTTCCTCCTCATAACAGAAGCGTTCGTTCTCGACGATCCGCTTACCATCCTTGTACCACAGTACGTTTCCGCTGGGCTGAGAAAGCTCACACTCCAGCACCAGGTCATCAGAAACCAGTGTTTTCAATTCAGTTTTTATTTCATCCTTTCTCAGAATTTTTGCTGGTGGCTCTTGAAAAAGCAAAATGGAAAATGATTATTTATTTAAGGGGTTAAAAATATTGTAAAATTTCTTAAAGTGAGATCTTACTTGTGATTTTGACTAGGAATTCCATTTTGTCATCCTTTGTCTGACAAATATATTTTCCAGAATCCTCCACAGCGGGTGACAGTATGGTTAGCTGGCGAGAGACACCATCCTCTGTGATTTCGACCCCATCGCCAACTTCTATCTCCCAGCTGTCCCTTGTCCAGCTCACTGGTGCCTCCGGGTGGGACACTTCACACCTGAGCACCAGTGGCTCCCCAGCCAAGGCCTCTGTGGGCTGAGCCATCACTCTGGGATGGACAAACTTCACTGGCGCTTCTGGAGTAACAGAAGAATGAATCGGTGGAAATGCTGAAATCAGAAGCTGATACTAATACTCAGGTATACTATACTGTATACTAATACTCAGAGGTATACTATACTGTATACTGATACAGAGAGTAACATCTGATGCTAATACTTAGACGTATACTATACTGTATACTCATACAGAGAGTAACAGCTGAAGTGAAATCTGTGTTTATTCTTTTGATGAAGGTACCTTGACTCTTAGATCTGAACCTTTGACCTTCGGGTACTCTCTAACCCGTTAAATGTGTAATGAAAAAATACTACATCCAGACGAAAACCTTCTGGAAGAGCATTTTCTGTCTCAGTCCAGGTGTACTGTTTACGGTTATTTGAAAAAGAAAGGCATTCAGAAATTTGGGTGAAGATCACATACCTGTGACAATGACAGCGAAGGTGACAGAGCCTCCAGTGGTCTCACATACGTAATCAGCTGAATCCTCAGTGGTTGCTGCTGGTATGATGAGTCTCCTGTGGACTCCATCGGCCTCCAGGAAGAGACCATCTGTGTCCTCCACCTGCAGGCCATCACGGAACCAGTGGACCTCCGCCTCTGCCTCAGAGATCTCGCAGCTCAGAACCACCTGCTCTAAAGCCCACTGGCACAGCTCCACATGTGATTGGTTGGGAGACACGATACGCACAGGGGCTTCTGGGAAATAAAACAGACAGTGAGGCAGAGAAACAGAGGAGCTATGGAAGGAGTAGGATTTTGTCCCAGAGATATGAAAGAGCCTCATAGAGTGTTTATTCACTAACAATGACTGGGCAGCACTGCAGTGATGGAGAACGATCCATACCTGTTATGTTGAGCTGGAAAAACGCAGAGTCATCAGCTGTGTCACACACATACTCTCCTGAATCCTCGATGGTGCTGTGGGGAATGATCAGGGTCCTGTACGGCCCCTCACTCCTCAGTCTAACCCTGTCTCCCTCTTGCAGCTTCTGGCCGTCTTTGTACCAGTGCACGATGCCGCTGGAGCGGGACAGCTCACAACTCAGGACCACCTCCTCTGATAGGTACAGCTCAAGGTGGATGTCCTCCTTGGGGTGGACGATCATCACAGGAGGCTCTGGAATGAGCCAATGTGAGAATGTAACCACCCTAAAGACACACATTCCACTTTGTTTGCTCTAAGGACAAATGCTCCAAACCTCGTATGTGCACCGTGAAGAGCACCTCCTTGTCTCCTGAGCGACATGTGTATGTCCCAGAATCTGACACCTGAGTTGACTGGATGGTCAGCCTTCTTGTGCTGCCACTGGCCTGGATCATGATGTTCTCATGTCCATGGTGCTTTTCCACCCCTTCCTTGTACCAGCTCACCTCCGCGTCTGGCCTTGACACCTCACAAGACAAGACCAGAGGGTCCAGCTCCACAATTCTTTTGTGAAGATCTTCTTCAGGCAGGTCCATGAATGTCACAGGTGGTTCTGGAGATAGGAGAAGTATTCAGCACTCATTCAGAGGCCACATGTTGTTGTCATTCATATGATCTCAAAATCCAAACAATAATTCACCTTGAACGTTGACCTTGAACGTAATGACATCGTCACCTAAACTACAACTGTAAATTCCAGAATGGGAGACATCTGCTGATTCGATAGTCAGTTGTTTCACAGTGCCCTCTGATTGGATGTCGAGTCCAGTCTGTGTGAAGAGCTCAACTCCATCCTTGAACCAGTAGACTTGCTCAGTGGGGTCCGTCACTGCACACCGCAGTATGATTGGGTCACCAGCTTTGAAAGATGGGTTCTTCTCAATTTCGGGAAGTTCTACAAACCTTGGCAGTGGAGCTGCATTTAATATTACACAAAGACGGTAAACAGCATATGAGATCAGGGAATGATCCTATATCTGCTCATCATTAATGAATAAAGGGCCAGAAACGCTACTGGCTGTATGGATGGAGCTCAGTATGATATCCCATCAAAACTAAGACCAAAAAGGCCCTGTGTGGGATGGCTTTAATCTCACCTTCGACTTCAATGTTAAACGTGATGACATCATCACCAGAATCACACCTATACACCCCAGAGTGCAAGAACTCAGCAGACTCAATGATGATCCTCCGCATGTTGCCCACTGATTGGACTAGAAGACCATTCTTGGCCTTCACCTCTGCCCCATCCTTTGACCAGTGGACAGGGACCGTGGGGTCCGACAGCTCACAGTACAGTACGATTGGCTGCCCGGGCTCAACACGCTTGTGTGAGTCCATCTTCAGGAGAGGCGTGAAGATTGCTGGAGCTACGTATATAAGGACACAGTCATGCGTGTTGTTGTAGCAGTTAAACGACCTACACCACACACTGCACCACACAAATCAGGGGCCCTCAGCCATTTGAGAAACCCCTCTCTATCTTGCCCCTACCTCTCTGAAATGCATTCCTAAAGCATTTGAGTCAAAATTGCCCCCCCACCCCCAATATCTCAACAAATTTCTGATTTCTCAGGGTTTTCCAGTCTGAGTTGTGTTTGATTGTGTTGGCTTGTCCTTCCTAGAGTAGCAATGTTAACCTAGAGAAGAGGTTTGGGAAATGGATAGAATATTACAGCCAGTTGAAATAAATAAGGTAGGAACAACCTTATGGCCAGGCATACCCTGCAATCGAAGAAAGGCAGATTCTCGGATCCCAGTGGCAACAAAGATGACCTCTGCCCTGTCATCACAGAGCTCCACCCCTCGAATAAGCAGGGAGTGGCACGTGCCAGATTGTTGGATGGAGAATCGGCCGTTGTCTTCAACCTTGGTGCCATTCCAGAACCATGATCCAGCGGCTGAGGTGGAGAGTTGGATGATGAAGTGGGCTTCATGGCCCCTACGTACCAGGACATCCTGCAGTGGTCCTTCCACCCTGAGCACAGGGACTGAGACATGGAAACACACAGCTAAGGTGGCATCATCTCCACAAGCATCTACACTAGTAGCAAAAATTGTGGCAACACCTTGCATGTTTGGCATTATGCTTTAAAAATTATTGCACAAATATTGCAATGATGTTTATAAACAATCAAAGAATGTTACAAATATCATACACTGGACAATAAGTAACTGGAGCAACAGTTGTATGAAGTTTTGCAATCTCTAAAGACCCGGAAATGTTTCCAAAATTTTGGTCACTAGTGTATAGACTAAACTAACAAGTCGAATGAGGAGCCTTCCTGAGGCTGTGGGATCAAAATATTTAGTTTAGGCTTAGAGTGGGGCAAAAAAGTATTTAGTCAGCCACCAATTGTGCAAGTTCTCCCACTTAAAAAGATGAGAGAGGCCTGTAATTTTCATCATAGGTATACCTCAACTATGAGCGACAAAATGAGAAAAAAAATCCAGAAAATCACATTGTCTGATTTTTAAAGAATTTATTTGCAAATTACTTATTTTATATAAATAAGTTTTTTTATATAAAATACTTATTTTCCACCATAATTTGCAAATAAATTCTTTTAAAAATTAAGGTGGAAAATAAGTATTTTATATAAAAAAATTGCACAATTGGTGGCTGACTAAATACTTTTTTGCCCCACTGTACATGGGTATTACCATAATAAACAGGTTCAATTGAACTTGACTATATTGATAATCTGAATGGTGAGACATCAATCTTACAATCAGAACTTGAAATTCAGAGCAATGAAATAGTAAGACTGTGGTGTAAGATTGTAGCCCATCCCTCTTTGGGCGCCTTTTCCTCACCCAAGTGTACTGTGCCGGGGAATTCCACATGGCTGCTCCTGCCATACTTGTTGATACTGCAGATGCGGAAACGATAGTCGGCCTCATGGGGAACGCTGTCACCCAACACCTCCGCTGAGGTGGCACCGTCTGTGGTCAGGCACTGCAGCCACTCCTGGGAACCTACTTGTTGTCGCTCCACCACATACCCCGAGGGAGAGCTCTTCACCATGTCCTGCCCCGGCACCCAGGAAAGCAGGGCTATGTTGGCGCGGTCCTGGTGGATCTGGGTGCCTGAGGGGCAGCTGGGTGGTACGTGTCTGGCAGCTAAGATCAGGGAATGAAAACAGCAGCTTGTGAAATAGGGATGCGAGTAGGAAAGTAAGTCAAACAGGCGAGAGAGAGAGATGTTCACCTTTCACTCTGAGTTTAGCCGTAGTCCGGGACCGACCCACGGTGAACGTCACTATGCCAGAGTCCTGCAGCACGGTGTCGACGAACACCAGGATGTGAGTTTTGCCGAAGGACTTGATAATGGTGTGGTGGGTGTCCCAAAGCTGCAGGCCATCCTTGTGCCACTTGCTTTCCATCTCATCCTCAGCAACCTCCACACAGAAAACAGCATTTTCACCCTCCAGGACCTCCAGCCGGCGTGGGAGTCTGCGGATGATGGTGCCTAGCGACCGAGACATCCCACAAAACAAGGAGATGCATTGGGTTAGACACCCAGCACACAGTCTGCTGGCAAGGTGAGCACCAAAATACACCCGTTACTGGAAGCCCATCCTAAATAATTAAACATGCTGTCACCTCTGACGGCCAGCTCTGCAATGCTCCTGCTGCCATCTGCTGTCTCACACAGGTAGACGCCATCGTCATCGGCACCCACGTCGCGGATGGTCAATCGCCTACGCTGGCCCCACTCCTCCATGCCGTACTTGGCACTGGCCTGCAGCCGTCGGTCCTCCAGGTACCATGTGACCAGGGCACTGTCGTCAGCCACCTCACACTCTAACACGGCCCGGTCACGCTCACATGCCTCCACATCCTGCAGCGGCTGTTGGAAGCATCCACGGGGCTCTGAGGTGACAGCAGCGGGGGGGGGTAAGCAGGCACGTCACATCGCTGTCACTTCAAAGCAGCCTGCCAGCTGGAAGGCTGAACATCTGCTGGGCTTGAATCAGTGTTTATCTCAGCGCTTCAGTATGAACTACGAGGTCCCCCCCCCCTTCCCGCCAAAACTCCCAGTTTTTCATTTGAATTTCAGTCCAGCAGGCTTGGATGGTAGATCTTTAGCCCTAATCACTCATTCCCATGGTCTGTGTTCCCAGTAACATCATGAACAGGTGTTTCTGTTCCTATATGCCCATTGCCGATATTCACATCGACGTATGATTACGGGGTGGTACTGGATCAATTCTCACATACACCGTGGCCTAACCCTAACCAGTGTTCACAGACGAGCTTGTCATACCTTTGACGTACAGGTGCACGGCGCTCAGGGTATGTCCAGCCATGTTGGACGCTGCACACACATATGTTCCAATGTCCTGCTGCTTACAGTAGAGCACCTTGAGGGTGAAGTAACCCTCACGGTCCTCATACAGCAGGTGGCGTCGACCGGCTGTGATGGCCCGGCCATCCTTCCTCCATACAATGTCCGGTTTGGGCTTCCCTGTCACATAGCAGCGAAATTTGGCATGCTTGCCCTCTGTCACTGCAAACTTCTTGACTTTGCTGGGGTTGAGGGATGGGTCATCCCTAAGTGGTGGAATGTGGTACTGGCCACGGCCCTCCCAACGACCATAGCCATTTCGGACCAGGTCATCTTCCAGGTCAAGCCGGTCCACCAGCAGCATGGCACTGGCCAGCACTTGTCCGGCTGTGTTGCGGGCCCTGCAAGTGTACACCCCCCCATCGGGGCCCCGCACCCCGAAGATGCTGAGCTGGAGCCAGCCGCCGTCCTGGCTTCCCTCGCTGTAGTGAGCACTCTCGAAGATCTCATCCAGCCGCCGGCCGTCCTTCTCCCAAGTGACCTCGGGGAAGGGATGTCCCCACAGCTTGCAGGACAGCGTGGCATCATCGCCAAGGCGCACGCGGGCAGATAGGGGCCGGATGAGGACGCGGGGTGCACACTCCACCTCCTCTGCTTTTGGGGGAGCGTAGCCATTCTGAACCCTCCCTGCTTCATTTTCTGTGGCCTGCCTCCTCTCCTCCATCTTGTCTTCCACCTTCAGGGGGGTGTAGCCATTGAAAGCCAGAGGCGATTGCCTCCCCTCAGCCTTTACTGTGCGGTCCTCATTGTTCATAGTCAAACTTCTCTCCTGCTCCTTTCCCTCAGTCTTCTGGGAAACTGCCAGAGTATCTACAGGTAGCCCTCCATCCTTCACCTTACTCTCCAGGCTCAGGGTGGAGTCCACGTTCTCTGTGGTTGACCTCATCCCCTCCATCTTGCCTCCATCCTTCAGGCTGGTGTCCCTGTTGTCTGCCATCCCCTCCACCCTCAGTGGAGCGGCTGCATAAGCCTCCCCGACACTGTTCTTGATCTTGCAGACGTACTGACCAGCATCCTCTGCTGTTGCTCCAGAGACCGTGAGACTGTAGACATCACCATCCTCAGTGGGACGGTAGCGCCCTCCCAAGGGGACCCGCTCCCCATTCCGCTCCCAGACCACCTCCGGACGGGGATCTCCGCTGATCCGGCATGTCAGGATGGCGTCAGAGCCGCCACATACCGTGACGGGACGGGGGTAGGCCCTGATGCGGGGGGCACCCGCAAATACATCCATTGCTGCTGCTTGCCTGCTTTGTTACGTACCCGCCTGGGGAGATGGAGACACAAGCGGTTATTCAGACAGGGTTCAGACTACATGCTCTGTGCTAAAGGCCCCATCCTGCCCACCACACACCTAGCAGCTTTATCTGTTAGGAGTCAGGAGAGCAAATGTCACACGTTTGAACATCTTTGACTCTCACTGGCAGTTCACAGGCATGTTTTCCTGGGTGTTAAATGGATTCTGTGCTGGAGGGGCAGATGCGACGAAACCTGAAATACTGTTAGTCATCGCTAACGCCATGTGTCACTAATGCTAACCATCGAATCAGAACCATGGATTCAGTATGTCTGCACCGCTGCCGAATCTCAGTTATACCCTATGTCAGAAATTGTACACATCAGGCTATATAGAAAGCTAAAATGTCAGCTAGTTAAATATGATCTCCCTAGCTTCTAGTCAGTGATTTATGTAAGGGATCTTATAATGCAGCAAATTGGCTACATCAACATCATCAAACTAGCATCTGTACCTACAGGCTTCTCAAACATGTTTCTGAAATGTTTGTCGCAACCCGATCTGAAAGTGTCAGTTTTGCAAAAAAAATGAAAAATTACACAATCTGTGCTGTCTACCCAGTCCATCCCTTCCGGAGCGCATGCATGTGGCAGTCACACCACTGATGTCATGTCTGTGTTCTGTACCCAGGCACACTTAGTGATCACACTGGATGCAGACTGTGTATGACTCCAGCTAACCATGCTCTGGCCCACCTCGGTAAACCGAACTGGACTTCGAGGGTCCAGTGTGCTCAGGCACGGTCCGGATCGGCTAAGGAACCAGCCCGGACTGCAATGGGCGGTGTCTCTGATGGGGATGTTTTCCTGGAAGGCTGATGACAATCTGGGGAACCCGATCTCGCCATGGGATCCTGCTGTCCCACTGGCTCTCACACGCCATCCCGCGTGACACAAACTCTCTGTTTAGCTGCAACGCATACAGGCATGCTGGGACATACCACACAGGCCCTACACCCCACTGTCACACACTCCACATGTTCCTATCATCTTACGGAATCACACTTTCCCAACATGACGCTACCCTCTGTGAATTCCAACAGGTCCTCTTACGTCAGTCCCTAGATGAACAGTAACTTTTCATGTCTACATACATGCATGTTAAATACCACAAAGATTATACTTCTACAGCAGCAAGGCAAAGCATGTCCCAGAATTCCCCTAAGCATGTCCTCTGTTCCTAATGAAGACCAGCACCATGTGACACAAACCTCTTCAGTCTGTTAACATTTAATGAGAACAACCCCCATCGCTCAGATTTAACGAGAGCAACCTCCGACCCCATTATTGCATGTCCTGTAACCCTCTCATATACCTACCTGCTTACTCTCTTCACAGGTCCACTACAATCAACTTTGTGGCTCTTTTCCTGAAGTACCCCAAATAGCGTCTGAAGTGAAAACTCCTTTAAATATGCTCTCCTACCAAATGCGGTTTGGTTTATAAGCCTGCTTTGCTTTTCTTAGTGTTCGATCAGTCCATCTCCCCTGTGTGTGAAGTCCAGCTTTATGGGAGAACCTCCCCGGCTCCGCGTGCGACGATCAGTCCCTGCAGACTCCACTGCCGACACTCCCTGACCCTCATTGTCCAGGCAGCGCCGTTAAACACTTCTGCAGCTGCTGCAAGTGGCTAAAAATACCAATGGCCTCCAGTATCTGGGTGCAGATAAGCTCGGCCTTTCCGTTAGCTGGCCAAAGATAGACAACGTGACTGAGCCAGGGTGAATCACTGAGCTCACTCCCAACTCCTGTGGTGAACTTTAACGAGGGGGGCAACCTACTTAACCCCAAGGACTACTCTGAGGGCCACATTCCCCTCCCTCATACAGGCGATAAGGGATTCCTTTGGGCCTGATTAGCGTTTCTGTGTGAGTGATTAGCACACGCTCTGTTCTGACTGGACAAACAGGCACAGCTGCTGTCGTGTGTTTATTCAGCAAACAGAATAAATAACACAGTTTGAGGCCCCACACAGTGTCTCACACCCTGACCATGTGTTGGTGTGAGAGGCAATTACAAACCCCCCTTCCTGTTCATGTGACATAATGCTGCCTGGAACCTTCCATTGTGCGACTGCATCATGTCATCCTCTCAAGCGGAGCTCCTGATATCTCCGAGGCGTGTCTGCTATCCTCGGAGGGGAAGCTGATGTGTTCTGTGTGTGTGCGTTGGAGGGGGGGTTAAGAATACTACTTTGGGGATGTCTGCTATATCTCTAACCCTCACCTTTCTGGGCCTGTGCCAATTACCACTGTGTGGGAACGTCACTTGAAGGTACAACAGTACCACACCTCTTGGGATTTCTACCTGCACCGTTGTCTGTCACCCTGCTGCCTTGTTGTGCAATGAGGACAAATCAGGGGCCCTCAGCCATTTGAGAAACCCCTTGCTATCTTGCCCCCACCACTCTGGTTTCAGTTTGAGTCATGTGACCCAGCTCCAGCCTGAACCTGGTGTCCTTCTCATTTATACAATCTCAGTTACTTCAACTGGAATGTGTGACTACCCCCCCACCCCCCACACTGGAGTGCAAGAGAAAGGCTTGTGTTGAAAGTGTCCTGTGACTACAGGCACTGACTATGCGGGCACACGTAAGGCATAAGTGTGTCATTACGGCTGCGTGTAAATGTAAATGCTGTATTTTTCTAGTCAAAGCTTTTGTTTGTTAAATATTCTGCAGCTTAAGTTTTGAACCTGGTGATTCGTTGAATTTAATGAATAGGAGGTGTGGCCACTGGTGGAAGTCCCCTCATGTGGTCCCTTGTTTCCCCACTGGTGTCCCCCTTGGTGTGACCAGTATTTCTTAGGTCTTAAATTACTGGACTGAAATGGACGAATGATCCTGGAGGACCATTTCTATAATTCGCTTCTATTATTCTAGTGTTGCAAATGCAACAGAAAGTTAGAGCTCATGTCCATAATAAAATGTATTATCAACGTCCCAGATGCCAAGTCAGAATTCTGCCCTTGAACCTCCAGTGCCAAAAACCTTCAGGACATCAGTACCTGAGGCCCAGAGCTCAGACTCTGAGACTGTAGGACCCCGAGACTGTAGGACATTCCTGACATTGTGCACGACACAGAGGATCTCTCCACTGTTGGTGGTGATTCCGTGGCTCCCCCAGATGGTTAGAAACCATAACTGTGAACTGTGCTGCAGATCATCATTACATGGCAGATTACTTAGTATGCCACAGTGTATAAAGACACTCTAATAGCAGTATGCTGTGAAGGAAATGCATGGCCAATGGGGAAAAGCATGGCCAATGGGGAAAAGCATGGCCAATGGGGAAAAGCATAGCCAATGGGGGGCCAGAGAGCTTCCAGACACTGTGGCCATGATATTCTTGGATCACATTGGTTTAAAAGCCTCTCCAGGAATTTGGATAAAAGCTGGCAGTGATATGTTATTGCACCTGTGCTTGGAACCTGTGCCGAGTTCTTGGAAAGACCTGAAGCACCGCATGTCACAGAAGACAGAGGGAATACTATGCTTCATGCTGTTTACATTAAATACGACTTGGAGAATGTGAACTCTAAACATCAGCAGAGTTACACTTACTAAGTTAATATACAATGGACAAAAATGGGTTAAACATGAAAGGACCTGTACAACCCCTGCAAAATGCAATACATGCTTTGTTAGAACGATGTACATAAAAATAGACGTGGGCTGCAGGTGTCTTGGTACCTAACAGTATCTGCTGTCATTGGCGATTATCTGTGCTGCTCTGGGCTTGAATGCTGGACTTGAAGGAAATGGGTGAAGGGATCTGTGTGGTACCTCAAATATCGAATAGATGGCTACCTTGATTTCAGATCACCTTTATGTATTTGTTTGTTTATTTGTTTATTCATTTTTTGGGAAATATTTGAGAACTGCTGTTTCTCAGGGAACTGCTTTCGGGCAACCGATGAGAGGAAAAAAAAAATTAGACATTAAAGTGAAATGTTTTGGCATTTTAAAGTCAAAATTTTGTGATAATAAAGTTGACAAGGTGACTCTCTGGCTCCCCCGATGTAAACTTTAGAGAAAAAAGTTTAAATAAATGGTTGATATTAAAGTTGAAATGTAATTAAAGTAGCAAGTTTTGAGGTAAAAGTTGATTTCTATAGATAGCTTCTCCTGGCACAGCGGTTTCCAAAGTGTGGGATCATGAGAAGATTTGCAGAGTAAATAAGGCTGTAAACATGTGGAAATATCCCATTTTAACTGTTCCTGGAACCGGTCTATAGCTTCCATCCATCTGGCTGGCAAAATACATTATATGGACAAAAGTATTGGGACACCTGGCCATTATACCTACGGGAACTTTCATGACATCCCCTTCTAAATCCATAAGCATCAATATGGAGATGGTCCCCCCTTTGCAGCTATAACAGCTGCTACTCTTCTGGGAAGACGTTCCATAAGATTTTGGAATGTGTCTGTAGGAATTTTTGCCAATTCATCTAGAACAGCATTTGTGAGGTCAGGCACTGATGTTGGGGGTGAAGGCCTGACTCACAATCTCCATTGTAGTTCATCCCAAAGGTGCTCGATGGGGTTGAGATCAGGGTTCTGTGCAGACAAGTTCTTCTCCATCAAACTCACCATGTCTTTGTGGACCTCACTTGCGCACTGGGGCACAGTCATGCTGGATCAGAAAAGGGCCTTCCCCAAACTGTTCCCACGATGTTGGAAGCATAGAATTGTCCAAAATGTCTTGGTATGCTGAAACAGTCACTGTAACTAAGGAGGGTGACCCAACCCCTGCGAAACATTCAGCTCTGTAGCATTATTCCTCCTCCACCAAACTTTACAGTTGGCACGATGCAGTTAGGCAGATAACGTTCTCCTGGCATACACGAAACCTGTCCATCAGACTGCCAGACAGAGAAACATCATCACTCTACAGAACACATTTCCACTGCTTGAGAGTCCAGTGGCAGTGTGATTTACTCCACTCCATCCAGCGCTTGGCATTGCACTTGGTGATGTGAGGCTTGCATGCAGCTGTTCGGCTATAGAAGCCCATTCCATGAAGCTCCCAGCACACAGTTTTGGTGCTGGAGTTAATGCTAGAGAACATTTGAAACTCTGCAGTTACAGTATTGAGTCAATAGAGTGTGGGTGACTTTTATGCACTATCCGCCTCAGCATTCTGTGACCTCGCTCTGTTACTTTACATGGTGAGCACATTGGACCCTCAAAGTCCAGTTCGGTTTACCGAGGTGGGCCAGAGCATGGTTAGTTGGAGTCAGGCACAGTCTGTATCTAGTGTGATCACTAACTGTGCCTGGTTACAGAACACAGACATGACATCAGTGGTGTGACTGCCATGAGTTTCTGTTGTTTCTAAATGCTTCCACTTTGCAATAATACTATTTAAAATTGGCCATGGACTACCAGGGAAGAAATTTCATGAACTGACATATGGCAAAAGTGGCATCCTGTGAGAGTGCCATGCTTGAATTCACTGAGCTCTTCAGAACAACCCATCCTTTCCCAAATATTCGTAACCCTGACTGCATGGCTGTGCTTGATTTTATATACCCCTGGCAATGGGTCTGAATGAAACACCTGAATTTAATGAATTAGCGGTGTGTCCCAGTACTTTTGTCTATATAATGTACATCATTAGGACTCTGTAACTCACCCTGTAATAAAGGTTGGAGACCAGCAAAAAAGCCTATACCTAATTGTGGTTGCGAACCTCTGGCACTTTTAGTCTGGGGTTGTGGGCCGAAAGGTTTTGGAACTAGGGTTAGGGTTAGGGTTAGGGTTAACCACTGGGTTGCCACCTCTGTCACTTGACCAAAAATGGTGCACACAGTGACACTATTCCAAAGGTTTGTTTAGGTCTGTTTGATAGGAAATTTATAATCCTACATGACAGTGTAATCTCCAGTCTTTCGAATGCATTGATGATTGATTATTACTCTATAATGTAATAGCTTATTCCAGGGCTCTTCAAATCCGAACCTCGATTCCAAATCCAGTCCTTGTTTTCAGTTCCCCAGGTAGTTAGTTTAATAATGACTGATTCTGATTGGCTGCAGAGGCTTACCACCCAGTTCACGGGGAAAGGAAGGCTGGGAAATCAGCAAGGCTCAGACCTTGAGGACCGTGATTTGAATAGCCCTGGCTATTTCTATTAGTTATGACCCCATACCTTATATCTTCAGTTTTTACATAAAATAATAATATAAAAATATATTATAACAAGTAGCCTGTACTTGCATTCTTCAGGCACCCTAGCTAATACAAAAACTACTAAAAATTTATTGTGATAATATTTTCACTAATACAATATCTATCAATTATGGTATCTGAAGTTAACTGTTCGCAGTAGGCACCAAAAGTTTTTTTAAAGGTTAAATATAACAACATCTTTTAAAAAAACTTTAGCATTTCTTGAAATGCCATCTTCTCAGTGCTGAAGCTCCTGCTACAGACCCCTGCTGGTGTGGTGGAATTCCTGCATTTAAAAAATAACATGGAAAATTACAATTGAAATGTATTTCAATACCTCTAATAGTTCCTATCATCTCAGGGATGCCAACTTTGGTCAGCTGGATACATGAAAGCTGGTAACCCTGCAGTCTGTTTCACCGCCCGTTTTCAAAGTAACTTCATATTTTTTTACTAACCGAATTTTTGCACGACGCTACGATCATCGCTGACTGTGCAGCGTGTGTGCGGGGCTCCGACTCCGGGCAATTCTGTGTAGCGGAATGAAATTCGCTTTTTTCCAGGACCGAAGGACAGATGACCAAAATCTGGGGTAGTCCCAGAAAATTCTGGGTGGGTGACAACCCTATTTGGAACCCACATCCTAGCAGACCTGAGCCTTGATTTTGTGTGGAATGAACCCAGAGCTGCTGAATGTGAGGCACCTGTATCGTATCGTCCTGTAAGGAGATTCACCTCCTATAGAGACGTCAATGTCAGTGCACAGGTTTCTGCCATCTAACTTCCAACTTTTATGTAGAAACTTTATTTTGACTTTATAATCTCAAAAATTTTGACTTTTACGTCAAAATGAATCTTTTTCTTCTTGTCAGTGGCCCAAAAACTCTTTTGTAGTTTCTTGTGTTGAGTTGCATCAAAAACATTCTTTGTTATTACTGAGAGGGGCACTTGAGCATCTACAGGGGTTGGACAATGAAAGTGAAACACCTGGCCAATAGTGTTTGAGGTTTCACGCCTATATATGTGCTGCCTGGTGGCCAGTCTTCACTGATCGCACATTCCATCAGTAAGAGCAGAGCGTGGAGGCTGAATTAGCAGAGCAATAGCACAGCTGTATAGAAAATATTGCAATCCACACAACATAATGGGAGGCATATCAAAGTTCAAAAGAGGACAAATTGTTGGTGTATGTCTTGTTAGTGCATCTGTGACCAGGACAGCAAGTCTTTGTGGTGTTCTGAGAGGCACAATGTCCAGGGTAATGTCCGCATACCACCATGAAAGACAAAGTACATCCAACAACAGTAACTGTGGATGCAAGACGACGCTATCTTTGGGTACTAACCTGGATTGTATCCAAACAACATAAACCTACAGCTGGCCAACTCACTGCAATTAAATTCGCACCTTGACTCTCCTGTTTCTACCAAAACTGTTCCTCAGGAGCTCTGCACAGTGGCCAGAGGGATTGTGAGCCATTCCTCTTGGAGAACAGAGGCCAGGTCACTTTGTGATGCTGGTGGAGGAAAACATTTCCTCATTCACTCCTCCAAAACTCCCCAAAGTGGCTCAGATACAGATACATGGCCATCATGTAGATGCATGCTCAGTTTAGACGGCAGGCTCATCCTTGGGACGATACCTAGTGTTTCTGTAGAATAGGTTCAGAATAAATACCTCCTGGAGTGTGCAGTTTCTGTCTGCTCAGAGCCCAGATGAGGAGGGGGGAGTGCCGAAGCGAGCGCAGATGAGCGGCTCTCAGCATTAGGACCCGCAGGACGCATGCGTGTACCTGCTGGCACTTTCCGCTTCATAGAAAGCGCATCGGCCGGAGTCAGACCTGGAGAAACGGCGCTTGCTTCTCATTTGCAGTCTTAATTCATCACCTAATTAAGGGACTGAAGGTGCAATGTATGTCATATTATTTTAAGGATTTTCTTTTTGAGTGTAATTTTGAGGAATAGGTGCGGAGGGTTTAAACAGTATTACCTTCATTTGCTACAGGTGTTTATTGCGGACGGACTTCGGGTTCGCCTGCTTTTTCCTGATTGTAGTGACGCCGGCAAAGACGCAGTGGGCAGGTATGTAGGTAACACTGGTCATCAGAGTAAGTATCGCCTTTACTGCTCACGTGCTTGTGAAAGTACTGATCAAAAGCAAGGTGAGACCTTTCTGCTGCACTTTTTTTTTTTGTCTAAACTCACATAAAACGTTTTGATGGAGTAACATTTACAATTTCTCACCATGTGAATAAAACAACTGTTACTTTTTAATCTAAAACAACATGTAATTGTATTTTGTCTATGGTCCTTCTCTATATGCTGCCGTGATATTTAATAACACTTGCTAAACTTTGGTTTAATGCACTATTTATGGTTAAGCTGATTCTGATACAGCGAAAGTCAATAAATAAATAAATACAAATGACCTTATTGCTGGCTAAAGAGAAGGTGACTGTTATTCCCAATTTCTAAGTCCATCATCATAGTATTACCAGTAATACCCAGTATTATAAATGCGTTAAATAAGTTCAGTTTCTATTAAACGAAGGATTATTATTATTAATAATAATAATAATAATAATAATATTAACAATATCGCTGTTATTATTGTTATATTTCATTTTAATGGATGTAGAACTTGCATTTTCCTATACAATATGTGGGCAGGGGTGCATGTTTTTATTAACATTTGTGATATCTGCAGTGTATATTAGTTATCAGTTTTCAACAGTCTGCTTTCAGCCTTTAATCTTACATCTTAAATAGGAATTAGTGAGGAACTGAAACGTCCCAGAACAAAGCGGGTGTCTCTTTAGTGCCAGGCTGTGTAGGGGTTAGGGTTAGGGACTGAGCTGGTTCACTGCAGATGCAGTCGTAACGTTTATTCGAGGCAGCAGTAGATGGGGTCTGAAACACTTTGCTATTAAGTGTTTCAGTGAACATTAGGTGGTTTCTGTGTATTTTCTGTGTATTTTCCTTTCTTTGTATAAGCTCTCCCAAGGCCGCTGGCTCCTCTCTGAAGCCCACATATATTCTCTTTTTCTCTCTAGCTCTCCTCATGATGAGGTAGTTACCAGCCAAGCGATGTCGTCTCTGGCGCGTCTCTGATTAACTTCATTTGAGATGTTCTTACACCCCTACCCCCGCCTGTGCCCACCCTGTGACCTTTAGCCTTGCATAATGGAGCAGATTATGGCAGTTTATCATGTATGTATTCTCTTGGGTATGTGGGGTGGTGAGATAAGCCTTATGGTTGCTCCTAGAGGTGGTGTGGAGCGCGAGTGTGTGGACGAGTGCAGGTGCTTGATCTGGGTTGGATGCCGGCCAAGGGGTGGGGGGGTGGGTCTCATCTTTCAGCACGTGGCCAGATGAAACCCCCATGCAGAAACATAGCAGAGGGGCTGATAACAGGCTTTTTGGACTCTGCGGGTCTGTGTCTCTGCTGGGAATGGATGAGTGATTTGGGGAATCTTGATGTCTGGTTAAAGACTTCCTCTGTCCGTCAAGCTCCTGTATGGAGGCTGCTCTTGCTGGCTCCTCACAACCTCAGCCTTTGGTTGTTGGTGACAGATGTTAGGATGGATTGAAGAGATTGACCTCTTTAGGATGTCCGAGCAAGGCACAGCCCTGTTCTGTAGAAATGTGTGGAAATGTACAGACTTCAGGAAAGTTTGATGCTCTTTGGGATGCGTCCTGCACTGCCACAGCACAGTCAGGCCATGGAGTCACAGGGCGCATATGCAGTGTGCCTCGTGATTCCGGGCGTAACCTGGGCTTGGCGATAACGATGATAGCCCTGATCCAGATGCCCAAGTAAGAGGGCATGTTCATCATGTTGTTTTTTTACAAACGCTGGTTTCATCAGAGCATCCATTTTTTTAAACGCCCATATTTAGAAATTTGGTCCCTAAAGCCTTCTACCTAAACACACTCAGATTAATAGTTCGTCAGCTAATCTGGTTTATGCTGCTTGCCAGTTTTTGGGTCTTAACCAAGGAGCGTGTTCATTAATAGCATTAGGTGGGGCACCCTGGCCAGGGTCTGGTCAGTACAGTGTTGTTTGTGGCTGCTGTCTAGCCCTGGGTGCTGGGTCTGCTTCTCTAAGCACTGTGCTTTTACTGTGCTGCTTAGCAGAGTTACATGCACACTTTAAAAGCATAGCCATCAGTATTGTAGAGAGTTTGTTTTCCCCTGACTTGGGAGGCAGTTTTGAGCATGAGAATGATGGTATGAATGTCTGCGGGGGTGTTCTGTTTGATGAGGAGACCATGCATTTTCCTCAGGGAACAAAATTGCATCCTGGAGCAAAAGATGCTTTGTGGACCAAGCATCCCTCAGTGGGTACAGCCTCATGTTCAGTCCTATAGGCACCATAGGCAGCCACTTAGGGTGCCAATTTCTGAGGGGGACGCCAACACGCCAGTCAGTTTCACTTCGCTTTGGACGAGAGGAGCTGGTGGTGATGCTCGCATAGGGGCCACATCAGCCAGGACCGGTACTGCTTCTGTTAAGATGTCACCCTTTTCCTGAGTCCCTCTGATTCTTTTTGTATTTGTTCAGCCCTAGCTGATGCAGGTAATTCATGTGAGCCACTCCAATAAATGATCAAAGTCATTTAAACTGAAAGCTCAGTCAAAGTGGTGAAATTAAGTGGACTTCACATTTGCTTTCACACTTGACATCTGCGTTTTAACACTGATAGACTGTCAGACATAACATTATGTTGAAAAAGAAAGCTGGTTTAGTAAGTATCAGTTCTTACGGATAGGAAAACAAAGTTAGTACAAAGTAAACCTTTCTAGTTTTTGATATGTGTATAAATATACTGTATATTTTTATGCCCGATAAATATGTACACATTTTAACTTTGTTTTCGTGACTTTGGGTCTTTTTTTAATGCCAGGCTGGGTGCATGCTGCCATGAAGAGAAACAGCTTGAAAAAATGTGGTGGGTTCTGGCCTAAGGAGCCAGTCCAACTGAATGGTCACATCAGACTGTGCAGCGCAGTCTTCACACAAAGGCTCGCTTGATGTTAAGGCTGCCATGTCCAAGGTTGCAGGCCCAGTGGTTTTGTGTGGTTAGTGGATGTGACTGTGGCTGTTTTTTGTGCTTTTCCACACGCACACATGAGCCTTTCTGTGAGCTGCCGTGTCTCACGGCCAGTGTGGTGATGATTCATCATGTCTCATAAAATTGCAAGTCTGTAGTCCAGTGCTAATCTAATCAGTAGCACTGCATATTTATAAAATGTTTAGTAGTTTCACCGTAGACCGAAGATTCAAACACGCTGTCAGCACCTGTTATGTGCCTAGCTGACCTGTCTCTCCAGAAATGTATCCTTAACACTGTTAAGGTGTTTGTTCAGGTCAGCAGCTATAATCATCTGCATTATTTCTGTCCAAAGTGACATATAAACGAAGAAAGCAGAGTCCGCAATCATCCCTGCAGCAGTTGAGGTTAAGACCCCTTCTGAAGGGCCTGACGGCAATATTATTACTCTGCCAACCACTGGATTTGAACCCACAACCTCTCAGACACAGAACCCTAATCTTCTGAGCTACACACCACCCATTTCTCCCATTTCAACTAACTGTGCATCTTCTGTTGAGTCCGGTAATGGTGGATCTAGCTTGACTAGATTCTCTGCATTTGGTGTCTCTGATAAAGGTCCTGATTTATGTCACCAGCTATACTTTTGCTGGCTGTTAACTTTTACTTGTCCCCTCCAAGTGGCGCACTGTGCAGATGCTGCTGGGAAATGGTTGTCTGGTTACTGTTTGTCCTCATCTTTCAGGGATGCAGTTTCCAGTTTGTCTCCTCTGAAGAACCCTTTGCTGCATAATAGTAATAATGACCCTAGTCATAACATCATACGCGCTGATCATTTCTACCCAGTTCTTTGTGCCATGTTCTGTGTGTGCAGAGGACAGAAGGCTGCTGTGTCACTGTCACTGTGTCCCACGGTGTCACAAGCTGCCTCTGGCCTTGTTAGCACCCAGTGTGTTACGTGTGTTTGAGCAGGTGCTGCTTTGTAATGGCCCCAGCTGCTAGTTCTCTCCTTGTGTGGTTTGTTAGGGTGATTGTGATACCAGACAGGTCCCTCTCAGTGTGGGAGTAACTGGGGAGTGGCCATTTCATCGCCAATCCACTCGGGTTACGCTCACCATGCGGCTTCCCTTGATTTTCCCTCTGCTGGGTCCCTTTGCCCCTGATGTGCATCCTACCCTCCATCCCAATGGAGAGGGAAACAGGACTTGAATTTGAATGGAAATCGCCAGAGGTGCTTGAGCAGTATATCATTTGTCTGCTGAAGTACCATGGTGCTGCCAGGTGAGGGCGCCATTTACCCTACTTTTACTCAAGCAAACTTGAGGTGCTGAAACCCAGATTCATTCTGGCTGTGCAAGTAACTTTAGGGGCCTTCAACATAAATTGAGCAGTAACCTTGTAAAGTTGTTTTCAAACTGAAAGAGGCATAAATATTTGCCACCTACTGGTTGTATAATGTCAGTGATGAATTATTTCGTTTTATTTTTATTATACACCGTTGCCTCACACCTCTAGAGACAGAGTTTGAGTCTCAACCCCAGCTCTGCATGTGTGGATTTTGCATGCTCCCTTGTGTCATCATGGGGCTTCCTCCGGATACTCTGGTTTTCACCCCACAGTCCAAAAACAGGCTCAGGTGAATTGTACTTACCAAATTGTCTGTATATGACTGGTGTTTGTGACTTGTGTGTGTGTATGTGTGTGTTTTTCCCTGCCTTGTGCCTGTAGCTTCTGGGTTAGGCTCTGGATTCCCGCGACCCTTTATAGGACAAGTGAGACTGGCAGTACGTCATCAGCTGTGTTTGTCTTCATTAAGAGTATCCCCTGTCTTGTTTCCTCTGAGCTCCTTTCAGAGTTGTTATGTGGCCTGTTAATGTTCATGCATGGCTGATCCGTGGGCTAGTGCCAGGGAGTGGAAAGTCTGGCATCAGTCCTGCACACAGCTGCTTGGAGTCACTGGTATAGAGGTGGCCCCCCCGCCCCCAGAGTTATGGATGGGGGCATGGAAAACAGTCCTCATTTAGATCTGGGGGGGTTCCACCTTTCACTGGGGTAATTTCCTACGCCTCCAATGGTTGAGTTTGTTTATGAAAGAGACAGATGCTCACATCTGGTCGAAAGTCTTCCATTCGATACGAGTGATGTCATGTCACAGCCATTAAGACGTGCCCTCCTCCTCACTGCCCACACTTCTCTGTATTTTCATGTGAATGCTGGCCGTTCACACCCTGTGATTACTGCATGAGGGAGTGCTATAGCACAGGCTTGGGAGGGGCGGGAATGGGCCGGGAGCATTAATCTGTCACCGACTCAGAGCCCCCAGTCAAGCACCCGACCCACCGCCATGCAGGCCCGCCATGAACCGCCATGAACCGCCATGAACCGGGACATATGCTGTTTAAAAGCTGATTCCAGTGGCTGCTTGGTTGCATGCAGGTTTAATGTTTAGTGCACAGTCACTAGTTCACTTCTTCTCTTCTGTTTCTGATGTAACAGTGTATTTGTTACATCTTTGGGCATCGTTAGTGCCGATGACTCAGGGCTATAGCCCCGAGTATTTCAGCCCCGATGCCAATCTTTCTTCAAAAAAGAAAAAAGTCAAGCCCCAGGTAAACCTGACTTAGCCCCCGATCTTTTCATTAGCAAAAATTCCCCTGGTTACATTTATCTGACCAGACAGATGGTTGGCATGAGGGAGATGGGCATGAAGGGCTGCCCCGAGTCAGTGGTTTAATGCCACGCGTTGGTGGTATCTGCAATGAATAGTATCACCCCTCCCCCCCACACACCCCGCCTGAGGGGTTTTCTTGTAGAATCTGGCAGCTTGGCAGTTTGGGTAAGTAAAAATTGAAGGGATGCATGCAAGTTATTTTTCTGTGTTCTAAACTAGCGGTGGAAGGAACAAAACATGAATTATCCCATTAAACTGACTGCATGGCAGCTTTCTGTGAGCAGCAGTGAGAATATGGCATGAATCAGAGGAAAAGTAAAAACACCTTTAGATAAAAGCTATAGTTTTGTTTGAACCGTGTAAATTATAGATGAGTCTAGCAGAAGCTTTAATTATATATTTCGTGACTCTTTTTTGAGAGGAAGTGAATTTTCAAGGCTCAAGCTCTCGTATCTCACCTCGGCACCAACAAAGGAGCAGTGCTCTGATCGGACCACGAAAGCCCTGACCCCAGATGCCCTGTGATTAGACATATTTCTGCTTGTTATTCCCACTATGGTTCTTTACCATCACAAAATCAGTGGAAAATCCCCAAAATGTGGGATAAACCTCAATGAGCATAATGGGAAAGCCTGTATCTGCAATGTTGGTTTTTCTCACACAACCTGGAATGGTGTGTATTGGGCCGGCGAGTGCCAGCCCGCTTTGGCAGCAGGAGTGTGGCTTCCTGTCGCTCGTGGTCTGGCGCCTAGTGGCCCCTGGTGAAGCTAGAAGGTGCTGCCGGGAGAATGCTTCCTGTCACTGCCATAAAAAGGGAACATTTCCTTACAAACCAGTGACATCCGCTCCGCTGCTCCTGCTCCAGATGTCAGCAATCTGGATTTACTGAGTTCCGGTTTCTTCCATCCTGGCCAGCACACAGAGGGATTATGTTCTGGCTCTTTATACAGACTATGGGAACCCCCCCCCAACCCCCGTCCCCATGTGACACACCCACTGTAATTCCCTGCATTATTCCACCATTCCTGCATTCTGGGAAGTTTCCTTTCCAGTCAGAAAGCTGGGCAGCATGTGCTGGCCCATCGGGGCTCAGAAATGACACGCCAGGTTTAACATAGCAGAGTAGCGAGAGGCACGCAGTGTGTACATATACCTGGCATCCCTGGTTCAGGGTTGCATATGTTCTATTATTCTGGTACATTATTGAACTTTAATACAAGAACAATATATCCAGGAGTATAAGTTTATGCAACTAAATCAAGGAACTAAATCAAATAGCCCTGAAAATCAGCAAGATTTCTACTGAGGAAGAGAGAATAGAAGGGATTGTACTTTGTAAAAATGTCTGTTCAGGGCACATGCAAAGAAGAGCCATGGGAGAAACAACTGGCAGTGACCAATAAGGATAGGCTGTGGTGTTAGGCTCCGCCCCATGCCTGTCTCTGAAGCCCTCCCCCTGGAGTGTGGAGTCTTGGCAGAGGGCTGAGAGAGACACTAAAGTGGGTGAAGCAGGGACGTGCGTGTTTCTGGTGGGCCAAGAAAGCTGCCAAGTGACCCAACGCTGTGTGTGTGTGTGTGAGTGCATATGCACGCCATGCTGAGATGCGGGTTCTGCCTGGGCCTTGCCTTCTGGATGTGCTGTGTGCAGACTACTGCCGCCTTCTTATTTTGGCCGCCACCTGCCACTGAGCCACCGAAAAGTCCTACTGTGGAGGAGAAGACTGGTCCCGAGCAGGAAGGGAAGAGTTTGTCCAGCGTAGGAAAGGAGATCATGAACGTGGCCAATGGGATTCAAGACTTTGTTAGGAAATGGGACCACGAGGCACATGAGACCGAAGCTCCACAAGCCACTTCTCAACCAGGGGATGATGGTGTTACCCTCACTCAGCACGTGAAAGGAGGTGGGCATCTGAGGGACCAGGGCATTGAGGTTTCTGTTACTGGGCAGCCAGATGATGGTCATATGATTGACCTTGGTATGGCTGTCACTGTTTCCCAGATTGACCTGGTCACAACTTCTGTGGTAGCTCAGCAACTAGAGAACAATCAGAGTACAACCATTACTGTTAAAGAGGAAGAAGATGGACACTTAACTGACCTGGCCACAACCTCTGTGGTAACTATGCAACCAGAGAACAAGCAAAACACAGTCATCAATCTTAAAGGGGAAGGTGTTGGAAACCTGACTGACCTGATTACAGCCTCATCGGTAACTCAGCAACCAGAGAACAATCAGGGCACAACCATCACTCTTAAAGGGGAAGGTGTTGGAAACCTGACTGACCTGATTACAGCCTCATCGGTAACTCAGCAACCAGAGAACAATC
>JAAGVU020000001.1:52976847-53006074 GCA_011763525.2 Mormyrus iriodes
TGCATGTATGTCTGTGATTGTGCATCCATGTACATGCCTGTGTGCATGTATGTCTGTGATTGTGCATCCATGTACATACCTGTGTGCATGTATGTCTGTGATTGTGCAACCATGTACATGCCTGTGTGCATGTATGTCTGTGATTGTGCATCCATGTACATGCCTGTGTGCATGTATGTCTGTGAATGTGCATTTGTGTGCTTTGTCATGTTTTGGTCCTTCGTTTTTCATTAAACATTTTTTTGTGTTTCAGGGTCCTCCTGGCAAAGACGGTCGTCCAGGAGCCCCGGGGCCCAGAGGAGATAAGGTGACAGCTGTCCCCCAGCTTTATTTGAAAGGAAGAGAAAATGTATTTTATGAGCTCAACCTGAATTAGAGTTCCCCAGCTGTCCCTGTATTCCATCAGAAGGTCTAGACATACAGATATTGCAAAGGGCTGTTCAGTTCTGTCAAAACTCCCTTTCTCAATCTCCAGGGGGATGCAGGGGACCGGGGCCTCCCTGGGCCAGTTGGACAGAAGGTAAGAGTTTGGTGGGAAGAGGGGATATCCACTAAAGGGCCTCACTGTGTGTAGAATATCCTCCCAGTCTCTGGAGTATACGCTGAGCTGAGCTCTTACCTATATGCCTCAGTGATCATGCGAGTCACTCCATAGCAGAGCATTCAGAAACAAAATTTGATGTAGAATGTGAATGGAGAGCTGAACTACATCAAGTTCAATCAAAGTATGCGAAAGTTTTTATTTGGAAGTATGATCAATTTGAACAGCAGCTCTTTTGCACCGATGATTGATGTGAATGGTTCACGTTCAGGGCCTGGTCAGAAGCTCGTAGATATCAGTGCCACCAGCTGGTGGATCTTCTCGCGTTCTGCCTCCTCCTCATTCCTCTTCACAGCTTTCTCAGACCTGCTACCTTGCTTTCCTGGCTGGTACCTTGTACAGCGTTCTGGGCGGCTGGGTGTGCAGTATTTAGATATAATCTACTGAAACCAAATATGCTATCGCTGGTTTGATTGTCTATATATGATGCACCTTAATTCTGTCATTTCATCCATCTTCTCCCAGGGCTCCCAGGGAGTTCCTGGTGCACCAGGTAGGCCAGGAGAAGATGGACGTCCTGGACCAATGGGAGCTCCTGGTGCACCAGGCCCACCTGGCCCCCCAGGACCAGATTACAATGGAAATCTTGTGAGTATGATTTTTCAATGTGCTGGAAGACTTTCCACACAAGGGCAGCTGGTTGCGTAGTTGTTAAGGAGCTGCACATTATACTTCTTCACTTCAGAGATAAGCAGTAGTTCAGAAAAAGAGAAGGAGAGACTGGAAGAAGCCCAGCAATGATTGTGCAGTATGCTTGCAGTCTGCCTGGAGATCCCATCATGCTCTTACAAATGTTTCTCTCTGTCTAGGACCAAATGGATGGTTCCGGCATGGATTGGACTCCTAGAGATGTAGGCCCCAGAGGCCCGCCAGGCAAGAGGGTGGGTGTCATCTGCCCAGCACAGCCCTGTAAAGTCCTATGTTCCTGGAAGTTGGGTTCTTACACTTTGCTTGTTTGTTTTCAGGGTCCTCCTGGAAGTCCCGGTGTATCGGTAAGACCTGCTTGTAGGAGTCACTCACTCACTGTGAATGTGTTACACTCCCTGTGATAATACATAACTAGACAGCACATACCGTATAGCATCATAGTGTGATGGCAGCTCTGCCTATGCACAGGGCAGCCCCGGCCTCCCGGGGGAGAAGGGCAGTGAGGGTCTCCCTGGAAAGGAAGGCCAGCCTGGACTGGGTGGCTTCCCCGGACCTGCGGTGAGTTCTAAAGGCTGCTGAGATGTCCTTCCCCAATAGCAGTCAATCCTAATTCAGGGGTGTCACACTGTCCTCAAACAGCTATGTGTGGATTTCACTGCCAAATGTTACCATGGTAACACTGCTTAATGTACTATTCGTTATTATTTGCTAATAATAAAGCCTTCTATGGTAACATTTGTGCAGCATGAGTAAGGTCATCCCATGGAAAGATTTCGATAAAGCGACATACATTTTTGAGGGAAAAAAAAGGGTTAGACGGTCCTTGGAGCAGTTGGGGGTTAAGGGTCTTGCTTAGGGGTCCAGTGGTGAAATCAGTCTAGCAGCCCTGAGATTTTAACCGATACAGAAGGTCCTAGCCTGTTGAACCACAGGCCTCCCCAGCAGAAGCCTTCACACAGAGGGCCTGCGCTTTATTACCCACTGATTGCATACTGTTACTTTTTGCACTGTCTACTTTTTGTCTTGTATTGTTTAACATAAGTTAACTTTATTGGTCCCAGGTGCATAAAACACTTTTTAAGGCTTTTGTAATTAAATGATGCTGAATAAGTAAGCATTCCAATGCATCTGCTGCACGTGGCCAATAAAGTCTTGAATCTTGAGCTAAAGTTTTCTACCTCTGCCTAAAGCATAGGTTAATGGCACAGTCTTGTACCACATTGTAATGATTTTTTTTTTAACTTAATCTCTTGATCCACAGGGACCAAAAGGTACAAAAGGGGACAAGGGAGAGACAGTAAGCCTTTAGATTTCTGTCATTTTCACCTCATGTTGGTGTAATCCTTCAGCGTTCACTTTTCCCTATCACAGTTTTTCTGACTATACGTGACTCATTCCTGTAGGGTGTGCCAGGTCAAGACGGCAAAGGTATCCCAGGGCCACCTGGCCCTCCTGGCCCCCCCGGGCAGATAATATATCAGCCCTTGGACAACGTAAGTGTGATTCCAAAGCTCTTCTCAGGAAGCACTATAAAATGTCCTATCACACTGTAAAATGTCCTGTGTTTCCCTACCTGCAGTACATCAGTTTTCATATATTGAACTTTTTTATTAACTTTAACAAACTAATTTTTAATGCCTGATTTTTCAGGGTGTACTTGGTCCCCCTGGTCGAGCAGGATTCCCTGTAGGTGTTGACTTCTGTCTGCTGAATGGAATGTCATTTTTTATATATATATATATATATACATAGTAATGCAGCATTAGAATTTCATCATAGTAACATATGCCTGTTGTAAATTTGTCCATATGACATCTAGAAGGTCAAATAACATTTTGTTTCTCCTTGACAGGGACCTGTGGGACCTAAGGGGAACCGAGGAGACCCCGGACCTCCAGGAATTTCTATAAAGGTTGGAGATACTGGGACATGATGATATGCAGAGTGTTCTGCATGTCTCCCTACTACCACACAGCACAGCTCCCTACTAGCACAACACATATGTGTATTTAGTTGTTATTCTGTTCTGAAGCATCTTATAAAAGGTCATTATGGCAAAGCAGAATATGTCATGTAGAGTTTAACAGTTTCAGTAAGTGGATGTTCAATCCCCCCACTACCCAGGGAGAGAAGGGAATCCCAGGCCTGACTATTGGACCAGATGGCAAACCCATGAACTTGGAGGCACTGATAGGACAGAAGGTGACAGCATCACTTTCACTCGTCACAAGTGACGTTTACACCAGATCTCACTGAGATCTTTACTTTTGGCAGGGTGACCCTGGACCTCTTGGACCTATCGGACCGGCTGGACATCCCGTAAGAAAATTCCATCCTCAAACATCAAAATTTGACACATGACCTACAAAGAGTCCATAATTCAGCAGGAAACTCCTAGAGAATAAAGACTGCATTATTTCTTTATCCAGTATTTCTCCAGTAAACAGGACATGATGTGGCACCTAAACTCTGCTGTTGTGCCCTCAGAGCCTATGCTTCAGTGAAACATCCAGATGTAACCTGGTGTGTCAGATTGTATTACTAGGCATGTGTGTGTCTGCACAGATAATGCAATCTTTATTCTCAGCAGCCTATCATTGTTTCATTAATGTTTGTTAGGGGCCGCGGGGCTCCAAGGGTGAAATTGGGATGCCAGGACGAGCAGTGAGTATCTGAATATTTGTGCCCCCTTAGTACACAGTCTTCCTCTAACCTTACCCTTAGCATACCATCTTCCCCCTAGCCCTTAGCACACCACCTTCCTCTGACCCTAACACTTATTGCACCGTCATCCTGTAACCCTAACACTTAGTACGCAATCTTCCTGTCCTTCCTTCCTGTACCTATCCCTTAGCATACCGTCTTCCTCTAACACTAAAGTCCTTAGAACGCTGTCTTCCTCTAACCCTTCCTGTGGATTCCAGGGTCGTCCAGGGCTGAATGGCTCAAAAGGAGAAAAAGGAGAGCCAGCCAGTGGCACCGGATATGGTTACCCCGTAAGTGTGACCTTTATAAAGGATACTCGCATTAATGAGGGGTCACAGTCATGAAGGAGTGACTTTTTTTGCAGAGCTCCACATGGCACCTTTTTATGGTTCCGGTAGCAAGTTATCTGCTGTGTAAATGGGCACAATTTATTATGCATTTAAAGTCTTCGCTGCCTGGCTGATAATGATGATGACAAGGAAAATGAATCAGGGCGACTAATTACCTCAGTATCATATCATTGGGTAATAATTTGGAATTAATATTAAATTTACTTAAAACTTAAAAAGATTTATTGATTTTAGGGTCCCCCTGGACCCCCTGGCCCTCCTGGCCCCCCTGGACCCCTGCTGTCCCGAGGCAGAACTGACGTGAGTATGGAGATTGGTACCTCACTATAGCAGGAGTGAGTTAGGCCTCCCAAGACTTGGTTTATACTAGGAAACACATTGAACTACCTGCACTGAGACACAACCTAATTTATTACTTTATGTTTTTGTTAATTTATTCCTCTTAAAATGGTGATCTCGTTAGCAATTCATCATAATTGTATGTAATAGTCCAAAGCACAAACTGTATATTGCAGACTCTTAATGTACAAAGAAATTTAGAGAATTGGCTTTATTTTTTGTGAATGTGTCTGTAACTTTGGGTATAATTAGTTCACTATTAGCTCAGTAAATGGGGTCCTTTTGGGGCAAACAATAAAAAGGTAAAAGTAGCCAGTAAGCCTGGTTATCCTTCATTGATTTGTTCCTTCACTCTCACGCCAGGATGATGGTGCCTCGCGACTGCATCCGATGTGGCAAGGTACAGTATGACCAGTCCATTATCTCTGCACCTTTCTCTTCACTCCTAAACCAAGGAATGGCTGACAGAGAGCTGCAGATCTGTTAGCGGTAAATGATCACATAAGAATCTTTATTGTCACTGCAAGGCAGTTGTAAATTTGGCCAAACATCAGCTATATTCATCATTATCAACTTCGAACCTCCGCAGCCGTGGTGCATGTGCATAGTGTTTCTTATCTGGTGTTTTATTCACCTTTGCTAGCGCTTAAAGGGGAGAAGGGAGATCATGGACCTCCAGGTGTTCCTGGAACACCAGGTAAACCACATGTCTTCTCTGGTACAACAGTAGGAAGTGTTTTTGTCCCCCAATAGCATGAAGCCTGTGTTCACCTGGAGCAGATATGACAGATTTCATCCTAATAACAGTAGCACAGGCCCCAATGATGAGCGAAACCTCATTAAGGCTGCTATGAAAAGCTTGTCCTGTTTCCAGGTGTCTACACCCCCCCCCATCCTGACACTGTCTGTCCACCTCCCTACCATTGCACTGAGTTAAAGGGTTTTTTTCTTCCTTATCCCCAGGGATTGACTACCATACAATTCAGGTAAATCACCTGCATGCCTCTGTTAGTGAGTGAGACTGGGATTAGATCTGCTTTATGCCACATGGACGTCTTTCTGCACAGAATCATCTCAAAGGAGACAAAGGAGATATGGGCCTCAAGGGGGAAAAGGGAGAGCCAGGCGGGGTCCAGGGGCCACCAGGACCTTCGGGAATCCCTGGGCCACCGGTAAGCACCACCAGATCAAGCCATAGTATGCGCAGAGGTGTAATTTCCAGCTTTGATGAATTGCCTCTCGTAATTAGTTATCACCTTCTTTGGCCAGAACAGACAAGTCGTTGTATTTTTTTGGACTTCTTCACCAGATTTCTTGAATTACTTTTCGCTGCAATTTCCTCACACATTCATCGTGTTCTGTTTGCTGTTATTTGCAGATTAGATGAGCTTTTCTTTTATTGTATTCCTGCCGAAGTATAATCTTTCCCTGCTCTGGCCAATTAGGTGTTCTTGTCTTCTTTTCTCCATGGAATATGTAAAATCTTTCAATGCAGTAAATCCCTTAAGATTTTTCCTTAACTAAGGAAACATTTGAAAGCATTCTGTACGACACCCTTAAATACATCATCCTCTACTAAGGAGAAATTAAACCTTAAGTATCATACCTAAGGGGAAAAATGAAGGTGCTTTGTGCAACCAGTTCTCCATCTTTTTTACTGTTTGACAGGGACCAGAAGGAGAATCTATCAGAGGCCCCCCTGGTCCTGAGGGCCCACCGGGGCCCCCTGGAATTGGCTATAATGGACCACCTGGATACCCTGGGCCTCCAGGGCCTCCAGGTCCCCCCGGACCACCAGGGTCCGTATCGTTGCCAGGGGCCTACAGACCTACACATGGTGAGTCAATTATTTTGCCCCAAACGATCTGTTTTTCAGAAGCCAGTTATCCACACAGACAGACACACACACTAGTGTTGTAGTACTCGAGACCAGTCGCTTTTTTGAGGTCTTGTCTCAGTCTCAGACATTGAGGACTCGAGGTTTTATTTCAAGACCAGTCATCGAAACACCTCAATATTTATCACAATGGCTTAATATTCATCTATTCGTTATCCCTTAGAAGCCGACAAATGCAAAATGCGTTAATTTTTGTACCCATTAATCTCATGCTTGTAACTTTCGGTAGGTATAACCTGCAGACAAGAATCACATATCTTTACAATCCAGAGAACTTACTTGATCCGGTCATCCAAGTCGCAACATTGCATGCTAAAATATTCCAGAGTTATCCTGTGTACAATGAGGCATACGTTTTAAACATTTTCCACGAAAAAGCAGCTCTAATAATCCATAAAACATCAGTATTATTCACACTAGACAGAAAACAAAACATGTATTCGCTTCCACAATGATGCACATTAGCCTTTTATGCACATTAGCCTTCTGGGAAAAAATATTGATAACACTTTACTTAAAGCAGTCATTATATTGCATTATGCATACCTTCATAATGCATTATAAGACATACACAGCTATAACTATTCATAAAATGGCATAGCACAGTATAGTTATGTGTATTATGCATTATGAATGCTCCATAAAGGTCTCATTTATAATGCACTATAAATACCTTCATAATGCAGCATAAAGCATCCTTAATTGTTATACTGACCATTATTATGCATTTTGAAGGTATTTATAGTGCATTATAGATGAGACTTTCAGAGACCATTCATAATGCATGAGAAACATGGCTGTAATGTAGATTTAAGATTCAAAGCGTTTATTATCATATGTACAGTAGAAAAGTGCATTTCTTTGTGCACTTAAATTCTTTCTTTGCTGTCCACATAAAATGCCGAAGTACAAGGTGCCGACTGAAAGTTTCCTTCTCAAATTTCACTGTATATATATAATAAGTATATATAGCGTATATAGGCAGAAAACCAACGGCGATTTACACTCAGCATTAGACGCTGACACCATCTGTTATGTCTGTGTTTATGCAGTAGATCATAACCCAAACATGCTGTCCTATTTCGATTTCTTTCAGATGTTATAAAGTAATAAAAAAAATATATAAAAATAGACAACAATGCACGATTTTATATCAGATAACTTTAAAAAGTTACCAAATGGATGCAAATTCAAAGATATTCATTTCCGCCTGGCACTAACCGTGTATTCCTACATGATACTAAGCCATAGAAAGGGCCCCAGTGAAACCCCCGCATTCCCACATCATGGAGACTCTAATCTGAACGTGTATAAGATTAAATTTATAGTGCTTGCAAATATTTATATTAGATGAGACTAAAAGTTCAGAAATTTCAATAGGCAAAAGTAGCTTTTCCTCATAAAAAAGGTGATATCAAGACTGTGTCAGCATTTACACATCAAATTACAACATATCTGAGTAGCCCAGAATGTCCTGAAAGTAAAACCATAGAGCGTATGTGGCTGACTCACGTACATACAGTGTAATAAGCCTAAAATCAAAGGGACAGAAAAACGCTCAAGAATGGACAGGGGTCAAAGGGTTAACACAGTACTGCGATAAAATGTCCTGCTTCAAAGTTCAAATGCAACCAATAAGGTGTGTCTTACTGGAAAAATGTTACATTTGTACAGAAGCATTTATACTGAAATTTTAAGAAAAAATGTCCATAGTTCAAATTATACTGTGATACAAATTTTAGACCATACTGCCTAGCCCCAAGATGGTGCCTGTGCTCCACATTTTATACTGTTGTTTTATGTACTTTGTTTCTGATCTTGTCTCGGTCTCCCTTTGCCTCGGTCAGGTAAACAAACAAAATACAAGTCTTTTGGCATTTTTAGTTTTTCGATTGCAGTCACAAATTTTTATAAAATTTGAGTTTCCCCTTGCAGAAATCGAAAAAATGGTGCCCATAACATCAAAATAACAGCTTTTTATCACATTGTGGGGACCCATAATGTATACCTGGACCGCACACACACACAGAGTTTATATACATATCTTTCTGGGGACCGTCCATTCATTTCCATGGGGAAAAACCCTAATCCCAGCTATTGGGGACTCATGCATACATACACACATACTGTATATTGTACGTGATGTACCATCCATTCATTTATTTAGCCATCTTCAAACTGCTTATCGCATACACAGAGTAAGGGCAGATTTATACCCACAAGCGAAGAGCTGTGGCTGAAAGTTTATGTTTGGCTGCCCCTTCTATGTTTTTAATATCCTAGGGCACCCTGGGCCCCCAGGTCCCCCCGGTCCCCCTGGACTTCCTGCAGTTGCTTCTGGGGTGAGTGCTGACTGGCACTACATGATTAAAAGAGTTTACTAGTTGTATATAGTTCATACAGCAATGTGTCTATGGTATTAAATTAGAAGCACTGTGATTGTATTTTTATGCTGTGTTAATCTGATTAGCATGACTTTTGAAATCATTTTGTTGACCTTACAGGTGACCGTGATGAGGTCATATGATGCAATGGTGTCAGCTGCCCTGCAGCGTCCAGAGGGAACGCTTGTGTACCTTATGGATCAGACTGACCTCTATGTTCGAGTCGGGGCCGGCTTCCGCCAAGTCATGGTACAGCATGAAAAAGGCTCCTGTTCCATTACATAGATTAAGAGTTACGGAATAAACCTAGGAATTGGGGAATTACAGGACACTTTCCTATCCGGACAATGTGGATTTATAGCTTCACACCTATATTCATACCGTGCGAACAGTGAATCTCTGTCTACTGTGCACAGATCCAGTGTTATTTAATACTGCTTTATGACCTCTGTCTAACCTTTAAAACTCCCTCTTGTCTACTTCCAGCTGGGCGAGTACAGGCCATTCTACAGAGACCGGGTGAGTAATATCCAGAGCCATCTCCATTGTCCTCGTGCCAGTGTGCTAATCTCAATATTGATCTCTGCTGCTACGCAGGACAATGAACTGGCAGGAGCCCAGACCACCACAGATGCTCAGTCCTCTCCGGGACACTCCACCCACATAGCCGTGGGGTCGACACAGCCGGGCACTTGGAAACCCGATTCCAAATACCACCCAGGGCTGCCTGACAACCGTTATCGTGTCCCACTAGACACCCGCTACGCAGTCTGGCCCGACAGTCGGTACCCCAGCATACCTCAGTGGTATCCCAGTCGTCCAGTGCCCAAGCCTGTCCCTAGCCACACCCATACGTCAGGGCCAGGGGTAAGAGTGAGATGTCAGTCATGGAGAGCTGTCTTTTCTGTTCATCTGTGGGTATCAAGTGCTTTTATATGTCCAAGGATGCTTCTAGGTGCGTTCACACCGAAGCTCCAGAACCTGGTCAAGGTTAACAAGTTCCTAGGCTGTCTTGACCTGGAACTTTTGAAGCTCCTGGCCATTTCTGTGTGTCGCGTTCACACCACACAACAGGGACCGGGACCTTTATACTAAATAAGCAAGGGAGACGCAAAAGCTCGCAGGGGAAACTTCACTCTTAATATCATATGAAATCACACCACCATGCCAAAACCATGAGTGTCTTTTTGATAAGAAGTCTTTTTGTTAGTTGTTAGTTTTTGGGGAGGATCAATTGCGATCAAAATGAGAGACAGTCTTTTATTTACAAGTTAGCAGCAGTGCTTATGGTCATCTAATCAGCAAGCTGTCACTGTAAGCCCCCCCCCAGTAGTTTGTGTTCAAACAAAAGTATCTAGTCTGGAGTAGGTACTAAAAATGGGTTCTGGAACAGCCTCCGAGGAACTACAATTGGGTCGAGTTTCTGCAGTGTAAGCACAATAAAAGTCCCTGGTTCTTCAAAAAGGTTCTTGTCCCAGAAAAATATTCCTGCGGTGTGAAAGTACCTTCTGTGAAATGCACCAAATGCAGATGCCAACTAACAGGCTGAAGTATAACTGAAAATTAATTGTTTTTAAATGAAGTGCTATTTTAATGATTTTCATAGAGACATGTGTTGGCTCTGTTCCCCAGCTACACTTGATCGCCCTCAATGCACCACAAGGGGGCAACATGCATGGCATCAGGGGGGTTGATCTCCTGTGCTTCCAGCAAGCCCAGGCTGCAGGGCTCCATGGAACCTTCCGGGCCTTCTTGTCCTCTAGGCTTCAGGACATCCACAGTATTGTGCGCAAGTCTGACAGGGACAGTCTGGCCATCGTCAATATTAAGGTGAGTTTGTATTTTTCCCGCACCAGTGTATCCAGCCTCAGGCTTTCAGGACAGCCAGGAGTGTGAGGTTCTGAACCCATCTCTGCTTCTGCTGATTATAAAATACATCCTGAGTCATGCCACCTTGCATGGGAGTCAAAGATCTGAACCCCGAAGGACTCAACCCCAAACCAAACACACAAAGCTGTTCAATTTTGAACTTGGCACCTGTTGGCTTATAACTGGCCTGTACCTCCTTGACTTTTTAAGCTTCACTGTGCTTTACAGTCTCAGGATCTTATTGACTTGATACCTTCTAGGACCAAGTGCTTTTTGACAGCTGGGAATCTCTCTTTGGTGACTCTGAGTCAAAGACAAAAGACGGTGTGCCCATTTATTCCTTTGACGGCCGGGACGTCCTCAGGGACGCGGCTTGGTAAGTCACTCTGTGGCCCTGACACACGTTTGTTGCATTACACTGTGATTGAGAACCGAGAATATGCATTCCATGACTGCCATTTCCTGATTGATCACCAAGGCCCAACAAGATGGTGTGGCACGGTTCGAATGCTCAGGGCCAGCGGCTGGAAGATGGCTATTGTGACTCCTGGCGGACGGATGCCCAAGAGGCCATGGGCATGGCCTCGTCCCTGTTGGCGGGGGAGCTCCTCCAGCAGGTCCCCAATAGCTGCTCCAGCTCTTACATAGTGCTGTGCGTGGAGAACAGCTATGTGCCGCAGGCTAAGAGATAAACCAGGGGCCTCACTCCCCTGGTACTCTCAGTGTAACCTATATACAGTGCTCCACAAAAAGAGGAGTGTCCCTTTAAGATGGTGCATGCCCCTTTAAGGAAGTATGTGCCTCCTGGCATACAGAATAACTTCCCCACCATCTGTAAAGCCAAAAATGTCAGATTTAACCAACCTGCATTCATTTAACCTACATCTTTTGTAACTTAATCCCACTATGAACTGTGGAATATTGCAATGTTGGAATGTTGCAATTTTTCAAATATATATTGAGATGAAAAATAGTGTTCAGTTTCCAAATGACTGATTATCCTGTCCGACTGCACAGAAGTGTTGAGACATGAAAAAAATGTAGCAATGTAAAGACATGACAGAACAAAGTTCTGATCAGACACGGTGAGGATAACATGTTTAACTTAATATTAAGAAATATTATATAAAACCAGCAGCTTGACACACGTCTTTAATGTCTATGCATGATTTACAATGTGATGTCAGACGGTGACAGACCCAGGGCATTCAACATCCCACTCCATCTGCCACCTGGGGGGCTGCTTTAATGGCATCTGCAGATCGGCACTGAGTGGGCATGAGCCCCACCCCCAAACCTCCTCTAACTGAGCATGGTGCTAATAGCAGCTGAACGTTAGGACGGGTCGCATAACCCGGATAACAGGAGCAGAACCAGGCCGCGGGTCAAGCCTCGGCTGGATTTACACTGTGTTTTACCCAATAAGCTCATGACTGTGGGGGCCCCCTCGACTGAAATTCTGATTAATTCAGGATTACTCATGTGTTACTGATCCGGCCAGAACCTGTGGATCCCTATTACTTTTACATGTACTGATTTTCTAAGGCACTGAATAAATTTTTTTCCTTTGAAAGTTACTGTGGTTGTGATTTCAAAGAGACGCAGCAGATCACTTTACTGCTTGTGCGTTTCTCCCTCCTTCAGTAAAGAACGACCAAAGCTGTGTAGAAAACAGGCACCTTTAAACTTTAGACTGCGTCTCATTGTGGTGACGCTTAACGAAATCCAAGAACAAAGACTCTCTGCTTACAATATTATTGTGCTGTTTAAAATCTGAAAAAGACTCCTGAAGTTACAATTTACTGGGAAAATATATATTTTACATCTCACACTAAATTATTAAAAAAAAAAGAAAAATACTACGAAGTGGCTTATTATAGATGAGTGCAGAAACATTCTAAAACCATAATATCGAGACAGCTCTCTGTCAGGGTACTGAGACACCCTGAAGCTCTGCGATCGCTCTCACAGTAATATCTACCTTCCTGCTGACGTCACGATCACACTGCAGTGGTCGCCTTAGTACAGGTGTCCACTGTCCTTTGACACTTCCTGTGACAAACGAGGCTGAGCAAGTCAGACCACAAAAAGGTCTTAAACAGAACCAAAAATAGTCTCCAACAGTCCTTCTGATTGCTCATTTCTGGTGAGCTACTTTAGTACAGGTTCAGCCAACAGCTTGAACATTAACAGTTACTGCCCTCCAGTGGCTCGTAACGTATATGCAACTAATGTGTGCAATTACCAACTGTTGTCAAGTGAAATGTATAAGCATGGCAACCTCGAATTTGGCCAAAGAGATTCCAGTTTGTGCATCAGGGACGTCGCTGTGTACGCGCTGCTGAGTATGGTGGTTTGTGCATCAGGGACGTCGCTGTGTACGCGCTGCTGAGTATGGCGGTTTGTGAGATACTCTGCCAACACATGAAATGCCAAATTATACTGCCAGTTCCAAATACTCACGAGGTAAAGCATACTGCAATGAAAGTAACATTGAAAATGTTACTTTCATTACGGGTTTTGGTCCCCGCACATTAAAAGCAAAATGTTGTATTACAAACCTACTCTGATTTCATTTAAATAACCGAGTACCAGGGGGAGACGCCTGCCTTAACACTTTTATGCTATGCTAGTTATTTCAACCTGTAAGCTCAACACTTACTCTTAGATTATGTTTCTGCTGATTACAGCAGTGCTTTTCACAGGTTATTTAAGAATGAACCTTAAACACCTGTCAGCTATGTTCTAGGGGCAGTAGTACTCTTAAGGCATTTGAGATCACTATCCACTGGATCCCCAGGCATCTCGGTTCCTCGGCACACTGGGCAGTGGATCTTGGTCTGTGGCACCAGTCTCCATTGGAGTCAGCTCAGTGGGCGTGGCTTCCAGCTCAGTGGGCGTGGCTCCCAGCTCAGTGGGCGTGGCTTCAGCAGGAGCCCTGCCCTTTCTCCGCTCACGTTTGTGTTTGAAAATGACCCAGGCAGCACAGGCCAAGTACACCACGGTGAGCAGGGCGAAGTAGAAAAAATACACCATGAACTGCAAACAAGAAGAAGACTATTAGAATCTCCTAATATCAGCGGGACAAAAAATATTATTTCCTTCAAAGATAGCACATATTCATCTTTTAATCATGATTTTCTGTATGGAGAAAAAGGATATAATTTTCTACTTTTGAGCAAGTTAACAAGCATCTTACCACTGTTACCAACAGAGAGGGTAGTGGTCATACCTGGGGGTGAACAGCCAGGCCAAGCCCCCGCTTGTCTACCACAATGATGGTGATGATGGTTTTCAAAATGGTTCCCAGGAAGGTGTTCACTCCGAACACCAGGGCGCACAGCTCTTTGGAGAGAGCCGAGGCGATCTGGAAGCTGCAGAGGCAGTGAGAAGCTGAAGCCTGGGAGGCGCGCAGCTCGTGGGATAGCCCGCTGTGCCTGTGGCCAGAAGGTTGCCGGTTCATATCCTGTGGCTTGTAATCATATCGCTGTGGGCCTTTGAGCAAGACTCCAAGAAACTGTTCCAAGGTGCCAGAAAATTGGCTGGCCCTGAACTCTGACCCCAAGCTTCGCTCTCACCTGTATGCATGTCTCTCATAGGAGAGCATTCTGGGATATGTGGAAAACAAAGGATTTCCACGTCCATGTATGTTTATGAATGGCAAAAGAACAGTATCACCGTGAGTGGAAAACAACAGGTCTGAACCAGCAGCCTCCCGGTCACAGGTTGGCACCAGTAGCCACAAATCCAAATACTCGAGCCCTGCGTGACCCTCACTCACATAGCAATGGGCACCAGGAACTGGTAGAAGCCCCTGAAGAGTGTGTAGGCAATATAGCAGGTCCAAATACAGTCTGTGGTGCCCATGAGGAGCAGCAGGCTGGCCTGCAGGGCCGTGATGATGCCAATCACCAGCTCCGACCACAGATTCCATCGGATCTTCACAAAGCTGGCCGCAAAAGACGTCATGGCCCCTAGGCGACAGGGCGAGCCCAGTAAGTTACATTTTGGCCTCTTTGTACAGTTAACAAAAACATCAGCAGTCAGCTTGAAATAAGATGGGCAGGCTGCTCTATCGATGAGATCAGTCTTTTAAATGCACTTCCCAGTTACTTTTAAAATTAATTTACACTCAATGGCTAATTACCCCATTTTTTCCCATTGTCATCCTTAATACTAAAGACCCACACCATTACAGTAGATGCTGATGCACACCAGCACGTTCCCTGCAGACTTTTGTCTGGCGTTTCTCAGAATGGCTGCCCTGCTTGATGCAGCTATCTCTGATCAATGGGATCATATGTAAATCAGCCACTCTTTGGACCACCTTTTAATAAAAATACTAGCTAATGGCTTTTTCAGAATCCACTCAGATTGCTGCCCAGCAGTACACGGCACCCACCGAGCAGGGTGGAGGCCGCCTCCACAGCACCATTGTAGACATTCTTGTTCTTGGTAGCCGGGTACACCTTGTTCCACAGGACGTGCGCGTAAAAGAGCACCAGGTAGTACCCAGTGGAATTGAAGATCCACCAGAGGCACCAGAGTCGCAGGCCTGGCACCCTGACCACGTTACGGAGCTCCTTCAGCATCTGGAAGAGCACGGAACTCCTGAAGCATGACAGCGGAGAGCAGGCAGAGGCAGGAGCAGGGCTGCCAGCCTTCATCGGGGCCAGCTCAGGTCCGGCTTTGCGCTCCACCATGTTGAAGTACATGCTACGACGAGGCCAGGGCAGGGAGACAGCCAGAAGCAGGCCGAAGCTGACGAAGGCCAGGGAGACGGAGCTCAGCGCCCGGTAGGACAGGCCAGCCAGGGATACGCACAGCTGGCCCAGCACTGAGCTGGAGAAGACGCCAAGCAGCACCGAGCAGCGCGAGTAGCCCGCCACCTGCTGGTACAACTCAGAAGGCACCAGTGAGAAGATGTAGGAGGAGTAGGCGACACGCGCTGCCATGGTGATGCCATAGAAGAACTCCATCAGCTGCATCTGCAACAGGGTGGTGCCTAGCAGCAGCAGCAGCCAGATGGACACGTGACTCAGGCTCTGCAGGACCAGAACTGGCTTGTAGCGCAAGAAGTCCGTCAGTAGGAAGACAGGAACCAGAACTGCCATATAGGAGTAGGACAGCACCGGGTTGATCTCATTGGTCACCTGCAGGTGAGAAAAGCCCCTCTTAAGTGGCTGCAATGTTTCTGTTTGAAAAGAACCTCCCAGACCCCCAGTTCCCGGTACAGCTCAGTTTCAGGGTTAGAATTCGGTTCTGTTTTGGCATGATGACCTTCGAGAAAACTACACTGACTTTCCATTGTTTACTTTGGCTAACAAGCATCATGCCATTCATAACAATTATTTCCAAAGTAGCATAAATTATATTTTAATGCTTTAATGAATGTACTCTTGTACTCTTGGAACCAGCTGAGATATTGTTTCCTTAGTACATTCCTAAACAGGTAATTAAATTTACCGGTGAAAAGTCATGCTAGAATTAGCCACTAGAACAATGGGGGCCATTTTAGTGTTTAAAATGCCTCTAAACTAAACCCTAACCCTTGACCCTGTATGCGTGGGTCTTTTAGAAAGCGAGCCTCCCGTGGCCACATGCTGCTATCTCACTCATTCTGTCACGCACTTTTTTTTCTAGCATGATCAACTCTGTCAAGCTTTAACATCACTGCTAGTCTCCTGGCGGAAAAAATGTGAACTGTGCCCCAATTAAGCAGGCTCTAATCTCTCGGATGGAAGCCAGGAGGGAGGCGGTGCCGTGAGCAGTCATTGCACAACAGTATCCAGGCTGCTTTGGGACACCGAGGCTTAATAAACAACATTATGGAAGAACACTGCTATAAGAAATCATGCGCTTATTAAAAATTCCCTCGTAACCTTGGACCAGCTGATACCGATTTTATCTACCATCTTCCAATTGCTTATCCTGGTCAGGGTTTGGAGCCTGTCCCAGGCACCAGGCTGGGGTATACCCTAGATGGGATGCCGGTCTATAACAGGGCAAACACACAATCACATAGTATGGGCAAAGACAAATTTTACTTATTGTGCTGATGGCATCAGTTACAAAGTTAAATCATGTAATGCATATTTCCCATGAAGACAGGACTAAGCTCTCAGGGTGCATCTGGACAGGATCCTTATCACACCAGATCAGGTGACTTGGGCTTGTTTATGGAGACCCCTAAACCTCATGTCTTGTGTTCTGCTTGGGGATGTTCCTGTCTTTCCCTGGGGGATAAATCTACAAACCAACCTGCTCCTGGGTGAAGTTCTTCTCAGGGCTGAGCAGGAAAGGTGTAATGAAGGGCTCCCCAGGCTTCAGTTGCACCATGAAGCCATAGAAGCAGAGTAGAGCTACTGGCCACCTCCATTGCTGTGTCTCTTGGATTTTGGGGGGCAGGCTGCCCTCCTGGCCAGATACGAGCTCCACCATAATGCTTGCTGCACCGGCTTGACAGCGAGGTTTCTCGGTGGGAGGTGTCAAGTGCTTCTGCCTAAGTTTCAAGATGAGAGCAAGGATTTGCAAGAGCTTCAACAAAACACTTGCTTCCCCTGGCTCCTGTTCTTACAGGTCACTGTCATAACTTCTTTTTTAAATGATGGTGGTCTTTTGCTTCTGTTAAACTAGGAGTGGGCAGTGCAACAGGAAGGCAGTGTGGCACGCTAACCCTCTCGCTGGTGCAGTTCTCCCCCTGTGAAAGCTACAAGAAAACATACAAGGTAATACACCACCACTCATAACGGCTCTCTAAAATGCACTGAGCAGCTGCTATGCCATGTAAATATAAGCATTTTAAATGAATTTTAACAACAACAAATAAATGTACAGCACTGGTCTCCAACCTTTTTTACAGCAGTGAGAGCCACTTTTACGAAGCACTGTGCGGAAGGTGGTGTATCCAGGAATATCTGGACAAAGTAAAACACCCGTGAAACCTGCTGTTTGGTGGAGGTGACTGGATACAAACAGTACTTTGCTATCCCAACCTGCAAACACCCTCAGCTGTACAAATACGGGGGTTTTCAGGAACCTGCCTGACCGCAGTCGTTAGCTGATGGCTTGGCCTTTCAAATGCTAATAACAGATAATTGTATATGTAGACTAGCGTCGGGTACTGAAGTCCGCCCCTCATCCCCTCACCCGAAACCCGCTCCCGGTGCCGGCGGGGAAACTCGCCAGTGCTTTTTAGCGGAGCAACGTTACATCGTTTTGTATTGCGGAAAAGGAAAGATCGATCTGCTGGGCAATAACACCTTAGAAACATGTCGCGGGTAGTATGAGTAAAATATAAATAAAAGGCTGTGTACCGGTTTGATCGCCATCGACCCCCCCCCCCCCCCCCAGCCTGGCGGGACGGGGGGGGTCAAAGCCGCTTAAGACAGAGGCATGCCGGCAGCGGGTCGCTGAATCTTCTTAATTTCCAAACGTGCTTTGTGGGCTGCGTAATTATTCTTAGTCTTTTTACTCATATCCATAATCCATTTTTTACTATTCAATATTAAATAAACTTTAATACTTCAAAACACATTCAATATTCCTCCATCCGTCACACAAACAGCGTGGATATGCGTCCGGGGAAGACGACAAATGTGTTGACATATTTCAGGACAGCGATATCCAAGTTCATTTATAATTACACCATTTACAGTGGAAAGGGTAGAATAGACGAAAAAAAACAACTATAAAACTTAACGAGATGTCTAGTAAAGTGAGGTTTATTATGCTATTATAATGCTATTGAATGTGAAGTGCACATGCGAACATTAAAATAAGTAAAATTCGCACGTAATCTGGAAAACCAAGGGGTGTGCAGGAGTCGCTATTAACTCAATGTTGGAAATCGCCAACGTACAACATAGAACAGAATATATTAGAACAGATAATATAATACAATAGAATAGAAACGCTTTCTAGGGACAAAAAAAACCTTTCGCGTTCCCAAGAACAAACCAGCTTCCTAGTTTATTTTGCCAGCAATGGAAAGGGGGGCGTGAGAGTGTCTGAATGTCTTTAAGACAGACCTGGCTGATGACTGCTGCACAGCAAAGCAAACTTTAAATACTGATGCTCATTGTCACGTTAACATCATGGCACTGGTATGACAGCACATGCGTGCAGCATGCCAAACTGCCGCTGGCATCTTAGCAGCGGAGGGTCGCCACTGATCCCCACCGTCAACAAGAACACAATGAACCTGCATTTACTTTTTTATCTTTTGGATCCTCGTGTACTAAAGTAAATGCATCATACATTTCTGTTATCTGGTTAAACTTAAGTGGGTTTTGTGTAATTTCTACTTCTTCTGAAGGCACGCTGGCTTTAAAAGCCCAATTGCGAAATCTGCGTAGCTGGCGTACGGCTCACACCAGTCACTGTCTATTCGTGTCCCTCTTACTGAGCCCCCAACGACAACAAATTAACAAAACAAGACACAAGCAAAAGTAATCGCCAACTGCGCCCGGTTGCCCGAAGGAGTCATTCGCTGCCCATTCAAGAAACTTGGCAATTGTTCTCAAAACGGTTTTTAGTATTAACAGGAGAGTACTCGAAGACTGAAATGCATGCACAGGGCGAGTATGCAAAAATAGACCCTCGAATACAGATGTCTATTATTATTATTAATTATTATTATTATTATTATTATTATTATATTACCTGGCAGATCAGTCAGTTGTAGATAATCAGGTCCGGAGCCGTTTCGATGTAATGCTGAGCCACAAGTCGTCTAGCCATTAATGTCAGTATATAGTTACTGAATGCAAACATAAGTGCATCGCAGCGACGTCTGTAGAGATGAATGGTTAGATGCTGAGCTAGCCAACGCATGTACCTGCACACACTTAGCAAAGACGGACCCCGAACGTCCGCTCACGTAAAACACGTGGCGAAACACTCCGACGATCTTCCGTTTGTCCATTTCGAGAGCGAGTTGCCCCCAGAGAATCTTGGGAAATGTAGTCAGTAATTGTATTTCGATAAAGACTGAGAAAGGGGGCGGAACTACATTACCGATATGGCTAAACGACTGAAATCTTCGGGGTAGCGCTAGCGCTCTCTGACTAGCCCCTCGCCATTTTTTGTATAATAGGCGAGTGATGCAAAGAATTGTTATGATTAGCAGTTAATGTGGTTGCCCTAATTTAATTTATTTATTTACAAACTAGGTATCCATAGAATTATGCACACTAGCCAAAACGTCATGCACTGTCGATTTAGTCAGACACGCAATCTTTGCACTCCGGTTTCAATTCATTTCGTCATTTAATTCCTTCTGTTATGTTTAAATATTTGAGGAGCAAAAGGCCAGCGACGACTGTGGCGTTTTACAACAAGCTAGACCACATACACTTAAGAACATTAAAACTTAATTAGGTGATGATTTGATGGTTCAACAGTCAATTAATGCCATAATTCATCCATTGATTTAGCAAACCACACTTTTGTGAAAAGGTGTTTTGGGGCGTTCCAGCCTAAACCTAAGCCATGGATTGCTTTTGTGTAAGATAAAACTACTACTTGAATGACCCTTCTCCCTTATTTGAAAACTTGCTGAAATTCTTGGAAATGATTCACATTGAGACTAAGTAAAGTTACTTTAATAAGCAGAAAGGAGCAAAAGAAGCAGTGTCCTCGTACCAAGGTGGCGACACACCAAACAAAAACAGCAAGTTTATCTTTTCTAAGCTTCCCTAAAGACCATATCCATTATGATTGGCTGCTTCTTCAAAAAGTATACAGATTATGATTGATTACCCCACCCCACGAGCATCACGTGATTTAGCCCCCTTCGACATACGTTCTTACCACAGCACATTCTGCACTGCCTGATTTTCCTCCCTCACAGATTGTCTCAAAACCCACCCTTCACTCAGTCTATATTCCTGTAACTCAATACTATTGCTACTACTGTTATCTTAAGCGTATATGTTCCCTTATGCCTTATTAGCACAGCTTATATTGCAATACGTGATCAATAGCATGACATCCTTCTGTCACAACAGGCATCATCTTTTCATTCCCAGCCCCTCTTCTTATCAGCCTCACGATTCTCTTAACCGCCAATTTTTTGTCAGTTTCAAGTCATTTCTCTACTTGCTAGTCCACCGAACCTTTTGTGACTCTGACACTTGTGACCCAGTTTATGTCTTAGAAGGTAAAGCATGTCCTATTCTATCAGGAGAGCAGCTCACACAATTTTCTTCATGCCTGGGGCCTAAAATATGGCAGCAATCCCATAGTGCCTCCCTTCCATCCTGTCTGATCAATTTCCTATCCACACTTTAATTATACAGCTGTACAGATGTTCATAGTGCTCCAGATACCTGCAGTCATACAGTATCTTTCTTTCAGAGGAGACAAATATTCCTCATAGCATAGCTCAGAATCAATTAAAACAGCAACATTTATATGCTGAAAATACTAGCTAGAGGGAAAATGCTATGGCAAGGCATGGCAGAAGAACACTGCATGGTGTGGTTAGACAATGAGGGAACTTTATTATGAATTGAACTCAAAAAGTCTTATAGAAACAAAAGGAACAATATGGGGCCAAACAATAGGAACCTCCACAAAGCAGCACATGCAGCAAATAGAAACAAATGCAATGATCAACTGTGGAACAAGGGAAGAGTAGGGCCAATACTACACACATAACAAGGGTTTCAACAAGGGACAGGTGTGGGCTATTACTAAATCAACCAAACACTGGGAACTAGGTAACAAGGAACAGGTGAGGCTAATAATAAAACACTAGGGACTAGAGCAACACAGGAGACAGAACATAAGTTGAATAACAACAAAACTAGGTAAACCAGAAACAGATAAAAAATAAGGACCAATACAGAAATAACATGAATGCAAGGTCAAAAACCAAAACTCAAAATGTATAACCCATAACGGCAAGGGAGCTCGGTTATGAGCTACATGCTCAACCCATTCAGCCATGCAGAGGCCCGTAGAGCAGGGGAAAACAATAGCAACAGAAACCTGGGGAACACAATACTGGAATGGCCAATGACACTAGCTGGCCAAGAAGGAAAACAACAGACAAGATTGGGACTGATCATGACAGAAAATGCTTACAGTGTTTGGTGTTGAGAAAACTGAAAATGATGTGATAGATGAGTAGTAGTTAGCTTGTATGCAGAGGGACATGAAAGGTAAAAGGGGGTTGTGCAGAGTGACTGGCGGCACCTGTCCTGCATTACCATGTCTTTTTAACCAGAACGTGCTGTATTTCTACCAGGGTGTGTCCCTGTGCTCCTTGCAGGTTATTCAGATTTACTGCTCCATATGGTTCAATTTCTTTCCCGTTGGATTAATGCACAAAGAAAATCAGCAATTCATGAATTTTGTAATGAACTTCTCTACTTGCTCACAACAAAGCCATGTACAGCATGTAAGCACTTTGCCATGAAATGATTCTGCTTTTTAATTACACTCCTTGATTTTCTTTTCCCTCTTCATCCCATTTTCCCCATTTCTTTTTTTATTGCTCTCGGCGGGCATGAGTTTTTTGGACAAGTAGGCACAGGGATGGTAGACACCTGTGGAAGGGTCGGCCTGGGATAACACAGCTCCCACCCCCGTTTCCGAGGCGTCCACCTCGACCTGGAAGGGGTACTCTGGGTCAGGTTGTCGGAGGATGGGGCCTGTACAGAAGCGGGGTTTCAGGGCCAGAAAGGCCTCTTGGATCTCCAGGGTCCAGAGCCACTTCTCGTCTCGCTGCAGGAGGTTAGTCAGGGGGGCCGTCACCGTACTGAAACCCTGGATAAAACGGCGGTAAAAGTTAGCGAACCCGAGGAACCGTTGGAGGTCTTTGATGGTGCGAGGACAGGGCCAGTCCCGGACCGCCAACACCTTGTCCTCATCCATCGCGACCGCTCCGGGCTGGATCCGGTACCCTAGAAGCTTCATGGAGGACCGGTGAAATTCGTTTTTCTCTCCTTTCACACAAAGGTGGTGCTGGGCTAACCATTGCAGGACCTGCCGGACATGCTGAACGTGGTGCTCCAGGGTGTCTGAGTACACCAGGATGTCGTCGATGTATACGATGACGAAGCGGTTCAGCATGTCTCGGAACACCTCGTTCATAAAGGACTGGAACACCGAGGGGCTGTTAGCCAGCCCGTAAGGCATGACAAGATATTCGTACTGACCCGTAGTGGTGAGGAAGGCCGTCTTCCATTCGTCCCCCTCCCAAATCCGGATCAGGTTGTAAGCACTGCAGAGGTCCAGCTTCGTGAACACCTGGGCGGAGCGGAGCTGTTCCAGGGTTGATGGAATCAGCGGAAGGGGGTCTCACCGTTTCACAGTGATGGCGATCAGCGCGCGGTAGTCAATACAGGGGCGCAGACCCCCATCTTTATTACCAACGAAAAAGAACCCAGACGCTACGGGGGAGGTGGACGGGCAGATGATACCCTGTTGGAGGGCCTCGGTGACGTAGGAGTGCATGGCCTCCTCCTCAGGCCGAGAGAGTGAGTACAGCCTCCCGTGGGGCAGGTCAGCCCCCTCCTGGAGGTCAATGGTGCAATCTGAGGATGTATGGGGTGGTAGACCGTACGCCTGCGCCTTGCTGAAGACGTCCCGTAAGCCCTTGGAATCACGGAGAGATCCTCTCCTCCGGGGCTTTCTACGGATGATACACGACACGGGATCGACAGACAAGTAGTGAAACACTCGGGGGACCAGGCTTGGAGATCGCCAGTCCTCCAATCGATTCGGGGGTTATTGGACTGTAACCAAGGGTGTCCCAGGATGATTTGGTCTTTTTGGGAGGGGATTACCAGGAACTGCCGGGATTCCGCGTGGAGGAGTCCCACCATCAGAGTAAGGGGCACCGTCTGATGGGTGACACGCCCATTCGCTAAGAGCGCTCTGTTGACCCCACGCACCGTCAGTGGCTGCGCAAGCTCCTCCACTGGGACTTGCCACCATCGTGCAGACGCCGCGTCGATGAAATTCCCTGCTGCACCGGAATCGACCAACCCTCGGCAGTGCTCCCGGCACCCACCCCAACAGAGAGAGAGAGGGACAGTTAACTGGGTGCGAGTCACAGCCGGAGACGACGCAACTCTTACCGCTCGTTCGTCGTCCCAGGAACGAAGGGGTCGAGTGGGGCAGCTGCGACGAAGATGTCCGGTCTCCCCGCAGTACAGACACAGCCCTCGCTGAAGGCAGCGGGTGCATTCCTCCGTGCTCAGGGGCGTGCGTCCTACTTGCATGGGTTCCGGTGGTGGCACGGGTGGAGCGGAGGGCATGGAGACCCTGGGCGGTCGGGGCTCTGTTCTCCGTTGTTCCCGGACAGCGTGATCCAGGGTAATGGAGAGGCGCACGTAGTCTTTGAAAGACTGCGTCGCCTCTCGGCAGGCAAGTTTGGCGCGGAGCTCGGGACAGAGTACACGGCGGTACAGCAGCCAGCTCAGCTCAGGAACTCCAGCGCGAAATCCATCACGGATCGGCTTCGCTGGCGGAGATCTAACAACTGGTCCCCGAGACTTCGCCCGACCGCCGGGTGGTCACACACCGCCTTGAAAGCTGCCTGGAAGTCCCAAGACGACCGGAGGAGGGGGCTATGCTCCGCCCAGAGAGCCTCCGCCCAGGCGAGTGCCCACCCGGTCAGTAAAGAGATGACAAAATGGACCCTATCTTCATCCACCGGGAACTGCTCGGAGTGGTGACCGATGTAGAGCCCGCACTGCATCAAAAACGCACGGCAATGGTCGGGGTGGCCGTCGTACCGGCCTGGCAGGGCCACTGGCACTGATCCCTGAGGCGGGGTAGTGGGGAGGGGCATGGCCGCCACTTGGGCGCTCTGCAGTTGCTGCACGGCGTCCTGCAGTTGCGCCAGCTGATCGCGGGTGTCCTGCAGCTGGGAGTGCAGACCCTGAGGATCCATGTCTTTGGTGAGGTATTCTGTCACAATAACCACGGCTGAGACTGGAGGGACAGGACACGATCGTTTATTGACGGGGAGATCCGAAGATGTAAGCCGTTGAACGTGAGCCGAGGGTCAAAGAGCTGGGAGGTCAGTCCGGAGATGCAGACACACACTGAAGGGTAGGCCATGGGGGAAGTCACAGAGAGGGTGGGTCGGAGGGTGGAAGGGCTGGAAGCGTGGAAGACTTGGGTGGGGAAAGGTAGATGGCACGTAGCTGAGGAAACAGGAGAAAGTTAGACCGCTTAGTATGGGCATGACCACAATACCTCGCCCCGACTGCATGGGCTTGTTCCCTTAGTTCCACTGAAAGGAACTCTTAATGCCTCAGCATATGAAACCATTTTGGACAATTTCATGCTCCCAACTTTGTGGGAACAGTTTGGGGATAGCCCCTTCCTGTTCCAACATGACTGCGCACCAGTGCACAAAGCAAGGTCTATAAAGACATGGATGAGTGAGTTTGGTGTGGAGGAACTTGACCTTCCTGCCCAGAGCCCTGACCTCAACCCAATAGAACACCTTTGGGATGAATTAGAGCGGAGATTGCGAGCCAGGCCTTCTTGTCCAACGTCAGTGCCTGACCTCACAAATGCTCTCCTGGAAGAATGTTAAGAAATTCCCATAAATACACTCCTAATCCTTGTGGAAAGCCTTCCCAGAAGAGATGAAACTGTTATAGCTGCAACTCCATATTAAAGCCTATGTATTACATAGATTATACGAGAATATGTATTATACATATATATATATACACATACAAAAGTTTGAGGTCACTTAGAAATATTCTTGTTTGCAAAAGAAAAGCATTTTTTTGTCCATTTAAAATAACATCTAGTTAATCAGAAATACGGTGCAGACATTTTTAATGTTGCAAAGGACTGTTGTCGGTGGAAATGGCTGGTTTTTAATGTAATATCTACACTGGCGTACAGAGGCCCATTATCAGCAACCAGCAGTGCCACGTTCACATTGATAAATATAAGTGACCTGTATCTAACTGTAATGTGAATGTATCTGTCCTTCAAAACAGCAAGCATGTGCACATTCAGACTTTAAGGACAATGGCCTCATAGAAAGCCCAGTGTACTAATAAACTAGCCTCTTGTTATTCAAGTAAAGTGGTTTCTGTTTTTTTGAGGAAAAAGTGTATACATTTTTATTAAGTTATATATTTGCTCGATCACATGTATGAGAGGAAGACATTGGGCTTTCGTAATGATCTTGCATTGCAAAATAAAATATTACACTCTCTTCTATTATGTTTTGTGTGTAGCCTGATTGATTTCCCCAAATGTCTAGTAAATTACCTACTTCCCCATCCTTTCACTGACTGTTGTCACAGCTGTAGCTCTCCTCCATTGTTGTTCTGCCATGCTGCCAGCACTGGCTGAAGATGACAGCGCTAAGCACATGTGTATAAGCAAAAACACCACGTGAATTCCAATCTGACCACATTCCTGTCGCATGGCCACTACTTGTACACATATCCGATCTAGGACCACATATGAAAGTGACTCAAATTTAATTTGAAAATATGAGATCTGTGTCCACACAGCCCTGAAAACATCAGATCTGTGTCACATTAAGGCAAAAAAAATAGATTGATTGCCTCTCATTCTCCTCAAGCTTTTCTTGATTGCCAGTCAGGGCTGAGATGACATTTTCCTCTCTTTCTTTCCCTGCTCCGGCAGCTGTCTGCCTGCGAAAAGGCTGTTTGGTTTGGTTTTTTCTTCAGCAACTGTACTTCAACTGTAGTGCACTGTTTCTATTTTAACTACTGTTTATTTGTGTGGGGAATATCTCCTTTGGTGAGTAAAGGCTTGCTTGTTTAAATAAAGTTTACCACTGAGCAATCAGTTCAGTAGGCTTAACCAAGAGTGTTTTAAAAACTAATCTGCTTATGTTAAAGTTATTCTTTAATTCTTTATTTTTATGCTGAGCTAGGAGTAAGGAACAGGGATCTTAATAAGTAAGTTAAAAATGGGGCCAGCTCAGTGTTGTGTTTGCATGATGTTTGCCCTTCTGGATGCTTGCGACCAGTCGGACTTAATATGCGAGTGATGTCAGCTGGTTGACTCCCTCAGGGCCAAGGTCCATGACCTTGAGGAGCAGCTGGCTCTCATCCAACACATCATGGAGTTAGAAGAGATAGTTAACATGCCTTTTTAAGAGATGTGGACACCACAAGCGGGGAGGGGGGAGATGGAAGAGAAGAGAGAGTTGGGTAATTGTAGGTCGAAGAAAATGGCAAGAGTGTTCACGCTATACAGAGGTGGCATCACCTGAAATGCCAAATCACTTTCAGGTGCTTCCAGCTTTAAGGCAGGAAAAGAATTTGGAGCCGGGTGAACCCTTGGGTACTGAGGAGCCCCATCCACTAAGGAAGAGGAAGGTTGTGGTAGTTGGGGATTCAGTTATTAGAGGTGTAAATATTTATGTGTGCATGCGTGAAAGAGGGTCGCGTACGGTGTCTTGCCCACCTGGTGCCCAGGTGGGAGACCTTCTGGATCATATGCACAGGCTTTTGCCCCTGGCCGGGGTGGATCTAGTGGTCGTGGTGTATGTTGGCACCAATGACATAGGCAAGGGCAAGAGGGCTGTTCTGCAGGAAAAATTTATCGATGTCGCTGATAAGGTTAGAGGCAGAACATCCACAGTGGTATTCTCTGGAATACTAAATGCAAGGAAGATTAGAAATAAAATACAGGACTCAGACGCTTTAATTTCAGCGGCTGTGCATAGCTATGGCCGTATGGTTGTTGGTGTCTGTTGTGGCGGCAATCCCCAAACCTGGTGGTGGACACCGGCGGTAAAGGGAGCTGTCAGGCTGAAGAAGGAGGCCTTCCAAGCTTGGGTAGCATGTGAGACTCCAGAAGCAGCTGACACGTGCCAGCAGACTAAACAGAATGTTGCTTTGGCCATCAATGAGGCAAAAACTCGGGTACGGAAGGACTTTGAAGAAGCCATGGAGAAAGACTTTCGCGTGGCGTCGAAAAGATTCTGGCAAACCATCAGGTGACTCAGGAAGGGGAAGCAAGGCTTCACCCATGCTGTTCACAGCAGAGATGGAGAACTGTTGACCTCAAATGAGGATATAGTCAGGAATATTGGAAGGAATATTTTGAGGACCTCCTGAATCCCACTGATATGCCTTCCTTGGAGGAAGTAGAGCTGGAGGACTTGCCCATCTCTGGGGCTGAGGTCACTGAAGTAGTCAAACAGCTGCTTGGTGGCAGGGCTCCGGGGGTGGATGAGATTCGCCCTGAGTTCTTGAAAGCTCTTGATGTTGTTGGGTTGTCCTGGCTGACACGCCTCTTCAACATTGTGTGGACATCAAGGACAGTGCTTTTGGACTGGCAGACTGCGGTGGTGGTCCCATCATTAAGAAAGGGCACCGGAGGATGTGTCCCAACGTCAGGGGGATCACACTTCTCAACCTCCTTGGTAAGGTCTATGCTGGGGTACTGGAGAGGAGGGTCTGCCTGTTAGTCGAATGTTGGATCCAGGAGGAACAGTGCGGATTCTGTCCTGGCCACAGAACACTGGACCAACTCTTCACTCTCACAAGGATACTGGAGGGTTCATGGGAGTTTGCCCAACCAGTCTACATGTGTTTTGTGGACTTGGAAAAGGCATATGATCGTGTCCCTCAGGGGGTCCTGTGGGGGGTGCTCCAAAAGAATGGGGTACAGGGTCCATTGCGGGCCATCAGGTCCCTGTATAAACAAAGCGAGAGTTTGGTTCGCATTGCCAGCATTAAGTCAATCTCGTTTCTGGTGGGCGTTGGACTCCACTAGGGCTGCCCTTTGTCACCAGTTCTGTTCATAACTTTTATGGACAGAATTTCTAGGCGTAGCCGAGGAACGAAGGGGGTCCAGTTCAGGAGCCTCAGGATGCTGACAAGACAGGGCCGTTCGCTGCCTGCAGGCATGTAAAAGATTTAGGACTCATTGGAAGTTATAACAGATGTTTTATAAAATAAATGTCATTTTCCTTCAGATAAACCTTTTCTGTGATGATATATCAACGTGTTATACAAAAATAACACTATTTCTTTTAAAATTTAATCATATAGTTTACTAATGTAGGATTAGATTTAAAATGATTCATGTATTTTAATATGTTCTTACGAAAAGAGCTTGTATTTGTATTTAAATCTGACAGATGTGTTTGGGCGTTTAGTTCCTATGTTTGGGTTTGGGAGCTTCTGTTTAGAGGGGATGAAAATGCACTTCTTGGAGAAGAGTGAGACTTTAATGTAAAGATGAGTGTCCGAGCCACTTTGGCTGGTAAACTAAAAGTTCATTCTTAGTCCCCTGTAACCCGACTCCATTTATCCATTCCTCTGGATACTTGAGGGTGTCATGGCGGGACAGAACGGAGGCCGCAGGAGAGGGCATCAGGGCATTTACATTACATTTACATTTACATCATTTGGCAGACGCCCTTAGCCAGAGCGACTTACATAAGTGCTTTAAGACT
>JAAGVU020000001.1:53006174-53018403 GCA_011763525.2 Mormyrus iriodes
AGTTACGGCACTACGGCCATGTGGCGCGTTTCCCTGAGGGTGATCCGGCTCGCAGGATCCTCATTGCTGAGGACCTGAGTGGCTGGACCAAGTCAAGGGGACGCCCATGTAACACTTAGCCATCCATCTGCCACAGCTATCTCCGGAGGGTGGGACAGGACCGTGTGTCTGCCTGGGAGGTTGCCAGCTGGGATGCCGAGGCATTTCGTCATGTGGTGGGTGCGGCAACGCGCTGCTTCAGTGCATGCTCCCCTACCTGACCTGACCTGCAAGGACTACGGCATTATACATAAAATCTTTTCGATGCTCACATCACATTCAAATGGAGAAGCAGAATGGGCAGTCCAGACAGTAAAGAAGCTTTAGTGTAAGACTGAAGACAAATATGTTGCACTGCTGGAGTACCAAATAACCCCTCTCAAGATAGTAGGCCTGTCACCAGCCCAGCTGCTTACGGACAGGAGACCCTGAAACAAGCTGCCTGCTGCATGCGCACTGCTTGCTCCAGCCACCTACGACCCCCTGAAGGTCAAGTGCCAGCTGGACAAAGGCAAGGCCACCCAAAAGTTCTATCATGACTGCAAGAGGACAAATAAACTACGTGTGCCTCTAATGCTTGGAGATGAGGTAAGGATGCAGCTATACCCCAGTAAAAAAAATTGTAATTGTAATTAACTACAATTGTAATTAAGCCACACAGTGCACCACGATCCTATGCAGTGGGCTGTAGAGTACTACAGTACGCAACATTTAACACCTTCGCAGAAGCACTGCAGTTGCCAATGAGTCTCGCAACAGGATGTATGATGAGCATTCGGTAGAAACATCTGGCCCATCCACTGATAAGCAGCCACATCTTCCAGCCTACAATGGACTACTGGAAGCATTATCTGAACAATCTGAGAGCTCTATCCAAAGCCAGCCAGTTAGCCAGTACAAGCTTCCCAATAGACTCAATCTATAATTTATTGGTCTGAGGATTGTATTGTAATTTGGGGCAGGTGTGGTAAAGACATCTTTTGGAAGTGAAGTGCTGGTAACCTCTCCTTCCTAGTTATGAGACAGCCAAGTTTGTTAAAATTCAGTATCCAATTGTTGCTGTACTAGGACTACTACTACTAATACCACAACTCATGGTACATTCATTTTATTTGGCAATGTAGAGCGGTAAGTCCTTAAGAAAACTCAGTTCTAGACCTGAGATGGCACAATACTATTTATTAGCTTACAAATCATTTTGCAGTGAAATGTTTTTCTTTCCTTGTTAAGGAGGGAGATGTAATGTGCTGCTATTTAGTAGTAGTAGTAATTAATGTAGTGAAAGCGCGGCCCTATTGTCTCTGCTGGGTTTCTGTAGGAGACTGACTGACTACAATAAAGATGGCAGATTGCTAACATGTGGGTGAATGTCAGGTCATTTCCAAAATACGTTACACACTGTGCTTTCACAGACTAATCAGTGTAGACCTAATTTGCGTACTGGAATCCTTCAAATTGTTAGTCTATCTTGCAACTAATCCTTCAATAATTCTTACAATATATCATTCATTAAATGTGTTAATAAATAATGAAATATAAATTGAAATAAGCTTAGCAATAATAAATTGAATGATTCATTGACATATTTTATTATTGATGTATTTATTGGACAATGTATTGACTCATATAATTACAGATAAATTGACATATATAATTAAAGATATGGCGCAAAAAATCATCCATATACCCAAGCACTGTCGGTACGTTTATGTTATCTTTGTTGAGAATTTTTTTTAATACATATAGAAAAACAATGCTGGAACAATACAGAAAAATGACGTTGTTTCATCATTCAATACCCAACACTCTGACAACCGTCACTCAATGCTGAGAGACAATGCCGTGACAGCAACTGCGTAACAGAAGATGTCTGCTGGACAGGAATCGGAAAGCGAAACAAACCGGTCACGTGATTCCACAGAAAGCGCGGCTTGTCGTCGGTCACGTGATTTTCTGCAAACCGATATAGACTCCGCTTCGGGACCGACCTGAACATCCCTCCGCATGCAGACCACCGCACATACATCCGTCAGGAGTCAAACCATGCAAATCACATCTAATAATAATAATATGTGTGTGTAGTTTTGTTATATTGGGATGGATTAGGAGCATGTCGTAATGCCTGGTGTAAGCATTCCGGTGCGCTTAAAACTTTAAAAGTGAAACTGTTCAATGAGAAGAAGCTAGTCGGTAATTTCCTCCTCTTTCTTTAAGTCCAGTTTTATTTAACTTAGTGTTAATGTTAGTAAATATGGTTGCTTCGTGAGTTTTCATGTATAGTGTTTACTGTTAATTGTTAAATGCCGCTGTGCTTTCCGCGTCATTTTACAGCTACAAATTAAATGTCTCGGGTATACTATTCACGGGGTATGTATGGATGCTATTCTGTTAACGTCATAAGGTTATTAAAAAATACAGATGTTGGCATGTGGACAGGTCTAAGGAACCGGAGAGCGCATCTCTGTGCCGTACAGCAGTGTGGACGTTTCAGTAAAACGATTGTTACAGTCACTCATTAATGGAGAATGAAGGCAAACTATATATATATATATATATATATATATATGGTACGTCCATGAAACAACATAAACTGTTAGCTGGTAAATCTAAGTGAGCTGCCTTGCGTACAGTATTACATTTTCCAACCACTTTTTCCCCAACTGAACAGCTGTGGCTGTTACCCCAGTCCAACATCTCTCCCTTCATTGTCACCTCACAGGAGAAATCGACCCGTTTTGGCTGATACCCCAGTCCGCGATCTCTCCCCTCATTGAGACCTCACAGGAGAAATGGACCCGCTGCAGCAGGATCACGGAGCTCTCCGTCAGTGGCTGCAGCAGAATCAGAACTTTCTTTGTCACAGGCTGTCTAATGTCCCATTTAAAATCATAGACATGGCAGACGACATTTTAACTGCAAAGGAATACAAGACTTTGACTGATGTAGCGGTTAACCACAACCGGATCAGAGATCTCTTGAACATCATAATGGGAAAACCAAGTGAAAACTGTAAGAAGTTTGTTGAGAGAATGCGGCAGGACCCTGAAATCGCCCCGCTGCTCCAGTCCAGTAGCCAAAGTAAGCTTTGCTAAACTCGGTGTGGCTATTAATTAAGAATCTGGGGTAGACAGCTATCTGTCCCCATCTCTATCCCCAACACACCAACAGTACAGTGTAAAATTAAACATGCTCATTTTCGTTTAAATATATTTAAAAATAAATAGTTAAATTACCCACTTGACACTGCCACCAAGCGCTGTTGGAGTGAGAATAAATAATTTAACAGAACAAAAGGATAATTAATGTAGCAGATGTAATATGCATATCCAAGCAATTTCATTACCGTTACCGTGGTGTTACAGTGCATTTTAATATCATCCCCATGGGAATACATTAAAGATCTTCTCCATTCACACTGTTTGCATGGGAAAATGATTTCTTTTTCTGTATTCCCATGGATTACCGTGGATATCCACGGAATTACTGCTCTCCCCATTCCCATATAGCCCTCGAGTCTGGGGTTCCTACCTTATCCTGATCCACGTGTCCACAGGTCTGTGCCACCAGTCTGTGTGTGCAGAAGGAGGAAGTAATGTGGTCACCCCCATGGTTTCCCATACCAACACTGGACCTGTCAACATGGACATAACCCTGAGGACCTCCAGTGTGCTGAAGACTTCAGGCCAATCAGATGTTGAGAAATCACAAAAGTACTCGGCATGCGGACAGACAGCCCCACCGTGTAAGAATCAACCGCATGCAAGGCTTTCAGGATGCGTTAGGCTGTGCTGTTCATGGTATGAGTGCTCTGGGTGTCATCACGTGTCATGTGCAGGACTGTAGACAGTGACTCCATGTGTACTGTGTCTGGCTTTCCTTCAGATTCTCTGCAGGCGCAGTCTGGCATAATGTCAAGCGTGAGAGCCTGTGGTGGAAGCAATGTTTTTGCCCCAGTCTTTAACCATACAAATGTGTCTGACAATTTCAACGTAAAAATCAGAATGGAGTCAGGCTCCTCAGAAGGTCAAGGTAATTATTTAAAATATTCCATCACAATTTTTTGAGAGTGTTTGGTGTGTTTCAAGAATTATTAATGTTTTAAAGTGGCCAAGGTGTCTATTTGTTACTGTTTAAATTTTTAACTACTCACAAAAAGTGATTTTGGTTGTTCGGTTAATCTTCAGGTCTGCGAAAGAAAATTCCAGAGTGTTCCATCAAAGGTAAATTTAAAAAAAAAGTTCATTTCAAGGTCCTCATTAAGGAACAATCTTTTATATATAATGGTAACGAATTCAAAAAGTTACAGAAATTTCATCTTAACAAATTATAACTCTCTGCCGTTTGTCCTCAGGTTCACCAAAGTTATTTGAAGAGTGGGCTACATCCATACCCAGTCAGTGGCTGTATTTAACTGACCATACAGATCCGCACAATGTTCTTTTATACACAAACATTTTACTAACTGATTAAATGGTTTTTTGTTTATCTTCAGATAAAAAGGAGTTCCTGAAAATCCACTTCAGCAAGCTGGTTGAAAAAGTGAAAAACGTGGACGGAATCGTAGATGAGCTTTGCAGCAGAGGCCTTCATCCAGAAATGGCTAGCAATATATTGGGACATCCAACTGCAGAGAAGAAGATGAGAGAGATCTTGCGAGGTGTTACAACCGAGAAGATGGCCGAAGCTGTGGTTCTGGCCCTCTGTAAGTGCCAGCAAGATGTGATGGAGGAGTTACTGCACTCCATGCAGGCCTGAGGAGAGCCTCTAGTATATGTTTAAAAATCAGTTTAAAATTGACCTTTGTTGGTTTTGCATGACCGCTGCATGCGTTCTCTGAGACATTCATAATCATTTTCAGGCTTACTGTTTAAATTGCTCTTAGACGAGTTTGTGAGACATTTATGTTGAAATTTTTTTTTTGCATTATAAGTTCATCAATATTTATTACAGCAGAATAATACCGTGCTGTCCTAAGTTTAAGTTTAGTTAAGTTTAAAGTTGGTCATATACACAGAAAGAAACATGCACATGTTAAAAACCATGTGGTGAAATTCTTACTTACTTTGCTTGCTCACCCTTCAAAAAAGATGTAAAACAGAATAATTTAGAATTTTTTTTAATAAAAATATAAACATCACTCGATAAAGTGCACAGTGCTAAACAACATAGAGTACGGATTGGATATGAATGTGAAGTGAATATACATGAGGTCAGATTAACTTGGGCTTTTAGCATTGTTCAGGAGTCTGATTGCCTGAGGGAAAAAGCTTTTTGTCAGTCTTGTGGTGCGTGACTTTATGCTCCTGTAGCGCCTTCCTGAGGGGAGCGCCGTGAGCACGATGTGTTGGGGTGTGTAATGTCTTTAATGATGTTGTGGGCCCTCTTGATGACCCTTCTGTTGTAGATGTCTTGCAGAGAGGAGAGGGCTGTTCCAGGAATGTACTGTGCAGTTTTAATAATAGTATATTATATAAAATATTGTATTTCTTGTTCCTGCCATCCTGATCTTGTTGTATATGTTCTTCTAACCAGATCGCAGTTTAAGCTTGGATCTCTTCATTTATCCACGCATCCATTATTATTACTTTTATTTTTTGTTTTATTTCATTTATCATTATTTTCTGAGTTCGCAACTTTTTTCAAGAGGCGGTTGTATCGTGTTTCAGAGGCTGTTTGCATAACCAATCGAGAAGGAAAGCGTTTCAAGTCCCACCCCAAAGTAGCCAAGTACCAAAATAGTACCCCAGTTGGTTTGGCCCTTTCAGTACTGGATCTTTTGGTACCTGCCAAAATTCAAATGGATCTGATTGAACTCCAGTGTAGCGACACACTCAAAGTATGACTCTGTGGGTGCTGTGCAGTTCCTGCATTTCATCCCCAAAACGATGCCCCAGCTTCGCCTGCAAGCTGTTCAGATACACTGCAGCACATTCCTGTGTGAGCAACTTTTCTCTGTGATGAACATGAACAAAACATCACACAGGAGTCATCTGATGCAAACCTTCCCTCTATCCTGAGAATTTCCACAGCTGACCCCAAACACTGATGAACTTGCAGCCATGAAAAGGCGCCACGCATCTGCCTTGTGCGTCGGAGCAGAGTGAGTTTAAATGCTTATGTTTTCCTTTCGCTTTTTTCCCTGTGATTTACAACGTAGACTGTTAATAACTGTGTTTTTATGTGATTTTTATGGATTATACGTTTTACTAACTGATATTTTTTGATGATTGTTTTTGAAAATGTATCATCCAATTTTGTTTTGCCCTGCACACCTACTGCAATATGTAGGTAATTGTTTATATAAACAGCTTTTTCGCATATCAGTCAGGGGTCTGCAGTTCATGCTGGTTTTCATTCCTGTTGACTGAGCTTTGACTAGCTGTTGGCTGAATGATTTTTCACTGTTTAAGCTCAACCTTAGTTCTTATTTTTAATTAACACCAATAATATAAAAAGCAGGTACAGCAGATGGATGCATATAAAAGCATAATCAGTTTGTTACTGTGTGTAGGTCACGATAGGTCAAATATCACAAGGATAATTCCGGATGGCATGCCATTTCACTCACTGCACAACATGACATTGTATAACTTCTGCAATTCTTTCTATCCATCTTCCAACTGCTTATTCAGCACAGGGTCGAGTAACTTCTGCAATTTCAAACTTTAAATGTTACGCTTTTAGTTGTGACTAACTCTGCATCTCTAAACTGCTGCATTGGGTAGATAAAGAAAGCGACCAAATTGACCAGCTACTACTCAGCAGACAACAGCATAGCCCACAGTGTTCACACTGATTATTCAGAGTGAGCCTGAACTTCCTACAGTGCCTTAAGACCCTGTTGTTTTTCTGTCTGTGCTGCTCTTCTGAACATTTCAGCAGGAGTGTAGTTAACTATATAGCACCCTTGGTTCCCATCCCTTACAAGGAATCCTGTGGACCCAGACTCTTTCAGGATGAATATGGCTGTGTTCTGCATCCGATCCTAGGTCCAGCTCACCACATCATTTACAGTGCTCCTCCAGAGTGTTCTGTGAAACACGACAGACTGAATCTGTGGGTGGAAAGGAGGCTTTTACCCAGTGCTAAGAGGCTGAGATCTGGTACAGCTGGCTATGATCCATTTCTCCATAACCAAAGTAGAGTTACTGTGATCCTGGAGCCTGCTGGGAGTCTTATTGATTGGGGCGGACTAACTTCTCTGGGGGCCCTAGGCTAACGTGTGTAGTGCCCCTTCCCAGCTGTGCCATTTAAGCTATTTTTTGGAGCCAAAAGAAAAATGAGAAGGAAAATAAAAGCGATGGAACAACCATAATACGCTGATCAAACTCGGGGGGCCGCGGTAACAGCTAGCGATCAGGGTGGGGGTAGGAGCGCTGCCGGTAAAATACAGTGATCAGGGGAAGGGGGGTATCGTCCTGGAATATTGTTTGGCCCAATTTAAGAAGCTTAACCGTTCCCTCTTCTGCTAAGGTTAGTTTTGAGTTTTTGCCTAAGTTTGGTTAATTATGTATTCTCCACATCTGTTCACAATTCATCTGCCATTCTATGGGGTAGAGTATCCAAAGACATAAAGACACGGGAAATGTACTATTAGTCTTGTACCTTTGTACTGTTTTCTCCTTCTGTTAGATTACTTTGTGTCGGTTTGCTTGACAGTGAAACATCCATTACCACTAGGCTCCAGTGTGAAAAGAAAGCTGGGTAGTGTGAAGTCTCAAAGAAGGAATAGTCCATTGCAGCTAGGATGAGGGACAACTTTGTCTATCCTGAAAACTATCACTAAAAATACAAATAACAAACTTGTTCGCCTTAAGGCAGGTTCTCCTTAGACTTGACAGACAAGACCCTCCTTTTATTTCCACAATACAGCATGTTGTTATTTCAGTTGGGCGCATGACAACCTGTGAAATTTACATTTTACATCCATGAGACTACTACAAGCATTCGAATACGTAAGTCTCAATGGTAAGAGAGACGACATCTATGGGAGATGCGTATAAAAAAGTACATGTACAACCCACGACTCAGCCATACATTTGATTGAGATCTGGGGAATTTGGAGGCCAAGTCAACATCTTGAACTGTTTTTCATGTTCCTCAAACCATTCCTGAACAATTTCTGCAACATCGCAGGGTACATTTTTCTGCTGAAAGAGTCCACGGCCATTGGGGAATACTATTGCCATGAAGCGGTGTGCTTAGTCTGTAACAATGTTTAGGTAGGTGGTATGTGTCAAAGTAACATCCCCCTGAGTGCGAGGACTCAAGCTTTCCTAGCAGAACATTTCCTAGAGCATCACACTGCCTCTGCCGGCTTGTCTTCGTCCCCATAGTGCATCGTGGTTCCATTTCTTCCCCAGGTACACGACGCACATGTGCCTGGCCAATAATATCTGTCAGCTGAGCTGCAGCATTTCCACAACTGCAGTTTCATCCCAGTGGCATTTAGCATGTGCACAACGCTAATGCCAAACACTTTGGAAAAGCTTGATATGTGGTTGGCAGGCAAGGTGTCTGCATTAATCATTCTGAACTGTTGTATTTTAAATTAACCTTATATTTCAAGCCGTAAGCTAAAGTTACCTTTTGTTTTTGAATGCATATAGACATTCACAAAGGAAGTATTACACAAACTACAGCTCATGTGGCCTCGGTAAGCTAATGGGTTATGCAGACACCCCAAAATCAGGCCTAAGAACTTAATACCTTTATTGAAATAATTATCAGCGCAAAACTCATGTATCCTTGAATTTTACCTCAGTGTTGAAAGTGCACTTTACTGATACGTGGGCATTATGTGTACACTCAAACAGGCTTAAACTGGTAGCATAATATTTTATTGTAACCACCAAAACAATTAAATAAACAAGAATTCAACTTCACGATCATCTACCTACCTCTCAAAGAACAGAACCTTAAAGTGTGGGCATCGCAGTTACTTCTATAGACCTAAGTGGGCGCTTGGTTAGTTTCAGGGTTTGGGGTCATTTTATACAGGGTGAATCAAAAACGAACAATTTGGCCACTATGGTGAGCACCGCCTGCTGGCTGAAGACACAGCACTTTAAAGGAGCCCCCCCCGGGAGCTTCTGTGACTGCGCGGTGTGTGTGTACAATTCTGACGTTCCCACCAAAGAGCAGCGCCGCTCATAGACAGAAAAATCGGTCAAGTGCAGGAAGGTACACTGATTGTCACAATAAATAATGGTATTTATTATTTTTATGTGGCAAGTTCTGTTATTTGAAAACTCATATGTTATGCTTTAGTACTAAACATACATTGTAAAATGATATTTCTTCAGGGCAAATATTTAGGTTGTATAATATTTAAAACATTGTGTTCATTGGTTATTTGTGCATAAATCATTTAGTGAGTAGTGATTAAGTTAAAAAAGGATTATACATGTTTTTGAACTTGAGGAGTTTGCATGCCAGTAGGTGACGCTATTGCAGCTGGAATTCAGGTTTGCCTAATAGCACAGGATGAAATCCAGGCTGACGTTATGACAAAGTGATTGAAACGGTTCCTGAATTACCTATCAGTGTGATCTCAGCCAACACGTCTTTGTGAATATCAGAGTTGTACTATTTCGGTCTTTCATTTAAAAAGTGTCTTATGGATTCCTTCACAAATGAGACCTGAATGGCTTCAAATGTCTGTGTGACGAGTGAAGCTTTCCAAAGAGGAGGAAATGTGGGCCTTTGAACACTGAGAACCCGTCATTGATTTAAAGAGGCTGGCAGTGGTCAGGGCGTCATTCCACACTGCTCTGCCTTAACCTCTGAAGCAGTACAGAGTTCCCCAAAACAAGCTCTACGCTGACATACATGACTTTGCATTCGGACACTTTACAGGTTAAAAAAGGCGTAACATTTGCCGTCTCCAATGCTGTCTAAACTGTCCCTTTGTCTCTGTATGTCTCTGAACACGGCATAACAAGACCGTCTGCAGTGTGGGCAATGGGCCGCCCACGCTGGCGAAGGTAGCACACTGCTGTTTTCCATTAGATGTGCTGCGGGAGGTCGTAAACAGGCTGCAGAGGGACGTGTACACAAATAGTCAAGTTGTCATTACAGTTCAGAGGGAGAACAGCAAAGAGCGCAGCCAGTGAAACATAGATGCTGCGGTTCGGAGGGAACAACATTTATCAGCCCTATGCTGTATTGTTTGGGACAAGACCACAGATTATAGGAGGGTCTTTCCAATAAACACGGTACTATGGTAAAGGCTCCTTCCCAGCATGGGGTTTGTCCAACAGGGCTGTAGCCTTGGAGATGCTCAGAACGTTTTCTGTTATTCTTGGTGCTGTAATTTTGCTCGATTGAAGAAGATGCGTCTCACAAAGATGGGCCTGTCCTGAAAGGTATGTACAGTATGTATCAATGTTGAGATAACATCACCTGAAATATAATATCATAACTGAGACAGCAGCGGGGCCTTCATGAAGGTCAGCACATAGTGCTGCCTGCGATGGCGCTTATGATCCAGCAAGCTGAACCCTGTACAGGTCTCTCCCTGACTGACATACCAGTGTGGCTGAAAAAACCTCCTCCTTACGCAGCCCTGCACATTAATGACATGCTCCTTACTAATTGGACTTCATTGGATTGACTGAGTGTGGTTTGGCGTATCATGGCAACCTGACAGAAAACTATATATTTTTCATTTTTGTTTATTTCAATGCATAATAAAGATTGACGATGTAATAATGTGACGTTTTAGTTTACAGTAAGAAGATTTTTTTCTTTGCTGCGATTAGTTGATCAATAAGTGAATAAACAAGTGAATATAAATTTGTATGGCAAATAAGACCAGCTGTTTCTCTATTGCCAGCAATGCTACTGTGTCACGGTCTCCAGAACCTGGGGACAGATCACGTGCCGGTCATTTGCCAAACCTGACCCTCCCATGGTCTTACCCTTTGTTGAGGTCGTACACAAAGATGCACTTTGACATGGCTGACGTTCTGCAATTTAACCCTCTGAGATATCAGTAAAAACATTCATGTAAATATTTTGAGACCATTTACTAGGTCAGTGATGAGGACGTGTCCCCTCCTGGCAATTCAGCCCGCGTCCTCCTGGTCATACGTAACATTTATTCACCGTCATGTCCCCTCCTGGCAATTCAGCCCGCGTCCTCCTGGTCATACGTAACATTTATTCACCGTCATGTCCCCTCCTGGCAATTCAGCCCGCGTCCTCCTGGTCATATGTAACATTTATTCACCGTCATGCCACCACCTGGCTTGATGTGGTCTCACAGTTTCTTTTGTGTTCATCCTCTCCTCTGCCATTTTAAATAAAGACATTTTATGGAAACAGCTTATTACTGAAGTCTTTGACAGGTAGTCTAATATTCTTGTTGATGATGAACTCTACAGCTGAAAACGTGTTTCTGTGTTTTCCCAATGCGGAAAACGGTACAAAATTACAAACGATAGCTTTCATTTGTTCTCAATGTGGCTTTCATTTGGCTGAAGCTGGGCCAAGGTACTTCCCAGCTGAGGAGCAAAGGCGAGAGCGAGCCTACAGCTTTTAATCACAATGCTCTGAGGGATTTTTATTAATGTTTTGAAAAGACAGAACACTTAAGTCAGCTTTCTTTAGGACTTAGGGGGAAAAGCTGACAGTTACATACATACATGTGTATGTATGCGTTTTAACCAAGAAAAAGGTGGGTGGAATGTGACTTTCTGTATTAACTTTCCCTCTGACATTCTCCTAACAGAGCTTTTCAAATTCAGAGAAAAGCAGAATTTCCAGGTAAACTAATTGGCCAAATAAAGGTTAACAGTGCCAGGGTTAGTGTGAGCATGAGGACAGAAATGGCAAACCAAGCTCTTACGGTGAGTCCAGGGTGTGATGTGAAGTGAGGTGGGGTGGGGGGATACTGTGGGGGATAGCATCAAATAGTACATGAGTTAAAAACGAATGAATTCTGTCCATTATTAACTGGTTGGTCAATGTTTAAAACTTGTGTTTCAACTTGTCATGCAGAGCAAGCAGAAGATGTTTCTAGACTTGATGCTTGAGTGACCCTGCTTGCAAACATCGTGTGTGTGTACATATATATATATACATATACATATACACACACACACACACACACATACATACACTCACCTAAAGGATTATTAGGAACACCATACTAATACGGTGTTTGACCCCCTTTCGCCTTCAGAAC
>JAAGVU020000001.1:53018418-53056434 GCA_011763525.2 Mormyrus iriodes
TTAGATAATTGCATTAATGAGAAATTGAACAGGTGTTCCTAATAATCCTTTAGGTGAGTGTATATATATATATGTATGTATGTAGCGACATTAAAGCTATACCATGTTCAGCAGTATAAGCTGTAAATCTGTGTTCAGGTTCAATTTCAAAAATGGAACCATGGACATCAATAATTGTATGTTTTGTACTATAAATACACAATAATGATTATTTATATGGCCACTTTCAGAAAAATTTGTAGTTGAAAAAGATGATCATTTTTGCCCGTATTTTTAAAATGGGATCACCGCAACCCCTGTGGTTGAATCCAAAGCAAGCCACTGCCTCCAAGAGAGCTTTCCTCCAGCAGGACAGCTCTGGCTTTTGGGTGTGAATATAGGGGTCGTCTCTCCGCCTTCCTCTCACTGCTTCTTACTATACTGCTCTCTCTTACAGATGGGCTGAGCTCATATAAAAGCATGTACTGTGAATCAGTGGGAATTACTGTCAGACGGTGTTTCAGCCACTTGGCATGTAGCATATCACATATAAGACTGATTTCTGTACTTCAGAGATGCTGCATACTTACTGATTTCAGTGGGAAGTGTATATGCTGTATATAAAACCCATTCCTCTATCTTTATTAATGTTGACGACAGCTTGTTGCCTGTGCTGCATGTTAGTATATTCCAACATAATTCGTGGCCTGCTAGATGTTTGATTTTTCATGATAAATGCAGCTACACATGGTTCTCTGAATAACAATAACATTGTACTGTTGTGCTGGTCTAATATGACATATTTTAAGAATTTCCCTCCTGTGGGGCGACTGCTGGTAACCACTAAGCTGAATATGGTCGAGAGGGTTATAGGAGGCACTCATGGTGCGGCCAGTTGAGATGACCTGGCCTGCTTAATCCCTACTGCAAAATCACGACAGTTTTGTAACCAAAAAGAACAGAGGTAAAAATGGTGTATTATCTTGTTTGAGCTGATGCCTTATCCCTGAAAGGTGGCTATTTCTGAGATGCTGCTTTTTGGTGAGAGCGGTGAAATGCAGCATCACTTAAGTGCCGCTTTACGCGGCCATGCCCATCTCCTCTCTGTCTTTCCTTGTGTGTTTTCTCCTCTCGCACAACACTTCCCCTTGACGAGGCCTGCAGAGAGGCCGATAAGCCTTGGGCAGCCCTTCTGGGGTCAGGGATGTCTGTCACTACGGCTGGCCGCTCAGGAAACATCAGGGGCCGATCTCAGCTTGGAGGAGCACAAATGCAGGAAGGACACTGACACGGACGCTGGGGAAATGAGACACTCTGGAGGGACATCTTCCTCTTAAGCCCTGTATCGCTCTGTTAAAATGTAATAGTGCTCATAAAAAATGCATCTGGGCTTCTGAGTGACTTTGCTGTTAAGGGTGCTTGTGTCAGGTGTGAGCTGAATCCTATAGGCCAGATCACCTTCTGAGCCTCAAATGGAACACCTGCTTGTTGTCACCAAGAGTTCTGTAGTGATGGATGTAACTAGTGATTTTCCAGCATGCGTTTGGCACCGTTTTGGCAGATAGAGTCTTTAGCACAGCTTTCAGTCGTCTCTTAGTTATTTATTTTTTATTTTTTGACAAGTAGATCAACTTAAAATCACACACAGAGGTTACATCACGCACAGAGGTTACATCACGCACAGAGGTTACATCACACACAGAGGTTACATCACGCACAGAGGTTACATCATGCACAGAGGTTACATCACTCATAGAGGTTACATCACGCACAGAGGTTACATCACTCATAGAGGTTACATCATGATTTTACCACATTGTTTTTCACTTGGACTCCCAGTGTTCCAGTGTTTATTTTTTCAGTGACAAAAATGTGGAACAGCTGTTTTTCATGCTGTGATAGTTTAAATGCTTACTTTGCGTTATATTGTATATGTGCATGGACCCTGTTGCTCTGGACCACTAATATTCTCCCTTTTGGAAAATGCTTAAATCGCTTCAGTATTGCAGCGCTAGTTTACTGACCGCAGTTCATGCCCAGTCATCGCTGACTGTGTTTGTCACCATTATCTGTGTGGACTTGACATTTATTTGTTTTTCTATGAGCAGCGTCCAGTTTAGTTTAGCAAGTGGTTTAAATGTAGTTTAGATGTGTACATGGAATAATAAGCTAGAGTTCAGAAAATCCAAGTTTTTAAGATACACCCTTTAGTTGTCAACACCCTTACTGAATGCAGCCCTGTCCTACCTTATTTTTGCTGTGTGAGGAGTGGGCGAACTGGGTATGCTGAGCCCTTGTAGTTTGTGGTGGTACTGATTTCCACATTATGTTCCCATCATGCATCTCTGACCAGAATCTGCTGGTGGTTGAATGTTCTCAAACTACAGACCGCGGAATGCTGGCCCCCTGCTGTCACCTGCTCACTGCTTGCTCTGAAGCCTCCCCCCCAGCTGTTAAAATAACCATGTCCCAGTCTGCTCAATCCCCCCCATCGAGTTCGTATCTCTGCTGTGCTGTTGGTTTTAGGGCTGTGCTGAAATTGGGAATGCTCTGTGTATTGGAATTTCCATTCCCCCTAAGTCCTACAGAAGTTGAAACAGTGGAATCATTTTCTGTAGAGTGATAAGAGTCACGCTTCTCTGCCTGGCAGTCTGATAGAAGCATCTGAGGTTGGCAGATGCCAGGAGAACGTTACCTGCCTGACTGCATTGTGCCAACTGTAAATTATGGTGGAGGAGGGATAATAGTATGTGTTTGTTTTTCAGGAGTTGGGCTGGGCCCCTAAGTTCCAGTGAAGGGAACCCTTAATGCTTCGGCATACCAAGATTTTGGATGATTCTATGCTTCCAACTTTCTGGGACCAGTTTGGGGGAAGCATGACCATGCTTCAAGCACAAAGCAAGGTCCATAAAAACATGGTTGGGTGAGTTTGGTGTAGAAGAACTTGACTGGCTCACACAGAGCCCTGACCTCAACCCCATCAAACACCTCTGGGATGAACTAGAATGGAAATTGCCAGCCAGGCCATCATGTCCAACATCAGTGCCTGACCTCACAAATGCTCTTTTGGATGAATGAGCAAAAATTTCCACAGACACACTGCAGAATCTTGTGGAAAGCCTTCTCTGAATAGTGGCAGCTGTTATAGCTGAAAAGGAGAGACCATCTCCATATTGATGCCTATGGATTTAGAGTGGGATGTCATAAAAGTTCCTACACAGGTAATGGCCAGGTATCTCAATACTGGGTGTCTCAATACTTTTGTCCATATGGTGTAGTAGACCTGCAGTCAGACTTAAATCCACCTGGCACTTCTTTGGACTGGTTGTCAAAATATGCACCACAAGATATTCCCAGGCCGCATTTAAGGAAGCTTTTTATCTTCAAATCAAAAAGGGACAATAGCGGATGGTGATAATCAGCAGTGTGGATCATTGTTTGTTTTAGTCTTTGTGGAAAATGATCGATAAGTGGCTCAATTTAATTATTATTTACAAACATATCACAGATCATTTAAAGCAGTGGTTCACAAACGTTTTATGCTGCATACCACCTCAAAAAGTATGATGCTCACAAAAAAGCGGTCAGCAGTATTGTAAACGTAGGTTAGAAGGCTGACCTATAAGCCAAATTATAAATCCTTTATAAATCTTTCTATTATCTGGCTTTGTGTGTAGCCTACGTCCTCAACATAGGCAATAATCTCTGTTTAGTCACTGTCAGATATCAACACTAGGTTACTAGTCTGATATTATCCATTACCTATAATATCATCATATTGCAAAAGGGCTAGTCTTATCCTGACATCATGATTTGTATTTCAGTGACCTCCAAATGTGACCAAGTTACAAACAGCCTGTTTTGTGAGTAAAAAGAAAATATCCACTTATACGGAAGCCCTGAAGGGCAAAACACACCAGCAAATGCAAAAACACACCAGCAAATGCAAAAACACACCAGCAAATACAGAAACACCCCAACATTAGCGGCACTGAAAACAGAAATGCACCTACTTTGCATCACGTGCTTGTTACTGATTGGACAGGGAGCCTGTCAATCAACCGACAGTCATGACTATAGTTAATCCAAAGGTACATCTTTGGGAACTTTTAACATACCTCATTCCCGTGAACGCACACTGCTTTGTCTGTATCCTGTCACTGCAACTTTGCATCATGAGAAAAAAAATAAAATAAAAGATCCATCCATCCATTTTCTGCAGCTTCTCTGGGGGCAGCAGTCTAAGCAGAGATGCCCAGACCTCCCTCTCTCCTGCCACCTCCTCCAGTTCCACCAGGGGAATTCCAAGGTGTTCTCAGGCCAGCCGAGAGACATAATCTCTCCAGCGTGACCAGGGTCTGCCCCGGGGCCTCCTCCCAGTTGGACATGCCCGAAATACCTCCCCAGGGAGCCGTCCAGGAGGCAACCTAGACAGATGCATGAACCACCTCAATTGGCTCCTTTCGATGCGGAGGAACAACAGCTCTACTTTGAGCCCCTCCCGAATGTCTGAACTCCTCACACTGTCTCTAAGGCTGAGCCCAGCCACCATGCGGAGGAAGCCCATTTTGGCCGCTTGTATCCGCGACCTCATTCTTTCGGTCACTACCCAGAGCTCATGACCATAGGTGAGAGTAGGAACATAGATAAACTGGTAAATTGAGGGCTTCACCTTCCTGCTCAGTTCCCTCTTCACCAAAAAAGAACTGTGCAGCATTTGCATTACTGCACCGATCCGTCTGTCGATCTCTCGCTCCCTTTTTCCATCACTCGTGAACAAGACCCTAAGAAACTTCCTCCGCTTGAGGCAGTAACCCATCCCACACCTGGTGAGGGCAATCCACCCTTTTCTGGTCGAGAACCATAACCTCAGACCTGGAGGTGCTGATCCTCATCCTGGCCACCTCACACTCAGCTGCAAACCACCCCAGTGCCCACTGCAGGTCACAGCCCGATGACGGCAACAGGACCACATCATCTGCAAAAAGCAAAGACGTGATCCTGAGGCCCCCAAACCGGACCCCCTCCGCCCCTTAGCTACACCTAGAAATTCTGTCCATAAAAGTTGTGAAAAGAATGGGTGACAAAGGGTAGCCCTGGTGGAGTCCAACACCCCCGGAACGAGTCTGATTTACTGCTGGCAATGTGAACCAAACTATCGCTCTGTACAGGGATCTGATGGCCCACAACAATGGACCCCATGCCCCATACTCCCGGAGCACCCCCCACAGGAGCCCCCGAGGAACATGATCGTATGTCTTTTCCAAGTCCACAAAACACGTGTAGACTAGTTGGGCAAACTCCCATGAACCGTCCAGGGTGAGTGTGAAAATATGGTCTATTTCGTGACCAGGACGGAATCCACATTGTTCCTCCTGAATGTGAGGTTTGACCAATGGACAGAACCTCTCCAGCACCCTTCCAAGGGAGGCTGAGGAGTGTGATCCCCCTAAAGTTGGAACACATCCTCCGGTGCCCTTTCTTAATGATTGGGACCCCCACCCTAGTCTGCCAATCCAAAGGCACTGTCCAACATCCATGCAATGTTGAAGAAGCGTGTCAGCCAAGACAGCCCCACAACATCAAGAGCTTTCAAGAACTCAGGGCGAATCTCATCCACCCCCTGAGCCTTGCCACCGAGCAGTTATTTGACTACTTCAGTGACCTCAGCCCCAGAGATGGGCAAGTCCTCCTCTGAGTCTTCCAGCTCTACTTCCTTCAAGGAAGGCGTATCAGTGGGATTTAGGAGATCCTTGAAATATTCCTTCCACAGTTCGACTATATCCCAAGTTGAGGTCAGCAGCTCTCCACCCCTGCTGTAAACAGCATTGGTGAAGCCCTGCTTTCCCCTTCTGAGTCACCTGATGGTTTACCAGAACCTTTTCGAGGCCAATCGAAAGTCCTTCTCCATAGCCTGCAGGGGTCAGGTGCAATGTAGATGGGGTGGCAGACAAAGGCAGGGGCCTCAACGGACCGATCTTCAGATACTGAAAATAAAAGTTATCTCAGAAAAGCAAAAGTTGTAATTAAACACGTGAACAGCATTTGAGAAGAGAGAAGCAGATTCTGCTAAAATACCATAGCTAATGCTACTGAACCCGTGCAGGCTTTTTTTAAAATTACATTCCCACATAAAATCAAGAATTACCCAATGTGCTACACATAAGGTGGGAATTCTCCCTTGTTCTAAGACATGATTTCAACATTAACTTTTAAAAAGTGACAGTGGCAGTAAAGCTTTATTCCACACTATCATGCTTAAACCTTTTAGTTAAATCCGCAGTTCACATCATGCATGCCAAACCGGGATTCGTTCTGATAATGGTCTGATTACGGTCTGATTACGGTCTGCTTACAGCAACAGTACGTTTATCAGAATTGTAGTGGTAAAGTTAGACAGGCATTTATTGTAGGTGATTGACAGTCGTACTGCTACATGAGATATTGAAGCTCAAGGAATATAAGCAGGCTTCACTTTAACTTTAGCTGACTTGAGATGCCGGCGACCTTGTGTTATCCTAAATCAGCGGTAAAAGTAACAAGTTATTAAAATGTTCTCTGATAACCTTATACTATTACGTTAAAAACAAAAAAGAGAAATGTTGTGTTGGGTTATTCACATTTGTGCCATTTTTATGGGACGCCAAGTGTCAAGCTCTCATTTTGGAACCCAAAATACATTATGTGTCCCAAAAAGCATTATTTAATGACAAAGTCAAGTACTGCCTTGTTGCATTCGTGAATTAAAGTCACAGATGGTCTGCAGATCCACGTAGAATCGCCTGTGTCGCGAACTGCTGATGGAAATATATGTACACGTGAATGCATGTGCATGTGTGTGCAAACTTGCCTCAAATTGAAAATGTCACACTAGCCAGCTGACTAAAGTTGAAAACCCTGTTTAAATGTCAAAAAGAGTAATAACTAGCTAATTAGGAGTATAGCAAGAATCCTCCTTACAGTAGGCAGCTGACAGTGACTGTCCTGCCCTGGCTGTCTCCCTGAACACTCTGCAGACCGGGTCCAGTAACTGCGGTTCCATCAGCAGTTCCCCACACCAGCGATTATACGAGGATTTGCAGACCTTCTATGTCTCCTTATATTAATCCATCCATATTCGCCAGTTTATTATTGCGTTATACACGCAGGCTACCCAGCATGTCTCATCTGAACTATCGGGGACAGTGTTATTCAGGGGAAAATGGCATGGTAACGCAGCCTACAACTGGAGGGAATCAGCGCCAAGTTCTTTCATTGGCTTGGCTTAAAAATATAAAACATGTATTGAATAAAATAGTAACACTAATGAGTACATACAACAGTAAAAGTAAGAGGCCAGGAGGTATTTGTATTTTTATTACATTTAAATACAAGTTAAACGTAATTAAACGGGTCTGCAAAATCAAAGCGGTGCTCCACCTTCTGGTCATTGGAAGGTACTACTCCCCCCACGGGCACGCCTACTACGTACCTCTCGTGACTCAGCAAAACATGAAAGGCATTTCGTGACACAGCAAAAGATGAAATACATTTTGTGGTGCCTTTCGTAACTCAGCAAAAGACGAAATGCATTTTATGATTCCATTGAAGCAATTTCCTCCATGAAATGACTTTGTATCATTCACAAAATGCATTTCATTTACCCAATTACTTTCTTTAATTCACAAAACACATTTCGTCCACAAAATGACTCTGTATCATTCACAAAACACATTTCGACCACAAAATGACATTCTTCTGTCCATGAAATTGCTAGTGCTAATATCAGTTCTGTGCACAAAATGAAAGTGAAGTCTTTATGCTTTTGTGGACAAAATGCATCAAGGCATTACTTGATTTCGTCATTAAATAACGCTTTTTGTGACACAGAATGTATTTTGTGCACAAAAATGAAGGCTTGACACTTCGATCTGGAATTTACCTATAAAACACATCAATTTATGTGCAATCAAACCAGATTTCATGTAATGACAATGAAAACAGGCACAGCACAGTAACATTATCATTACAGCCCAGAATAAAGTATTGGCTTAACGTTGCTATGACGAAAATTAATGACAAAATTATAATAATGATAATATATAATAATAAATTATGAGTAAGCAAGCGATTCATACTTGTACTTATATATAAAAACGGGAAAATATTTTTTTCGCTACAGTCTCCCACAACGTTTGAAAAATCATATAATTCACGATATCCTTAGAACTTACAGCGGGAGGCTCACAACCATTAACGTCTTTCGCTTTCAATGTGTATGGTCACATCTAATAATATACATTTCTCTTTGTATCTTTTGCTTGCATCTAGTACCTAAAGATGTACTTTTGGATTAAATATAGCTACGACTGTCGGCCAATTGACAGGCTCCTTGTCCAAACAGTAACAAGCACGTGATCAGTAGGTACATACCCTTTACACTTTCAGTGCTGCTAATGTCGTTTTCGTATTTGCTGGCGTGTTTTCCTATTTGCTATTGTGTTTTTGTATTTGCTGGCATGTTTTCGTATTTACTGTTGTGTTTTTGTATTTGCTGGTGTGTTTTCACATTTGCTGTTGTGTTTTTGTATTTGCTGGCGTGTTTTCGTATTTGCTGTTGTGTTTTTGTATTTGTTAGTGGATTTTTATATTTGTTCATGTGTTTTGCCCTTCATGGCTTCCATATTATTGTGGTGCACTTACAATGCTATATTCAATCCTGTCTTGAGTGAATTTTAAAGGTTAGGTTGTTTTTTGTAAAATCAATAGATTTGAATGTGTAGTCCTTTTTACTTTTGATACTTAAGCACTTTTAAAAGCAGATACATTTTACTTTTACTTCAGTGGTATTTCACTGGATGACTTTTCCTTGATGACTTGAATAACATTTTGGTGTGGTATCTGTACTTTTACTAGAATATGAAAATTGTGTACTTTTTCCACCTCTGACGTCACAATAACCCTACATGGGATGCCAAACCATCAAGGGGCACTCATGCCATTCACACCCACACTCTCAGAAAAAAGGGTAAAAATTTGTACCTTTACTTGTCACTGAGGCTGTACCCTCCAGGGTCTGCCAATTGTACCCTTAGCTGTAGGCAATTGTACCTTTTAAGGTACAGAAATGGACTCTGAGGAACATCCCCAAGGTATAAACAACAATAATGTACCCCAATGGTACAAAAATGTTTCTCAGAGTCCATTTATATGTGCAATTTGGCAAATTCCAAATCACCCCAGCATGTTTTTGGACTGTGCAGGGAAACCGAAGAACCTAGGGGGAAGAAAACCCCTCAAGAACAGCGGGAAACATGCAAACTCCAAACACGTAAAGCTGGGGTGTGCTACCCCAATACAATAGTAACATGCTGAATTCAGATTTCAGCTTGACCCAGAAAGGAATTCCTGACTGGCAACAATTAGTTTGCATCTCAGGTCAGTGATATTGTTTGCAAAGTTTATCATTACTCTTTTGCTGTGTGCCATAATACATTTCATATGTTTTGTAGTTGTAATTTTAAAGGCTAGCAGGTTTCTATTTGGTTAAGTTTTTTTCTAACATGGTGTGGCACTTTGGGCTGACTCCGTGTGTTTTTTTACTGAGGTCACAGTATATAGCGTTGTACATCTTAATGGGAATTGCCTGTGCGTCTGCAGTGTGAAACAGCTTGCAAAGTTACTATTTTATTCAATACATGTTTTATATGCAAAGACTGAGTGTTTTCACCAGGAAACACCTTGGTGAATTTTTAGTTAGTCTTCAGTTTATCTGCAAATACTGTCATCCTGATCGTCTCTAATGGTACAGCTCAACTCTTAATGCCATTTCGATGTTAAAAATAGCTGTGATAGGCTGCCCATTCCAGCAGACTTACGCTTCTTTTGCTAGTCATTGGATGAACAAACAATGAACAGGGTGGCATGTGCATGTGATTGGACATGGCTGATTTTAAATTTGTATTTAAAAATCTCCGTCTGCTAATGAACACCCTGAAGGTGTGACACAACAACAGGTTTATAAACCATGTGAGTGCGTTTGTATTTCTGTATATATGCACACTGATTATATCAGTTTATAAAGAGAGAGACTGTGCATTGTACTTATGTGATTTCTCTGTAAGCCCACATATGTTTAGGCCTCCCTGGAAGATTTCTTCCATGAAATTATGTCTTGGTGGACGATGAACCGCATGGGGCTGTTATGCAATGTTATTATGCAATACCTACCCTTTTTTAAACTATTATTCTCTTAATTCTTCTAAACAGTCCAGTTATTCTGCAAAATGCACAGGGACGCCCAGATCTACAACATTCTGATTTAATTTCAGATGTTCTTCTCCCCTGTCAGCATGGGCATGAAAGGCAGACTGACAAAGTTCCAGCTTTTCTGAGAGGACAGGTCTGTTAGTCATACTGCAGGCATTGAGGACTTGCCAATTTGCCAATGCTAACAGCAAACGAGAACAATGGAAGCCCCATGTAGCACATGCTAAACGAACACAGATCAGCCTCCAGCTTGTGCAGACTACAGGACAATGGCTGAGCGTCTGAAATGGTTTCCTTGGTGGTGGTCAAACAACAAATACAGTGTCCTGCTTTTTGTCTTGCTGAGGTGAGGCAGAGGGAATGAGCACCCGCTGCTGAGCAGTCATCCAACATACATCATTCGGCAGCGCGGGCTTTAGATGACACACCTGGGGGAGCTGGAGAGGAGTCAGATTTATGCAATCATCAGTTATTAGCGTGATGAACTTTTCTGTTTTTCGTCCGTGGGATTTTCCTTGTCTGTTAAACCTTTGGCTTGAAGTGAGTATTTTGTGTGTATCTAAAATGGTTTTTTATGATGAAATAAGAGGCCTGTGCCATCTGCTTACTGTACCATCTTGGGATACAACAATTCAGTTCAATTCAATTTTATTAGTATAGCGTATTTTCACAACTACATTCTCTCAAAGCGCTTTACATTATTCCTGCCCAAATGCCCCAGTGTGCATGCCAGAGGCGACAGTGGCAAGGAAGAAACCTTGGGAGGAACCAGACTCAAAGGGGGGGCCCATCCTCCAGGGGCCACAAGTGAGACACAAAACAGGGGGCACCTTGGACAGAATGCCAGGGTGCTTTATAGTCGCCAGGCCACCCCCTGTGGGGAGCACATTCAAAACCCCAACAGAACTGCCCATTGTGGCAACATGCCCCCCAGCTTGCAGTTGGTATGGCACATGCAATTCACTGGGGCATCAGTGGATAACTGAAGCCCCAGATGTATACAGGGATGTCACAGTATTTAGCCATTAATATAATATACTTCATTTCAATGAAAATTGTATTATCGACGAGCTGCGTATTCCACTTTAAGTAGCTGCATAATTCAGTTAGGTCTCCTGTGTTGCTGTTTCGTGACCTAAGCATGTCGGCTGCGTTTCATAGTGTAACCACCCCCCCTGCCTTTACTGCCTCCAGGTGCTTCTTATTCTCACTGCTTTATTATATGAGCAAGGTATAGCATTTCAAAGGGGATTCAGCAGCTGGATAGCATCTGCCTGTTACTTTACAGGTATGTATCTCTGCATTTTAGCACTGTCCCTTCACACCTCCAGGGATGTAGTAAAGTTAAGTGAAAATCTATAAGCAAGAAGCTACCAGGGCTGTTCAGATGTTCTGGAGTACATCCACAGCATGTCAGTCAAGGTGTTGCAGGTGGGCTGGTAGAGTGAGGCCAGATCTGCTAATGAAGCTGTCTGAAGCACTGAGTCCATGTGACTTTGCCATGAAACACACAGGGCAGCAGCAACAAGCATGGCGCTCCAGGAGGTCCTGATGTGAGGCTGCGATTGCTGGTGGTGAAATCGCTCCTATTTAAACTTGCTGGTAGTTCAGCAATGAAGAAGAGCCTCCATGCCAAGCCTTGCTGGGGGTGGGGTGCTGGAGGCCGTGGATGGGGGGTAGGTGTTCATACTGCTCTCTTTTCACTCCAGCTCATGCCCCTGTGGCAGGTGGGGGGGCCTGATCTGGAGCAGCTGTGCTCTCTAGAGCTGACCTTCTGTGTATTTCAACCCCCTCCCCCAGGACACCAAAGACCCCCCAAATCCTATGTTCATGAGAAATTACACAACTCTGCTGGTGCTGCTCCAGACTCGATTGTTTTGCAACTTTTTTCCCTGTTATTTATTTATTTATTTTACATCAATGAAATTTATTGCACAAGAAGTCCTTGTAGCTTTAAATATGACCAAAAAAAAACGTGTCCAGCAGTACGCATGCAGAAATTAGTCCACTGGGGGCGCCGTGTACTCTGCACAGCCACTGGATGATGTTTCAAAACTTGGATTTAACATTGTTTGTTGCATTTTCTTTTACTGTCCACTAACTGTTGATGGATTAATTATTTGTCACCCAGAGGAGAGTGCTGGAAAATTACACAAGCAGCAGGCCCAGAGTCCAAAGGTGCTTACAGCTTACTCTATTTAACAATCTGACACTTCCAGTGCAATGCAGGATTTTCTGCGACATTTGAATGCGAGTTTGTCTGCATGCAGGCTTAGCAGACGCCATCTGAGTGATTCCAGAAAAAGCCTTCAGCCCTTATTTCTTCCTTTCTGTTTCCCGTTTGCTAGCAGCATCTGGAAAATGGATTGTAGTTTCAAGTAAGAACTTGTACTTGTATTATAATAATATGCAGCCTGTTGTGTTTTTTAATTCGTGATTATGTTTAAAGTAAACTTTGGGGGTAAATCCAGCGGTCAGAAAGCTTACGTGGGGCTCGATCCCTGGGGACATTGGTCAGGGACAATGTAAAGCAGTTTGAGACAATGTAAAATTGTGAAAATGTGCTATATAAATAAAATTGAATTGAATTTTATCAAAGCTTTTATTACATTTAGCCACATAATGTAATGTTTTATAATTCATAACTGTGTCCACATCTCCTTGAAAGTGCTTTTGACTTTGACTTGATAGTGGTTAAGTGCTGCTTCTGGCCCCGATCAAGGGAATTTGTATTGTACTCTTAAGATATTTAAACTTTGCATTCATCTGTTGCCGAAGTAACCTTACAGACGACTGCCGTTACTGCCAGTCCAGGGCGGCTTTTGTAAAAACGTCCAGCTGAACAGATAAGCGAACAGTCAATTATAAGCTACTGTACACTGGTTATTCTGGATAGAATTATTCTGTCAAGAGATTAACTAATGCCACGTAATGTGCTAAATCATGGCAAAGCTGCTGCCTTTTGTCAAAGGTCTGCCAGCAGCTGAATGTCATATTCCATGTGTGCAGTCATGAGGGACACGCACACAGGTGTCTGGGGGCTACACCTGGTCAGTAGAAACAGCACTCTCCTGTTGGCAGCTAGCAGTCAGCAGTGAAGCCTCCTTATCCTGTGTGTCACTGGTGTGGGTGGGCTTTGACAAGCTGACCAATCATGCTTGTGGGTGTGGCTGGCGAGAACCGGGAAGCAGGACCTGCCTTCCGGGCTCGACAGCTGGGGAACATACTTTGGGTGTGACTTGCCATCCCTTTGAACGTGTGTAAAATAACCCAAGATGAAAGTAACCTTCCCTTTTACTGGGAACTGGCTCATGAATAATCTCTGCCCAGGGGAGGCCTTCAGGATGTCTGATGTTGCTGTTTGGGGGTTTATGTGTGAGGGTTAGTCCCGTGACTAAGCTATTCAGCGTCAGTGGAACAGGAAAAAAGAAACACATCACATCAAATTCTTTGTAACATTATGAATAAATCATACACATTTAATTATAAAACCCAAGCAAACATTTATACATATCAAATATGCTTTCTTGACAAGCCAGCTGAAATGAATATAGATATGTCCGCTTTCCTGGGCGGCGGGGAAGGCATTTTGCACCACATTGATTTCAGCATGAAAACTATTCACTTAAAAACCGGCTCGTACACTGTACGCATCATGAACTCTGAGCTAAATCTTGTGATCATCTGTTTTGTTTTGCTTTATGCTTTATTTGCCCCGTTTGAATGATCTATACTGTTCAGGGTAACTGCGCAGGTGTCTGAGTCGACACAGGCTGTTTACCAGCATCTCCATTACAATGCAATGTCCATCTTTTTATCTCTGCCATTTCTCCCTATGAACAAGAAACTATTTTTAGGAATGTACCCATTTCCGGAAAAGGCCCATTTTATCATGGGTCTTTTTTCATCGTTCATATAGAGAGTGCCCGTGTTTCCTTTTTGCCGAGGGCTCTGTGCTCCCCCGTCCGCCTCCCCCCCATTAACCAAGCCCAGCATCCTGCAGGAAAGCCGCAGCCCCGGGGTTCATCACGCACATGTGCTGAGGTCAGCGCCGGGTCCGATAACAGCACTGAGAGACAGGACCCACCCACCACTGGGAGCTTCAGCGGTGCTGCATAGCTTTACACAGGAAAGGGCTCTCAGGCTGTTTCCCAAGGAAAAATAATATACTATATCTGCAGTACATAATGCTATTAATATACTGATAGGACCAAATAACTGGCATGTTCTGTTGGCTTTTTGACTCTGAAAACTCGTATTATCTATATTTAAAAGTGTCAAATCTATATGCTGGACTATGCACTTCATGCTTGTACGTGTTTGACATTAAATGTTATCATGTCAATTCTTTGAGAAGTAAAGGAGCAAACCAGATATGAACAGATTAATTATACGTACATGGGTTTGACCCCTGGTCACCAATGACAATGAATACGCTGAGGAACACCTGCTTTTACACACACTGTACACCTGGATTTATACTATACAATGATGACCGCTGGTTATACTCTTTGGGATGGAGCAGTAGTGACACTGACCGCTGGTTTCTCTGGCTTCTCTTTCCTTATGAACATAGACACTGTTCAGGTTAGTGATGCTGGCAACTGGTTATTGCTTGTTGCCTTGGAAAGACACACCTACTCCACAAGCTGAGGTCAGGCCTCTTTTTGAACCCCTAAATTTGGTGATATGGGGCTGGAGTCCAACTCATTGAGCTGTCATGCCTAAACTCCTTTCAGCTAACGGGTAGCCTTTGAAATGTATTCATATCCTCTGCACATGTAGCAGATTGATTAAACACATGTATTGAGTTGTTAAACAATTCTCTAGATTTCTGCATTTCTATTCACATCTGGATTTTGAATCAATAATTCCATTCATTCTGATTGATTGTTTATGGCCAAAACGTAGAGAAATGGGATAATAATCAAACTAAGAATCTTCCATTTGTGATGGATCAGTAATGGTGAAAATCTGTTGAAATTGCAACGGGTGAGTTGAGTCCTTTCAGGTGACATTGGTTTACCGCACTCTTCCTCAAAAGGTTGCTCTGATATTTAGTCAAAAATTTACTTTGAAACTCTAATTATTCATTCATCTAAATCTCTCTCCTAAGTATTCTCCGGCAAATCTTAAAGTACACAATAACATTAACATTGGTTTCCAGTGTTTGTCTTTGTAACAGTAACCAGTCCCCCCACCCCACATTGACAACTTCTTCACCACTGGTACATGGAGAGCAAAATACTCTCTGAGGTGGTACATGATTTAAAAAACTTGTGAACCACAGTCTTAGATCACCCACAACATATTTTAAAATCAGATTTTATAATTAGCCTGTCAATCGATTGTTTTTGTAAGAATTAAACAAAATAAAGTGCCTTGCTTGGAATGTGCTTGTGTAGGTGTGCTTCTGTGTGTCTGTATGTGTATGGGGGGTGGGGGTTGGGAAACTCGATATTATCATTTATTCTGATATTTTTTAATTAAAATAACATACTTCTTTTTAGGGATCACCCAGCCCTGCTTTCCACTATCCGTCCCCTTTAAAAATAATCGGTGTTTGTTGTTGGTGTTTCGGGTGAACATTTCCTTTTTTTCCCCTGGCCTCATTTCCTGAACTTTGGAGAATCTACCCCAGAGTGTGGCCTGTCCTCCAGATCAATGTTGAAACAACAGCAGATGAGTCCAAAAAAGGGAAGCACTACCAGACTTTCAATTTCTCCTGTCTGCACTGCTTGCCCTTTGTTTGCTTGTTTTCTTTGAAGCTCTCTGCCTGGTTAAAACAGGGCCAATGGCTGCCCGTATGCTGTCGGTGTCAGTACATCCTGCTTGCTGGGTCACAGGAAAACCGCTGTGGTGGGCAAGCAGGAATCTTTTATCAGTTCGTCTCCCTGCTTTTGGACAGAAATCTTTCTTTCTGAATTACACTATATAGACAAAAGCATTGGGACACAGCTCTCAATCATTGAATTCAGGTTTTTTATTCAGACCTATTGCCACAAGTGTATAAAATCAAGCACCCAGCCATGCAGTCAGGTTTACAAACATCTGTGAAAGAATAGGTCATTCTAAACAGCTCAGTGAATTCATGCATGGTACTGTCATAGGATGCCACCTTTGCAATAAGTCAGTTCATGAAATTTCTTCCCAGCTAGATATTCCACGGTCCACTGTAAGTAGTATTATCGCAAAGTGGAAGCATTTAGGAACAACAGAAACTCAGCCATAAAGTGGCAGACCATGTAAAGTAACAGAACAGGGTCGCTGAGTGCTGAGGCACATAGTGCATAAAAGTCGCCAACGCTCTGTCGACTCAGTAACTGCAGAGTTCCAAACTTCCTCTGGCCGTAACCCCAGCACAAATCTTTGCTGGAGTTATGGAGCTTCCTGGAATGGGCTTCCATGGCCAAACAGCTGGATGCAGGCCTCATATCACCAAACGTAATGCCAAGCATCTGATGGAGTTTTGTAAAGCACACCGCCACTGGACTCTGGAGCAGTGGAATCATGTTCTCTGGAGTGATGAGTCGCGATTGTCTAGCAGTCTGATGGATGAATCTGGGTTTGGCAGATGCCTGGATAACATTATCTGACTGACTGCATTGTGCTAACTGTAAATTTTGGTGGAGGAGGGATGATGGCGTGGGCTTGTTTTACAGGGGTTAGGTTAGGCCCCTTAGTTCCAATGAAGGGTTCTCTTAATGCTTCAGCATACCAAGACATTTTGGACAATCCTATATTTCCAACTTTGTTTGGGGGAGGCCTCTTTCTGTTTTAGCATGACAGTGTACAAAGCAAGGTTCAAAAAGACATAATTTGGTGAGTTTGGTGTGAAAGAACTTGACTGGCTCACACAGAGCCCTAACCTCAACCCCATCTAACACCTTTGGGATGAACTAGAACAGAGATTGTGAGCCAGACCTTCACGTCCAACATCAGTGCCTGACCTCACAAATGCTCTTCTGGATGAATGGGCAAAAATGACCACAGACACACTCCAATATCCTGTGGAAAGCCTTTCCAGAAGAGTGGCAGCTGTTATAGCTGCAAAGGGGGAACCATCTCCAAATTGATACCTATGGATTTAGATTTAGTGGGATGCTGGCGTAATGGCCAGGTGTCCCAACACTTTTGTCCGTATCGTGTCCTTTGGAAGGTCATGGAGCCACGCTGTGAACCCTTCCACTCAGCCTGGTCACACAATAACTTATGGCTTTGCTGTCTCTAGTAGCTACATGGCCTTGATTTCGGATGTCATGTAGTTATTTATTTTCTAGGGACAAGTCCTGAAAATCAGCTCTTACAAAGTGCTTCTTTACTGCAGCGATTCCTGACACCGTGCAGAACTTATTTTCTTACTACTCTTTATTTTAGTACTTGGTTGAAGAAGAAGCTACTTTGATGTTAAACACAAACAGTGATTGGCTCTGAAGGGCAACATGAGAATCTTCTGGAGATGGATGCCAAAGAGCATAAGGAACAGAGATGTCCCAGGAAGCCTGCAGGCTGCCAGATTAGACCTTCCACATGAGGGACGCTTGTGAAACTTTAGACCATGTGGGTTACTGCTGCCTCGGCTGTTATCTATATTTAGTGATGTTTCTTTCCATAATTTGGCAGCAATGCCAGTGTTTGCACCTCGAGTGGATGCACCTGTGGTGCCTTCCGGACCCTGGAAGGAAATTCTTTGCGTAGCGGGCAGCAATGAGCGATCTGCTCCATACAGCTGTTGTCCCTATTTGTCTGGTGCAGCACCTACTAGAAGGCTGTAGAAACAGGTTGGATTCATCAAAGGTGCTAACTAAGGGAGGGGTGAGGTGTGAACTCCAGCCCTGCCTTCCCAGTGATGATGTGTCGAGGAAGTAGCTTGCAGTGCATGTGTCTGGGAAGGACTGGCATTCAGCTTCTGTTTTCATTTCAGCTGCTGGATGACATTTATTAAAGACAGATATTTATCAGTGCTTCATGTCTAGGGTGTTCGGCTGCTCCCAACACGCTGCCTGGGATGGCCTCCAGGCCCCCCACGGCCCTCTGCTGGATAAGCGCTTGGCTGTTGGATGGATGTTTATCAGTGTGGTTTGCTGCAGACAAAATGCCACTTTTATTGTTATTTATCCTGCTCTTATGCCAAATGCCCTGGCGTTTCACACAATGTTCTGCTGCTTGTTACCATCTTGATAATCGGAGATCAATGGTATTGGGTCCTTTATAGTGCCATGGGGGGGTGGAGGGGAGAGGGTGAGAGACAAGGCAAACGGGCCCTTAGTCTCATTAGGGAGAGAAGACAGATTTACTGTCTTGTTTCAGGAAGTCTGTCTCCATGTGCTCTCCTCGGTTCTGTTGGGGACTGTCCACTTTGCCTGACTGTGGCACTGGCTACCCCTTCTTGGTGAAAGTGTAGGTGGGAGCTGTTTTTTTCTGTTTTATAGAGGGTTATGATCGTATATCAGCATCTGTCCCTTCTGTGGAAACATGTATTCATCCGCAGGTCAGTTGCAGTTCCTGCGGCCGTCACTGTGTGGCGCATAGCCTTCAAATGACCCTGTGGTGGCTCTGGTCTCCTGCTGGTGTGGGGCGGTGGTCTGCTTCTCTGTGAGAGCTTCTTGCCTTGGTAAACGCCTCTCTCTCATTTTTTTTCTTCTCCCAGCTACTCCTTATCCTTCCTGTCCCTCAAGGTCCTCCAGGACGCTGCGCTGGGCTTCTGCCTGCCCCTCCCTCCTGTGGAATGGGAGGAACAGACACTGAGCCAAGGCGCCCTTTAAGTTTAGGATGACAGCTGCCCTTTGAACCCTGACTGTTTTTCCTTTCTCCCTTATTTAACACCTCACCCTTTTCTGCATGTTTCATCTGCTGCTCCGACCCGCCTTTCATGAACGCCTATTAGGCTGCACCGCTACTGAGACTGAATACCAAAGTTTTTGTGTGAAACACAGGTGAAGGACTGAAAATTCACCAGAGATAAGATAAACTCGTGATAATATACATTATGTACCATCATTATTTCTGCTGGAGTATGTTAGCTTTGCGTAGATAACAAAAGAAAATCGGTGGTTCAGCAGGTAGGACCGTTGCCTCACACTTCCAGTGTTGGGCAGCGTGTTAATATGACAGTTATTATATGGAAATACAGAACACCAAGCAAGTTTACCTTAGTGGCCTTGGGTATGGTGAGGGTAACACACTACACAGGCACAGGATTCTGCGGTCAGCCTAAAATGGAACCATGTCATTGTGAGTCTGCCACTTGCTGTGTGCAGCTGCTTTGCCATCCTGATTGTGGGCATTTCATAACATCTGATTTTCTTCTGCTACTGGTGTGACCGAGAGAGACGGGCAAAGTGTGAGAGACTGAGAATGTTGCTGCACAAGCGCCATTTCAGGGGTCAGGGTTCACTGGCGGGTTCCACCGCACCCCCTCTGTGATGTCTGGCTGCGCGCCCACGGACAGGCAGGAAACTGGGCTCTTTAACATCCCACCTTTTCCCACATCCCTGGATGAGCTGTTTCAGCTCAAAAGAGGACAATGGCAGGAAATGGGGAAAGATGAAACCGCGTTCCTAGAAGTGGGCTCTCTCAGGTCTTGGGGGCAGGCCCCTCCTGGGGGCAGGCTCCTCGCTGCCATGTAACTGCTACTCACCAGGCCTTCAATGGGAGGGGGCTGCTTCTATCCATTTGACCCCTGGCTTTAGCGCCTCAGTCCTCTGGAACCGAAAGAGGCGAGTTTTAGTGCCAGAAGGTTCAGCCACTTTGTTACTGTAAAGTATTCGGCTGGTTACTATAAGAGAAGTACAAATGGAAGTTGAGCTGCTGTTACATTATAATACCCTTTTTAACTGACAGTAGTATAGTGAAATACTGGACATACTGTGACTGGCCAGTTCCCTGACTCGGCTTCACGCTTTCCTTCCAGCCCGTAGTGCAATAGTTCCTAGTCACACTGAAAAGATAACTGATTGTTTCTTTATATAGCTGGTATCCAAAGTGAAGCTGACAGCTTGGGTATTTTCCCATGTGGTTTATTAGTGATGGTTAACGTTGGCTTGCTATTCATAGGATTCACGATTGGACCATGAGGGGAGTTCACCATCTCATCTTCTTTCTTCCTGTGGAGATGTTGACATGGAGTTAGCTTTGGTTAATTTAGTTTTATTTGCCCGCAGCTGAGAAACCTTCTTCCTGACGAGACTGCCAAAGCCCCAATGATGACATCACTTGCTGGAACGGAGAGCTTGTGGATTTATGAGTCTGAAAAGCCGCACGGTCCGATAAACCAGATACGCCACGCTTCCTGTGGCCCCGCCCTTCACAGGTCGCCCAAGCCAGTCGGGCCGCAGTACAGCTCTGCCTGTAACTCATCCACAGCCCTTCCTGAAGCCAAGAAGTCAGGCTTTGTCGTCCCGAGGCAGCAGACCCTGTGCTCCTGCAGGCTCTTCCGAGCTGCTTCTATGTGTGCCACTGGCCTTTTTCGCATCTCACTATTCTAAACAAAGGGGGTGACTGGCTGTGAGGTGTCATGCCCCAGCGTGTCCTGTCAGAGCAAGCTTGTGTGGCAGTGCCATGGTTCATGTGTCCGTCACACCTGTGCTTACCTGGGAATACTTGGTTGTTGTTGTAGCAGTGACTGTCCTTGGCATTTGCCTGCCACCGCTGCTGCCGAATGTGCCTTCGCTTGTTTGAGCATGTTGCTTTATCAGTGCCTGCGACTCGACCCGCTTGCTGCATGCCGCAGGGATTATGGCACCAGTGCTCTGTCTGTGTGTCTATGATCATGTATATATTGTATTGTGGGAAACAGATTTCCCTAAAACGTGATAAAAACCTGTAACTTTTTACCTTGTGGGTAAAATTTTTTCTTTGATTCCCCCAAGGATAACCTCAGTTTTATAGAGATCTGTGACTGCAATCAGAAAACCAAAAATGTAAAAAGTCTTATGATTTGTTTGGTGACTTGTGGTTAAGGTTAGTCCTGGGTGGGGGTCAAGGTTGTCAAAGCTGGGATTAGTGTTTTGCCCATAGAAATGAATGGAGAGTCCCCATAAAGAAATGGATATGTGAATGGTGCGTGTGGATGGTGCGTGTGAATGGTGCGTGTGGACTGTACGCATTTTAGCGAGCTCTTAGTCTTAAGTGAAAATCATTAGAATAGGGAAAACCTAGTATATGAATAGAAATGAAGAATGTTGTTTTTTTAATAGATTATTATTTTTTCTGAATCAGTTTCCTGCATTCCCTTAGTCCTCTATCCTTAAGTGATTATTAGTAAAGTAAATATAATCCAAGCCGGTGATTTTTTCACAATCACAGGAAGGCTGTCCAGGACTTACAGTATGCTCTTTTTCCTTGAGAGTGACCTGGACAGAAATTTCCTCCTTTGAAACACGTTTCTTTGCAAGTCAGTGCTGTGAGTTTTATCGGTTCATAGCAAGGTTTTCTCAGTGGAACGTTCAAACCGCCCTGTGGATCTGCTCAGGAAGGCACTTGAGGTGACAGTGGTGGCTGTGGAGGCTTTCAGATTACAGGCTGCTTCAGTGAGCTGGTTTGGACTTTCTCACAGACAGGAGCAGACGTAGACATTGTCATGCTGGTCTGTTTCACGCATTTGCGCGCTCACAGTCAGCTATCTTTGAGATTTGGACCAGTATAGTACTGGTATGGTAACATGACACCAGACATGGAGAGGTCCTCATTTATAGTTTATGTTTGGGGAGGTTTTCTTAAATATTAAATCAGTCATATTCCATTATGCAGCATATTGAATGTACTGGTTAAATCTATGACTTATATTTGCTGTTGCGTGTAGCTTCTCACTCTCGCCACATTGCCTGAGTGTCCATGTAAAGAAGTGACCCGTTCCTGTCTCCATGGCGACCACTGTAACTTAGGGTGGGGTCCAGGCTTGGCCCCATTCCTGTGCTGCACTCATTCGTTGTTGAGTTCCATGATCCTGCCAAGAAGACAAGACACTGTAGGTTCAGCCTATCTGCGCGTCACCGTGCAGTGACCCTAGTCTGTGTGTGCGAACCTAACGATGTATGTGAAGAAAGTCTCCTGTCACTGAGGACTGTGAAGAAAGAGAGAGACACTCACTGTTAGAGTTAGTGAAGGTGACAGAGGTCTCTGTATGCTGTGGGCACTTTCATGCTGCTTCTGCTGAATGCAGAGGTTGAAATGTTGTCTACTTTTATCAGAACCTTTAATCCAAATGACATGTAAAGTTAAGGCTGTGGTGCAGTAGGGGGAAAATGAAGCAGATATTTATGATGATCTGTGCTTTGCAGCGCAGAACTCCATCTAATGGTTAAGATCGTTTTTATGATACGGTGCTTTTGTGAATGGCTCTATTTTGTAGCACAAAAGAATTCTTTTTGCAAGCTACAGTAGCAAAGGTCAAGACCCTGAGGTAGCTAAGTACAAGTAATGTTAGCCTTGGAGATGCGTGACATATCAAAACCAGCCAATATTCATTAAAAATCAAGATACCAACCTTCTTTGTATCCCCTTAATAGTGTCTAATTAATGATAATATTTATGATAATTTAAGTTAAATCAGGTTTGTATTTAGGTCGTCAAATATAATCAATCGAATTGTACTAGAAATGAAAGATTTCCAATGCATCGAGTTGTGCCCCAAATAATCGTAATAGAATCAAATTGCCTTGGGGCCAATGATTTATGCCCTTATTTTACATTCTAACCAAAGAGCTGGACTGACGGTTACAATGAGACTCTTCTGCTGTGACATGAGACACTGGTGTGGAACTGATTGTGAGAATGTGCCCCCCAGCACACAGGAGCGAAATATTCAAGGGGGGGAAGTCAATGACACCTCAGATGCAGGCTTTTGTTTCGCATTACGCAGTTTTTGTCTTTTGGTAAACAGTTGGGTATTTGCTGATATCATTTGTTAAATGACAGAAGTTTCAGCTCCTGTCAGATATGGAAACTGAGGCAGTTACATCAGCTGTACTGCTAAATTATCAGCAAGGTATTAATGACTGTAATAGGCAGAGACCCTCCCTGTTTGCCATTTCCTGTCCTGTCTTAAACACGGGCAAGCAGAAAGCACATATTGGCGCCGTCCCATCCTGTGTTACGCATACAGCGCATTAAAGGATACAGTCTCAATCATCGCCCACCCCCCATTTCTCCCAGTGCTGGCTCAAACCAGATGGCTTTTAACTGTGCGTGTTACAGCAGTGGTGCTTTAGAAATGGTCAGGTGATTTTCTTTTTCCTCGGAAACTCCATGCGCTTGAAAATGTCAGCTTAACAGATCTGCTTTTTTGCAGTCTCACCACCACTTAGATATAATATTATTCCTGGACCTAGAAGAATAACTTTGTTTTTTGGTGGATGTTTTAAAGCAGATACATACAATAATTTTTTTACACCTTGGGTTTGTGAATCTGGGCATCCAGAATCAGCACCTTCGCAGTTTTGTCTCGTCTTTGGTACTTTTCTTTTGAAAATGTTGGTTATTTGCCCATATTGTTTTTTGCAGTTTCATATGCGTGTGGAGGAGAACTAGTGCATTGAAGAGATTGAGTCTCTATCACAGCTCTTTAAATTTGCTCTCACAAGAGAAGCTCGGGAGCAGAGTGGCTGCGTGTTTCTGCACTGCAGCCTCGATAGTTGTTTCATCGCTGGTTACTCTGGGAATGCCAGCATGGGGAAAGGGCAGATGGTTTAACCCAGATTTTCAGAGTGTGCTGCAACTTTCCAAACTATGTTGTGCTTTTGTTAAGCAAGCATTGCATGTCTTTGATTAGGAAAGGGTGTGTTAACTGGAATTAGTTTGGAAGCAATTATTTTAGTGTGAGGAGTAACAAAGGCTGGGCCTGGGAAGTCGACGTTCCTACAGTCTGCACTTTCAGCCAGCAGACCATGTTCCCATCAGAGCGTAAAGCTACGCACTGCTGACAGCATCCCGTGGTCCCTCTGTGACCATCACAGATGATTAATATGCCCCTCCTGAAATCAGGCTGACAGCAGCACTGGGCTGGACATCTCTTTTTTCCTGGGTCCATCATAGGCTTGCAGTCTCTTCACCTTTTAGGAAAGGATTTAAATTTGTTTCCCGGTAATTTTCTCTCTTGAGTTTAATATATGCATGGAAATGTTATTTTACAAGGAAAAATAATGGATCCGAAATTCTAGAAATTAGAATATGGAAGTTGTCTTCCCTTCCTGTAGGAATTGCAATCTTGGTAGGGATCTTCCAACACTATGAAAATGATAGACTCACCCCGTGCTGCTTCAGGCTGAAATCATAGGGTGAAGTCACTCCTTATTAAAATTAAACCTCAATCAAGCCGTTCTCAGCAGTATTACAATTGTGGCAAGCTGAGCCACCATTAAAGAATGGGATGGACTCCTCCAGCGTATAACGTGCTGCAGACATTTGGAAATGCAGACAACTTCCATATGCGCTGTACATACTCAGTCTCTGTGGGATTTTCAAGAGCTCTGCTGGCTTCAGTCATCAAAACTATGAAGTGGGACAGCCCTTCCATGAATTTCTATTCATTATGGTTTGCAACTAACCCATTAACAAGTTGTTGTCAATGTGTTGTTTTCTTGCTACAGTCTCTCTGTGCATGCGTCTAAAAGTTAAAATCATAACTAAGAAAAAGCGACGTTATCTCATCCGTCATCTGTAAGAAAACGGTGCCGGTGCGGTGATTCACTGACTGCTTGGCCTTGTGTTTTTGTTTGTGTGGGGCGGAGTACCCTGGCGGGGCTTCTGCTGCGCTCTGTGCCCTTGACTGGTGAATGTTTCTCACGCTGTGTCACTGGAGGATTTAATGCCGCACACTTCAGATGTTTCCCAGACGCACAACTGCATCAGAGAATGTTTGCTGGACAAAAAAGCCATGTGCATGGTGGGCACAGGAATATCACTCTCATCAAAGGCTGCTGCTTCCAAACTCCAAACTGCTCTTGTAGACTTCAGCATATTAAACATGTGCCGCTGAAGTATGATTCCCGCTTTATATATTGAGAGAATTATAGGTTTTGTAGGATTGCTTACAGGCTCTTATACACTGTGTAGTAATATTTGTTTCTAATTTTTCAGCACCCATAAGTTTAGAGCAACATCATCTTGATATTAGTGGGAGCAAGAAATGATCAGACAAGAAAACAGACTTCATTTATTGAAAAGGATGATAATAGTGACAATAACCATAAAGACTCAAGCAAGTTTGTTTCCCTAAAGCCGAAAGAACATCCCAAGATGGTCTGACATTTGGTTTTTCCTACCACACTGTGTTTTTAGTATTGGATCAAGATTCTCTTAGCTGGGGCTTCAGCCAAGTGCATTTCATGTTGGCTTACCAGGTTAAAAAAAGAACGGCTTTCCACTATCTTCCAGAAGAAGGAAGTTCCTAACCACTCTCAGGAGAGACCAGAAAAATGTCTATTGTTTACTGTTTAATGGACTTAGAGTCAAGGCTTTAATGGCTATCACAATGCTTAGAAACAATACCTTGTTTCTTTCTCAAACAGACATACCTGCTATAACAACAGTGCTAATGCTAATACTAGTGCAAGCTATTGCAAACAAACTGCATCACATTTAAAAATCCTCTCCGTTATTTCAGTAGTTGCGTCTTTAGCTATGGTACTGCTAACTTTGAATATTGATAAAGTCCAAATATCAGCTGGCAATATTGGTCAAGCGTGACACATCAGATTGTTATTGATGTCACACATTCCACCTCTCCTGGAGGCCCTTGGACTCTCCCGAAAATTGACAGCAGCTGCCTGACACCCACGAGTGACACGCGATGTCCCGGAAAAGTGACGTTCTGCTGCTCAAATTCAGGTTTTACCACCAGCACTAGGCCTGGGTGCTATAGCTAATTTTTAACACTGTCACACCATCCAGACATTATACTGTGGTATACCATATTTTGACAGTATTTTTATTTTCCTGATAAAATTTGCTGAGTGGGGGTGTTTTGGAACAAACATAACGCAGGATTACAGTATTATCATAATACTACCCACCCCTAATGCTTGTCCTTCATCCACCTCCCTGAAATCAATATGACTCAGGTTGGATGTCTGCAGTATGTCAACTGATATGTCATACATCTCTACATATTGTTTGTTCCATCTTCATAAAGACAGTATGTAATGCAAAAACAGTAATAATGAGGGAAATACATTGCTCCAGAATAGTTCGAGAAAATTACGATCTTGATTCTGAGTGAAAAATATTTTGAGTTGTATTTTACGTAGAATTGTGCAGCTATAACAGATAACTGTGGAAAAACTGTATTAGGCCCTTGAATATATTGTCAGTGGGAGTGTAGGCTTTGGCCTTGGATTCGGTGTCTCCTCTCTGCAGGTCCAGCTCTGACCAATTTGATGCCCTAGGCAAGATTTTAGTTGGTGCCCCTTGCATCGCAGCCAGTTCCACCACCAAACATTGCATCCATAGACAAATATTTCAAACGTGCATCTGAAGAGTATATGTGTGAACGTAGGATGGCAGCCTGCATTATAATAATAAAAAGCTGCCAATTGTGAAACCCAGCCAATAGTAACCCTAAGCTACATTATAACCTATAACATCCTAAACACAAACTGCAAGAGCAGCCAAATTACCAGAATCCATGGATAAAACTATTCAGTGAGCACTTCTCTCACATGATGCATGCTGCTTGCTTTACACTGAACACTAATCAGTAATGAAAACGCAAATGCTTGCAACTATTAATTACAAAAGGGGAAAAAATGAAAAGGATTTTATTTGATTAATACAAGTGGAACGAGCGTTGGCTAAGAATGTGCCAATAAACACAGGCTACTGGTTTCTGAGGCACGACAGTGAATGGTTTGTGCAGCAAATTAAAAAGGAAAAAGTACATTTCTCAAAATTATGAATGTTATTCCCCAGACACCCAAATGGTCTTTTAAACTTTTCCTTATGAATTTAAGGTGGGTGTAACTGACGTTAACTAGATATTTATTAAATTAGCGAACGGTATACAAAATAAGTTAGTAACACTCTGCTACGGTAACTATGCCATAGATAAACTATTCCTTTATCACACTACCCCTGTCTTTTTCCCATTTTTCCTCTTCTCTCTTTTTTTTCCTTCCCTGGGCACCAAACGGCTTTGGTCTTTTTGACATGACTATACTTTAGAATCTGGCGGCTACTGATGTCCATCATCTTGTGTTTATGATGTTTTGCAGTCAGTGAATCACAGCAGGTCTAAGTAAACCCGGGGGAGGGAGGGGGGCTACTTAATAGGTTATGTAGCTATATTATCGTGATTTTTTTGTAATAAGATTATGAAAAAGTAGTTATATAGTTTTAAAATAGTATGTGTAAACATGGCCTAGTTATAAAAATTCCCCGTCATTTCTGGCGCCCCTGTGGATGGACGGCGCTTGAGCATTCGCCTATACCGCCTCTCTGACTCCATCCACAGAATAACACATCAGTATAGAACTGAGGGAGGTTCGCTAAAGTCTTCTTTGATACATGAGGACTGAGGTCAATGACCTCCCAAAGGAAGCATTGCACAGTTGAAATGCTCTGTTACTTGATATGATTTCTTAAACAAAGAAAACCCATCTTGATTTGGCTGAGTTAATGCTGTAAATTGATCATTATGTAGTCATCTTTGGGCAGGAGAAGAAATTATGGCAAGCAGCTCCTACATGTAATGACTTCTCCACTGTGAAGAAGAGTGATTAGATAACAAATAAGGCAGAAGTCAGACTAGTGCTTGATAAAAGAAAAGCCATAATTTTTCTTGTGACTGGGTGGAGAGAGGCTGCAGAAGTGCCCTCGGGTCCTGGGGTGTGCCTGAAAATGAAAGGAATAACTGAAGGCACTCAACCTGTTGATATGACTGATGATTTAACAGGGTTATTGAAAAAAGCCCAGAAAATGTCTCACATGCAGTACGTCAGCTTTTTAACACTTCAGGGCAGTATGCGAGAAGAGACACTTACATACTGGTTATTCAATTTCTTACTACATAGAAAATTCAACACAAAATTGAAATAAAAAAAACCGCTTTTGGTGGTCTGTTTAACCGTATGATATCAGCTTTGTCATCATGTGGCATATTGGTCAGGCCATGAGATGTAGTGTGATCTGCTTATGAATTGCACATTACTTTGTTTTGCCTAATCATGTTTACATAGAAAAAAACATTATATGAAGGAGGCGATGTTCTTATTTTTATGCTGCAGGTTTTACTGATTTAAGGCCTCGGCCATTGAGATGCTTTTCCGCTACATTCAAATACATCACATGGTACCGAATTGTTTTCAAGTCTTGCTGCAAAGTTTATGCAACCAACTAATTTAGGTAAAACCAGTGTACTTGTAGTAACAGACATCAGTACCATATTATAATTATAAATATTCTGTTGTTTTCTGTGCTAATAAAGGTTTCAAATCAAATTATTCTAAATATCTAGTATAATACAGTGAAACGGCACCATTGCATTAGATGGTCAGTATAGATGCAACATGACGGTTGACTTCTAGGAGTTCTCTCTCACAGCTGTTTGAAAAGAAGTGTCTGTCTAGAGTAAGTCGGCCCATTCCCCTTCCTCACCAAGCCTCAGCATTAACATTTAAGCAATTCCATGCTCACTTCACCTAAGAAAGTTTTCATCTAGTAGATATCCAGAAAGATATGTCTGTTCTGTTAAAATATACACTATTTAATTTTATCATACAATAGAGGAAATAATGCTATTGAATATTTCCTTATGAGCTAGAAATGGTCCTTTATAAAGTCTGCCCTGGCCTGTTATTCCACACAGTACTTTGAAAAACACCAAAGACTTATGCTTATGTTACAAGGTATCTTTTGTCTGATTGTTGTTCCTGAATATAATTAACATTCATTATAATTGGTTATGTTCTACACTGATTTATTCCATTAGCCCTGTATCCAAAGACTGAACATGCTATTGATTTCAGTATGTTATTTTGCAATGCTCTGTTAGGGTTTGTATTCCATTATAATGGACAAGGTTTATTAATGATGTGTAGTCCAAAGTAATGCAGATCTAGTGAGATAGTGTGGACTCTTATTTAGGTGAATAACACTAACATCTTCCTAATGGCTCCTCATTCGTTCTTGCATATTCAGCAGGACTAGTGTGACTGTATGGGAGATCTGGAGCTGGTACGATCATCCAGCCTGGGAAAGGAGCCCCAACATTGCTGTCCCTTCCAGAAGTTCCAGGTCAGAATTTAATGACTACCTGGATATTTTCTCTGATGTCTGAGGCAGCTGGCTGTAAATGCACCATTTCTGTGTGGGTGATGAAAATGATGGACATAGCCTCTATGTTTGTAACATGTCAGTCACAAGGCTGAGTACAGAACAGTGACTGCGGATGCTGCTGATGTAGTGTTAAACCCCCACTGAGTCTTTCTTTTGATGAAAATGGGTGATGGGCCTCTGAACAAAAACAGGACGTGCCATGGACTCACTTTCGGAGTCTTACACACTTATCAGAAGCTGTGTCCTCATGCAGAGAAATAGGTGAAATGTAAATAGAATGTTACAGGAAATGTATGTAATGGGCTAGCTCTGAGTGCCTGCCAACTGGTCAGCTGACTAACAGTAGAATAAGGGTATTTTCTGTCTACTGGCTCTATGTCTAAAAGGCATGAACTTTAACTGGTCAGTGCCACTCCGCTATTCAGGCAGGAACTCAAATGGCATGACAGCAAGTGTTGTAAATGTAACCGTCAAATGTGTTTTTTTTTAATGAATACAGATAAGACTTGTGGTGTGTTCAGATAATGGTTTATAATTAATTGTATGATAATACACAAATCATCATAGCAACATCAGCCAAGTTCAGTGGAGAAAAAAACCTGCAAGACGCTTTATCATTAACACAGGTCTGTTACATTCATACAGCAGAAAACGACCCGCAGAGGGTCCAATTTAAAAGTGGAATACAGTACAATAATTAAGATGCACAAGCACAGTCCTCAGCACACGGCCTTTGTCGTCATGTGAAGTGCCATACTTCAGCGGAGGACAGTCCCATAGTCCCATGGTTGCGATGTGCTGTAGAAGCTGTCGCTGCGCGCAGCAGTCCTTGGAATACTGATACTCTGCATATGTCGTAGCGGTGATCCTATGTCCAAGTGAACTGCATATGAGCGAGGATTACGTGTAGAATATACATTTATGATTGTGTTACATTTTGTCAGTCCCGTTAACGTTCTACAGCCAGAAGGAAACGTCCTAGATCAAAGACCCCAACCAATCCCCACATCTCCAATCGCCTGTGACCACAGTGGGTGATACGATTGATTGCTGTCAGCCTTTATGTGATTACACTCGAGCTCAAACTCAGTTGGAGACCTGGAGCCAGAAGTCTGCATCATAATAGCTTCCAGGCTGATTGTTCTTTAAAAAGAAACAGTACACTGGCAGCTGGTGCCGTGTGTGATCATAAATACACGCTGATGTGCACTCTGGTAGGTCTGTGTTCATCGGTACATACAACATCACAGAAATACATACATGTAATGCAAAAACACACACGACCTTTGACCTTCATTTACAACCATATTTACAACTTCTGAATGTGGCCAGGGTTCATTCCAGCATTTTGACTTAAAAAAATAAATAAAAACAACTTGTTTGGTCTTGCGTTCTCAGAACCACTAATGGAAAATTAATCATGGAAATTAATCCTGTATAGATGCCAGAAGTGTACAATGTCCCCTTAACATAGCTGGGCCACACAAGAAAGGCAATGGGCATAATGCATGGAGCTGGACTTCCTGTGAATGGCTCTATGAGCAAAAGCCAGAGCGAAAGCTAAAAGCCACAGTCAGCAGCATACTGTGTATTACGGGGTAACTGCAGGGACCATTGCAGCAAAAGCGTTGAAATTCCATGATTTTCGAACTGCATTGTTGTGTTTTCCCATGATAAATTGAAGATATACGTTTTACCTTGGTCAATTAAATGGAACAAAATAATTGCACAGAACATAATCAGTGTAATGATGGCACTTTCTAATAAGCGGCTAGAAATTTGCAACAGTTTGATTGGCTAAGGCACTATAAAGCTTATCACCATGAATCAGTCGATAACTTGGGTAATTTACATTCTGAGCAGTGAGCAGGCGTCTTTGACATGCAGCCATGTTCCGCCTCACTCGCTGTACCTTCTCATTTGAACTTTTTACTGCAGAAATATAATTCTGTATATAGCTAGTAGTAGCTGAATGAGCAGAATATGTAAAATATTAATTTATTAAGGAAATTTCACAAGTTTACTAACTTTAGAATGATATGATGAGGTCATATATTCAGGCGCAGAGATACAAAGAGTAAAAATGTTCTTTTGAGTATAAAATGTTATAAACACAAGAAATGCGTCCTTTTTCAACATTGATACACACTGCAGTTCACCGTGAGGGAACCACTGGACTATCAGTATTCAGACATCTTCATGTTCAAGACAGAATGAAATAAATCAAATCAGAACGTAAAACTCAATCAAGTTAATTTTTCCAAATCTGTTCTATTCCATTTGGGTTGCGTCAATGCTGAACCCATCCCAGATGTCAGGAGAGCTGCCAGCACTGTCGCCCGCTGCCAGAAACCAAACCCACAATAGAAGTTAACAGCATAAGTCCTACACACGAGATGTAAAGATAGGCAGCAGGAACTCTACGAACTCCTTACCGCTGAAAAGTGACCTTCTGACTTCACCATCAACACAGGACCATCTAGCTACAACTGATGCTAATGATCTTAGTCCCACAAGCCCAACAAAAAGAGGCTTTTAGGAAAAGTTACTTTTCCCTTATTTAAATAAATTTTACTCAAGGGTACGATTGTCTGTATTTCCTGAGATTTTCTGAAGACTAACAAGTGAGTTAAATGCATGTTATCGCTAGCAAACCAAAAGTCATGGCAGGGTCACCCAATCAGATTCCCCATGTAAAGCAAACGACCACGACTGTGAAGAAGAGAAAGCTGTGGATGATGTGGTGAAGAGAAGCCAGTGAGTTTGATGACATGGGTACTGAAGACCATGGACACTTTGTCAAGGTGCATCAGTGTAGATACAGTGCTTCTACTCTGTCCTCGACGCACACACACTCTGACAGTCCATCGTGGCTTCAAATAAGGTGCAGCCAGTCCTGAAAATGGTATTAATGTCTTTTTAAATACCTGTTTGGATGGGTGGTGGATGAAGAAGAAGGTGCCAGGACACATGTTGTATTTCAGGAAAAGCAGAGGAACGGATCCCAGTGTTTAGTAATTCATAAAGACTGACAAGCCCTCTATTTTCATGTTAGTATCTTGTATGATGTACTTATTTTTTAGTATGAGGATAACAGCTCTCTAGATACAGAGCAGCATTCACTATCATTGGTTTTTCCACCATCTCTGGTCTTCAGTAATAGCTGTCATGTGAGCCTTCAGGCAAAGGGGCTCTCTGGTTTGAATATGCTGGTCTCAGTGTCATGGCAGCCCTTGCCGTTAAAGTGTTCCGTGAGGCTTTCGATACTGTAGCAGCCGGGCACATCGGTGATGCTGGAGGCTGTGTAGGATGCCGAGCGCAGGGCGTCTGGGTGAGCCAAGGGTGTACCAAACTGAATACGATACTGGTTCCAATGTCTTCTCAGAACCCCTTGCACCTGTAGACAATATTGCAACCACATCACCTCAATGAAAGATTACTTTCAATACCACCACCCGGTTGTAGTGTTGTGCCATTTCACTTAGGACTTCTAAAATTCTCTCTAGTTCAAGCTGTATTGCACTACCTATATATTGTGACCTCAAAGCCTGGGATATGTATACTGGCTACGTAATTAATATTGCATAAAATTGTCCTTAGATATATTTTAAAAATAATTTGTTGCCATTTCCTCATGTCAACAGCCAGACTGCTGCACATATGTACAAACTTTGCTAAGGTACAAAGTACTTATTTAGCCAAAGAATAACTAAGCACAGAAATTTGGAAATATCAAACTGAAGAGGATTTGCAATTTCCGCTTTGAGTCCTGTATACGAGATAAATCTGCAGATCCCCATTAGACCTGGATTTTGTGCAATGTCTGTATTTATGTGAGAGAAAAGTATCTTGAACCTTACCTCCCCATTAAAGAAACAGAATATGGTGGCCACCAGCAGCCCCTGAAAGTAAGTAAAAAACCAAATGTAGGGTTTATCTCCTTCCTAACATGTGGCTTAGTGAGGTTTTATTACGGCTCTTTGTTGAAACTGCATTCAACAATTGCAACATGAATCAATACTGCCAGGAAGCAAAATGACTCTTTACTAGAGTCAGTCAATACCCAGTACTGTACAAAGGGTCCCATTTAATTAGTTTGCAAAATTTACCCATTTATAAAAAAGTAAATAAAATGTGACTGCTCAGACAGAAGGGCAAGTTAGAAATGTTTTGTAGAAAATCTGAAAGACTGCATGCATGTTTAGACCTGGATTTCACCTGTAAAGGTAATTACTTGCTGAAGGTGACCCTACCTGGTAATGCATCAGGATGTGCATGATGTAATCATAGACTTCAGACGCCACATGACTATGGGGCTTGTATGGCAACAGCACAAACTGGATCCCCAGTAGCGGCACCAGAATCAGCGTGGCCCGTACAGCCTTCATGTACAGGCTAGTTTCTGTCTGATGGGTCACCTTGAGCTTGGTGATCAGAACACGGATGATGTTGAGCAAAAAGAAGAGGTTTACCTGTAGAGAGCAGAATCAAGATAAGAATAAGACAGGGATCAGAGGGAACCTCACAGCGATCCAATACTCAGAGGACGCCCTCCAACCTCTAACATAATATGTAAGTAATAGCCAATAGCAGTAATTAATGTCTGCAAGTTACAACCCAGTTATGGCTGCTGAGTGCTTATTAAGGACTAAAGAACTAATCTTACACTCCTAAAACATCAAAAACATGGACATTTTCTCTAATGAAATATGTTGATAACATCCAAAATTCTATAAAAATATCGTCCCACCCACTATTTGCAAGTCACACCAAATAACTTAATCTCTGAGAAGCAGAACAGAGAAACAGGCCAATTATGTCTAATTCAACTACAGGAAAAGATACAGATAGAAGTGGAGCATTCCTACCAATAACGCTGCCACGATAGGGCCATGAATGACGTACAGCAGTGATGTATTAGTGCTGATCCAGCAACTGTGGGGCACAGGACCAGTATTAGCATTGGGCATTTTCATAATCAGTGTTTTGTTCCCTTTCGCTATTGAAATTTGCATGAATGCCTGTATGTAGCAGTGGCGTTATTGCTTCATATAAAAGCCTTTCTAACAGCAAAGATCTCTCTACTTTCACAAGTGTGAATGCAGACGGCAGCCGCTAAACTTACATTCTATATAAGGTATGCATACATGTTCATTTTGCACTACAAGGCATAATTCATTATCCTAGGATATTTGCCTATTCATTTAGCAGTAAAGTGACCACTCTTCCTAAGTACCTGCATTCCTTTAGGATTTTAGCCTGTCCATCAGTAACTAAACTTTCCCAAAGTGATACACCTGAACACTGTAAACCAACAAGAGGCAGCGTTCCAAACTTACTTATCATTGTGATAGTAACTGCGGGCTACTGCGTAGATCAGGGCTGGGATCAGTGGGAATCCTGGGGGAGGAATTCAAATTTCTGTCAAACTGGTTTCAATCTGAATCAAATCCATTCAGCGGCAGCACAGGCTAAACATACCCCATCCCAGCAGATAATACCACATCAGGTGCTGTTTCTCAGCAAACACTGCCACCACAATGAGCGTGTGCAGGTAGATCCCCTCACACAGCATCCAGAAGTAGTTACAGCCAAACAGGTACAGATGGATCAGCATGGACAACCTACAGCTGGTCTGATGCGACAGAAACGCAGACAACATGAGCCAGTTAAGACCAGATAGCAGGTGTGCCACCGATGCCACCACATCACACCCAAATCGTACTCACTGGGTTTTTCTGCACCACCTCGGTGTTCTTGGTAGAAGTCATTAACCAGATTGTGGCAATGGAGTTCAATACGAAGGAGAAGAAGAGGTTCTTGTGCAGAGTAATCCTTTGGCAACTTAAACTCCTGCACAGACGAAACACGAGATCCAAGTGAAATCAACATTCAAAATGAAATGTTTCCATGCTTTTTAATACAGCCTACACAAACTTCTCAGGCATCATATAAACAAGACTTGCATTCTGAAAGGCTGAAGTCTATTTGTTATTTACTTACTTGAAATGGAAAAAGATCCCAAGTGAAATAAACAAAGATATAAGCGACAATCCATGACCAATCAGGGCCAAGTATAACAAATTCATCGCAGTCTGCAAAACAAATAGCCTGGATCACACAGCATCCATTGTAGCACTGACTTGTTTCATTTTTGTTTTATACTTATGTTATCTTGTATTTGGTAATGGAAAGGTTGTTATTTAACATACTATTCCTCCTTCGATGATATTTTTTCTACAGCTGGTGTAGTTAGTCCAGGTTCTGTTACTTTCAGGATGTATGAACCAATGGCCACTCTCTGTGCAAATCTTTGTCACCATTTCTGTAGTGAAACACAAAGTATGCAATCGATAAACACGAATAACACAAACCAAATATTATCATCGATTTTTCAGTCTTTATGTACTCCTATCATGAATCATCTAGTGTTGTAGGGTCACAGGATCTTTGTCCTAGCTGCGTGGTACATATCCTTGTAGGCCCTGTCTGATTAACATTCACACTTGTTGAAATTGGTAAAGCAGATGCCCTCACCTGTAGGGTCAAAGTTGTTGAAGTAGTCGGGGCAGAACTGATCGGAGGTGATGCCGGCTTCAGTGTCGTCCCAACACAGCCAGCCATCCCAGGTGCGGTTGCACATGGGCCCTGTTTGGGGAGAAACGTTATGGAGGCTGTTGCGTTCACCATCTCTGATCTACCAAAGTCACTCTGGCTCTCTGCTCTACTGTGCAGTTAGTTGACTACTTGCCTCCTCAGGTGAAGCGGTAGTATCAGAGGCAGTATGTATTACTGACATCCTACTCAGCTCAAGTCATGTGTACTTTTCTGGCATGGCTTAGCAAAACCAGGACATTCGGGAACATCGTTCTTAAACAGTGTCTGTTTCTGTCCACTTATCAGTGATCTTCCTAACTTGACATTGGATCCTTTAACAACCTCACAGTAACCCTACTTTGCTCTTAATACATAGGGATACGTAAAGCCTTGTTTCAGGTCAGACATTGTATCTAGTGGTTCTGAGGTTGTTTAGTATTGTATGGGGAGAATGAACATTAGCCCACACCCACTTCGTTCTCCTGACTGAGAAGGATTTCTCCTTTCTTATGACAAGTCAGTGGGACTAGCAACCCCGATATGACTCCTGAGCATATAAGTGACACTGTGAAGTTGCAGCTTTCTCCATATATGATAAGTTGGGTTAGGGTTAGGGTTAGGCTTAACCTAACCCTAACCACATTACCTTCTCGTGTTCGGTTGACGTCCTTCATGATCCTTTGGTAGCACTCAAACTGAGCGTTCATGATTCTGTATCTGGTGATTTCCTTGTACAAATGCTCCTGCAGGTTTTCTTCTGTTGTGGTCATGTTCTCCCTTGGGTTGGCTAAGACAGAGAGCTGTGACGGGAGAAAGACAGGCCTGAACGACGAGAGAGTATCAGAAATTCTCTGCAGCAGATTTGGCCATTAGGCTTCGCCACCCTCAGATTAGGCCATCCTAGTTTCTGTGAATACCGCACTGCAGCTGGTCAGTGCGTGCTGACAGTTTGTTCAGGATGCTGCATTCAAAGGTGCTTATTTTAGTGAGGCTCAGTAAGACACTGAGTGAGTTTCTCTTCCTCTTCATTAATCCCTCTTCCAACCACTGAGCCTGAGCAGAGGCCTGAATCCATTCACAGAAATGCCCTGGACAGGATGCCAGTCTATCTCAGGATACAAACACAATCATACCCAATTTAGAGATTCCATTTAGCCTAACTGTGGGAGAAAATCAGAGTACCTTCACAAAATCCGCACACCACAGAGGAGAGACAGGATTCAAAACCCAAACCCTGGAGGTGCTTCCCCTTTCTGTCTAGGTCAGCAGAATGACTGGTGTAAAATGCAAGTGGCCAGAAAGGGCCTGAGAGAGCCCAGTTGGCGGACAGTCACCTGTCCAGCTCACTATCACAATAAGCATTTCAATAATAACTTTTTAAGGACTATGCATTTCATTTGATTTCTGTCTGGTTTTAGTTCAGTTCAAATGAGCTGTGATTAACAAGGTTTTTTTTTAATTGAAATTTACAGTAATTATAGTAATTCACATTCAAGAGAGTATGGAAGTTTAAATTACTGAATGTTATGCATGTGGTTAATGGTATGTAAGTGCAAAGAGTAGGGTCATATGACAAGAATGAGGTGCAACCACTGGTCATACCATGAACACTGTCGGTGTTAAGAAAAGAGAAGCCACCTCAGTGGGTGTAACCAGCAGTCAGAGCCACTAGCAGTCATAATCTGAACACTATCAGCGATTGTAAGAAACGAGAAGCTACCCCAAAGGGTGTGCCCTGAGGTCTGTGACGCTAATGGTCATAGCCTGAACAGTCTGTAGTCATCAGAAAAGAGAAGCCACCCCAAAGGGTGTGCCCTGAGGTCAGTGACGCTAATGGTCATAACCTGAACAGTCTGTGGTCGTAAGAAAAGAGAAGCCACCCCAAAGGGTGTGCCCTGAGGTCAGTGACGCTAATGGTCA
>JAAGVU020000001.1:53074386-53095928 GCA_011763525.2 Mormyrus iriodes
CATGTGCAGCGGGGTGGTCATGTGCAGCGGGGTGGTCATGTACAGCGGGGTGGTCATGTGCAGCGGGGTGGTCATGTACAGCGGTGAAGTCATGTGCAGTGGGGTGGTTATGTACAGCGGGGTGGTCATGTGCAGTGGGGTGGTCATGCAGCGGTGAAGTCATGTGCAGCGGGGTGGTCATGTGCAGCGGGGTGGTCATGTACAGCGGGGTGGTCATGTGCAGCGGGGTGGTCATGTGCAGCGGGGTGGTCATGTACAGCGGGGTGGTCATGTACATTAGGGTGGTCAGTTCAGTGGTGGAGCCATGTATAGTGTGGCAGTTATGTAGTATTTCCAGCAAAGTATTCCCAGTTTCCCCTGGCAAATGTGCACATTAAAGCCAGGTATGAAGGCTTCAAAGCTCAAGCCAGAGAAATGCCAAGCGAAAAAGCCATTTCCCACATTGCAGGGAAATGTGATACTCTAATTGGGTCACTCAGTACTACAGGCCCTGCCAGAACTCGGCAGTTACAGTGTTCAGCGTACACCTGCAGCGGGGAAAGGTGTTATGGATATGACAGGCAGGCCTCCGCATTTGCATCAATAAAAGATACATAATTTGAGGTTTTGTAGGAAAATAAATCCTACTATTGCAGGATCACGTCTCTGAAACTCCGTTTATTCAGGCTGTTCAGGCCATAGTCATGAGAGAGGTGTGCAAGAAGGAAAAACACGTTTCTTCTTAAAGACCTCAATGCGGGTTTAACGGGATTTCAAATTCCATTATTTCATAAACAGCAATGTGCTTAATATTGTAATAAATACAGATCGGTAACGGAGCTCAAATGCAATGAGGCAACATGAGTTTTGCGTGTGACCCTGTTACAGGATTCTTAGTACGGGTCATTTTTAACATAATGGGCCATTAATCAATAATGCCGGCGCAGGGAGACTACCAGCTTTGGACAGTAATATCGAGGATTTAAATGTAATACAGAGACCTAGAAATCTATTTCTGTATGATTCCAAAAACTAGCTGCCATGAAGATATACTCCAGGCACTTACTGGGCGACATGAATATCTATATGTAGTTTAATACTCTGTATCGCCTTCCCTGTGAATTCTCTAGAACTCGAGACTTTGCTTAAAGCTGTAAATTTTTCTAGTCCTGGGAAAATACGAGTCCCTAATAAGTATAACATAACAGGACCAAGGGTTTTTTTTTTTTTCCTTTACCAAGTACGGTTCTACTGCTTTTCCCCTTACGCATGACTAAGTCATGGGGCAGTAATGACGCAGAGTGCTCTCCAATATAACGTACCTCTCCCTGCATAATCTACTAACTAACCTCTCCGTGAATATTAACTTATCTCTCAATGAATACTGCTTCTCTGCTATCTGTTTATGCAGCATGAAGTCATTCTCTGCTGCGAAACCTCAGCGCCCTTCGTGCGGATCACAGGGTGTGATCCAGTCGGACTTCGGCCCCGAGATTTTACTTTGCTGTGTAAATAAAACGAACCTTCACAATGCGCACTGCAGCTTAGCATGGGCGAGGTTAATAATAATAATACAGTAATAATAATAATAATTATTGTTGTTGTTGTTTTTATTGTTGATGTTGTTATTTAAGTTTAAAAATACAATACAAACAGGAGGCTTATCAGCACTACGCAGAAATGACATTAGTTCTTCCATTAGCTGACAGATTCATTGTTAAAAGTTTCTAAGAGAAAAAAAATATTAGGGGGGAAACTGTTAACGCTGTTTCTTAGTTTTGAATTATCTTATTACCCTATTTACGTTACTTATTTTCATTTTATTAAAAAAGTCTTTTCATTTATGTAGTATGTGCGTTGTTTCACATACGTCGCTTAATCCATACTCCAACGTTAATAAACCCAGAACTCCTATGCCTTTTTTAACTTACACTCATATTATATTTGCATATTATAGTCGGTCACCTAATAAAGGTAGTTTACATTATAACATTATAGCAGTCTGCATTGTGAGCATAACGTTTTAGTGAGTACATGCATTGTGAACATGGTATTTTAGTAGTCTTCAGTGCGAGTAAACATTGTATTAGTGTACACTGTGAGTATAACATTTAGTAGTCTATTTTATAAGCATAACATTTTAGAGGTCCGTGAGTTTTACTCGATATGAAATTTGTTTAACAGGCGTCGGGATGGAATCACTTTAGCCACCTTGGTCATTACAGAAGGCATTCAGTTGCGTTAAAATAGAATCTTACCTGTGTAAATGTCAGTGTTGCAGTAGCTGAAGTGAGAAGCGCAGAATACCAGGAAAAATGAGGCCGGTGAGAGGCGAGCCATCCCGGCGGCGTGGCGGCGCAGTGTGCGGCGGCGCTGGGCTGCGGCTCGCTTTAACTCCCCGCCACTTCCGCAAACATTTCATCATTTCATCATAAGAGAGCAAATATTTACTTCATTTAACACAAAAAATCTGGACCATCGTTTAAAGACCGCAACTTCATAATATTCCGCCAATTTATGTGTCTATTAGTGATTTTTTTTCGTGCTTTCTGTATAAAGGACTAATATGGATAATGAGGTTGCTAACGTTGTTTGGCTTTTTTTCAGTCTTCCAACGTCTTATAAATGTTTAGCTGTATTTCAGATGTAACTGGTTATTTAAAAGAATACGAGGGCTGTTGGAAGGTTACTACTTGTTTTCCAAGTGAACAGACATGTTGAATGTGGCGTCCAATGGGCAATTGATATTAAAATGAGAATAACTGATCATTCACTAAGACACACAGTACAATGAGCCTCTGTACAGATTTTGCCCATTTGATGTAGCCTATATGGTATGCTGTTTTTATGTCCGTGGAGGTGTTAATGAGTTGCTGCGATTCCTCGTTATTGAATGAGGATGGAATGAAGTTTAAATCAAGGCAGCTCGTTTCAAACGAGATGAATCACACCAGCCCCCTGTCGAGACCCCATCGCCGTCCGCTGGAAGAGGTCGGCGTCTGTGGAAATGCTTACTTTCAGATCAATCTCATCCCACCGGATTATGTGTTGTTACGGTGCTAGTGAAGTATTTGTCCGTTTAACAGAACACACACTGTAGAATGACTGCTTACATTGTTCTTAGTCATTCATACGTTAAAAAAGCAGTGCTGCTTCCCAGCATCCACCTGGCAGTTTGCAGTGCACAGTGTGGTGAGTCGGGGTCCTGCATATCGGCTGATATGTGACCATCCAGCGCTGCTGGTCCCATCACATCCTGCTCTGAGAGGTTGCCATACACAGGCCGGGTCTCGAGCGCCCCTCAGCTGTCTGAGCCATCATTGCATATGATGTTCCATCTTAACCACTGGTTTGCACTAAATTACTGGATGAATGTTGGGCTAGATTGAGGGTCATGAATGCTAGGGAATAAAGGTCAGCTGTGGGCTTGGAAGGAGCCTCTTTCTACAGCTAATTTACACACTGCTTTCTTTTGAATATTGACCATCACCTGTATGAACTGAGCCCCACTTACAAATAACCACCTAACATTACCTCTCTGTCCCCTAATGCTTTATGAGTGTGAACTGTAGTATACTCATACACTGAATCCTAGGGTTAGGATTAACCTAACCCTAACCCTAACCCTTACAAATAACCACCTAACATTACCTATCCAGCATTAATGCAGCTAATCAAACACAGGAATTAAACATAACAATTTTTGGTTTTGCATGGATGGGGATGTGGGCTGTAATCTATCAGACAAAGCAAGTCTGAAGTTTGGACTGGCCAGAGGTAGCAAATCCATCCAGTGAGCACAACTATGACCGTGGCTAACGTCCGCACGTGCTTCATGACCGTGGCTAATGTCTGCACGTGCGTCATGACCGTGGCTAACGTCCGCACATGCTTCATGACCATGGCTAACGTCTTCACGTGCTTTATGACCATGACTAACGTCTGCACGTGCTTTATGACCATGGCTAACGCCTTCACGTGCTTCATGACCATGGCTAACGTCCGCACATGCTTCATGACCATGGCTAACGTCTTCACGTGCTTCATGACCATGGCTAACGTCTGCACGTGCTTTATGACCATGGCTAACGTCCGCACGTGCTTTATGACCATGGCTAACGTCTTCACATGCTTCATGACCATGGCTAACGTCTGCACGTGCTTCATGACCATGGCTAACGTCTGCACGTGCTTTATGACCATGACTAACGTCTGCACGTGCTTTATGACCATGGCTAACGCCTTCATGTGCTTTATGACCATGACTAACGTCTGCACATGCTTTATGACCATGGCTAACGTCTGCACGTGCTTTATGACCATGGCTAACGCCTTCATGTGCTTTATGACCATGGCTAACGTCTTCACGTGCTTCATGACCATGGCTAACGTCTTCACGTGCTTCATGACCATGGCTAACGTCTGCACGTGCTTTATGACCATGGCTAACGTCCGCACGTGCTTTATGACCATGGCTAACGTCTGCACGTGCTTTATGACCATGGCTAACGTCTTCACGTGCTTCATGACCATGGCTAACGTCTGCACGTGCTTCATGACCATGGCTAACGTCTTCATGTGCTTCATGACCATGGCTAACGACTTCACGTGCTTTATGACCATGGCTAACGTCTGCACATGCTTTATGACCATGACTAACGTCTGCACATGCTTTATGACCATGGCTAACGTCTGCACATGCTTTCCGCAGCAGCCTTCGCTGTTTTCACTGTTCTGTTGCATTTTCAGAGCACAGAGCCTCAGGAGGAAGGCATACATGTCTGGTCCTGTAACACGTCAAGTTGCTTTATGCAGGCTGATTCATGGATATGATGATATCATTGCATTGAAGGTTTTATCCCAAGAAGGAAACAGTGAAAATCGACTGTCTTTTCAGAGTTGTGCTCCCAAACCACATTCATCCCCATTCTCACAAAATGCTAAGTTTGTCATTTTCCTATGCTAGAATGCCTATCTGAAAAATGATCTGGACTGTCGCCTTGTTCTAATGGCCAGTCCTCGGCAGAAGAAATGGCTGGCACCATCTTAATGTGCATGAAACACCAAAACAAAAGTAAACCTTGTTGTTTTAAATTGCCCTAGGAACTGAATTCAGTTCAGCACCTGTTCCAGGCGGGTTTTGTAATCATTTTTCACAGGGCGGTTCATTATCTTTGCTCCTGGTGGTTTGCATCTCCACTAGTTTCTCCTGAATAAGTGTATGCCACTTGGCCTATTTTGGTTTCACATAAGCTCAACACACGTTGCATGTTCTTCAGGAGTGTTGCGTTTTCTTGTGTTTCTCCAGTTTTCCCCCACAGTCTAAAAACATGCTAAGGTGGAAGACCCCCTGTCGGTCAGCATTCTGTATATTTACAAGCGTGCTGTCTTCATTAGCAACAGGAGGGAGCCATTCACATTCAGGGTGATGGTGCCAGTAAATACAGCACTTTTGTACTGAACAAATGCTGGAGCCTAATTTCACTAGCAGCTGACATTGGTCATGCACCCTACATGTGGGGGGCCCTGCCCGTGTCCATGGCCCCCCTGAAATCCACACTTTTGATTTTGGATTCTCATTGAATGTGCTGAGCGTTGCACTGCTGTAAGATGAATTGGCGACTGAATCATGAAACTTTGGGCATATGGTCTTATGTGGTTTCTGTCAACCCCTAAGTCTGGAAGACAGGATGGAACTAGTTACGGTTCATCCATGTTGGGCAATTTACTCTGCTGTAGAGAACCTGAATTAGTGGTCAGCCCTGTTGCATGGTCATGGTCTATAAAACAGGGTGGCAGTGAGTCAATGGTACAATCCAGCTTTGAGCAAAGTGACTCAAAACAGCTGCTTTTGATTGTGGGGGAATTTTAAAGGTTGGAATTAACCCCCAAAAAAGTTTAAATGAGTTTAATTCTGAAAAATGCTGTGCATGCAATTTATGTGTTTCAGTCTAGAGTAGAAAAAATTGGGGGTCTGGAATGAACTGTTGTAACCTAAAACTCTAATGATTCAGTACTCAGAAAGAAATCTATGTCAGTTGGCTTAAGTAGTCAAGCTTAATTAGCCTTTTGTGATATTTTTTGGAATAAATTATTGTATTTATTTTATATATTAAGTCAATATGAGTTTATATATTCAGGTCTGTTTATTTCTGTGCAAGTAAATGTAGTTTAGTGTAAGTGTGTTACACCGAGCCGAGGTGTTACTTGCTGAGTCTGTAACAGAGTATAGTTATAGTTAGGGTTAGGGTTAGTATAGTTAGCTTAGCCCAGTCTGTTAGGGTTAGTGTTAGGGTCCAGCATGTTCAGGGTAGAACCACCTGTGCCATCTGAAGAGGGACCTTCACACGCCAAACAGACAGCACAGTCAACATCACGTTCCTTTGGGAGGGGATCATGAAAGCACACCCCCCCAGTCAGTCTGCCCCCCCTTGGGGTGGGATAGGATGAATATATAAACGTGTAATATTGAAAATTAGAGGAATAAAATAAAAAAGCGACTTACAAAAATGTAATCCGATTAATGATATTAATATGAATGTGTAAATGATGCCCTTTCCTCTCCTGAATTCGCCAGTGTACTCCTGTTTGAGAGCCAGTGTCCAGCCCATGGACACCATGCTGTCCATGCTGTCCATGCTGTCCATTTGTTAATGCTGATTTGTTTCCTGTCTAGTCTGTGTTCCAGCCTCATATGCTGGAGACAGCACTCTGCCAAACAGGTGTTATTGGAATGTGCAATAATCCAGTTAAGGTGCATTATAATTAAACCCTTTAAATGTACTTTCATTTAATTTCACTTCACTTTATCAAGTGATTTGCAATTTGCTAATTCAGATGCTATAAGAATGTGATTTTCTGGCCATGAGTCAAATTTTCAATCAGTTTCGCTTTATAGGTGGACAAAAGCGTTTCTCATTGGTCACACCCCAAACACACTCTGTTAGGGTTAGGGTAACCTCTGGTTAGCAGACTTTGTTTTTGTTCTCCATGATGATGATGATGACGATAATATTGATGATGCGCTTCCGCAGCCTTGTGTTATTACCATGTTATTGCATTTGTGCCCTTCACCGGGGGCGGGGGGGGGGGGGTGTTCTGTGGCTGTATGGAGGAGCCCAGTTGCTTTACTCCAATTAACTGTCATGAAGAGCTGCCTCTTCTTCGCATTAAGGTGCAAGCATATCCTCAGAGTCATACAGCTCTATGTATTTACTGAGTCAAAAAACACCTCTGTGTTAAAACAGCAGAATGCAGAAGAGCTGCAGATGGTATAGCGACAAAATCCTGGAATTCAGGATAAAAGCTGCATTTTGCGTTCCGTTTTTCTGTTTTAACACTGATCAGACATTTTCCACAAATCGAGTATCCAGCTGTAAGAATTTGGACACATTTATATAAATAAAAGTTTTACATCAACATGAATAAGGGCCCTTGGCATCTGGTTCTGCATCTTCCCGGAGAGGTGTGCACTCATGATAAAATGAGGCAGATTCTCATCGTGTGACCTTCATGGTGAAATGAGGCAGGTTCTCATCGTGTGACCGTCATGGTGAAATGAGGCAGGTTTTCCTTGTGTGACCTTCATGGTGAAATGAGGCAGGCTCTCATTAGGTGTCCACATGATAAAATGAGGCAGGTTCTCACTTCTCGCGGGCCCCTGACAGAACTGAAAAGTGTGTCCGTCAGATTCAGTGGCCACCCTCCTGCTTTTCCCCACTCTGCACATCTCTGTCCCTCGTTGTGTGACCTGGAGTACCTACACTTTCTGTTTGTTCAGGGACTCCTTCCCTGGTGTCCTCCAGTCTACACACTTTTCTTGCTGCATGCCCGCGAATATCTACACTTCCTGTTTGTTCAGGGACATCTGTTCTTTCTCACGCCCCCACTCACCCAGGATACCAGAGCTTTACTGAATGTCACGTTTTCTGTGAGATCCTTAATCCCACTTTGGATCCTCTGCACTCTGGCAGGAGCAGTGCCCCATCAGATATATTTACAAATACTCAAATATCACTGTTCACCCCATGAAATTTCCATACTGCCCATCCATTCCTTTTCAGTGATTTGTCAAGGATATGCTTTACCGCGCCTAAACCGCAACACCGCGGGACATGCAGTTCTACCTCTTCCCACTTGCTTGATTGAAAAAGCTCAATTCTATTGAAACTAATCAGTTTCAGGGACTGCTTTTAAAAAATGTGGAAGGAATTGGTGTAAAATCTCTCAAGTCATCACATTCCTTTATGTGACAGATTTTTTAAAAAGTAATGAACAGGGCATTGGATGGAGTTCAGGAGGCCTGTGTGATGCCTTCCGCCACTCAGACGTAAGGAGTGTGTCAGCGTGATACCTGGTGTACATGCACACACGACCTTAATGCTAATTAGTACTGACTGCATGTCATCATTAACTGAAGACTCAACAGATACTGAGTTTTTATTGTTTGGAATTAGTTGATTATGCTGTCACTATATAGTACTTTCTGTGCCTGTTGTATTATTATAAATAAGCTGAACATTCATATTGCGACAGAATAGCAAATATCAAGTATCAGTACAGCTTGGAACAGAGACAGGTGCAAATTCGAAATGGCTTTTGGATGGTGCTTAAACTCAGCAACGGAATGCAGGCCCTACATTCTGCAGTCTTAATATTACCTAATCAAGTCTGATTAAATAATTAAGATTTATACTTATTATTATATACTTCATTTTACACAAATACTACAGCATTTATTAGTTATAGGAATAAATTTACAGAGAAATAGTAATATTGCAGAATATTTCAGTTGAAGTTTTTGGCAATGATTTTGAAAGTCGTTACAGTTCATGATACTGAATGAAAGTGCATCTCTAAGAAAAGTGACTCATAATTTATTTTCGGAGAAGCAAATGCTTTCTGCCAAGCTAAAACAAACGGCTCTCCTTACCACTTCAGTGGTTTTTTGTTTTTTTAATTGACACTTTTAAATCATATTTCAATAGAGAAAGAACAAAGACAGGAGTGGAATTGGTGGGTGTTTTGAGTGATTACATGTTTACACAAAGGAGGTGTACCGAACAGAAAACTCGCTGTTTACTGGACACCCTTCACAAAGCACCAGTAAGGGAGATGGCAAACTCAGGGTCAAAAGTCCGTAATCCAAATGGTCAGAAGCCGGGGAGATCAAGCTGGAGACGCAGACTGGACACACGGGGAGATCATGAAGGGAGAGTCCGAGGAGGGGACGGGCAGGGAGGTGGCAGGGTGAGTCAGGTGGGATAAGCAGACTGGAGCAGAGCTGGCCAGGAGACACCTCGGTACACCTCATCGAAGATTCAGCAAGACCTTGCACCGATCGCGGGATCGGGCAGGGCTTTAATCAGGTGCACGTCAGGGTGCTGTCAGCTTTGTTCCCCGCACTCTCACGAGGGGGGCGTGACAGGCAGCCTGATCCTGAAACCATAACGCTGACTGGTAACATTATGAATGTACAGTTAATGAGTGAGATCCTCCCTGAGTGCTTCACGTCAGTCATTGTTCTGTGACTCACGAGCATCGTGCCTGAAGCTACATTGTCCTCGCGCTTTCATGCTCTTCGCTTTCTTTCCCTTTTTGATTTATTCACACTCTCAGCTGTACAAGTTGGAGCTGCAGACTATATCCCGGGTGGTATCTTGTCCTCTCCAACCTCCTTTATCTCCCCAGACATGCTGCAGTGGAACCCCCTTGAGAGAGGAACTCGCCAGGCGCGCATGTGACCAAGGAGATTTCGAAGCCTCACATCTGGGTTCTTCTCGAAAAGCCCATTTTTTTGTGTCTGGAATGGCCCCGTGAGAACATTACTCAGTGACAGAGCTCGTGTGTATTCCCATGACCTCTGCAGCTTCGGCGTGGGACATGCGTGTCTTCAGGTGGCCCCCCGTGTCCTTTGGGCAGCCGGCCGCTGTGTCTGATCGGCCTGGTCAGGTCCGGGACGCAAGGTCAGCTCTGCTGTTGCTGTTGCGGCCGCCTAATGAACTGTAATGCATGATATCTTTCAGTAATTACAATATATCACATTTAAAATCAACAGGCAAGCTGTCGCTATAAATAGAGCTGAGATATAAAGTCATTTACAAAGACTCGTCTCGGGGCTGCAGCGTGACAGAGGTAAAGCGAGAGGCGCCTTCCACCCCCAGATAATGAAGAGCTAGAGTATCTGGGCTTGAGCAGGCTGCCCCAGAGAGGCGCGGCTGCCAGCGTGACAAATTGAAGTGCGCAGACAATGGGGGTTAAGCTATTGATATTAATTATATTCGATAAGCACAGGAATGAGAGAATTAATGTATGACCAGGAGGAATTTTCAGTGTATCTGTGCAGGGAGACGTCTTACCGGACATTGATTTCCTATGTCTATAGAAAAACCCTGCAGATTTATTCCTCCTAAGGGGGTTATGAGACATCCGCTCTACGTACACATTTGTTCCCTTTGATATTTATGAGATGTGAGGGAACAGACTTTCACTGTGGGGGACTATAGGAAGAACACTCAGAAATACTAGCTGCACAATATAAAATGAAAGTAAAAGTGTGAGGGGTGATAATGTTTCAAATCAGCTTGGGCACAGTGACTGGATGCTGTCTGTTAGGAAGACCTGACGCCACATTGCCTGCTGACCACGGGGCTTTTACTGCATCTGAAGGTTTTGGGTTTGTGTACCATGAGCAGGTCATCATCATGTCTTTGATATCAGGCATGAGAATCACCATTGGAATTTGTTTTTTAAATAAAGAGCAGCTACAATAAATGAATTCTTCGGGTGACATAAAAATCATATAGATATTTTCCTGGAATTTGAGATGCCAAGCGATTATGAGTCATTTGAGGGAGCTGGCAGAGGCACCTTGCAAGGTCACCTGAAGATCAGTTCCTCCTGCTCAGCTCCTTTCTTGACCTCTTACCTTCTGGCGCATAAAAACGTAAGCTCATAAACACCAAAAATAACAGTCCTGACTGCAAAGGGGAACCATCGACCTTCCTTTGGATAGATTCCAGCACAACACAGAAAGGTGCTCCCTGGGGACTGAGAGGACCTTTCCAAATCCCTGGGACATGCAGGTGTGGCTGTTCTCTGACTGGTGGACAGGGACATCATGCATGCCCTGTATGTCGTAGCATGAGAAAATCATGCACATCACTGAATGCATATGATATGATATACGAACGTTTTTGACAGAATTTATAGAATAATGCAAGGAATTAAGTGTCAGTCCACGTCTGGCTTGCTGGATGGGAGTGGAGCAGAACACAGGCACTGCGTGGTGACCATGATTATCGCTCTGTGCATTTACCTAATCACCACTTGTGCTGGACGAGATCTATTTTGCCAACTGAATGTCATGTGACTTCCTGGACAGTTCATTCATGCATCCTTCTTGGGCTATTTAAACAGTGCTTATATTAAGATCATTGTTTTTTTTCCTTAGTCTGTTTTTTAACATTAATCGAATCCCCCGAAGGCAGCAGGAAGCAGTCTAGCTATTTAAATACATAGCAATTACAGATCCATAAATTTGCTTAGGTATCCATTCACTCACTGAAGGTAAAGTACTGACCACATGTGGCCTCGAGTTTCAGAATAGCCAGTAACTGCAGCTTTCAGGTACATTAGTAAATGCCTCATGCATTTGAAATGTTTTGAGGAGATGCTGCTGAAACTCACCTGCTGACATCCATCCTCCTTGAAGACTCAAGGCCAATTCATACTTCACGTTTCCATGTGTGCTTTGGGTTGCGGACAAGGGGGTGGGACATAAATTTCATCATCAGGAGTTGGACGTGTAGCCCAGATTTTTATGTCTAGTGGAAACCTTGCACATCGACTATGCGTGTGCAAGATAATTGATTAGGTATTTCCTGTAGGTGGCAGTGTGGACTTTCACAGATCAGCGGTTAATGATGAAAGAGTAGAGGAAGAATAGTTATTGTTGTTGTAGTAGTTAGGATGAGCTGCAGTATGAGGAGGGTTGAAGGGTACCTTCATATCTAAGTTTTCATACTGTCCAGAAATTATACTGAGGTAAACGGTATTTTAAAAAGCAGAACTATACCAGCATCTTTAAATCTCGACAATAAAATTTGCCAAGTGAGTATGGGGTTGAAGTTCTGGTTAATTTTGTTAAAAGTATTTCAGAATTCTGTGGTATGCCTTATTACCGTAATACCGCCCAATCCCTGACTAATAACTTTAAAACTGTTAATAAAAGGTTACCCGTTTCTCTACACTGCTTGTATTTATGTTTGTTGCAATACATTTGGCCTCTCCTGGTCTGGTGGAGACCATTATTCCCCCATTTACACCCCTTCCCACACCCGAGACCATTATTCCCCCATTTGTGTGGACAACAGAACTTAATACTTCCTGGAAAAACATCTGAAAAGGGTGTTTGCTGTCACCCCTGCATGTTACTCCCACCATCTCTGGCACAAAGTATTGTTTTTGTGCTGAGGGAGCTCTTCTCCACAGGGCAGGGCCTGCATATCAATATATCGGCAAACTGTCACCACGATATCGCCTTGGTAGCTTGAAATTGATCTGCCCATTTTTTCACACAGTTCGAAGTGTGGCATCTCGCTATCACTGAGTGTGGTTGTCATCTGCCATTCAGCTAACTGGAAACTGGAGATGTTTCCTTCAAGAGACAGAAAGTCAGACAGAGGCTAATGACCGAAGCAGCCTGACACATTAGTTAATGACACCATTAGCACAGCTGTATACTCTCATTTGTGGCCATTCTCCCAGGATGCTCTCTTCCTCACCTGCTGCTAATCCTTTTAAGCATGTCAACAGAGCCTGAATGTAGCTGCAGAACAGACACAGAATCCTGGCTCTTTCCCCTCTACCTTTATTGATAAGCCTAATCCCCTCTGACCACCCATACTCTTGGTACAAATGTGGAATGCACATGGGCCAGTTGCCAGTTCAAGTCCCAGGGTTGGCAAAGTGACTTAACTATTGGTTATTTGAGCAAGGCCCTTAACCCCCATTTGCTCCAGGGACTGGCTGATCCTGCTTTCTGAAGATGTATGTCACTTTGGATAAAAATAAATAAAAATGTACAGTGCTCAGCATAAATGAGGACACCCCCTTTGAAAAGTAAAATTTTAATCAATAGCTCAATGACCACAAGAACAATTTCCAAAATTTTGACACAACTGACTTTTATAGAACATTTGCTTAACTCATGAACATGAAAGTAGGGTTAGTAATACAACTAATTATAGATTATAATTATAATTGCAACAATTATAAAATCTTCAGCTTTAATCAAATCAGGTGATGCAAAAATGAACACACCCCACAACAAAAACTACTACATCTAGTGTTTTGTATGACCTCCATGATTTTTAAGGCCAGCACCAAGTCTTCTAGGCATGGAATGAACAAGTTGGCGACATATTGCAAAATCTTTTTCCATTCTTCAAGAATGACCTCTTTTAGAGCCTGGATGCTAGATGGATTTGTGTCTTCAGAATTCCCCACAGGTGCTCAGCTGGGCTCAGATCAGGAGACTCGGCCACTGAATCACTTTCACTCTGTTCTTCTTCAGAAATGCAACAGTGGCCTTAGATGTGTTTTGGATCCTTGTCATGTTGGAAAAGTGCGCGGCGACCAAGGGCACACAGTGATGGTAGCATCTTCTCTTTCAATATAGAGCAGTACATCTGTGAATTCATGATACCATCAATGAAGTGCAGCTCCCTGCCACCAGCAGCACTCACACAGCCCCACATAAGGACTCTGCCACCACCATGATCCGTGACGTCTTGGGTGTTTCTGTCGCTTACCTGATCATTTTTTGCATTTTTCATTTGTTCATTGTGGACTCACGCAGTGCTGAGACATTGTCCACCATGCATTTTTCTTTGTACTCCTCAGCTTTGCGACGCCATACAGTTTTGAAGCCATCAGTTCCAGAAGCATTTATCTTGGTCTCATCACTCCAGAGTATAGAGTCCCAGTAGTCTGCATCTTTTTCAGCGTGGGCCCTGGCAAATTCTAGATATTATATAATTGCATATTTGTGCATGGGCTTTAGGAGAAGCTTCCTTCGTGGACGACACCCATGCATGCCATTCCTCTGCAGTGTACACTACATTGTGTCACAGGAAACAGTCACCCCAGTTTGGCTTTCTACTTCTTTAGCTAACTGCAGTGAACTTGAATGCTGATTTTCTTCAACCCTTCCGTGGACAGCCTGGATGTCTCAGTGAGATGGTTGCAGTTCCATCTTTCTTAAACTTTTGTATCACTTGTGCTACAGTATTTTGACTGATAAGTAAAGCTTTGCTGATCTTCTTGCAGCCTTCACCTTTCTTGTGTAAAGAAATTATTTCCTTTCTCAAGTCTTGTGACTTTTCTCTTCCATGTGGTACCATTGCTGACAGCATGGAATGGGAAGGTGTTTTTTTGTTAAGTAATGCCCTTTTATAGTCAAAATGCCTGTATAATGAATAATTAGACTCACCCGTGGTTGATATCTTGTTAATTAGAATCTTGTAGTCTAACATTTAGCTTTGCTCCTAAGACTTTCAATGGTGGTGTTCAGTGTTCTCTGGGGGTCACTGGCCTTACGGTTTCATTATTAAAATGGATTTAGGCTCTGATGGTGGTGTTCAGTGTTCTCTGGGGGTCACTGGCCTTACGGTTTCATTATTCAAATGGATTTAGGCTCTGATGGTGGTGTTCAGTGTTCTCTGGGGGTCACTGGCCTTACGGTTTCATTATTCAAATGGAAGCAAGGAGTCAGGCGAATTAGGATGTGTTTATAAGCTTCTGGGTGTTTTTTCACTTTTACAACTAGCCCCACAAATTTGGCATATAGCTCTACTCACAGCTGAATGTGCAGATAGTTTGCTGGGGGTGCAGCAAATTAAACGTAGGGGACACAGTTGGGGCATCAGGAAAGGACATTTCAAGCTATAGCACAGGCAGAAATGCCACTAGAGATTTGGGCCCCTAATCCAGACCAATCCTCTATCCATTTTCTGAAACCACTTGTCCTAAACAGGGTCAGGGGGGTAGTCCGGAGCCTATGGGCACAGAACAACCCAGGATGGGGCGCCAAACCCATTACAGGGCACACTCACACACCATTTACTCACACATGCAAACCTATGGGCAATTTGGCAACTCCAGTTAGCCTCAGCAGGTTTTTGGACTGCAAGGGGGAAACCAGAGTACCCAGAGAAAGCTCCACAACGACAAGGGGAGAACATACAAACTCCACACACATGGTACCCTGGTAGAGACTTGAACCCTGGTCCCAGAGGTGTGAGAGGACAGTGTTAACCACCAAACCAATCCAATTAGGCCAAACTCTTTTGGAGTTGCCCAAGCTTTAAGGAGCTGCTGGGCTGTGACTCGACTGCTGAACATGATGTAACACACGTCTAGGTGTGTGTTTGTGGTGACCCAAGTTACAGACGTGGACTTTGGAAAAAGTTTAACTTCATATCAACTTTGTTATTTTTTCTTTATGGACAATTTTTTGGGTTATGCATACCCAGTGACATTTTTTAACTGAAAGTTTGAAATAGTGTTTTATATACGGGGGCCAGATATGGAATCTCATTAATCTGTGTACTTTTAGTATGATATTTCATAACCGTCGGAGTTGTTGCTAGCAGAAGTAGCCGAGGTTGCTTGTTAAATTGACGTGTGTTAAAAGTCTGTTCAGCAATTGTCTCTGATGTCCCTGACGTTTTTATATCCCACGGATTTCTGTGTCCCCGGCTCCGTGTTTCTAGGTGACGTATGTAAGAGCTTTATGACCGTGTAAATACTGTAGGGTTTGTAAACTATGCCAGTGCTTTTGTTGTAGCTAAGTTTATGTTTATAGTGTATAGATTTGTATAATAATCATAATAATAATAACATACACACGCACACACACACACCCAATATATAGATTTGCATGAGAGTTGGCAGCGCTGCTGGTGGGAGCCGCCGATCCACGCGCGTAGCTTTATTCTTCGACTGTTAGCTTAATACAAGTTGATTTATCTTATTGACACACAAATTGATACCCCAGAACAGGACAGGCAGTTTGTTTCTGCTCTCTCTGACTTTGGTCAGCTGGCTGGCGTGAGATTTTCAGTCTGAGATAAGTCTGCGCAGACACGCTCACGCTTTTACATGCCACGGTTTATTACCTTGTAAATGGTCTGCTGAGTTTGCAAACTACCCCAACGATTTTGACGTAGCTAATTTTAGGTTTATAATAGAATAATATAATTTTCCCTTAAGAGTTCTTGCTTGAGTCTGAAAGTGTGTCATTGCAGATGTGAGAGAGTTGGCAGCCCTGAACTATTGTGCACTGAGCAATGAGTGTTTCCGTTGTACAAGTGCGGCTGTCTCACGTTGTGATGAAGGCTGTTGTATTTTTTTAACTGCACTTGTTATTAATAGTTCCCACCCAAGCCATCATTTAAAACTGGATATTTATATGTACACTTTACCCAAACGTGCTTTGTTTGGTCGTGGGTTCTTTAAGGACACTTGTTGCATGTCACTTTCCAAATGGCGTTATTAAATACAACACTGACGTTGGCTTTTGCGCTTATTGTAGCAGCGCGCGTGAACAGCGCGTTTCTGTTCCTTTAAGAGCCCCCGAGGCGCGTTCACGGAGCCAGGTTGCCAGATCGGCCTGACGTCAGGAATCCCCCAGTTCAGACGGCGGCGCCTGGATGAGGGAGTCTGGAGGAAGGGATCCGGCTGTCTGCAGGACTTCGGTGAGTGTGCCGCGCTTCGCCGATGTTTACCGCCTCTAAAAGTGGAGAGACCGGGCAGAGACGTCAGTCTGCGCCGCCGGGATGCGCAGTCTGTCCCCTCCGTTTGCGGCGGTGTGAAGTTTGCGCCTTTCGCGACTCCGGTTGAATTTCAGAAAGCTCTAAACGCTGCTTTCCGCCCTGCTGGTAGTTGCAACACTGTATATAAAGTTTGCTGGCAGTGATACCGCTACCGCTGAGGAGGACAGTTTTGGGTTCGGGTTGTGGGACTGTCCGGAGATGAACCCGGGGCTCGGCGGGATCTGTCCGCCTCCATCAGGTCTACATGGATCCGATGGTGCCGTGGTTGCAGCCGTGCATGCCGGTGCCGTGGCTGCAGCCGTGCATGTCCCCTTCCCCGTGAGAGCCTGCACTATCACAGGCGACTAGGTTATTAACGTGGTCGTCAATTAAGGGCAGGTGAGGCAAGCACCAATTAACGAGGTAAAATCACTTTTTTGATCCGTGACGTCTTGGGTGTTTCTGTCGTTTACCTGATCATTTTTTTTTTCATTTTTCATTTGTTCATTGTGGACTCACGCAGTGCTGAGACATTGTCCACAATCATCGTGATCTTCGGGCAGGTAGTGCTTAAAAAGATGTCGGACTTAATAAGCACTTAAGGTTAATGTAACCAATCTTGTCGTTGCACTGTTTTACAGCTGTCCATTTATTTAATCCGAATAACCTCATACCTATGATTTATCATATCCATGTAAATGAGTGGGAAGTCCTGGTACCTGCCCCCACCAGAGATTCCTGACTTTCTTGGCTCTGCTGTGTAACCAGACCCCCCCCCATGTGTTTAATTATGCCCCTGGTTGAATTTTGTCTGGGGCATCTTCCCTTGGCCTGTGGAGAGCTCTGTATCTGGTTGCCTGCCCTGTTAGTTGTTTGTTTGTATGATTCAGTTGGGGGGAGGGAAGCATAGTCGTTAAGAGACTGGGCTTGATGCCTGTAAGGCTCTGGGGGACTGACCGTCTAACCTGAGCTTCAACAGGCTGCATTGCAACCGCTTCAGTAAAAGCACATACAGACAAATGACGTCATAAACGAAATATTCCTGGTTGCCCTACTAAACACCCTAACTCATGAGCGCAGAGACGCACATTGCTGTCTGCCTGTATTTTGGTCTTGATTCACATTAATAATTACAATTCTTTGTTTTTGTGCTACCTGTCCGCCTGTCCTTTTGGGGGTGGTTCCAGGGTCTCCTGAGGGATGTATTTTCTGCAGGGGAGCTGCATCCACAGATAAGATGCCCTCTTACATATTGGCAGCATAGGGTATGAGAGTCAGACTGTGATAAATGGGTGTTCTCTCTGGACTAATGGGAGCTGCTGTAACCCACAAACCTGCCGTCTGAGCACCATTTAGCAGCTGATAGGATGAATGTGCCGACAGGCCAGTCAGCTTTGTGCACTCTGAACACATGCTTACGGTTCACTGCTTGGTCCTGTTTTCTTTTGGTCTGTTCATCACTTCTTTGCTTGTTCTCTGGCTCCCTGAGCGAATGTATTTTCCATAAGACATGTTACATTTACATTTATTTGTATCTAGCACACACTTTTGTCCAAAACGACGTAAAATGCGACTCGCAGGCTTTCTTGGTGCCTCTTTGTGCATTGTGTAATCATTACTGCATTAACGTTTTCCAGCAGCAAACATGAGTCAACCTCTCATTAAGTTGTTTTCCAGCTTAGCGACCTGTATGGTCTGCATCTGCAGCACTGCTCTGTGAAAGCCAACCTTAATTGCACAGGTCTCAAGCTGAAAGGAAATCTCTCCTGCAGTGTAACAGCAACACACAGCACACTAACATGCTGCCCCAGCCAGGGGTCAGGTGACCCCTTCTGTGCTTCTGCACCATGTTGTTTTGGGTTTACGGTGATCCGCTAAGGCTGTACAGACCTCAGTTAAGAGACACAGCACCTTTCAGGGGACCTGAGACGTCTGACCAATGTGGACAGTCATGCACTGCCTTCACACTCCCATGAAATGTGGCCTTCGTTCTGCTGCCTTTGTTTGTTTTAGTAATGTATCAAAATTAGTTTCCACTTGGTCGAATGATGTATTTTATCTAACCTGGATGACAGCCAGTGTCATTACGAGAGGGAACCTGATCAGATGGACGATTATTTGGGAGGGGGTGCTGCTCTCGCCGTGAGGGAAGTTACTGCTTCTAGCAAATGCTTTGTAGGTCACACTTTGTAAAGCGGGATAATGCTATATGCGAAATCAGAAGGGAAAGACTGGCTTGTCTCGAAAGACATTTTAGCTCTCATTTTTTCTGTAGCTGAGTTGTGGTGCCGTGCGAATCTTGTTTCACCTATCTTCTGACGTATTTGATTTGTGTGGCTGTGTCTCCACAGAGCTCCCTGGGGGTTTAACAGTTTTATCACACATTAACCTTGTCAGAGGAGGATCTCGTTTTAGCCTGTGACAATGAAACACGCAACAGAAAAACCTTGTCAGAGTGCTGTGTAGGTGTCTTGTTCACCTCCCCATAAAATAAACGGCAGGAACAGCGCTGAGCGCTCTGTGACAAGAGAGCCTACAGCCCTCACTGCGCCAAAAAACTCCATGTGTGGTTTTCGTCCTGTGTCCAGCACCATAAACACGTCTCTTGTAATTAAATTATGCAGTCACGGATGTGTGTCCAGTGGCGCAAATTGCTGCTTGTTCATGTCACCAAATTTTGCTCACCAGCTCGCCTGTCACATTGTCAATGGAGCGCAGCATGTTCAAAGTGCATGAGGAATGCAGGGCCCCCTCCCTCATCACTCACAGAATGGTTTTTGGCAGCGCCGGCTTCCTTCCTCAGGCTTGTACCCTATGTGGGGACGCTAGCGGGAGGCTGCGCTGCTCCCTGGCCGTCACATCCCCTGCCGTGTCCTCTGGTAGGTACCATCAGCAGAATCGGCATTAACCATCTGTGGGTCTGTTCAGCCCCTGCTCGTTGGACTCCAGCTGCAGCGGTTACCCCGAAGCACTCTGCAGCGGGATGGGGTGGGACTGGCTGGGCCAGGCAAGTGGCCACCTGACATCACAACTGTCATCTGTAAGGACCCAGGTCCAGCTGCTTTTCCTGTTGTTTTCCACTGCTTTGTCCCCGTCCGAACGGACTCAGTCACATAAACCTGCTTTTCGAATTTTACTTTTTTTGTTAATAGTTTTAATTTATCTGTGTCCTCTTCTGGGCTTAAACTTGACCCAGGGTATGAGGAGTCAGGTGAGCCTCCTTGGACACTCTAACTTGTAGTTGCTGTGCTTCCCATATATTTAGCTTTTATTAGGTGGCGAGGCCTTCATATTTTTGCCTGGTGATTTTCAACTCAAGCTCCAAGAGAAGAAACTTTTATATGTTATAACAGATTTACCCTAAATGTGTCAGGCTTGACTCTTGTTGCATGTGAAAGTCAGCTTATTTGAGCTTATTTGCATATCCAGCCCAGTGCTGTGGGAAGGTCTGGCTTAGTATTGCTCAGTCATTGATGAACAGATCATTAGGATTTACCAACTGACAGAAAGCAGCTGCTTTGTTCTGGTTGCGGAGGAATTGCTTTTAATTAAGATTCAATCATTTACCTTAAGTTTTTTTCTGAACAGGAAGGCTCTTCCTGTGTGAAATTTTCTGGTGAAATCCATGATTTTCAGCAGGGCAAAGTGAGGCCATCTGAATAAGCAGAGTGTAAAATTATATTTGAATGGAAATGCAGCAGCTAGTTATGAAACTGACCCCGTTTCTTTACGGATCCGCAGACAGTGGGCAGCTGCAGACAGGCTGGGAGCTGTGAGTGACTGCAGGTATTCACAAACGCCGCATGAACTTGTGCGTGTTGCTCACCTGAAACTCGTCAGACCATGAAGGAGCAGTCTTTGCATGTCCATCTTTCATCTTCATGCCTTTTTAAGATGCATGCACTGGAACGTGGCTACATGATTCTGACAGACTACATGTCCTCGATGGGGTTGCCCATTCAAGCCTTAGATAGATATTTTCAGTGCACTGCCTCTGAGCCTCTAGTTAAGGTTGGCTTTCTGCACCTCCATGTTGACGTCACCTTAGCTACTGTTCCTTGTAAAACACCAGCGGGGTAAAAGGTCTACATCAATCTTCATCACTGAAACATGCTCCAGCAGTCACTCTTCTGTCCCAGACCCTCAGACCTCCTCTGCTTAGGGGAGCCATATAATTTGCATTCTTTTATGAATGACCCTAAGTGTTATGAGATGTTAATAGCCTCATCAATTTGTTATTCGATCCTCCCCTCATTTATGTTGGAAGTTAACTGGTAGCTTCTAATGCCTGAGATGTTTAGACTACACCTTCTTGCAGGTCTGCCGTGCTCTAAATGACAGCATGATACGGGAGTAAAGTGGCTTCCCCAGAGCTCTTCACTTAGCAGATAATCTCTCTAATGACCAGGTAATCAGGTTAGAACCTCACACATCACAACGGTCTCCCATGGGTCTCCCCAAAGCAGCACCTTTGCTGTGATTAGAGAGATCAGCTTTAGGCTTTGCCAGGGAGAAGTCGAACTTGGCTGTGTTTTGTGCATTTTTAATTGCCTTATTTTTCTGATGAGGTTATAACGTAGCTAACATAGCTGCACAGGTCTTAATTTCTCTTGTATTGTAAGAATTTCCTTAGTTTCCTGATGTTGATAAAGGTTACTGAAGTCAAAGGCGGGGCGGCACGGTGGTGCAGTGGTTAGCACTGTTGCCTCACACCTCTGGGATCAGGGTTCACGTCTCCGCCCGGGT
>JAAGVU020000001.1:53107880-53119523 GCA_011763525.2 Mormyrus iriodes
GAGTCGCTGGATAGCCTAACCCTAACCCTAACCCTAAATGTGTACCAAAACACCGAGTCGCTGGATAGCCTAACCCTAAATGTGTACCAAAACACCGAGTCGCTGGATAGCCTAACCCTGACCCTATATGTATACCAAAACACCGAGCCGCTGGATAGCCTAACCCTAACCCTATATGTGTACCAAAACACCGAGTCACTGGATAGCCTAACCCTGACCCTAACCCTAAATGTATACCAAAACACCGAGCCGCTGGATAGCCTAACCCTAAATGTGTACCAAAACACCGAGTTGCTGGATAGCCTAACCCTAACCCTATATGTTTACCAAAACACTGAGTCGTTGGATAGCAGCAATTTCAGCTGATGGAAATATGAATTTTTCAGATATGGGATATTTAGATAATAGTGTTGATCCAAAAGCTGGAAATAGATGACCGGAATGAACACTTAAAATGACGAGGAAATAAAATGGATTGTTTAAGTCAATGCAATCATTAGCTGGATTTATTGCTGAGCTGGATAACTTGTCAGATTTAAGGTACCCCAGTTTAAATGGATTTTATCTCCGTTCACTTATATTTACTCCTGACTTAATTCCAGTAAGTTATTCGGCTTAGTCTGCTGTACATGTAGACAGTACGGTTTGCCATAAAATGTGGTTGAACAGGTTGAACAGATCCAGTGGTGCAGAAGTGTGAGATAAAATCGGTTAGGTGATACGGATTGAGTAGTAAGAACAGCACCTGATTATCTCGAGGCGTTTAACTTCTTATTTGTTATTTATATCATAACTGCCAGATACATTTTTTTGTTTACAAGTCTTAATGGGCAAATGCAGTTTTTATTTATTTGTTTCAAAATTCAATATTCAGTTCTTCTTAGGGTGTATATGTATTAGGCAAACTCCATTTTGATAGTGTTGATGAACAGACAAAGACAATTAAATTGTTAATTACAATTATTTGTATGACAATTAATCATCAACTAACATTTCATGATCGTGACAGCCCTATTCAGACCCTTTGGTCTATATCTGGAAGCCATAGGTAAACTTGGCCTGCATCATAGATCCCCTTGGTCTGTAACCTGGTAGATATGACCTGCATCATAAAGCCCCTTAGTTAGAGCTGGGCTATATGGCCAAAAATATTATCACAATAAAAAAGATTCATATCAATTGATATCGATAATTATCACGGTAAATGTCAAATAATTATTTCTTTCCGGTTTAAAGGCTGATTTTTACTCCCGAGTTAAAGTTGAAGAAACAAGATGGTTAACTGTAGTTATAAACTATTCTTTATCATCATAATATGACAAGCGCTTGTCAAACAGTAGTTCTGACGCTTCTGGAACGTGGTGTCCTGTTTTTTCTGACCTGACTAAATGGAGCTCAAAGCATGGAAAGGAAACACCCCAAGCAGCATGTGGGCTCAAAAAGTATTGCAAATGGTTCCAGAATCGTGATTTTGGCCATCCTTACCAAACAGCATTTTGCATTTCACAAATCTGAGATAGAAGATAAAACGTCGCCACTCGCATTCTTCCTATCGTTTCTTAATTCTCTGTATATTATTAGTTGGCATTTCTCATGGGCTGAAGTTTTCTGTGGACTTTACTTTTGGATCTCGCTGGATTACCCGTGTTGGACGGATTTCTTTGGAATTACTTGCTCTCCCAGTGAGTTGCCTTGTTGTTTTGACAGTTTTTTTTATTCTCTTATTTGATCAATAAGTCAAATAAGTTTGAGTTTTTACGGCTGTATCTGTACTTGTGCTCCATTGCCGGTCCTGACAAGTAGTCAGAGAAAGTGATGTCATTTTGCGATGCAAAGCGTGTCGCTGCCGACATGTTTGATCTTAAGTTATATCACATTTTTATGGAACATTTGTCATATTGATATAGTGGAAAACGATGGCGATAATTATCGCAATATAGTTTTAATGCCCAGCCCTACCCTTAATCTGTCACCCAGTAGACTGCGACTGAGTCTGAATTCAGGGGCCGCATCCTTTGAAGGTCGCAAAGGTGTAGACTTTGAAGGCTGTTCTTTGTGGGTCGAATCAAAAGCACTGTCAGACGGGACCGTTTGGCCTATGGATAATTTCCTATTTGCGTCATCAACTATTCCCGCCTTTACCCTTGAATCAAAAAGCGATGCTACTATCACCTAGCCAGGACATTCACACTTTATCTCTGTGTAATACATGTTCTGGTATGTTGACTGCGAAGGATCCATCAAATGCATCCTTAGTGGAGCAGGAAAAGACTGAGGCACTATAAGACCACCGTGGAAAGAACCTTCGAAATGGAAGTCTTGCTGCATCACAGCGGCACATTTGGTCTTCGAATACAGCCTTAGGAGGATGCAGACCCTGAATTTGGATGCCTTCTGCATCGTAAAACCCCTTGATCTATCACCCAGTAGACTGCATTGTGGAACCTCTTGTACATGTCTGCACACAATTATATTCAGCTTAGCTCACTTTAATGCAGTCAATGAGATCTAATCATACTGCCCACTCCAGAAAAACATAAAACCTGAAAATTGATGAAAACTTTTAAAACAGCTTGTTTTTGGGGATATTCATGCAGTGCCATTTGTATTTTGATGAAGTGCTGTACTTTAGGTGTGTTTGATATTTTGAACAGATTCTTTGTAAAGAAACGAAAGTAACAGCTACGTTTTTTTTATCCATTTTTTTATGTAAGATTTTCATACCCTTGATGTTCCCCTGCTGTAATGTGAGATGGTTCTTGTGTTTAGGGCATGACACATAAAGACAACTTCTCCATTTTACAGCACTGAGTCTCACTCAGCTGGAAATACGGCTTCCTCGTTGCTTTGTTATGGTATTCTGGAGCAGCTTGTCCCATATATTGCCGTCATTAGTGTTACGCCCTACGACAAAAAATTACGAAAATTAGATTTCAGTTTGCAGTCCATTCAATATGTCATCCTTTTCATGTTATGTGTAACGAGAATCCAAGAGGAATTTTAAGCATCAGTGCAGCCACAAAGCAAAAGAAATATTAAATTATCATTGAAATCAATGATTTTTGAGTCATACTGTGATAATTATCAATATCGGCGTTTATGAAAAAAAATGATCATGATAAAATAGTTTCCCAAATTGCCCAGCCGTACTTTTATACTAGATTCTTATACCAAGCAGACGTGAAGCATTGAAAAACCTTTGAAAGGTTTCGGGGAACTTCTGCTGTAATACTTTCATATTATTGGGATATTCCTGTACAAAGTAGGTTTCGGATGTTTAGTGCCACGATAAATTAGAAGTGTATAATACAGAAATGTGTATGGAGCCAACCTGGCAGTCCAGCTGATTCATAAACATGTTCTGGTAAATATTACAAAAATGTGTTTCATGTTGATTGAATAATATTCTCTATTTGGAATGTGATGCTGAATTTTGTGCCGTACGATATACGTCAAGATATGTGACGTTAAAATTAGGTTAGTAAAAGAAGACCACTTATGTAAAGCTAATGTGAGCAGTCCTGATAAACAAGGGTCTAAATCGTAAGCTTTGGCGTGATAGGGTTTGATAAGACTCTATATTGAAGCGTATGGATTTAGAATGGGATGTCATGAAAGTTCTAGGTTTTATCGCCAGGTGTTCCAATACTTTTGTCCATACATTGTAGGTGTATAAATTACATAAGATGTACTGTAATGTATTGGTCTCTACGAAGTTGAGTCTCTAAATTGCTTTGTGTGAGATTTTTTTCACAGATATTTGTTTTGGCAGCGTTTTGCTGTATCATTATGATTTCTTAATTATTAAAATTAAATTGCATCGTGGCCTTCACTACGGGGGTCCTGAAAGCCCAGAGCACATCATCATTAACGATGATGCGCAAAAGCACTAAGACACAAAAACATGAGGACAAAAAATTAAGCAAATTTTAATTTTCAAATGCGTCGTGTTCCCTTAACGTGTCGTGTTCCCTTTCCCAGAAACACCTGTGAGTAACTTACATAGTTGGACTCATTCATTTGTATGGCTCCAACTATGTAAGTTGCAATAGATGAATTGTTACACCCCTACTAATAATTCCGTTTTCACCAGCTGGTGAAGGCCCCCATCGCTTGTGAGGGAAGCAGTCTCTCAGGACCCCGAGGAGTGAGGCAAGAGTTTCTACATTTCCTCGCTGACGTGGCGCTCCCGCCTGGGTTCACCACTCTGTGCACATCATTTATGTTTCTCAGCAGATCAGTGATGTGTGTTTCCTTTTTTGTGTGATATGTGACGTCGAGTAGCTCTTCGAAAAAATCGAGTATCAAAAAAACATTGTTTTTTAAGCAGTTGTCTGTTGCCTCCCCCAGCCTGCATTGGCGCAGTGTAGATGATGCTGGTGCATTTGGGGGCAGGGAAAGTGGAGCTCTTCATCTGCCCCACTAAGCTACATACATGTTGGTGATTTGCTTCTGTTTGGTGCTAGGTCACAAATGCAGTTTGCTGTTATGTTGTTTCTGATCATGTATTTCTGTGTTTTATGTTACACTGTTGCTTTAGAATGTTGCATGAATTTTTAAACTGCCATCTTGGTAAGTCCAGGCGTAAGAGTAATCAGCAATATTGCATTGCATAAATAAAAGATGAGGGTTGATTGATCCGCATACATTATGCAGTTAATTTTTATGCAAAGCCGATATGTAACATGAATTTTCTTATGAAATATTGAGCATGTGGCTGTTTTTTTCCCACGTACATGGTTCAAGCTTTTTAATTTATTCTTGTTTTTTTAAGTTATGATATTTGATGGACAGAATGATTAAACTGATATTACTCTACATGTCTCCTGTTGGAATGACTGTCTTGGCTGGAGTCCTTCAGCTGAGCGCTGCCACCTGGCCCTGAATGCACCTCTGGCTGAGTAAGATGCTGTGTGTAAATGGTGCCGTAGGTCCTTGCATTCCCTCCTGTTTCCGGTACAGCCGGTGCTGCTGCGCTCTCTGGTGTGGGTGATAGTCTCTCGCTGAGCTCTGCCGCCTGGCTCTGAATACGCCTCGAATTGAGTAAGATGTCCAGTGTAAACGGTGGTGTCACTCCCTGCATCCCTGCCTGTTTCTCATATAGTCGCTAGCTGATAGAAGGACACGACCAGCCTTTGTGTATAAGTATGCTAATGTTGCTTTTTTTGTCTGTGCTTCTAGGCATCTCCCATCCTAATAATACAGACCATAATACTAGCAGTACTAGTTTCAGCAGCTTGGCAGCCCTGGTGCCCGTTCGACACCCCAGGAGCTTCAGTGAAAGCTGCATGTCTGTGTGTGATATGTAAATCAATACCAACATGGTGATGTGTCTAATTCCCAGATACATGTTGCGATGGGTCAAAGAGCTTTGAATGCTGCTGGGATTAGCGACGGGTCTCGGGAGTCAGCGGCACTCTGATTAGCAGTAGATGGCTCGTCCTCTGAGCTTCTCGTCACCATCAATATGAAGCACTGGGATCTCCACTTCAAGTGGGCTGGTTTTTCAAGCCCATCGCTATAATACATCATGGGTCTGAAAGTCGTAACAGTCTGTGTGCTGTATTGCTGTATTATTGTTAGAGTTTAGCGTGATATTCTGACAGGTCCTGTTAATGCACCCCTTTTGCTGATTTTCCTCAGACAGCTGGGTAACTCTTCTTTAATTGTGACTGCAGATTTCCTCTGTCTCTTTTCCCTGTATTTCTTTTTCTACGCCTCAGCTAGATTCCTGCAGGTCGTCTTGATGTCGGCTGACTTTGAGGATCTCTCTGACGAGCTGCTCTGCGGGGCTCTGCAAATGCCAGGCAGCCTGGCTCTCTCTGTTCTTCTTAGATTTGAGCCTTGAGCCTGTTGTCATTAGAGTGTCCTCAGCCTGCGATGCTAGTCCCCCTGCTTGTCCCAAATCCCATGCCAGGTCTCCTGCCCATCCTTGTCCTCATGACTATCCACATGCCTGTCTTCATTCCGGCCTCCATCCCTCTGTTTGATCCTCGCCTGTCCCCGTCCCCGTGCCTGTCCTCGTGCCTATCCCCCTGCTCGTTCCCATCCCCCTACCCATCCCTGTCATCATACACATCCCCCCGCCCTAATGCCTGTCCCCCTGCCCATCCCCGCCCTAATGCCTGTCCCCCTGCCCCTCCCCGTCCTCATGCCTGTCCCCCTGCCCATCCCTGTCCTCATGTACATCCCCTTGCCCATCCTCCTGCCTGTCCCCATGCTCATGCTTGTCCCCTGGCCCATCCCCATCCCCATCCTCATGCCTATACACCTGCCCGTCCCCGAGCCCATTCCTTTCTTCCTGCCCATCTACATGCCCATCCGCTTGCCCCATGACTCTCTTGCTCTGTTGCCCCCTCACCTGAGCAGATGCATTGGGCACTGTTTGTGAGATGTAGCCCTTCCTTGCTTCTCTCTCTACTTCTTTCTGCACACTCTAGCATTGCGCCCTGTATTTCGGGTTACGGACCTGCGTGTTTTGGCTGGGCAGTCGGCGAGGGTATTAATGAAGGAGCCCACATGATGCGGTGCTGAGGCATGCCTATCTGCAGCTCCTTCAGGTTCTCTGTCCTTCATGCATCCTTTAGTGACACGCCAGCTCCGGCGTGGCTACAGCCGCTGTTTTTCTGTGATGGCTTTGGATCTGAGCTGCAAGGTCTCCAGAATTTAACCAGAGGGGGCACTTGAGCACAGAGGTACCTGAAACTGAATCCTTCTGCAAACTGGTGGTGTTACGCCATCTCTGGTCAGACAGGGATTTGCTGGAATGAATGCACTAAAATAATGTTATATGGCAACAATAGGAAATTTACAAACATCCTCTGAAAGTAGGTGTTAACAATTGAATTATTTTATTTTTTGCAATTTGGGATAACATTAGTAAGTCATCTTACACGTTTTTATGTTTCAACAAGCAGGACCTTAAATCCAGCAAACCTGATCAAGGAGTGTTCTCTAGGGACTTTTCGAATGTTCCTTGCATTTATGTATGTTGTAATGTGAAGTCTACATTATATACATTTATACATTCTAATACAACACTAATAATAATAATGATAATAACAAGAATGACAATAATTATCTATTATTATTGTAACTATTTGATTAACAGCAAACATGTCTATATTACTGCAACACAATCAGAGACACTTTTGTGTCTCTGCCATTAATGGCTGCAACTGAGATACGTCCCCCCCCGGAGTACAATGGTTGGGTCCTTCAGTGCGTTTACGTGAACAAAATGTGGGCGTTATTCAGAGTGTGCATCAACACGTTCGTTTTGTGCGTGTTTACGTGCACATTTCTTACGCGTTAACACACACGAAACAACCGTGTTAACATGTTTTTCCCTACACGTTTTTGACCCTGATGGCCTTCCATACTAAAAGTACACGTCGAGTGGCAGTCTGTCTGAGCTAATGGGGCTGCATCCTGCATGTGCTCCTGTGGAAGGCATCGCCCTGTGTTGACTGCTTTATCTGCCAGACTCTTCTGACCCTACAGCTGCATATTTGCTGCTTTCCAGCATTAGTGTGGGCACTTCCTGTCTGCCTCTATTATACTGTCATGAGTAAACACACTCATACTTACACTCCTCTAGTGTTTGTTGATTCAGGGTGAGTGCAATTCACACGGTCAGAGAAGGAGAAGTAGCCAGCTTCAGTTCACTTCAAATTATCCTTGCCAAGATAACGCAACATTAAATTCAGAGCCATGAAGGGGATTCTCCCCCTGACGCAGCTGTCCCCTGTCAGCTCGGAGGGTTCAAGCACTTCTGAGGAGGATCTTTGGGTCATGAGGATTAATTATGGGCAACGTATCCTGTATCATGTAAATAGCAGCATTTTTCCTGACAGAATTTTCCAGTTTGTTTCTATCCCCAGGTAACAGTGGACCTAACTCTCAATGCTGGTGCTTATAAAGTGTCTGGGGCTTATGGTGATGTCAGGTGGTCCTTGAAAGAACGTACCGCCATCAGCTTCGGCTACCGTCCAGCCTATGTAAAAATAAGTCATTAGCAGATGATTCCTGTGCAAAGCAGCACGGCCATTTATCTTGTCGCCAGCTTGTTAGTCTGGCTTATTTCCCGAACGAGCCCAGCCTAAACTTGTACTCACGGGTACAACAGCATGGTTCCAGTTCTGGGCTTTGAACTTGCAGGTTTTCCCACATACAGTTAATGTCTGACCTGTCATGTTTTTGTCCCTGGGGGGATCACTTTAAATTAGAGGATCTTAAATATGAGCGTCTGAATAAGGCTCGTAGTCATCATGTTGTGTGGAGGTGATTGGAGTGGCATTGAATCCTGCAGAACCCCAGCCCAGGTCAAAGCCTATCTTCACTGGTTAGGCCCACATCCAAATCTACATGCCTGGTGTTTCCCACCTGACTTCCACCTGCTTTCGGCAGTAGTGTCGGTGCTTTTCAGTTTGTGAGTCTGTGAGTCGGCCGCGTGCCCTTCAGTAGCTCCCCCCTCCTGGGCCTTCCCATCGTCCGGGTGGCAGCTGGTGCTTCTGCCGTTTATGGTTCTGCGCTGCTCTGAAAAGGCACAGCATCTGAGAAGCCCGCCTGTCCAGCAGATATTTTCCACGATGTTCTGGCTGTTAGGACTCAGTTTCTGATTCTTTTTGCTCTGATGAGTGCAGCAGGTACTGGCTGGGGGTTTGAGCCTCCAGAGGGGGGGAACCTGGCAAGCAGCAGCACAGTGCACCCTGTCTGAATGCCTTTGTCGTCATCCCTAGTAGACATCTGACCCAGTGGGCCATCTCTAGCCCTGTTTCAGTACCTGTTTGGTGGCATCCTGTGCACAGCATCGAACATAATCATAAAATGGGTCTATCTGAAAATAACAAGAAAGAGAAGGAGAAGATCTGCTCTGAAAAGAACACTGTCCCCAAGTCCGTCCTTGCACAAGTCCTGCAGAAGGGCGAGAGTAAGTGGGGCTGGTTGCACAAATACATGAACATTTTTCGAGTTAAAGGTTCCTTAAAATATAGTCATTGCACAAAACACCCTTAAGTCTATTCCTTAGGCTTGCCTTACAATGTTTACTTAAGTATTTAAGTTTTTCTCCTTTCCTTGGTCTTATACTTAAGGAATCCTTTAAACTTCCCATAAGGGTAGCACAAAAGACGTTACCAACTGAAGTAAGGAAAACAACTTAAGGGACCTCTGATTTTGTCTTAACTGCAACACGGCCGAGTTTATGGCGATAAAGGAAGAAAATGAAGGCATCCCAAGAAGAGAGTTCCGTGACTTAGAGAACCCAGTGGATACGATTAATGGCGATTTAGCGTTATAGATTAGACCGACGGTCGCTTTATGATTTTATTTACACGGCCTGCGTCATGTTAATAATTCATTACTAAATCTTCTTAACAGATTAATCGTTCGGTTTCACAGAACAAAAAACGACGTAACGTTATTCTGCTAAAATGCGCTGGCAAGTTTCACCGCAGGCACCGGCAATATTAGTCAGAACTATATCGTTATCGATTTGAATTTTCCGATGCACAAATATGGAGAGACATGCAAAAATGCATTTAATGTAACTGAGATAGTACAGTAATACAATATGCTCAATTTTTCCTCCACTACTTCTCTTTTCCCAGTAGACATATATACAGTACATCTTCCAAGTTAGCGCTGGTGCTTGTCGTCAATTATTCAGCAAAGTTTTTCATCATATGCCCCACTTGGTAGTTCTTAGTCGAGTGAAAAATACCTACTCGTAGAGGACACAATACAGTAGGTGGAACAGCGCACATTTTCATCAGATAATGCTGGAGTGGTGATGAAATCCAGCTTTTTAATTTTATTTATATTCGTCAGACAACGTTTCATTTACGATTTGTTTTCGTTAACCTTATGCAAAAACCCTTCGCCAGGCCGTACTTTCAGTAACAATTTTGTCAATGAAATTAACACTGAATGCCCTAAAAGGGTTCGGCGTTCTCAGCAGCCCGATCTTGCCACCGTCAGCTGGCTGCATGTTTGTGTACCATTGTCGTAACACAGCCAGCTCACTCACTGCCTGCTTAGAGAGGGACCAGCGTTGCACTGCGAGGCCTTGCCTGCTGTCTGCTTGGCTCTTTGTGTTCAGCTTAGCCTGAATTCAGGGGCTGGTTGCTCAAAACACCAAGTTTTACCCTTAAGTATGATACTTAAGGTTTAATTTCTCCATAGCTGAGGGATTTCTTTAAGGGTGTTAAAGTTAGCTAAGTTTTCCTTAGTTAAGGAAAAGAAGAAATGGAAACTGCAGGGTGTTTTGTGTAGCCAGCCCCAAGGCTTTAACATTACTGTGTATAATTACAACAATAAACGGAAGACTGGTGGGCAGGGCTGTTCTGCTCATTCATTTCTACACTAACACAAGTGTGAACACATGCGCGCACACACACACTCACACAGACACACTCACACACTCACGCACACACATGCACACTCACACACACAGACTGTGCATAATAAGATCATATCAGCCCTAAGAGTGACGCTTCTAGTCCCTCCATAACTCAGCATGAGTTACTGTTCGGTTTACTGGCTGCTGACTTTATAGACCTGCCTCTCGAGTGAATCAGGTGTGTTTGTGTGTGTGTATGGTCCAGGTATGTCCCCACAATGTGATAAAAACCTGTTATTTTGATGTCGTGGGGACCATTTCTTCGGTCCCTATAAGGGGAAATTCAATTTAATAAAAATCTGTGACTGCAAACAAAAAAACTAAAAATGCTAGACTTGTATGTTTTTGTTTACTTGTGGTTAAGGTTAGGGCTGGGTAGCGGTTAAGGTTGTCATTGTTGGGATTAGGATTTTATACATAGAAATGAATGGACGGTCTTCACAGAGCAAAGCAATTCAATTCAATTCAAATTTATATAGCACCTTTCACAATGGAGTCGCGTGTGTGAATCACCTCTGAAGTGTGTGTGAAGCGCCTCTGAGCCTGAATTGCAGATCATACTAGTTTCGTCATCTCCGTAGCTTTCATGTTACAGTATGTAGACCTTGGGTCTGTTGATGTATGTTCAGTAACTTGTATAAGTATATTAGTTCCCTTAGAGACTGTCAGAGCAGGCTTGGCGTACTGCTCTCCTTCACCGATCCTTGCGTAATGCTAACCCTTACCTGTGTGGTCCTTGGTTGTTGTTAAGGTCTTCCCATTGACAGTATATGACACCCATGAGAAAAGCTACTCTGAGGTCCTTCACATGTTCTGAGGAGCCTTCAGCTTGCTGGAATTTCTGCAGAAAACAGTCCCTGACTGTAAAATACGACGATTTGGGCAGCTGCTGCTGCGGACTGTCTTATCGCGTGGAAACAGCCCCAGAGCTGAGGGTTAAATTATTAAAAACCGATGCACACTTTTAGTGGGCAGCTGGATTCATGCATGTGAGATTTATGAAGGTGCTTGGACACCCTCAGACCTAAATGTCAGTTTATGAGAAGAGTCTTTTTGGTAGGACCTGTGCTCTGCATTGCTGCTGAACACCACATTTTGACAAAGAATGATTTTGTGTTCTCTAAATTGGCTTATTGAGGGGTAAATTCAATGAATTGGAAGTGAAACTCAGATTCTCATCTTGTGTGGTTCCTGACCATGTTGGTCTTCTCGGGGCTCAAATGATGTTTTACCTGCAGGTG
>JAAGVU020000001.1:53119623-53137934 GCA_011763525.2 Mormyrus iriodes
ACTCTCCTATCCACAATCAGCACCACCTGCAGGTGACTCTCCTATCCACAATCAGCACCACCTGCAGGTGACTCTCCTATCCACAATCAGCACCACCTGCAGGTGACTCTCCCATCCACAATCAGCACCACCTGCAGGTGACTCTCCTATCCACAATCAGCACCACCTGCAGGTGATTCTCCTATCCACAATCAGCACCACCTGCAGGTGATTCTCCTATCCACAATCAGCACCACACGCTCTCTCTGCAGCTCTAAGACACACTGTCATTAATCGATGCCCAGTAGGGTAGGGCGGTTATCTAAAAAAAACAAAATGTTAATATTAAATATTCCGGAATTTTGAAATATTGGCCATAAAATTCGCCAAGGGGGGTCCCAGCTAATTTTATCTTAAGGATTTAAAAATACCGCGGTATGCCTTATTACCGTAATACCGCCCAAGCCTTGACTAATAACTTTAAAATTGTTCATAAAAGTTTACCCGTTTCACTACACTGCTTGTATTTGTGTTTGTTGCAATATATATGGCGTCTTCTTGTTTGGTGGAATATCACTGCTGTATGCATGACTATCCACATCTGCAGCAAATGTAGTATGAACACAAGCTGCCACTCACACGACCGTCTGCAGCCCGTAAGTGCATGAAAGAGCATGTGGAAAAGCAAAGAATGAACTAGGCTTTAGCCTATTTCCCAATCAGTCACTGTCAGATATTAACACCGGGTTACTTGTCTGATATCGTTAATTGGCGATAATATTGTCATATCACCTAGCCCTAATGCCCTGTGTTCTGATTCCCTTCCCCTGCTTGTTTCTGGGGGAAAAGGAGCCTCTGTATCAAAGTATGGTTTATGGCCACTGGACCTGGTGGTGTGTGTAGGCTGATTTGAAGGATCTGTGCCTGTATGTTCAGTCACCCCTTCTGCTGAATAGTGCTCCCTTTTGGAGGGTGTTTGTGTGTGTTGTGATCCTGCATGGCAGGTGGTTGTGGTCCCTAGATGTGCTACATCCCATTTAGGTATTTACATGATGGAGCATCATTTTGGAGACCTGCTCAGGTAGGTAGGGCTGCTCCAGCTTCTTTCCATGGCACGTTGCTCTGTGGTTTTCTTTTCCCCACATTGCAACATTGCCGGCCAGCTCTCCCTCGCGGTCGCTGCAGCACTCAGGCCACATCGCAGAAACACTGACTGCCAGCTCTGATGGCTTAGCTGAGGGGTTTCTGGTTCCCCGTAATAAGATCATCTGAATGTATCTGTCCACTTTGAAGCTACAGGGAAACCTGGGATTTAAAGTCAGACTTGCTGCCTGGAGAGATTTTCAGCCTCTCTGTGATCGATTTCATGCAGCCTGAGGTTTCTGATAGATCTCGATCGGGGGGGGTCCGTTGAAAGCTACTTTATAATTGAACGTGATGAAGCCAATCAATATGCAGCTTGTGGTATGTGTGTAATGTACCTGTGTGTATTAACCTAAAGTAATTAGTCACTAATTAATGCACTGGGTCCTAAATCTCTAAAGGGCTTCTTTGCCTTTAAAGCGGTTCAGCAGTTTGCTGTTGTCTGCTGGGTAGTGCTGCTCCTCCGTAGCTGCTTGAAGTTTCCAGTGATCTTTGTCATTCTCACTGTCTTCCCAGCCACTCTCTTAATAAGCGACCCATTTCCATCGGCTCATCTCCCACATGCAGCTGCACGTCTGCCCTCTGCGCTTCGGGTCAGCTGCTGTTTGAACAGTTTCATTGCTGAATGAGGGAGGGACACGGGGGCCTGACAGAGGGATACGTGAGCCTGATGGAAGGATGAGGGAGGGGGGATAGGTGAGCCTGATGGAGGGATGTGGGAGGGGGGATAGGTGAGCCTGATGGAGGGTTGAGGGAAGGGGTTAAGTGAGCCTGATGGACAGGTGAGGGATGTTGGCAGATCATGGCTTCTTAGATACAGCATTGAGTTATAGGTCATTGTTTGCTTTGATTCACCGTTTATCGAAAAATTGATAAAAAATCTGATCAATTAAATCTGCATGTATCAGCCTGAGTTGAGTGGGTTTACCAGATTCATCCACACATCCTCCCTCACTCTCTCTCTCAGCCTCCTTCTCCCAGCAGATCAATTCTAATTGCCAGTTACGTTTCCTCCTCACACCTTGTTTACTCCTGTTTCACTCAGCTCTCGTTAGGCTTCGTCGTGGGTAGCAGGCACACAAATCACTGCTCCTCAGAGTAAACAGTATTAACCCCTGACATGCCAGCTGCTGCACGGGGCTTGATTAGTTCTGCCTTCTGGATGTGGGGTCCATAGGGCCAGGGGTTTGGGGGATGATGGGGGGGGGGTCCTGTGGATTGTAGAAGGATTGTAAAGGTGGGCATGTACTTCAGACAATATCACGGGAATTGACGTTGTTTAAGGTACCCCAGTTTAAATGGACTTTATCTTCATTCACTTTCATGTAGCCCAGACTACATGTTTCTATTATTTATATGTTCCAGTGTCCAATGCTATTTAAATAGCTCTGCTTCATAAGGTCTATGTATATTATTAAACTATGATTAGGCCAAGTCCATAATAGTGTTATAAAATAAACAGAACAAGGCAGTTAAATCCGTCCATCCATCCATCCATTTCCTGTATCTGCTTATCCCATTTGGGGTCATGGGGGGTCCGGAGCCTATCTCGGAGGCTACAGGCGCAAGGCAGGGAACAACCCAGGATGGGGCACCAACCCATCGCAGGGCACACTCTCACACCATTCACACGCATGCATACTTAAATTGTATGGCATTAGGGTTAGGGTTAGGCCTCGGTGGTGAGAGGGTCAAAAACGACACAAGGAAACTGTACTGCTTCTGTGTTTGTTTAAAGTAACAAACTTTGACAAATAATTTGTAAGCTTGGTGTAAAAACTGGAGACCAATGATTGTTTTAGTGCAAATTCTACATTTTCCTGAGATGTTCAAAATGGCTTCAATTGCATATTATTTCGTTTTTATCTCTGGTGTTTAGGTGGTGTTGGCTGTGCTGTCTGCTCTGTTTGAAAAATACAAAGCAAACTAAGTGGTCCCTGTCAGCACCTTCACAGGGTACAATACAGGCCATCAGTAGGTGTGGCCAGCGCTGCCTCAGGTCATCTGTAACGAGCTTACCTCACATCTCCCCCCCCATCCTTTACAGGTCCGCTAAGAATCAGTGAACGGCTATGTGTTGAATGTTTTGGGTGTGTTACCTGGCATGTTTTACGGCTGTGCAGGTCAGACAGGCAGCCACATGCCCCTGCTCGCCGTCTGTGCTGCGATATTAAAGACTCAGGGCTTGATTTGGATTTGGGGAAGTCTCCGGAAGATTCCTGTCCAGTTCATCCTAAGGCAGAGTTTTCATCATTTATAGAAGATGAAGATCAGAGCAAAACTTTTCTCACTTCTTCAGGTTTGACTGAGTGGTTTACCTGAAAAGTGACCTTGACCGTCGTGAGTGTCGCTGTGGGGACGGCCTGAAGGGAGCCTGACTCCCCATGGCCTCTCCTACACATTTTGGGGGGGGCCGACTGCCCTGCAATCCCCCCCTTCCGATGTTTGTGCAGTCCCCACCTGGGTGTGTGTTATTTGTATGCTATGCTGCACAGCCTGTACTTGCAGTGTGTGATTGGATGGACAGACATGGGGGCATATCTGAAGGGGGCTTAGTGAGAGTGACCAGGGTTGGGGGATGTTGTTGGAGCATAAGGAGGGACTCACCCGCCTGCAGCTGTTCATGCAGGCCTGAAATGTGACACTGAGGCCAGAGGTATGTGGGGGGAGGGGCCGTTCACCATACCAGGAACAGTGTGGGGGCAGTTTCTCGACGGCTGCCAGCGCATGACCTGCTTCCACTTCCTCGATTTGGCCAGATGCCCGTGTGGCTCTGACCTGGGCAGGGCCGCCAACTGCGCTGGTCTGCTGATGATTCACCCAGGGTTTAACGTCTGTTTCTCCTGTCTGCAGTCCTGTGCTTTTTCTCAAGTGGAGTGATCTTCAGCAAACTTAAGTCTTAAGTCAAAACAAAGCGCCCCCCCCGTCTGATGTAAGCGTGAGTTGTGGGTGTGGTCAGGGACACTGTCAGTAAACGCTTCGAGCCGCCCGGCCTGTCCTGTCCTCCGCTGTAGCCCTGACTCCATTGGCATTCGACCCACAGCTGTAATCCATTACTCTGCTACAACTTCCTCTCCAAAATTCCTCCCCCATGCCTCAAAGCCAGCGAGTTGCTTCACTTCAGCTAGTCGTTGCTGTCTCGAACCCACCCAGGTTCTCCTATCCATCTCGCCGCATGTCTGCCACTCACAGGTACCTCGTTTTGTCGCTTTTCCGTCCAGGTTGTGTTTCAGCTTTGTTTTATTTTTCCATTTCATGAAGAGCAGAGCCAAAAGCCGCCGTCCGGCTCAGCTCTGCCCGTGCTCCGGCACGGTCCTGGCCAGGGATGCTGCATATGTTAACTCTTCAAAGTTAACTCTTCTTTGGGCTCTCTCTTGATTTGTGTGGTTTTTCCCCTGCTGTCACGCCATCCTGAGACACACGCTCCATGTTAGACCTTCTCCTGCCTGCATTCCTTCTTGTTTTGCCGTTCGCGCTGTTTGGCTTCATGGATCAGTTACAGGACTTTATTGAGCCTTTTTCTACAGTTTGTTGTTTTATTATTGTTCATGTAATATGAAAAATGCCATTTGTGAAAAAGGCATAACTCTGTCTAGTTTATTGAAGCTTGTCTTTTGTTTTTGGTTATGATTTTCCACATTCCACATTCTGTTAGAAAGTGTGTGTGCGAGTGGGCAGGCTTCGGTACAGCCCAGTGAGGGTGGGGTTTGAGAGAGTAGTCGGTGATGAGGCCCACTGTGATAATGATAATGTGTGGTGTACCTCCTGCTTAACTGCATCGCTGCTCTGTACCAGGGCTATGGGGCCGGTGCTGTCCCTCTGGGGCAGGGGGCACTCTTACAAATGGAGTAGGGAGCTGTTTGACTTAGTGCCACAGACTACAAGCTGCTTTATTAATGACCTTTTGGGCTGGGAGGAGCCTGCAGCGCTATTGGCCGTTGCCTGTGGTGACCCCAGTGGTGCCTGTCCAGTGATGGTATCAGTAGCTAATTACACACTGCCCTGGCATGGCAGGGGTAACGCCGGCCACTCTCCCCATTGCCTCCATCTCAGACTCGCATTTAAAATGCCCGCTTCATTCTGATGAGGGACCCGCTGTGTTTCTGGAGGAACTGTTATGCCAGCCTTGGCATGCTGGCACTTAGCAGCATTAATATCCTGGAGGAATGGGGGGGTCCTGTGCATACGGTTCCATCAGCCCCCAGTCCCCCCCCCACAGTGTTGGCTTCAGTGGCAGTGCTGCTCGTCCCTGTTGTTGCTTCCGGATGAAGCTTTTTGATCACGACATGAAATTCTTTCACCCCTTTTGCCTTTATTACAGGAAAATGGAAATGAGGCTGCTGTGTTTTATAGAAAAGGCTGGTGAATCCTGGATGGCAGTGTTTCTTCCCCCTAGCTGCTTCCTCTCTGACAAGCAAAGGGGCTGTTGGATGGAAGCGCCCGTTGGCGGGACCCACATCTCTTGACATCCGTCAGCAGCTCAAAGGCTGACATTTCAGTATGGATGCTGGGTGCCAGAGCACAGACGATGGACAGTGGCTTATTTGGAGCTGTCACAGGGTGCAGCCTCAAACGGGATGGCCTCCATCTAGATGCAAAAAACACAGATGAGTTGCATTGTCCCCGAGGCACCAAGCTGCATGGGAGGAGTGCAGAGGAATTATTTTAACATCCCGCCATCAAGCTCTGGGCATTGATCCCAGGGCTCCGCGCTGGCCAATCGGCCGCCCTGTTTCTCGCTGACTCTAGGCTGTGTCTTTGTTTCTACAGCGTTTCCATGGAGTCACATGTTCTCCCCGAGTCCCCAGTCCGCAGTGCGGGGGGGCTGCTTTTTGAATTTATGCATTTTGGGTTTTCATGTCATCTTGTACTTCGCTCCTGTTCCAGGGGCCGCTCTTCTGTCTGGCTTTAAGCGGCGGCACTGATTAGTGACTTTGTGGCGAGATGCTCTTTGTTTCAAGGAAAATTGGCCCCCTGTTTGTTTGCCTGAGGTAGGTGGCCGTGTATCACCCAAACTCTGCCAGAAATCGGCCTCTCTGCTTATCGCACAGTGCTGCTCTGGTGAGGTGGTTTGGGTCCCCATGATGTGGCGTGTGGTCTGTTCTCCCGTGGTCCTAAAGACACCACAGACATTGCACCCTGGGGGAGGTGTGTCCCTCCTTTCTGTATTTCTGTATTTTTGTGCTTCTTCTGTTCAAAGCACGGTTCTGTGTGAATGGCACCATGTGCATCATTAGCCCTGTCCTGTGGGGAGTGCTGGACGTATCACATAGCTGAACGGTCCTGACTGTTGGGAAAGAGGTTCTGATGATGACGGAAATTCATTAAAGGAATTTAGCACCCGCTTCTGCAAGTGAGGAAACTGTAAAATATGGACATATACTTGCTGTCTGTATGTGTTATAAATTACAGGAAACGAGTGTGCTGAAATGCAAACTGCCATGTGTTAATGTTCTTTTCCTTTTGAAAAGGTCTCTGGTAGGTCGTTGCCTCTGGTGGGTGCATACTGTATGGCTTAGGCAGTGCCCCATACTAACCCTAACCCTTTGGTGCTAGTAGATATATTACCCTCACCTGTATGTACAAAGACTACCCCTAACCCTAACCCTAACCCTAACATGAACCTTTTGATACTGGTAGCTGTGCCTGTACAACTAAGACAGTGAAGCTGAATCTAAAGTTGTGTGCAACGGAGTTTAATGCTTTTTAAGACGGCAAAAAAAGCCATGAGCCATGAGACTGCCATTTATGATCCTGGGGTTTGTTAACAGAAGGCCACGGATTGACAGCCAATTATAACTTCACAAAGCAGTGCCATTACCTGATCCTTCCCTGGGGTTGAAAGATCTAAAAATAATTTAAATGATATTTGAAAGAGATTTATAACCTACCACCTCCAATAAAGTCTTGCATGGCTAATCTTCTTCTGAGAGAATCTTTGAAATGAAAGCTTGTGTAAATCACCTGGTATGATTGTTCTTGGAATGGAACAGTTGGGTGTCTGTGGTTCTTTATGTATCATGAAGGTAACCATTAGATCTTTAATAAGGAACTAGACTCATCATCGCTGGCTATCTATCTCCTGGCTCACTGTGTTAGCCCAGAAGGACTGGCAGACTTCTTCCTTCTTTCTTTTAAATATCTTCACTTTTTGTCCCCCTACAAGATTCTGGCGATCAGAGCAGTTTATTCTAAAATTCCCTGAGAATCTGAAGACTTCAACTTCTGCCCCGTTTCTATGAACTGGGATGTGAAGATGAGTGTGTGCTGGGAGCTGCCAGCCTTGTACTGGGCCACTTGTGAAATGCTGTAGTCCCTAACTGCTGTTTTCCCCCTCCTGTAGGGGCTACAGCAGGTATCTGGGGCAGCCAGAGGAGTTGCAGCGACTGTCAGCATGAATCGGGCCTTCAACAGGAAGAAAGGTGTGTGCCCCCGGGATCTCTCCAAATGGCCACCGTGACACTGCCACACCCCACTCTGGGTTTACTTTTGATGTACAGCATTCTCTGAATGCCGTGCGTCCCACCTCCATATCTCTCAGCTGGGCAGCGCACGTGATTGGTGCAGACTGTCAGTGGTGTGAGCTCAGTCTGTGTCATGATGTGCAACAGGGGATGCAGTTTTTTGGATAAGCTGCACAGCTTTATTGCTTTTTAATGCGAAATGTCTCCCTACCTTGTGGGTGGGTGTTCTGCTGGATCAGCATAATCTCTGGGCCCCCGCGTGTCCGTACATGCCGCCAAGCTCCTCCCCTCTGCGACACAATGGACAGACACAGGAGAGGCATTCTGTAGTCCTGCCTCTGAGAGACAGCCATTCATAATGGCATAGCTGCATGAGATAGATACTCCGTGGGATGTTGAAAAGCTGGAGGACAATACTGAATAGGTCCAATTATGGGCTGTGAGGGCTGTTGTTCACTCTGCCCCCTGCTGGGCTCTACCTTGTATGCAGTGTTATTGTTCTTTTTTCAAGTGGCTGTGCATTTCTGTATGGAAAAGGAGGCTGTTACGGTAGGTGGATCTTTCTGATTAGAATTTTTGCTTTTTCTTGTATGTCCTACCCCCGGAGGTTCCAGTATATCAATAAGCATTATTGAACAGCAGTTTTTCGGCTTGCGTTCCCCTGGATGGTGCACTTTACTTTGCTCTTATTCTAACCAGCATTCCTGTAGCACTGTGCTGTGCATGATCAGCTGGATATATGACAGAGTGAGCAGAGCACACATCGGCCACTCCCAACCAGACCTGCTTCCAGCTGGGCATGTTCTCAGTTGGAGCCTTTTCCTGACCTGAGCTGACTGATCACATTTGCTCAGGTGTCTGCGCTAACCTGCGTCCATCGCTGATCTCTCAGAGGTTCAGGACAGAGACAGGGAGTGGGGGATGGGGACCTCTGGCACCTAAACACACATGTGCTCCTCTTCTCCGACTGTGTGGTTTGATGCTGCAGTGCTTAGGACAGAGATGCGCTGTCGTGTTTCTGTCCCAGGGCAGGCGCAGACACCCACGGCGTGCATGCCCAGCATGCTCTCTGCTAAAGGTCACTTTTGCATGTCTGTAATGTTTTGGGGAAACGCCTTCACTGACCTGCCCCAGGAAGGTCAGCTAGATGGCAGATGCTTTGAAAGAAGCTGCAGGCAATGGAGAAGCTGTGAGTGCCATGTAAGCCAGATCCATGTGTGATATTGTCACCCTGCTGCAAATGCCACATTCAGCACTACAACTCTCATAAATGCAGGAAAATAAAACTCATCTGCTGATTATGTCTGCTACAGCAGTGTTTTGCTAGTTAGTCGTGATTCATTTATTAATTCTGTACTCTTTAAGCATTCTTCTGTAAGAAAAATAAAACTACTGCAGGCTAAAAATACACTAGCATTTGCCACAATCCCCAGCACTTACCAATTAGACACTTCTCTGTAGGGTAGGGCTAAGACTAACTGAAATATGCAGAGAGCCATCCACTCTGCTGTCTCCGTGAGTGCTTACCCTCTCTGCCCCTCCCACAAGAGCCATCCTCTCCACTGTCCATTTGGAAGCTGTCCCCCTCCGCTATCCACATGAGAGTCGATTCTCCACCTATCCCAGCGAGAGCTGTCCCTCTCCGCCGTCCCCACGAGAGCTGCCTCTCTCCGCCTGTCCTCATGAGAGCCATCCCTCTGTCCATTCCTGTGAGAGCCGACTCTCTGCCCATTCCTGTAAGAGCTGTCCCGTCTGCCTGTCCACACGAGAACCATCCTTTCTCTGTGTTCTTTACATACTGCTTGGTTTCGTTCAGTTCTGCTCCCTCTACTCGCGTTTGTGTCTTTATGGTTAGACTGGTAAATGGCGCAGGACCCTTCTGCAGGGATATACACAGTCTTTCTCCCAAACAGAATGCTGTGTTTAATTGCTCAGTGTTTTGAGCCTCCAAATTGAAGTTTAAGAAGTTGGTTCTCATGACCTTTCACATTGTATACTGAGGGACACTGGCTCCGTTCACCGTGGACAATCTCTGCTCTTTAGATTTTGCTCTTCTTACCTCTCTGGTTGTGGGTATGCGGGTGCCCCCACAATCATTCTCATGTGCAGCTGCTCTGGCCCTCGTATCTCCTCGTGGCCAAGCGATGCAGAGCAGGCTGGAAGGTGCTGCGCTTCTCCTTTTGTCCGGCCATGATTTTTGAAAAGCTGAGGCATCGTGGAGCTTGGCTCCCTCTGCTAAGCTGTCAAACGGCAGCTTTAGTCCGTAACTATGAGTGAATTTAAGAACGGCTGTGATTTTATGTCTTATCATCCCTCGAATGAATAATTAACATTAGTTTCTGAATTTGACCTTTAAGCCAGTCAGTCATTTTAGGCAGCAGCTGACAGTAGTAAAGGTGAGGCTCACTGACCTTTGCTGTGCTGGAAAATACCGCAGCAGCGCGGATGGATTAGCATAAGTGAAACCTGTCTCCAGCAGTGCTTTGAGCGTAATTAAGCATAAAACAAGGTACTGTGAATCTCATCCTGTCGCTTCCATTTCAGATGCCAAACAGGGATGCTTCAGGACATGGTACATGCTCTTTCCCTTTATTGCGGTTTGACTGCGGGTACCTTTGAATGCAGCGCTGGCCTGAAAAGGAAGAGCTCGCCTAGATGGATTACGACTCTCATTACTCGGGCTGGTGCTTCACGCCCTGTCATTCTGAAAGAACTGGCCAGGTTTTCCCTGTAGATCAGAATCCCTTGTGCTTTGTGTGCTATAGCTCTAATGGGTCTTAACTGCAGTTTATCACAGTGAGTGTTAAGGCACACAACATATAATGAGCTTGACACGTCTGTTGCTGTTAGTTTAGCATCCATGCCCTTTGTTTTTCTGTCACCCTGTAGGGTCTGAATTCTTACTCGTTTGTGAATGTGTGTACGGGTCCTTCACCATCATCTCAGACATCTCATGGTGTCTGAAGAAATGCAATTACATTGAAAGAGAATGAGGAATTTTGTTGAAATGGTGCACACTGACCTTCAGCTTAGGCCCTGTGAGGGGGTCCCAAGGAAAAAGCCCCCAGCCCATTGTCCTCCTTTTGATAGTCTGATCAACTGCCCTTCATGTTTGCAATTAATTACAGTTGCCAGTCTCTTGGAAACTTGTTTGTGGGTGTTCCATTCAGGAATATATTGTAGAGGGACAGCTTGTATGTCTTAGCCCTCATTGCTGAATGTATCCCGCCCCAAAATGTCTCTCTGACTCTCTGAAATGATACCTACTGATGTTGCACAGCACCAGTGAAAATCCCCACTCGATATTTTCAGTAGTGACACTTTATTCATTCCCATTGGGAAATTGGGTAGTTTTCATGCATCCCGTCTTGCTCTCCATGTGAGACGCAAAGAGACACAGACAGACACACATACATACACACACACACACGCTTTGTACATACAGGTGAAGCTTTTTGGTCAGAGCAAAGGATCAGTCAGCATCCAGCAACCCTGATGTAGTTGGTTAAGGGCCTTACTCAAGGGCTCAAAAATGACATGATTACTCTGGCCACAGGATCTGAACCTACAACCTTCTAGTCATGGGCATCAGGCCAACATATGATAGTGGCATTTTGATCAGCTGGTCGTAATTCAAACCATTCCAAGTAGTTTTCTTTGGGATAACGGATCTTTTTAATGCGCTACTCTGAGCTGGAATAGTGCCCAGCTGCTGTTAATCAGCACAAGGGTTGGGAGCATCTGCCTTGTCTCTGACCCCCAGCTGCCCCTTAGGAGGCTTGACCTGCTTTTGAAGCAGCTCGTCTGTACAGTGGGGGCATGCCCAGTGCCGGCTCTCGTCCCCTTCGCTGACCTGGTGGCCATTTCTTCCAGATAAGTCATGGATGCACACTCCAGATGCCCTGGCAAAGCACCACATCGCCTACAACGTTAAGGTAAGTCCTTCAGTGTCTCCCCCCCCCCAGTCATCTAGGAGCAGGCCACAGAGAGCTACAGTGACCCGGCTTGGTTTACCCTGGCGTCCTTGCTGCTGGGAATGATGACCGCAGCGTGTCCCTTGTGTGTTCTGTACATCCTGTTATGCTCCGGGTACCGAGCAGAAGCATGAATCTGACACGACAGAGCAGGACTGCGTCCTCCGCTGGAACAGCTAAATATTTCATGAATGGATGGAGCCACAGTGATGGCTTTCTGTGTGCTCCAGCCTGTGCTTACAAAGCAGCAGGAGCCACTGGTCCTTTCCCCCATACGTCTCTTTTCTCATGATTTCCCACTGGGTAGAACCAGCTTTATTAGTTACACCTGGCCAGTACCAGGTAGGGTCCACTTTTGTTTCCAGAACCATGAGTTACTTATAGAAGCTTTTGCGCTGTTGGACTGAGTTTTGCACTTTTGGCCTTCCTGTTAGCTTCAAGGAGTCTAGCCGGTCTCCCCTGACCGCTCTCATTAATGAGCTGTTTTCACCCACAAAATTGCTGCTGAACGTGCAGTCATCACGCCGTTCTCTTCAAACACGACTCTGTAGGAGGAGGGTGACCAGACACTGCAGCAGAGAGGTCTTTTCTGGCACCAGAAATTACATTATGTTTAATATCACTTAGATTAGGCTTTTTAGCCATTCTGATGCACAAAGCGATCCTCTTGGCCCTGTCTGTGTGCTGCTGTACCCAATAAACTGGCCAACGAGTGCATGTTTAAATAACGCTGAATGACACCGTTAGATTCCGCTGTTTTGCTGTGTGGTTGTTTCTCTGTTCAACACTATAATGTCACCTGCTTGTGACAGCAGCTTTATACGTCACATGGCCATTTCCTGTAAGTGAACCACAGCTCAGCTCAGCCTTCAGAAGTGTCATTAGACAGAGATCCTGGGACACCGAGTGGGGGGGTCCTGTGTTTGCAGGTTCCTGAATAGGGAGAAATCCACCTCCTCTCCCCCCACCCTACAATGTAGGAACTTATCACTGTTGCTAACTGCCTGCTACTTTCAAATCCTCTGCAGTTCCTGGGCCACACAGAGGTTGACCAGCCAAAGGGCACGGAGGTGGTTAAGGATGCAGTTCGAAAGCTTAAGGTAAGCTCAAGGTGGCCTCCTCTGGGAGTAAGATGAAACCTCAGTTTTGATTGGCTATGGATGCATAAATAGTTTAATAGTCTCATTCTTCATACTCAAATGACAGTTTGTTAAGGCAGTTTTTTAAAAATCTCCTGCTTAGTGCTCCTGGGTTTGTTTGGTCAGTTTGGGTCATTCGGAAAAGCAAGGAGGAGGTTATCTGCGGTGCTGGAAGGATTGAGGTTGCCTCAGAAATTGAGATGTATCTGGGAACACTATAGCAAGCCTTGGTGAGCTGGACACCCTGAACACTGCCATTTATCTTCCGCACAGGACATCACATAGACAGCAATAAGTCCATAGAGAGCAGTAAAACTACCTTCTGTTAATGCTATGATCCGTAATAAGCTGTGAGGACTTGCAAACGTATCATGATGGCAGTAGGTGTTGTGGACGTCACATGGCTGCTCGTGCTGCAGCGTTAGCAGCGTTAGCAGCGTTAGCTGTGCCATGAGTGTTCCATGTATGAACGGAGTCAACAGAATGTCAGTATTTTTACCCACCACAGCTGAGCTCATGGTCTGGATTTTAGACACCTTTGATGCTTTGTGTATAGTCTCTGACAAGTGCATGCCGTCTTGCTGAGTAGGTGAACATCTTTGAGGAGGAAATTAGCATCACACCCTGAGTGTGAATTTAATGCCTTGGCTATTATGAAGAGGGTAGCTACCTCATGCTATTCGACACGGGCCAGAGGAGGGCACTCTAGGTGCACCTCTGTTCGCTCTCCATGGAGCGCCATCCATCCTCATCCTTCACTTATTTCCGTTGTCATTCCCTTTGTTCTTAGCTTGCTTCCCCATTTGCTTTCTTGTTATCCCCCCCTCCTGTGTGACTCGCCTCTTGCCCATCCTCTTTGTGGAAACCCCCCCCCCCCAATACACTGTTTAATACGGAAGAGTGAGTTTTGAAAGGAATTCTGGGAGATGAGGCGGTTGTCCTTTTAATTTCTTCTTCTGTGGGTGACTGTTTTGCAGTCGGCCAAAGCGCCGGATTTCAGCCGGCACAAACTGGATAATCCTCTGTAATGGCTAATCTTCTTCATTTACTGGGTGCTTGTCCTACTACAGTTTCAAAGGCACATCAAGAAATCTGAGGGCCAGAAAATACCCAAAGTGGAATTACAAATCTCAATTTATGGAGTGAAAATATTAGATCCCAAAACAAAAGTGAGTTCTGCATGCTTAATATGTACATTTTGCATGCTTGATTGCTGTGAATGTTAAACAGACAGACACACACATACATTTATATACACCACAGCATAATATGGATGTTTTACTGACTAACCCTTTTGTTGGGGGTACTCTGCACACATTAATAAGTGTTAGGTTTGGTTGTCTGCATGATATACTTTGTGTGATATTGGACTGTTTTAATGATCTCCCAGGATGTGCAGCACAACTGCCAGCTGCACAGGATCTCGTTCTGCGCAGATGACAAAACCGACAAGAGGATATTTACCTTCATCTGCAAGGACTCTGAGTCCAGCAAGCATCTCTGCTACGTGTTCGACAGCGAGAAATGCGTAAGCGGCCATTGGGAGCGTAAGGTGTCCATTGTGCCTTGCTCACTGTGTGTTTGCTCCACTTGTCTCCACTGTTTGCTTTACAGGCTGAGGAAATCACTCTGACCATTGGCCAGGCCTTCGAACTGGCCTACAAGAAGTTTCTGGAGTCTGGGGGAAAGGATGTAGAGACGAGGAAGCAGATCGGAAGCCTGCAGAGAAGAGTAAGGGCGTAAAATGCTGCCCTGAGCCGCGCAGCACCAGGGTTGCCTGTCTGTTGCTGGGTAACACCTTTCTGTTTTGTCCTTTTCTTCACAGATTCAAGAACTGGAGACTGAAAACTCTGATCTGAAAAAGCAGCTGCAGAGTCTTCAGGAGCAGCTGATGTTTGCTCAGGGGTCCCCAGTAGGTGTGGGGAAGAGTGCTGGTCTGCGTTTCTGCTCATTCGCCAGCCACACTAACCCATCTGCTATCTCTCCTAAACGTTCTGTCCGCTCTCTTCACAGCTTCTGCACCTAAACTCTACTAACGACGCATTTGTGCTGAAAAGGCCCTCGTCTCTGCGGTGGTGCCACAGCCGGCCATCACTCTCCTGTTTAGAGATGTCGTCTGTCACGCTCACTCCCCTGGGCTCTCCGGACTCCAGCCTGTGCGCGGAGCCGTCCTCCATGTCTCCTGTAACTCCCCTCTCTGTCCGTTTATGCACTCCAGCCCATAGGGTCCCCCAGGTCACCTGGCCTTGCGTGGAGGGAAACTGCAATTGGTGACCCTCTGCAAATCAAATATGGATTTTTTTAACTCTAAGTGAGGCACAGCTGAGCTATAATTGGCCACAATGTGTGATGGGTGGAGCTTTGCTAGTTTTCTCTGTAGTTGTTTTGACAAACTGCCTCCCTGGCGGAGTGCTCCCGAGCCCGCTGACCTTCGCATGTCAGTCACATGTCACAGGCATGTTCAGGAAGGACAGCATGCATGCTTGCCTGTGTTTGCGGTGTTGGAGTGAGCGCCTCTGAGAGTGTACCCTCATACATGTGTCTTCTGCTCCAGCAGGCAGGCCGTCTCTCTCCTAAGCCCCCGTCCACCGATATTTTTGACATGGTGCCCTTCTCCCCTGGCACCATCCTGACTCCAGTACCTGCCAGCAATGGTATGAAGGCAGCCAAGCTTCCGGAAAGGCCCACTAAGCCCTGTGAGTGTGTGCCAGGTCCCACGTGGCAGAGATTCCTGCTCATTTATAGCAACAGCTTTGAACCGCACATCCAACATTTTTTTTCTCCATTCAGTCACCATGCTGCTTTTTATTCAATATTATTACTCATTTTTATCTGCCTTCCTCACCAGCCCCCAACGATGCATTAAGCACCGCAGTTTGCTACTGAGGTAGAATATCTGAAAGGGTTTCTTTCCCAGAGTTTCTGAAACCAGGGCTGTTCCTGGGCTTTCTGCTTTTCCAGATTCAGGGAAGGACCTTTTCGGAGCCGAGCCCTTTGACCCGTTCATTTGTGGAGCGTCAGACTTCCCTCCAGACATCCAGTCCAAGCTGGACGAGATTCAGGTGACGCCCCGTTGGTCATGGTTGGATCGTTGTTGGGTAGCTCAGTGTGAAAGCTTACAGTTTGGGCGGACTCACATCACGTGTAATACGTGACTTGCAGACGTGTTATTATGCATGAAGCTGCTGGCTGTTGGCCTCTCACGTTCTCAGCCCGGTGGCACGAGCTGAAACAGTGAGCAAACCTGCAGTGTCCTCCTCTAAGCTCCACGCTAACAGTAGAATAACTCTACACTGAGCAGATCTGCTGCTTAGGCAGCACGGATCGGTGCGAGTACGATGAGTCTGTCAGTCTGCTTCTCTCCTGCTTTCCTGCTCATCCTCCTGATCCTGTCTTTCTTATGCTCTTTCCCCTTTCGACTGGCAGCGGCAGAGATGGTTCGTACATGTTTATTTCACTTGAACAAAGCTCGCAGACTGTCAGCCGTCGTCAGTGAATGTTTCAGCACTTATGTCTTCACCGATTTGTGTGTGTTTGTTTATAAAGTGCCTAATGATCAGGTCCCAAACCTCTCATTAAAGAGGCAGTCTGGTCTATACATTTTGTATTACTGAATGGTGTTTATGAAGTGTATGTTTTCATATTACTGATCTGAGGTGTGTGTGAGCCTGTATGGTCATTGTACAGCAAGTTCCCAGTCTGCCCTGCTCTGTCCTGCGCTGCCTATGGACCCTCACTGGGCTCTTACTTAGCCGTCACTGGGCCCTCACTGAGCCGTGACTCACTACAGGATTTGGCTGCTCGTGTGTATTCCTGTTGTGATGTTATTGAGGCAGCTGACACTGCTGTAAAATGTCACTGTGCCCTGTTTCAGTCCCCTGTGCCCTGTTTCTGTCCCCTGTGCCCTGTCTCTGTCCCCTGTGCCCTGTCTCTGTCCCCTGTTTCTGTCCCCTGTGCCCTGTCTCTGTCATCATCCTCTCTACACATTTGTTCTGTCTGTGTACTCTACTATATGTGAGAGCTATCATATGAACTCCTCACTGCCTGGCCAAAACACAGACAGGACCTTTTGACATTTTCTGTTGGATGTTAATTCTGTTTTTCATAAAGAGCTCTATCTCTTTGCATTGGGCTCTGTGGTCTCCTAGCATGTGGTTTTGGTGTGTACGCACATGTGCATGCGAGGGTGCTTGGATCTGTCATGGGCACAAAGTCTTGCACACAAGGGCCAACATTAACAGTCTGTTTGTGGTCTATTTCCCAGGAGGGGTTCAAAATGGGACTGACCCTGGAGGGCGCTGTGTTTTCCTTCGACCCCCTGGACGGTCGCAGCTGATGCCAAGGAGATGATGCTTGTCGTGCTGTGCAGCTGCGAACATCTGTCTCAAAGTGCCAAAAGCGGACCTCCATGCTGAGCCATCCGCTTATTACATCCTGTACACTTAAATCTCACTCACATATAATCAAACCAGAGAAGTACTATTTTTTTAACTGTGATCAAGTATTTTTGAGACTAGTCAGGTTTGAAGTGTGTAAATACAAGTCAGTGTGGAATTAAGGCGTTAATCTTTCCAAGTGTATAAATCCATTATTTTCTTCCAGATGAGTAACTTCCTGATACTGTGAGAAGAGCTTTCCTGTAACATATCAAACATAAAGACCAGAGAGCTGCTTGACTTCCTTTCTCTTGTTAATCTTCAGTCCCTGCTTAGCTTAGTCATAATAAACCAGTATCTTTGACTGTACGGCGTTGTTCTGGTTGCATTTTAACAAAGCATTAATGTAATGTAGCCGCATCATTTTTTAATGTGTGTTTTTACTGCCATTCCAATTCCCATCATATATTTTAGTGCTGGTTCGAGCAGCAGAAGGCTCTTGAGCATCCACATCCCATGTAGTTGTTCTGATGTGGACACAGTGCCCTTTGCCTTTGTGTTGTAATATTAAAGAACCAACCTGCATCCTCGGCCGGCCTCTTCTGCCTCTTAACTTTTGTTGTAGGTTACCCCCTTCTCTTCTTGGGTTTTGATTCACCCCCCAACCTCCTCAGAGGATACATAGCTATGATGCTGAACAATTGTCTTCACCCTCTGTGTTAATGGTGGGTTTTCTGCCTTCTTGGTAGCTCTTAAGGGTCCAGTAGCAGGGCACCAGAGTACCAGGTATGGCGTGAATTGCTTTTGGATTCTGCTGACCTATTCCATGTGTCACTTGGCGGGGTGGAGCTCAGTACCACGCTGTCACGGATGCCATGTGCAGCACTTTCTGTTGTGTGGTGACCCTCTGTGTGCCTGAATTCATACTGGGCTTCGGAGAGATTTCCAGCGATTATCTCCAGCTTTCGGCTCACCACCTGTGTCACGTGCTTTGTCCCTGCGTGTACGTGTCATGCGGTGTGTGTGTCATGGTCTGGCCCAGCGTGTACGGTATGTGTGTCATGGTCTGGCCCTGCGTGTACGGTATGTGTGTCATGGTCTGGCCCAGCGTGTACGGTATGTGTGCCATGGTCTGGCCCAGCGTGTACGGTATGTGTGTCATGGTCTGGCCCAGCGTGTACGGTATGTGTGCCATGGTCTGGCCCTGCGTGTACGGTATGTGTGCCATGGTCTGGC
>JAAGVU020000001.1:53140226-53154517 GCA_011763525.2 Mormyrus iriodes
GATGGTCATAAGGCCGTGGTGAGTTGGGTAGTTTGTGTGATGCCGGATGGTCATAAGGCCGTGGTGAGTTGGGTAGTTTGTGTGATGCCGGATGGTCATAAGGCCGTGGTGAGTTGGGTAGTACAGCTCTGGAAAAAATGAAAGGATCACAGCACAATTTTTTTCAGTCATTTTTCAATTTATGGGTGTCAATCTGTGAGTAGTATATTTTTTTTGGAAACTACAGCCTGGTTCGTCTGCTTCTCACTGATGAAGGCCTCCTCCTTGCTTTATGGAACTTCAGTCCTGCTAATAGGAGCCTGTTACAACCTGTCCTAGAAGTGCCCTTCATACCTGCACTTAATGTTTCCCAATCCTTTTGAAGGTCACTTGATGTCATCCTGCGATTCATGAGAAACTGTCGGATAAGTTAACGGTCATCTATGGTATTAGAAAGTCATTTCTACCCTTTACCCGGCTGGTTTCTGGTTGTTCCCAGTGTCTCCTGCTTCACCTTGTTCTTGTGTACTGTTTGTCTCAGAAATTTTGAACTTGGAAGCAACCTGATGCTCCGCGTAGCCTTCTGACAACAGAACCAGGGTTAAACCAGGATTTGACAATGCAGATTTTTTTTTAAATATAGAGTGGTCTCAATTTTTCCCAGAGCTGTATGTTTGAGGCTGGATGGATATAAAGTCATGAAAAGTTGAATAGTATGTGTGAGGCTGGACAATTATAAGGCCAGGGAGCATTGGGTAGTGCATATGAGGCTGGATGGGTATGAAATCATGAAGAGTTGGGTACAGTGTGTGAGGTTGGTGGATTGTAAGGTCAGGGAGAGCTGGGCAGCTTCTCAGCATCAGTACTCAGCAGAGTAGGTTGGTTACATGCAAGGTCATGGGCCATGGGCTGTGGCAGTATCTACAAAGCTGACTCACAGAGCAGCTGTCCTCCAAGACTGTGTAGCGGAAGCGGTTGTTTCCTTCTGCCTTCAGCTCAAGGTCATTGGCAGCCTTGAAGACTATGGCTTTCTTCAAGTTTCCATTCTTCTTGTCATTATAGGCCACGGTGTTCTTACAGTGGTAAGTGATGCTCTGAGAGGCCTCTTTGGATAACAAGCGGATGAATGTCATCTGAACAGTGACGGAGTTTGGATCCTGCTCTATGTTTCCATAGGTGAACTGTTAAATAGAGAAATTTTACATTAACTATAAATTACTCACTTAGTGAAAAGACATTCAACATACATACGGGAAAATGTAAACACATATAAATAAGACAATACCCTGTTCACACACAAATAATTAAATAAAACTCCAGTGATGTATGTATTAAAGCTTACATGGGCTCCACCATTCATGTTGGCTCCAAACCATATGGGTTTGAGCACTGTTGAGCTGGAGCTCCACCAGGTTTTCCTGGGGATACTGGGTGGGTTTGCGGAAATGCACGTCTCTCCTGTCTCCATGTTACAGTACACTTTGATGGCATCACGTGCGCTGCCTTGATTTGGATCGATCCAGTATTCCCCTGCAACACAGCACCAAAGGGCACGTTGACCCAGGATTGCACTAAATCAGCTCATGCCCTGAGGGATGCAACCGGAAGGTGGTAGGGCCCCTCCTGATACTACAGCCATAACGCACCACTCTTTTTCAGTGGGTAGCATTGCTTCAGGTCCTCGCAGGTCCTGGCAGGATGTTGCTTGCTGCCATCGGGGCTGCGCATACTGTCGATCTGGCTACTCAGGGCCTTCAGGGTGGCCTGGACCCCGGGGTCCACCTGGAGGAGCCCCGACGAGTTGTTGTTGGGCAGAGCCTCGTCCTCGCTGAACTCAGGAGGGGGTGGAGGGCCAGCATCATAATCCTGGGGGCCTCCGAACAAGTCGTCCATTGCTGCTGTTGGGGGTCCAGGTGGTCCAGGAGGGCCGGGGGGACCAGGATCCCCAGGAGGTCCCTGACAAAAAAAAATAAAGAATAAAAGACAAAAATAAGTACAATATTACCTTGACCATACTCCATCTAGGTGGTGGCCTTCTATAATACATGTGCCTTTTGCTCACCTCAGGTCCAATATCACCACTGAAGCCACGTGTCCCAGGAGGTCCCATGGGCCCCGGCTGACCAACGTGGCCCTCCTTTCCTGAGGGCCCCACAGGTCCAGGGGGGCCCTACCATTAAACTCCATATTTAGAACACTTTGCCAACATAGATTTGTATATATATGAAGATTTGGTTTCTGCCCATGGCCCTTGTATAATGATTCGGCATGTACTTACTCTCTGACCACTCGGCCCAACAATTCCAGTAGATCCCTGTTCACCAGGGGTGCCCTGAAAGCAAAGAGCTGCTGAATAAAGCAGCCAGATGTCCTGTGCACTCTGATCACACTCCAGTGTCTATGTATTGTCTTCATATTGGAAAGTATTGATCTGTGTCATCTTTACTCACCGGCGGTCCAGGGAGTCCTTGCAGCCCAGTGAATCCTCTGTGACCTTTCTGGCCTCTTTCTCCATGCTCTCCAAGCTCACCCTTGTCTCCTCTTGGTCCCTGTGGCCCCTGGAGGTCAAACAAACAAGCAACATGAGGCATTATGCAAGCATTTCTTCAACGGTTCATTGGAGGTGCAGTAATGAGAGGTACAGCTGTTGCTCTGAGCAAATTAGGTGTTACATGTCATCCATGCAAAGTGAAAGAAAAGTTGAGGTCTCACTATTAGTCCTCGCTTTCCAGCTGATCCTGGAGGTCCAGCAGGTCCCCTTGATCCCTGTGAATGAAGAAGCATGAGACAACAGTAAATGGTATGTATTAAACCTTTAACTGATCTTGCTGTATGTTCCACTAGATTTTCTGACTAGTTAACTTATTGCTATAAAAGGGTAGTATGCCTTCAGCTGTTGGTTCTGTACAAAGCCAGAGCGTGACAGGTTATGTTAATGCAGTTAATATACTAATAGTTAGCTGGTTAAATAGTGGTGCTTCATGGTCCTGTACCCTCAACCTTAACAACCTTATGCTCTGAATAATATCCATCAATTCATTGAGTTTCTGTATCCGCTTATCTCATTTGGGGTCACGGGGAGTCTGGAGCCTATGGGCACAAAGCAAGGAACAACCCAGGGTGGGGTGCCAACCAATCGCAGGGCACACTCACACACCATTCACACCTACAGGCAATTTTGCAGCTCCAATTAGCCTCAGCATGTTTTTGGACTGTGGAGGGAAACTGGAGTACCCAGAGGGTACCCCGAGATGACACGGGGAGAACATGCAAACTTCACACATGAAACCCGGGCGGAGACATGAACCCTGGGCCCAGAAGTGTGAGGTGACAGTGCTAACCGCCGCACCACCGTGCCTCCCCCCCACTTTCAATAATATCTGGTGCTAAATGGCACTAAATACAACAGCAGGACAGTGCGGGAATGACTCACTTTCTCGCCTCTCTTTCCTGGACCACCTGGGAGTCCAACTGGGCCTATAGTACCAGGGGCCCCCTGAGCCCCAGCCAATCCCTCAGTGCCTGGGTCCCCTCTGTCCCCCTGTTTTAAGACAAGAGAGTAGTGTCAGCAAGCTGAATCACTGTAACAGATATTCATTTAGTAAAAGGGTAAAAAAAAAATACATATTTTTCTACTAACTGCAGACTTTTGCAGGAAGATGCCTGTGGAGGAAATGATTCAAACTGTATTGGAGCAGTATGCTTCCATTATTTATCTAGATTATTAATGAGTAAAAAATTAACACTCTAAAAGGATTATCGTGCATAAAAGTCCCAGTAGCAAACTGCTAGCAGCCGGGTGTTGTGGTCCTACCCTGGGACCCATGGCTCCATCTCGGCCTACTGGACCATCAGATCCTGCAGGTCCCTGTGGAGGCAAACAGGCGCCATGTTTACCGAGGCAGGTGCTCATGAGGACAGAACTGAGTCTAATTAAAATGAGAAGGACAGTAATCTGCTGAGGCAGTTTTCCTTCCATCTAATCAATCCTAACAGAATACGTCATTTGTCACCATTGTGTATATATGAGAACTGGTCCAATGTGTTAGGAGGGAACTTACATCTGGACCAGGGTCACCTCGAGGTCCATTTGCACCGGGGGCACCGACTGGTCCACCTGGGCCTTTGTCTCCTGGAGGTCCAGGGCTGCCTGGTTTTCCTGGGGGACCCTAATTTAGGAAAAAAAATCAGCTTCTATAGAAAAGTAAAACCAAGAGCAGCTTTGAATCAAAACAGCATTTCTCTAAATACACCTACTGTAGGGTTATGAATGTTCATGTCACAGAAACATGTTTTTCACCTGTAAATGAAGGGGGTAAAAAAAAACCCTTTTGGCACATATCAGAGTACCCAAATGCTGGAGCTGTGACGATGACAAACTGATGAGTCATTTCCACCAAAGGTGGTTAGATTTCCAATCAGAATGACCAGAAGTGATACATACAGCTGGACCTGGAAGTCCTGGCATTCCTCGCTCTCCCCTCTGACCAGGAAGACCCACAATGCCTCTCTGTCCTGTGGTTCCAGCAGGACCTGGTGGTCCATCAGGGCCCTGTGCCAGCAAAACATGAGAATGGCTACTGGTCATATAGTTCAATGGTTAGACAGCTGTAGATGTTTATTTTGCATACAATCCATTATGCCATTCACACTTAAACTTTCCAGATGTTCACAGTAAAGAACTGAGAAGCTGCAGAGCTGCTTTAGAAACCAGTGACTTAAGGAAATGGACAGTTGTTGTACAAGATACAACTTATTAATGTTCATGAGGAATTGAATACCAGGGTACACACACTGGTCTAGTGCTTACCGTGGGCCCATCTTCTCCTGGATCACCTTTATCTCCTGGGCTCCCAGCAGGCCCTGGGGGGCCCTGCTCTCCCTGTTTTCCTAGAGGACCATTATCACCACGGATGCCAGGTGGACCCTCTTTCCCAGGGAGACCAAGAGGTCCGGGCTCTCCTACTGGACCCTGTTGAAAACACAGCCAAGCGCACAGTTATCCCCTATAGTTCTTGTCCATTTTCCATCATTACAGCAAGAAATAAAAACAAAAAGTTTGCATTATGTCTTTTACTTGCCCAGAAATTCAGTTACGGTGTAGAAATAGAAGCCATTGTGAAGTTTTCAGCCCACTATAGCTTTCCTGTCTGACCTACTGATCCGGTTAACCGCACCAACCTCCCTCTTAGTGTAATCATCATTTTAATACTCACAGCTGGACCTGGTGGGCCCACTCTTCCTGGGGACCCTGGGAAACCGGTTGGACCCTACAAAGAGATTTGGAAATGATTTAATAACAGCACTTTGCTCAGGATATAGGGTTGCTGAGAACATCATGGAGTATGGTCATCACAGGGTAGCTTCACTCACGGGGGCTCCTTGGGTTCCTCGGCCACCCTTCAATCCAGCAACGCCAACTGGACCCTATTAAGATTTTACTAAGTTAGAATGCTTTCAGAAACATATAGATCATTAAAGCAAGAAATAAACATTCTACAATCCAACCACTATATCTAGCACAATGCTATTAGATAAACTGGCCCAGATCAACCTGAACAACAAATACCTGATGTCTATTTGTCAAACAAATAAATATTTCCTCATTGCATTTTACTTACACTGGGTCCTGGAGGACCTGCCAAGCCCTGAGGTCCAGGAGACCCAGCATCACCCTTCTGCCCTGGCTCTCCTGGTTCACCTTTGACACCTGGCTGACCATCAGGGCCCTAGATTGAAAACACAATTACGCAATTCAAGGTCAGCAGTCTTGCCCCTTTTTCTGCACTTTGGCTCTTCATTGTTTTAATGACTCACTGGAGGTCCAGCAAACCCAACAGCTCCAGTTGGACCAGTTTCTCCACGGGATCCCTGTTAGGCAGAAGTACAATGGTTTGGATATTAGATGGGAGTAGAGTCAAACATGACTATATAAAATAACTAATGCTGAGTTACATCTGGGTAGTGCTATTTATACGTCACATACTGTCTGTTTATATATATCCTGCCTTGTGACCATTGCTTCCTGGAATATGCTTCATGCACAACCCTCTACTGGATAAGTGGTTACTGTTGTTCGAAGAATAGATGGATATCATGTTGATTTCCTTCAACCTGAAATCATCTTGGACTGGCTCAGCCTACTGTACTTACTGGACTTCCTCTGGATCCAAGAGGTCCTGGTGGTCCCCGTGGTCCAGGTTCACCCTACAGTGACACATGTCAGTTCCCAGACCGATATGACTTTGCAATAGTGTGACAGTGAACAAGTGCAAACAGAAAATATCCCCACCTTTTCTCCACTTGGCCCATGTGGTCCTGGTGGTCCAAGTGGACCAGGAAGTCCCTAACAAGAAAGGGCTGCGCTTTTATCTGTTTTTATGTATGTGTTATACATAAAATATTTGAGTTAAAATGTACAAATACTTAGTTAAATATAAGCGCAAGATGAAATTGTAATTTTCTGTGTTCTTAAAAAGTCTTGAGGTAAAGCAGGGAATACAGTTGCATTCTTTATGATCAGCCTATGGTCATCTCACCCGAGCACCATCACTTCCTGGGGTCCCCTCTGAGCCCTTTTCACCAGGTGCACCCTAGCATGTCAGGAAGATAGTTGTGACACCTTAGGACATGGAACAGAAAAAACAAAATGCAGCCTTATTCCTTTGATGATTACTAGCATGAGGACCCACCCTGTCACCCTTTGGGCCTGTTGGCCCAGAGATGCCACGTTCTCCTGGCATTCCCTGCAGCCCTGGAGGACCAACATCCCCAACAGCACCTGCTGGCCCTGGGCTTCCCTGGTGGAACAATCCAAGAAAAGACAGAAATAAATATGTGGGAAAATGTCGCTCTCTATTATGTTGCCGCTAACCCTGCCATCTGTGTACCTTTGGCCCGTCTGGTCCGGGGGCTCCTGGAATACCTTTAGCACCTTGGAGACCATGAGGCCCAAGCTCCCCTCTTTCGCCTGGAGTTCCACGTTCTCCCTAAAGCAGAGATGATGTGATTCAATGCTTCATGCATGGGCTCATCTAAAAACAGGGATGCTTTATGAACGCTACTGTAACTTACCCTTGGACCAATAGGACCAACTGCTCCACCCTCTCCAGGTATTCCCTAGACATGATGTGCAGTTATTTTGGTCATTATGAAATTAACTTATTCAGGAAAAGTTGTACAAATGATGTGGTGAATATAATTGATTGTTATCTCTAGTGTCTGTGACCTGTACGTTGCAGAGCAGATTACACAGAACCTGCTTACCTGATCTCCTGGCTTTCCTGGCTCTCCAGGTGGACCAGGAGGTCCAGGTAAACCCTGTAAAACAGTCGACCTTTAATTTTTCAATTACAGTGTTACTGACTATACTGGTGAATAAAATTTTGCTCATTGTGTATATCTCGTTACATTCTTAGGTGTGTCTTTCTTACCTGGAAGCCGTTTACCCCAGGTGGGCCTTGTTCTCCTCTTTCACCTGCAACACCCTTGAAGAATAATAATAAACACACACTTTCAAACTTTTTGAATGGCTACACACTTTGTTAAAGTGTCATTTATAATGTAAATGGCTGCAAGTGAAACAGCGGCTTCCAGATCCCGAAGACATACCGCAGGACCTGCAGGACCTGCCGGACCCACTTCTCCGTCCTTCCCAGGAGGACCCTGCAGTGGACCCATCCACAGTGAGCAACAGGACAGTGCTCAGTCATTAAAGACAGTTATTAGTGACATCACTCACCCGTTGCCCTGGTGATCCTGGCGTTCCCTGCTCACCTGTCTTCCCAGGGTCACCCTGTGAATTCAAATGACCTGATGATGGTTGTTTCAGAGAGTCTTGGGGTAACCTCAGAGAGTAATTATTCTTCATAATTAATCTAGCAATACCCTTTGGCATGATGTTCATGGTTGTGTTACCAATGCGTTGAACAATTGATGGATTACTTGCATTGAAACCCTTTGGTCCTGGTAAACCCATTGATCCTGGTGGGCCTCTGGTTCCGATTGGCCCAGCAGGTCCTGGTCTTCCATCCTCCCCTGCTGCTCCCTTGAAGGGAGCATGAGAGTTTTTTAACATGTAGAGATACCACAGTAATAGTGTTACCCACGAATAGAGACTTTCATAACAAAACCACCCAGCGTACCAGTGGACCTGGCTTTCCTTCAGCACCTTGAACCCCAGGAGTTCCAGTCAGACCCTGAGAGAATGAACAACAAGATAGTTATTTAATGAGAGGATGAAGATAGAAAACTATTATCAGCAGGGGCTCTTTTAGCAGTTTTTTTTCATTGATTCGGTGAGGATGTAGGTGATTTACTGAGGTAGATTATAAATTTTTCTGCATGATGAACATCGTTTCCATCTTTACCCTTGCACCAGGGAGGCCTGGCTCTCCTGTGCGCCCTGGATCTCCAGTAGATCCTTTTGGGCCTGAAGTCCCAAGGATCCCTCTATCGCCTTGGGCACCCTATTAAAAAAAATGGGCAATTATTACTTATTTCATAGTACATGCTTGATTTAGTGAAGAAACTAGTCTTTAACCTGTATTAACCTTAGGTCCAGGTAGCCCATCTGCGCCGGTGAATCCTCGGTTCCCAGGAGCACCCTGTGATGGGCAGGTATGTGCAACAAATGCAACTCTTGCAGGTAATGGTGTTTCAAATTCATCTGTAATTCATATACGTTATTTTATCCAAGTGTCTGCTTACCCTCTCACCAATGGGGCCTGGCGGGCCCAATGACCCAGGATCTCCTCTAGCTCCTCTCTTCCCTTCTTCACCTTGAGGTCCTATTGGCCCTTGAGAACCAGGTGGGCCCTAAACATTGAAAGCAGACGTCTGTCGATTGTACAGGGAAAGTATTGATATTACTCCACAGTATTCTCCCCAGTAGTCACTGTCCACAGCCCAACTACCCCCAAGTAACACCAGTTCTTCCAGTTTCATAATAAATATTGCTTACAGGTTCTCCTTTTGGTCCTGCCTCTCCTTTGAAGCCAGGGACACCAACATCTCCCTATGACAGAGCAATATTCTTTATTAATGTCATGTATGGTATAAGTGAAATCCCACCATTAATAACTGGCCTAAGAAATATAATTCCCTCAGAGGAACCTTACCGCTTGACCTTTGATTCCTGGTTGTCCAGTACTTCCCTGAGGTCCTGGGGGCCCAGGGGGGCCAAGCAGGCCAACTGGCCCTTGGGGGCCTACTGTACCCTGGAGTGAACGTAAACAACGTAAATTATGCTCCACCTTTTAGCTTACAGTGCTTAGTCGCATTACTGTTCCTCCATGTTTGATAGGTTGATTTATTACTTATTATATACTCACCACTGGGCCCTTGGCTCCAAGTCCACCATCCGTCCCTGATGGTCCCTGCACATGTTTGCCTGGTTTAGTAATGCCAGATGGCTTGTGACTAATGTAAACATTATCCTGCAATGATGAGTCAGTCACGCACCTGAATGCCGGGTGCTCCAGCTAAGCCTGCAGGTCCTGTCTCGCCCCGCTGGCCCTGGGGCCCCTCAGGACCCCGTACACCCGTCGGCCCTGCTTCACCCTGACAGAGACAAGCAGTGAGGTAACAAGGTGAGTTTCAGTGAGAGAATCTAGCATCTTCAAATAAAAGTACAGAAACCTCAGTGATTAGGGGTGAAATCAAGGAAAATGCAGGATTCAATCTTATGATCCTGATAGGGGATTCTGTGTGAAAATGGCAGCAAGGGAGCTTCATACTGTCTTACCTTCATACCGGGGTTTCCCGGGAATCCTGGGGAGCCAGTGATACCCACGGGACCCTGGAACACAGGAATCCATTATATCCATTATAGTGTTTCTGTCTCTTGCAGTCACTGTATTCCTGAGTTCAGATGTTATGTTGATATAAAATTGACATTTGACACTTACAGAAAGGTCATGATGAACAGGGGTTGGACAATGAAACTGAAACATCTGGTTTTAAACCACAATAATTTATTAGTGTGGTGTAGGGCCTCCTTTTGAGGCCAATACAACATTGGTTTGTCTTGGGAATGATAGATAAATGTCCTGCACAGTGGCCAGAGGGATTTCAAGACATTTCTCTAACAGAACAATGGCCGGGTCACTGCATGATGCTGGTGGAGGAAAATGTTTCCTGATTTGCTCCTTCAAAACTCCCCAAAGTGGCTTAATAATAGAAATATTCAACTTCACTTTGATTTTCATCAAACCACTCTGTCACCAGTCTTGCTGTTTGTATTGGTGCAATACCATCCTGATACACGGCACCACCTTCGGGGTATAATGTTTGAACCACTGGGTGAACATGATTCTCCAGAATAGTTTGGTAGTCCTTGGCAATCTAGAACCCTAGTGGACCTAGGAAATAACATGACATTGCAGCCCAAACTATCATTGATCCAGCTCTGTGGGTATGCAACAGTCCAGGTAGTAAGCCTCTTTGGAGCTTCTCCACACCCTGATTCTCCTAAATGTGGGAAAGATACTGAAGGTGGACTCATCAGAAAACAAGACATGTTTCACATTGTCCACAGCCCGAGATTTGCACTGCTGGCACCATTGAAACCGACTTTTGCAATTGGCATGAGTGACCAAAGGTTTAGCTCTAGCAGCCCAACCATGAATATTGTGTGCAGCCCCCTGAAAAGCTCCTTTGGTGGAAACAGGACAGTTGAGGTGCACATTTAATTCTGCATTGAGTTGGGCAGGTGTGGTTTTATGTTTTTTGAATATGAATCCAGGTTAGTACCCGGACATCCCATTCAGGCAGCTTCCTCTTGCATCCACGGTTACTCCTGTTAGATATGATCTGTCCTTCATGGTGATATTTTGATATTACCCTGGATACCATGGCTCTTGATACACCACAAAGACTTGCTGTCCTGATAACAGGTGCGTCAGTGAGACGTGCACCAACAATTTATCCTCTTTTGAACTCTGATATATCTTGCATTATGTTGTGTGGATTGCACTATTTTATATACAGCTGTGCTATTGCTCTGCTAATTCAAGCTTCGCACTCTGCTCTTACTGGTGGAATGTGCGATCAGTGAAGCTTGTCCACCAGGCCACGCATGTATGGAAGTGAAACCTCAAACATTATTGGCCAGCATTTCAGTTTCATTGTCCAGCCCCTGTATGTTTAGATTGTAATGTTAGCCTCCAGAAAGCAGGTTATGTATTTACTATATATTGTGGTTTATATACTATATATACATTAGGTTATGTAGTTGTTGTTTGTTGTATGAGATCTTCCTTACCATTGGTCCCGATTTACCAACGTTTCCAGGTGGACCACGCATCCCCTTAAATGAGAAAGACATTAGATGAAGGCTTGTGAATTTGTTTGACCGTTCCATGTCTAAAGCATCCTCACTGTGCTGATAACCAGCTGATAAACAATCTTGATTGTGTGAAAGTTACCACATAGACCACCCAGGTAGACACATGCTCATCCTTACCGGGGTCCCTGTCGGGCCGATGCGGCCCCTCTCTCCTGACATTCCTCTTGGACCCTGTCGTGCACAGTGGGCATGTTTACATTAAAAATGGATCCTTTTAAGCATGTGATCATGTCTATTCAGACTCTTTTGCTGCTTTTGGTACCCATGATTAATATAATTACCCCCACTGGGTATTTTAGCTTTTGTTGAGCTTTTCAGCTTGTCTGCTCTGCTCACTCCTGTTTCTTCATTGTGTAAATCCTAAAGCCTGTTTTCACGCCTTTCTGATTGTGTGAACACAGGTGTCTCCTACTGACCTGAGGCCCAGGAGCTCCCATAGAGCCAGGAGGGCCTGATTCACCCTGAGGAGAGAGACAGGTAGTTAGTGCTGGGGCGGGGGCTGTCACAGCCTTATCGCATAAACAGCCACATCCGGGTTTTCGTCAGACACATCAGACCTTCATATGGGTCTAAATATGCCTTAAAGTGACTGGAAAATTTCAGCTACGTGGGTAAGACAGATATTCCAACTACACTGAGTATGCAAAAGTATAAACATATATACAAAAACTGAGTATGTAACTGTTCCGGATCCATTTTAGCCAGGCCAAAGTAGCACATGTAATTCTGGTGACACTGATCTGCCAGCTTTTACCTTTGATCCGACGGCCCCAATTTCTCCCTTGGGGCCCTGAGGTCCCTGGTGTCCCTGTAACACACGTGTGCCAGTTAACATGTATCCCAGTAAATAAACTGACAAACAGTATAAGTATCATATCGTCTCCATTTATTACAGACCTGCTTTTCACTAAAACAATGCTGTCGACAGGTTGCTATATAAAAGTAGCTGCTTATTGGAAGAGAATTTCTGAAGAGATCCAGAAAGATTAAGACAGCTTTTTGTGGGCTGAAGGTCTGTTTATGGTCCACTCTTACAGTACATGGCTGTTTTAGAGCTGGTTCTTGCTTAGAAGCTGCCCTTAGCCTAGCATACCCCAGTCACTAATATTGGAGGATGTTTGTGGGTGTGCTCACCCGGTGACCTTTCAGCCCTGGAACTCCTGGCATTCCTGGAAAGCCTCTTGCTCCCTGGGTCATGAAACATCCACAAGCATGTTAGTCCTCCCGCTGGTCGGAGCTTCCTGGCTCTGTCACATATAGAAATATGCTCTGCAGTCAAGTCTTACCAGAGAGCCAGGGAATCCCACGTCTCCTGTATTCCCTGGTTTCCCAGCTTCTCCCTGATGAGGAATGGAAAAAATGAGTGTTATTCGGATCACCCTCAGTGTAGGTGTTCTCACAGCAAAGCATGAAACAGTGATGGTCAGTGATGCAGAACTGCTGAAAGATGTTCACTTACATCTTCCCCTGGTTTGCCAGGGGGACCGTCTGGCCCGCGTAACCCAGCTGGACCCTGCCATACACAAGCATAAGATTTGTATTTGGCGGAACCATAAATAGAAGCTCCTCTAAAAGACAAAAGAGCTGGAGAGACTGAGATCTGTATTTCTGTGAGCTCTAGCTTTCTGTGACTTATGTATCTGTGAGGTCTGTGTCTCACCATCAGTCCTGGGTCCCCAACATCACCGGGCTGCCCCTGCATTCCTTGAGGGCCCTGAGACAGGGGAGCAGAACATGTCAGGGAAGGGTATCACATTGAGTTCATTGGAGAAGTTGTCAGCCGCTTTCTGACTTACAGGTGGTCCAGCTGTCCCAGGAGGACCTCTGGCTCCAGCTTCACCCTGAAATGAAGGCAGGCTGTCACAGACTGCGGTACTCAGGGAGACTTGTCAATGGTGCCCCGTCAAGCTCCTGCAGGGCGGTGCTGCCCTCTGCTTACCCTCATTCCAGGCATCATCCCGACTTGGCCTGCTAGTCCAGACTTCTCATCAAAGCCAGTGGCCATGTGAGAAGCCAGATGCCCCTGAAATGTGAGGGAGAATCTGGTGTTACAGTGTGTAAAACACAGGACTGAAATAATGACTGTATTCAGCCCTGTTTGAGTGAGATCTCCAGCTTTTTGGATTAAATAAACTTCAGCACTGAAGCAAGCAAGGCTGTGACCTGGGGTGACAGGACATGGTGGGTGTTAGCATTTACCCCTGGGTGAGTTGGATGTCCAGGAGGTCCGGGCTCTCCTGGCTGTCCTGGTACACCTGGTTCACCATCATACCCTGGTGGACCTCTTGGGCCCTAAAAATAGATTTTGGATTTCTTATTCTATGCACAAATACATTGGAACAGCCCAAGTTTGCTGGCCTGTTATAGTATTGTTAGTCTTTAATTAAAGTCACGAATGATTACAGACTTTCCCTGGTCCATCACAGTTCATCACATATTCTTATCTCTGGATTTGTCAACATGCTAATAACTGACAGAATTATGTTCTGCAAAAATACTTTGCTTCTGGGTGTTTCCTGTATTTCCTATTTCAGACTGAGTCCTTGATCATTTATTTTTAGTAGTGGTAAACTATTTTATATGAAACCACCATTTTTGGCCTCATCTTTTTTATCAGAATTCACTTCCTCAAATATAATGATGCTCTAATGGCAATTATTAATAGCACCATTAGTTTCTCAGTTATCCAGAGTCAACTGCAATGCCAAGATATCTTTATCATGCACAGTTTTGTATAAATGATGAAGTGATGTACTGCCACATACTCTTGTGATGCTTTGGGGCAACTCTGTTGTAAGAGGCACCACATAAAAATGAATTGAATTGAATTGAGTAAATTCTCCTGTATCGTTCTTCCCAAGTATATTTCATAAAGTCACATTTTTCTCCAGGAAATGGCCATTTGCGGCATTGCAGAGTCGCTCAGGAATGCATGAGGTCAGCTGAGGCAGGGATTAGAGTGCGG
>JAAGVU020000001.1:53165753-53183542 GCA_011763525.2 Mormyrus iriodes
AGACCTGCAGGAATAAGTCACAGCAGGACGTTTACTGTGACAGGCACGTTAGGCTCTGTGGAGGCCTCAGTACTCAGACAGACCTGCAGGAATAAGTCACAGCAGGACGTTTACTGTGACAGGCACGTTAGGCTCTGTGGAGGCCTCAGTACTCAGTTAGGGCCACAGGAATGAGCCATAGAACAATGCCTGCTGTATCGTGACTCCTCCTCTGAATCGCTCTCAGTGGACAGTAAATGTTACAGATGGAGGGATGTACACTATGACGGCGCTACTGCTTTACACAGACTGTTCGATATCACAATGAGCAAGAGAATTTAGCTGTTGATATGTTCCTCTTAAATTTTCTGTAAGTGACCACACAGACATATGATTTAATACAGTGCTGGATATTTCATGAGCCAAACTGATACTCCAAAACACACACAGTGACAGGGTCCCAGGAGGAGTGTAAGCACACCTATATAGAAATTAAATATTTAATATATATTTTAGTAAATAAAAAATTGGTTACAGAAGAATGTATATTTGACTTGGAAAAAGTCTTATAGCTCTGACAGTCACTGTTGACGTGGTCTGACATTCCAGACTGGACATACTGAGGGACAAACATAACCCCAATGTTTACTCAGTGCATGCGGTTTTTCTGTAAAGTGGGGGTCTGACAGAAGCCTTCGCTTCTTGGGGGTCTTTGCCAGCATCAGCAGCCCTGAGGAGGGGCAGTCAGGCAGGGCGGGAGGGACCTGCAGCACCCTGAACCCCCCTGCCTCCTCTGAGACCTGAGGTTCATTCGCTAAAAATATGCTTCACGAGAGAATAATATGTATTTCTTAGGCTGCAATCTTTTAAACATCTGTTTGGCTCCCAGGCCAAACAGCGATTTGGGTTAGGGAGGAGGCCAGTTTTGCGGGCTACTCTTCAGGGATGGAAAAGAAGCATCATGCACTGACTTTATTTAATGCCGGAAACAAATCAGCCAGTAATTTTCTCCTTTCATCATTTAGCAGTCTTTTCATACTTCAAATCTAGAAATCTGATGAAATCCTCATACGAACACAGGTTACTGTATCCCCAAAGCCTCTTAATTCACTTAAATAATTAATCAGACTCTACATTAGAAATAAAAACAGTTGCTAGTTATCTGGGTTCCGGACCCTTGGATAATAATGTATAAATTGCACATTTTGAAGATAAGAAAGGTTCTTTGTCAGCATTGTCAGGAAAATGTCAGTGGTAAGATGTCCAGAAGCTTTCCACGATAAAGGCCCATATGTTCTTTCAGCTAAAATGTTGTTTTTTTTTACCCAGCAGGGGGGTTGTTTGAGGATTTCAAGAGGTGCGTAACTTGGTCACTCCTAAATTCACTGAAAGAGCAGAAGCCTTTGCAGACATAATGGCGTGAACGGCTTCCTGTGTAGGAGGTCTTGCTGGAGCATGATACACTTTTCCTCCCCCATGAGAGGCGACACAGTAAACCATCCCTGACACAATGACTTGCCTCCACTGATAAACAGTAAATAAATTAGAAGCTATTCCTTTCCACACCCTGCCAAGCACCACAGCAGCTCATAAATGAGTGAATCTGCTTAATTCTCAATTTAAACTCAGTCGGCACGGCCTGAGGTGGGTAATAGAATAAAATAAAGAAAAAGAATAAAGAATAAAAATGTTGGCCTTAGATAAATGACAGAAAGCTAAGAATTCAGCTTGTTTTTCTAAGCACTAGGCTAGATAAATAACTGCTGTTATTTAAGAACAGATCAGCTTCTAATGTAGCTGCTTAATTGGACGGTAAATCAGGGTATTCATGCTGCTGGGGTAACTTACAGCATGAGATGATGGGTGATGAAGATGAAGCAGGTAAGGCAGCTGCTCGGGGACCCTGTTAGTATGGCATTCAGAGAGAGATCCTGCAGGAGACCAGCCTTCCCCGACATGCCAGAGGATACTACAGCCCTGCTGGGGTTTGTACGGCCGTCTGAAAGGCCGCCTCATTGATAAGGGGTTGCAGAATCTGCCCCAGATATTTGAAAATCACTGACAATGGATTCTTTCAAAAGAAACAACCACAGGCACCCACACCACAGCCCTCTACATTACAATCCTCCACCCACAGGCCCCCACCAACAGGCCTCCACCCACAAGCCTCTATCCACAGGCTTCAACAGGGTTACGGTTGTCCGGGGATGATTTGCGATAAATGTGATTTTCTGTTGGCCATTTGGTTGAAAGGGATAGTGGAGGTACACTGGAGGCACGGTGGGTCCCCAACATCCGTGCTGCCCCTTTCAGCCCGACATTCAGGTCACGTCTCCGAATGCAGGCTTTTCTGGGTGAGGAGGGACTGACACACTAATAGGCAGGTGTTGCTCATACTCATTGTGTGCCAGCGAACATCTCCCAGCTGGCGTATCACAGGAACAAGCTGCTGTTTATGTTCAGCTGAACATTGCTGTAATGCTGTAAGAATGAGGACTCATGTTGCTGATCAGCCCAAACAGCATTCTGGTTCTCCTTAACTTGAAGCAGTGTTTTCCAGGAATACAAATACTTCATGGCTGATCACCGAGGAACCCTGTTCTGTCCGTCTGACTGCTGCGACCTGACAAAAGGCTGGAACATTTTCCGGTGCATGAATTTAACTGTGACTGATGTTTAAAACAGTGAGGCAGCCCGCCTTCAAAAAGCCAATATCCCGGCATTTTGGGGCGTTTTATGACTGAACGTTTTGGCAGAGTGTGCCATGGAAAACGCTAAATCAATTAAACATGTTCTAGCAGCTGTGGAAAGCAGGTAAAGTGCCTTAACAGGCTTGAGAGTATTTGGGGGGTGGGGGGGCTGGGAAGTGGCTGAACCAGCTGTGTAAATTTTCCCAGCTCCTCTCGCAGTGAATGACGTATCGTTTTCCATGCAACAATACCTTCAGACCCTTTGACATTTGTCTTTAAGTTGCCTTGATATTTTCCTGGATGTTCTACCACAAAGGAAATGGCCAGGCAGCATGTTACTCAGACCCTGTGAGGTGAGAAGGCATAGTCCAGTGCCCAAGGCCTTGCACATCACCACGATGTGTCCAGATCGTCCCCACTGACGGTGTCAGCACACTTTACATGCATTTTGAATCTATGTGGACCACGACTGGGCTGATGTTCATTGCGCTAAACAGGCTGAAGTGGGAATACAATATATCCAGCATTGGCTGGAATCAATCTAAGAAGTGATCTAACACAGCCATTAGCTCCAGGATTCAAACATTGGTTTAATGCTGGAATTTAAAATGGCCGCTTTATGACTAACACGCTTTGGGAGGAGGGAGTCCAGCAACACTTGGAAAAAGGTGTTTGGTTTGTGTGCTTTTTAATCCTCAGGATAAATACAGTGGCAAACTGTGCACATTTCCACATAGTACAGATATTCTGATTCCACGGTGGTGATAGAAAACACGCTGAACAGATTCACTTTTGACTGAAGCACCTTCATCTCGGACTGAAGCCGACTGAAGTAGATTCACATCGGAATTAAGCAGATTGACAGCCAGCTGAAGTAGATTCACAGCCAACTAAAGCAGATTCACAGTTAACTAAAGCAGATTTACAGTTAACTAAAGCAGATTTACAGCTGACTGAAGCAGATTCACAACCAACAGAAGCAGATTCACAACAAACTGAAGCAAATTCAGTCAACTAAAGCAGATTCACAGCTGACTGAAGCAGATTCACAGTCAACTAAAGCAGATTCACAACTGACTGAAGCAGATTCACAGAAACTAAAGCAGATTCACAGCCAACTGAAGCAGATTCCCATCAGAATTATGCAGATTCACAAGCAAATAAAGCAGATTCAGAGCTGACTGAAGCAGAGTCACCTTGGACGGAAGCCGATTCACAGCTGACTTAAGCAGATTCACATCGGAATTAAGCAGATTCACATCCAACTGAAGCAAATTCATAGAGGAATAAAGCAGATTTACAGCTGACTGAGGCAGATTCATATCGGAATTTCACAGATTCACAGCCGGCTAAAGCAGATTCACAGCTGGCTAAAGCAGATTCACAGTTGACTGAGGCAGATTCACATCCGAATTACACAGATTCACAGCTGGCTAAAGCAGATTCACAGTCAACAGAAGCAGATTCACAGTCAACAGAAGCAGATTCACAGTCAACAGAAGCAGATTCACAGCTGACTGAAGCAGATTTACAGCCAACTAAAGCAGATTCACAACTGACTGAAGCAGATTCGTATCAGAATTAAACAGATTCACAGCCAACTAAAGCAGATTCACAACTGACTGAAGCAGATTCGTATCAGAATTAAACAGATTCACAGCCAACTGAAGCAGATTCACAGTTGAGTGAAGTGATTGAAAAAGGCTGAACCAGATGCTGAAAGCATGACACTGATAGGCTGTGATCTCTGGGGCCCATGGCTGCGCTAAGCTGATGTCACATGAACTTTGTCTGTTCCAGCCGCAGAGACTATGACCATATGTTTTCCCCTGCAGACGCCCCTTTGGCTTTCAGACCTTTGTGTATGTATTGTATAAATAACTCTCAGTACTTCACAGTTGTTATGAGAAAATGCAGTAAGCAACACAAAAATGCTCACTAGCACTATTGCTTTTAACAACAGTCATATGAAGCCCCTAATTCACCAATCACTATTGTCCACAGAGTTCTGTCCCTCATGACAGCTCACTGGACATCATCACCCCTTTGGGTATGATCCTCAGTCACATTTGCACATCACCTTCTCTTATTGGTCACAGGCTGGCTGCCTGCCTTTGCAGCTGCCTGCTTCCTGGCTTTTCTGGGCTGCTGAGACCTCTGTGCAAAGCACTTCCCCCACATAGCCATTGCTTTGTTTCTGGGGGGCCGAGGCCATGCTGCTTTCCACCCACAAAGAACCATGATCAGACTCCAGCCTTCATCCTCAAGAGCCTCTGACCACGGGTCCTCTGTAATTGAGCCTGAAATAGAGGGGTGTGTTCTGTGGCTGTCCTCTGCAAGGGCCAAACTGATTTTTAGGAGATTGTTGTGTAAATGACCTTCTTTGCTCGATTTAGGTATAATACTGGTCAAAGCAGCTGACTGCGGGCAGTAGTCGATGGACCTAATTTCTATGCTGGATCCCTGGGTGGGTCTGATGGATGCTGGGCAGAGCTCTGAGATGGTCTGCAGCCAGAGAGAGGTGACACCAAACCCCAGTGGCATCTTATAGCCCAAGAAACGTTCCAAGTCACAAAGTGCTATGTACTGAAATAACAGCCTGCCCTCCTGACAGAGAAAATGTCATGTTAACATTCAGATGGTGAAATGCACACCAATGCATTATTTTAGAAGACTGAGCAACCAGTACAGACATCTTACAGCCCCCAGATACCATCCCGCAAAGTTTGGTACACTGGCTGTACAGCATAGCCAATCAGAAGCTTCTGTTTGCTGATTGCGCTAAATGCTGTTTCCCCCTTATAGAAATTTATGGAGAATGGCATGCTGTATATCTTTAATGTTTATTTTTAACATTAAACAGTAATGGGTGTACTTTAAAGTGCTTTGTATTGTTTGCATTGCATTTCTGTGCTTCAACTGGTCTTGTCGTCTTTAAATTGGTCACAAGAGGGCCCTACCAGGGGAACTCCCATTGGGGCTGAGTATCTGAATGGCTGTGTGGAGTCAGAAATATCAGAGGGGAGGCACAGTTTAATCAGCCTGCTTCACTGCGGCTCCTAACTGTGCTTCACTGCGGCTCCATGCAGGCTGTGCATTCAGCGCTTACAGAAAGCGGGTTATTAGAGTACCACTATGCAATGTCCATGATGTCATGGGGCAATGTGGAAAATATAATTATATGATTTAACAACAAGGGTGGTGGGTGTAAAACACGGAGGTGCAATCGCGTGGCAGTGCTCATGCCTGTCTGCCATTTTTAGTATATTCCAGGCGAATCTTTGCATTGTTAATGTTTTTGTCCATGTGGCCGCCGTCTGTGTCGCATTAACTAGTGTGCTGTTCCTCCACGAGCCCGAGACAGACTCGATGGGAAAACCTGCCCCACTGACGGAGGGAGGCAGCGGGAGCTTCTGGAGAATGTCTTTGGACGATAAGTAATGAGCCTCATGTTATCACAAGAGAGTAAATAGGCGGCCCATTGAGAGACACCCTCTTTGCATAAGCCCAGAATCTGTTCCCTGCTCTCATGCAGTTTTGGGCCAAAAAAATAAAACAAGTGATCAAGAAATGACAAAGCAGAGGTGCAGATGTTACTTCTGCCAAGAGGTGGCAGTGGGTGGCCAGTGGTGCAGTGGGGCATTTAGGAGGACTCCACACAACACTGGACCTCATGTTTAACCAATAAATTTAAAACCTGAATGTGATAAATCAACAATAATATCTGCAAAAATTTAAGGAGGAGAACATGATAATGAAGCATAAAGCCACAATTTGTTCCTGAAGAGTAAAATACCATCTCAACCAAGAGAACATCCATGTTTTACACAACCAGCATGTTTCCTCAGACATACTGGGATCTCAGATATGTAAATCACCGCATAACAACCAGAGGCACTTACTCACCGCTGTTCCCCTCCTGGCCCCTCGAGAACAAAACCTGAGTGATGAAAACAGCAAGAAACAGCAGAGTCCTGGAGTGCGGAGATATCAGCATGTCTGTGAGAAAGACATGAGCTTTCCTCGTGTGAAGAGAGAGCAAGAAGAGTAGGATGAACAGCCTATCGCTCCACCATGCAGGCACTGTATGATCCCCTGTCTGTTTGCAGCAGACCCAGCCCAAACTAAGTGGGGGGGTGAGTGTGGGGGGGGTTACAGCTTTAAATAGGAATGCTAGCAGCCCTTCTCCTCCTCCTCATCCCGTGGAAGCTCTGTGGTAATCACCCGCTCTCAGACATCTGTGGCGAACACACCCGCCCTAAAATGGCCAGGCTGTCTCTCATGCAGCTTATGCATACATTGTTACCCCCTCGGCCAGAATCCTTCCAAGACGCTGAGCACTGCGAGAACATTGACAGAACATTCTAGCTGTGTTTGTGGGTGAGCTGGGGTTAAGGCTTTTCCTGGGCTAGTTGCTTAGCAGCACCATAAAGTCCTGTTTTACTGCAGTCATTTATTACAGCAGTCCTAAAAGTAACTGGGAGGCATTTTCAGGAGAAAATGAAGAATACTATGAGCTAAAGCAGCCCAATTTCAGCATTATTACTGTGATGGGATTCAGTGGAGGCTGAAATATGTGTTTCCAGTGGACGTGGACAGCTGATGCTAGCTGTTTAGAAAAATTTTCATTCTTCTTTGTGCGCAAGCACAGAGGAAACTTTGGTGGTTTGCTAGACTAACCAGTAGAGAGGGGAGTTTTACCATCAGGCTTGTTGACGTGCCATTTGCTTCTTTCCTTACTTACTATACTCATATAAAAACATATTATACATTAAAGCTATACTAGGAATGAGGAGTTCGCTTGTTACTGTTTCCACGGGCAGATGGCTTTCTTGATATTGTGTAATATTTCTGGTCTAGCAAATATTCACAAGACTGACTGGCATGAAGACTGCAGAGAAACAACTATCCTCTTCTCAATTGCGTGCTGCGAAGCCTGCATTTTTGGGGGGTGAGGGGTGGGAGTCATACATGTGTTTGTCAGATGCTTATCTAGTTTTAACAAGAATTTCCTCCCCCCATGAATATAAACCCCTTTCTGTATGACATCATTCTTTACTAGTTGATTTTAGGCATTTGAAATACGCTCTGTGTAATTAATTCACTGAACTGAATAGCATTGATACAGCTTGTTAAAATTGCTGAGCGTACTGATCCATAGACCATCTCTCACAGGGGATCTTAGTCTGTTGTTATGTTTGGGAGTTCCTCGCAGGGCCGTGAGGTTTTTATGCATTGAATGTGGGGCCTGCATTTCCAGCAATTACAGTTAGATTTTCTCAGTATATTTATGAGGAATCCCTTAAAGTGCACTGCAAGCTGCCTCGACTTTTAGAGAGACAGTCACATACATCATGTGTATCCCACTTGCTAATTTCAGCTGGCACTAATTACTCTAATTAATCTTTAAATGACCAAACTTTGTGTTTTTTTTGTATCGCTACCATAACAACATGAACACCATTATACTTTTTGGACACCAGTCCATGTTACAAAGTTTTTCACAGCTCAGAGGTGGGAGTGTTGACTTTTGAAGAATTTTAAATGGGATGTACCATTTTCTCAGCAGAGGTGCAATTTGTCATTCAGATTATGCCAAAGTTAAGGACACATCTGCTGGTCAGAAAGGGGAGTGCTTTTAATCGCAGGCTGTCACTCAGAGTGAGTGAATTACTTGTCTTAAGACATCCTTTATGGATTTAGTCAGGAAGGTGGCCCTGGTTTTGCAATCAACAGCACCTAAATTAGCATAAAATGGTTAAAACTGTTCCCACTCTGCTGCCTTGGCAGTACATCAGAACTAAACCACGTTCGTGCTCTGGGTTCTACGGCAGGGAGGGCTGGCCTCACTGTCTGCATGGTGTGCCTGCTGTTTTACTCCCCAGCAAACCCTGCATGGGAAGAAAAGCCCATGGTAGCTGTCCTTTCCAATTCTCCGCCCTTTTGTGTCCCTCTCTCATTTTTCCTGTTTTTCATGCTCTGTCCATTAAGCCCTGCCTGTTTCCATATCTGCAGACTCCACAGAGGGAGGTGACTGGATGACTGGCAGTGATGGAAGTAGATGGTCAGATGGTCCTTTGTTGGTGTCCGACTTTCCCTGCCGACCTGAAGATGATAGAGGCCATATCTACACAGGAGTGAAGATATATAAGTGTTTCTTGGTGGCTGCCATTCTCACTGCCTGTTTTAACTGACGGATTTAAACGTGATCTCTCATCAAAGTGTAGGCCATCATGAGACCTGCTGTTGATGAGAAGAGAGCGTGTGAACTGGGACGTACACAGATGTGTCACAAAGTGCTGTTTTTCAGATATTAGAGATCTCTATAGCTACAGGACTGGTTTACTGCTGTTTAATAGGACCATATGTACGTAGAAGCTCCTCTTTGTGTGGTTAGTGGTTGAGTGGTTTGTGATATATGTAAGTAACCATTATCCACAGCTGGCTCAGCTTTTCTTTTTAGAATTATTATACGTTCCAGTGACACATGCAGTTTCTTAAAGCATTCAAATTTTTTTTTTTTACATACAGTTTTAATAATAACTGTAAAACATAAGTGTCCTAAAGACCAGAAGCCATGACTATGTAAAATGAGTAAGTCCTGGTTATTAAGAAGAAAAGACTTGATCCTAAAATCCCCCTGTGGTCTCTATGTAACCCCTCCACCTCCATACATTAACTTGACTTCATAACAACAAAATGGAATTTATTCAATTTAAAAACTCATTAATACCTCCGATTCAACAGGCTTGCTGTATGCTATGCAAAGCATGAATTCAGAGGATGCTGGCATTCACCATGAAATGTTATATTGAATGGCTCAGTAGTAAAATTAGCATCACTGTTTTATCATGTTGACAAAAGAAGGCTATACCCCCCCACCACCACCCCTGGACCCCTGTAGTGTCAGAAAGCAGGTAAAGCCAATATTCCCCAGGATCTAAAGGTCAGGAGCACCACGCCTGTGACTCTCTCACTGACCAGCTCATCCACAGAGGGAATCCCAAAGACATGGTCGCTGTGAAGACAATTCATTGTTGATATTTATGTCCTGTGGACTTAAAAGGTATCTAAATGGAAAACACACAAAGGAACGTCCTCACTCTCTGTTAATCCCTTTTATCTGCATGTCGGCTGTTACTTTGAGGCTGGAGTGAAGCTGGACGATCCAGTATAAGGCGACTGAGGTCTGGGACCAGCTGGCTTTAATCATGTGGGCTGTAGGACATCTTGGCAGCCATCCTGTTTCTGTGCAGGATGCAGCTACGTCACAGGCGGATGAACAGACGGACGGAGAGGGGGAAATGCCTCAGACCTGCAAGTTCACCAGGTATTTTCACAGCAGCGGACAGTGCTGTCAGACTTGGCATTTTGGTTGGAGCTGGATCTTGGCTCTGGATGTTGGTTCTGCATCACTTCAGCTCCATGTTTGTTGTGGTACTCTATATGAACCCAGGAGAACAGAGGCATGAGTTTGAGTAAAGGGGTCCCTGTTTTCCTGCATGCCAGGCTGAGCCTTACCTTGTAAAGTGCATCATTGGACAGGCCAGCTGGGAGATACACGCACACAGCTTGACTTTGAAACAAATGTAGGGTTATCATTATAAAGTTAATGATAAGCTGTATGAGACACATGAAACTGGATATTCTGTTGGCCTTCTTTAACTAAATAAGCCCTGACTTTGCCTTTGGGTTTTTCTTGAGAATGGAAGTAATTACTAAAACCTACTTCTCCATGGAAACCACTGCCAAAATATTGCTACAAACAATTTTTGAGGCCAGAGCTCACACAGCATTAGAAAGTGTGATGTTACCTCACTGTGAGGCTGAGCAGTGTGTTTCTGTGCTGCCAGAAATTGCATTTGCTTTGTGAAACGCACAGACACTCTTTCACAACAATTTACCATTTTATTTGGTTTTAACTGGGGGGTCATCTGGACCTCGAAATGACATTGTATAGGTATATTTCTCCTGTGCTTTCTTGAACAAGAGAGAGGGCGGGTACTGTCATTCTCAAAGTATTGCGGACATATCAATAGCTAACACATCACACTCAGCTTTCTGTGTTGCTCCTGTTCCTTGTTCCTTTTATTTTCAAGGGCCTGTAGCTAGTATGATGTCGGGGGTGGGTGGGGGGTCACTCTCAAATGAGTACCAAGTGATCTCTTCATCAAGTCACTGTCAATTGACTACCAAGTGATTTCCTCATCACTCTCAAATGTATGGATAACCTTGCACAAAGATTTGTTGCATGAAATATAATCACACATTACACCTGGACTTCCTGAAAGTTAACTGTAGATCTATTTTCCTTTAGACTTCCAGCCATTTGTTGGCAGGGATGATCCGGAATTCTCCGTGGTAATGTAAGTGGCGTTGTGGCTTCCTGTGCCTGGGCGCTCTCCCTTTTTACCTCCTGCACACTTCTCGCCTGTTCCTGAGAGTTTTTGCAAATGGCTCAGCCACCCCTCCCTAGCAGATGGCTTTTCTGTGAGCTGCTCAGAATGCTCTGGAAGGTGACCCCGGTAACAGCAGATGGAAACTAAGGTGTGTGATGCAATTGGTTGTCAGGTACCTTGCATCAGTATCTGGACCTCTCACCCTGCGCGTTGCAAACGTTTCTCACAGAAATGTCACACTTCTGGGAGGTATAAGCTCACTATAACAGGACGAGGCTTTTGATCTGGTAATCCTCGCGCTCCCATTCATGATGCTGTTTTCAGCCCTCACAGCTCTCATTTGTTTAATAACTGGCGTGTCCCTGCAATTCAGCACCAAACTTATCATTGGTTTCTACGGGCAAGGGTGATAATTATAATGTTTAAGGCTGGTTAACATGTCTCGGGGGGGGGGGGGGGCTGTATTATGTATTATGCGCCCGGCTCTCCGTGATAAGTGGTGGGCCTGACCTTTTGGTGTTGGGAAGGCAGACATGTGCCTCGTTATGGTGCACACGGTGATGGATCACTTCCTGCTGAGCATTGCTTCCTGGCCTCTGCTGGACAATACACCACCTAGTAATGCAGCCCAGAACTCTGGATATCCAGCTGGGTTTGGTTTAGCTAGGTTTCAGATTTACCTGATTGAGGAAAAGTGTGAGATACTCTCATCATGTTTTGTTATTAACATTACATGTTTGGTTTCAGCTGTTCAGTTCACATGCCCTTCACACAGAGGCTTTACAGAACACTTTAAACTTTTATTAAACCTACTGTTACTAAAATACCTTTCTTAAGACTTTAAACTTAGCCAGTAGTGAAGGGGTAGCTGATGTTTATTGAGTCATGAACAGAGCTGGTGCCCACCGCCCCCCCACACTAAGCCCCTGCTGACGCTCTCCCCATGCCATAACACTTGGGCTCCCTGTGGAGACTCCCCCGGGTGGTCGTTTAATCAGGTTCAGAATCATTACTTTATCGTGGAGTCCTTTCACATATGAGGAATTTACCTTGGCTGTTGTGCAAAACAATCACGGACAATCAAGACAGTATAATATATAAATGATGTACAGGAATGTTCCATCTCCTCCATTCATATGGTCACAATGTCTGCTCGCATTTGGCTTCACTTTGAAGTTTAATTTGCTGTAAACCACACCATGTGGCCGTGGCCCTTATCTCTGCACCTACTTAATAGGAACTACTGGAAAATCTGGAGAACTGACCACAAAGCTACACTGGTGGGGGTGTGGGAGGCGACCCCTGCTACAGCAGGCTGGACTGGAACCATAAAGATGGAGCATTAGCTCGATGTGGATCAGAGCTCCAGCAAATTGTATGAATCTGCCGTCGTTTTTCATGCGAGATCCTTTTTGATATTTTCTCTCCCTACTAGTGAGCTAAGCGTCCTGACAGAGGAGATCTCTCTCTTCCTCTTGTTCGTGAAACTTTATTTCTTACACGATTATCTCCCTGGGACGCAGGAATGCGGTGGGCAGAATGTTCCAGGCTGTGAAATGCGGCTGCGCTTGTCTTGTGTGCAGTTCGGCAGACAGGGGAAAGTATGACTATCGCGCTCTCTGGGGAAATAAAGCCCAGCCCTGCACAGATGTGTGCGTTGCTCACTGCACATTTGGCCTGGAAACTTTCTTTACTCATTCTAATTGCAAATCATTTTCTCCATATAAAAAGACTGCTATTTACACAATGACTTTCCAGAAAGCATGATGAAAGATTATCGTGTGACATTATTCTTATGGCCCTGTAATCGCACATCCAGCTCTAGTGCTTTATGACAAGGTAAAAAATGTCATAGTCTAAGACAGTGTTTCTCACACCAGTCTTCAGGGATCCCCAGACGGTCCACATTTTTGCTCTCACTCAACTCCCAGGGAATTGGGAGAGAGCAAAAATGTGGACTGTCTGAGGATCCCCCAGGACTGGTTTGAGAAACACTGGTCTAAGTGAACTGAGAAATGCAATGGCGTTTCCATTTTTCCTGTAAAGTGCTTAGAGCAGCAGCCTTTGAAGGGGTCAATTGCGAGGTGAGACATATCAAAGGCAGGAAAGTGAAGGGCTGCTGGTACCCTGTACAGCAGGTATTACTGCTGGAGACAGTGAATGCGACTGGGATGCAGGCCAGCAGAGCTGGTCTGATTCACCCCCTATGTCTCAATCCAGGAGAAGGGCCTAGGGTTTCAAGTAGACCTTAGGTAAAGGAGTTGTTAAGATGGTCAACTGCTTCAGTCATCCAAGCAGATTCCAGTTAGAGCATGTCCCTTTTCTTGAGCTTACTGTAGTTCTCACCATGGTAATGATGAGGTCACCATGGTAGGAGTCTGCCTCAGTGTGTCTTTCCCCCGGACTAATGGCCATTTTGTCCCATGTTGAGTTTCCTGAGCTGCTCCTGTCGATGGTCTTTGAACATAGTTGACTTCTGGGATCCTGGCCACAAACTGCCTACTCACCACTACTGGACTCTCACCCCAGCTCCTTCCCGACCAAAACGTACACAATCCTTCAGCCGCGTGAAGGTGTAGGGTAGCATGCTGGGCTAATGTTACCCTGAGCCTCCTTGATTTCCGTAAGGCATGCTATGTTCTCCTGCTGGTTTCTGAGTTATGAGCAAGGTCCCGGCCATCCATTTCAGAGAAGCGATGATAAAACGACAACAGTACTGTGATCTATGCTTCAGGCCATCAAGCTGTATTTGGCTGAGTCCTCTAAAGAACAAGCAGATTCCAGAAACATGAACATAATGTCACTGTTATGTTTCTCTGGTGAACCATGGATGTGCTGTTTACCTAAGCTGAAGTGAAGCAGAAAATGCTGCAGGATGCAGGAGATAATGAGCAGCACAGCTCCACTGTGCTGAGGTCACCGGGGTCCGGGGAGCAGGTATGGTGTTGATATTCCTTTAGCACTTGTGATGTACAGATTACAGACATGCAATGGGAAAAGTTGAAGATTAGCATGTAGCCCATCCATCCATCCATCCAACCATCCAGTCATTCTCCAGCATTTATTACTGGTCATGGTCACAGGAGGCCTGGGCCCTTATCAAACATAGAATGGGGAACAGATTCAACCCCCAACCCTGGAGCTGTGAAGAAGCAGTGCTATTACTGAGCCACATTAATGTAGCTTGTTTATTGCTATAAATGCATATTAGTGTCAGCAAAGCAGCCTTTTCTACAGTACATTTACTCTATAAAAAAGTGTGTGTTGTGTGATTTTCTGATTGTACCACACACTGCAGGACTGGCTTCTTTATGACACGTCATAGCCGAACCCTCCTGGGTCACCTCTAAGAAATGAAGTAGCTGTATTAGGAGGCTTCTGCTCAAGGCCATTTCTCATGCATTGTCCAAGGTTTCAGTCGGCAGCACAGAGCCGCACGCAGGAACATCCATCATGCCAGGCAGTACGTGTACATCTGCGGCACATGATTGCCATCACATGTACTCGTGGTGAGGGAGCCCCCATGTCTACCATGAGCCATAATCAAATGACTTTCTAAAAATGTAAATGTACTCCAAAACAGAGCACAGAGATGCTTAAGGAGCCACGTCTCTGCGGCTGATTTAACAGCAGTGAGCTGCAGTCTCTCTGTTTTTAGTGCTGGGCAGTTGGTATCTCAGCCATCGAATCAAAAGCGTGGATGACAAACCCTGGGCCTCTGATTCCTGCTGGAAAAGAGGGGCCTGCAGTGAGTCATCTTACAAATATGTGCCGGCTGAACATGAGAGCCATTTATAAGAGGCTTTCCACAGGAGGGGCAGTCTGCAGGCCGTATGGCCTTGACTGTTTTACTACTCAGCAGTGACCGTGTTTCTGCGCTGACCCTGCTGCGCTGTCCATTTTGTTTTGTGGAAAAGTCCCTGTGATGACCTGTATAATCACATCATGGCAGATAGGTACACCATGGCCAAGCATTTCACAAACCCAGTTCAGCTTGCATAAGGTTATTCTGCCTGTCCCTGGGAAGTCCTCCCATCCCTAAAGAGAGCACCATGCTGTGGCTTCACACATATCTGCTCTCTTTATTTGGTTACTTTCACTAAAGTGTTAATTTCTCAGTTCGGAAGCAGTGGGGGGATTATACAACTAAACATGCTGCTAATGACTTGAGCTTTGCAAATGTGAAGGTAAGGAGTGTCATGTCCAGAGGAGGGTGTGGGGATAATATGTGGGCTAAGGGCTAGAGTAGAAAGCAGATATGCTGCATCGTGTGGATCACTAACTAACCACAATTGAATCTGACAGTTAGAAAGGAACTTGTTTACAATGGCAAAATGAGAGGGTTCAGCAGTGATCTTCTTAGCTAACAGTGAGAGGGTTCAGCAGTGATGTTCTTAGCTAGCAGTGAGAGGGTTCAGCAGTGATGTTCTTAGCTGGCAGTTTGAGGGCTCAGCAATGGTTTTCTCAGCTAGCAGTGAGAGGGTTCAGTAGTGATCTCAGCTAGCAGTGAGAGGGTTTAGCAGTGATCTTCTTAGCTAGCTTTGTCGCTCTGTACTTTGCAGGTCAGTAATTGGAGGAAGATAGCAGCTACTAATGCAGGATTTTCTGGAGTGTAGCGAGATCCCATGGAGCATGGCATTCCTTTTTAAAAGTGGGATTTATTTCCATTTGTTTGACCTTTGCGTAAAGGGCTTAGTCAGTAATTTTAGTTTAGCGTGACAAATGACATGATGCGAGTGTGGGCATGTGTGGAGGTGTATAGGTATATAGGAGCGGACACGTGCGTGAGGAGCAGGCATGTGTGGACAAAGCGTGTTAGCGGGAACCATGTGAATTAGACCTGAGCTGTGAGTGCCTTGTTGGGTGAAATTGCAAGTTGGGAGGGATGGACAGGAATCATCAGAGCTCCTAGTCCATCAAACCACCACAATGTGTCTGGAAAATGCTCCCACATTTACATTGTTATATAGCAGGAGAGCTCTGAGTTATTCTAAGATGAAACGCTTCTTGTAGCTCCTGACTAAGCGTGCTGTCCCGTGATGGCCCAGAAGCAGTTTAACACATTTTAACACACAGTCTTTCTTATGACATCTTACTCATTCAAACCCCTCCACCCACCCCCCGTTTCATCCACTTTCCAGTTTCCTCCTAAAAATGACCTTGTTCATGAAAGACAGCATTTGTGAATTTCAGAAACTTGTTTATTCAAAACAAGTAACTGCCAGTCAAAAGACTATATTACTGTTGCTTAATAGCTAAAAAAATGAATTACAGTTAGCCGCAGTGACACTGGGCGGAAGACTAATGATTGGTAAACATTTTATTTTATTTTAACTTTCCTCTGGAAAATGAGCTGAATGTTTCAAACATGTGGATGTGTGCCAGGCCTGCACAAGTGGTCTGGCATCTTATCCTTGGTCTTTCAGACACAGAAACAACAGAAGTAGTTCTTTCTTTTTGACATAAAAATGTCTGCCAGCCTTATCGTATGAATGCTTGCCTGCCTGACAAATGCAGCTGTGAGGTTTACCAACCAAAGCCATAGTTCATTAGCAAATACAGCGTCCAGCACTAATACGAAGGGCACACCTTTAAAAGTTTCAGTTTTAAATTCAGAAGGCTAAACAAGGCTAAACAAGTACATTTATTAGGATGAGAGCTATAAGTCATGGCTGGTTTTGATGTGATGTAAGTCATGTAAAGGCTCACTGGCTGGTTAATTCAAAAGGCAGATCTTACATTGACATATGTGGTTAGCATACGTGTTAAATGTAGCACCTTGGAGCTGGCTGCCATGTTCAGGACTTGCTGTGTTGGGTCACTCATCACCTTGTCAATCTGCAGTCAGGCTCATTCGTCAGGCAGTAATAACTGCAGTTACAGTGAGGCAGGAATCTGCAGTGTGCTCTTCAGTGACTTATAAACAGCAAAGACTCTAAGCCCTGGAGCAGGGAATAATGACTTGGTCGAAGCCCGTTAATCACTATGCTTTCTGCTGGCAGGCCTGTGTAACTGCCCATTTGTACACGTCTGTGAAATTACACCACAGAGTCTCTCTGTGCTATGTATGCACCCTGCACTCTGTAGCACTTCATAGTTAATGCCTGCATAGATGGAGGGTAATTATGAGGATGTTATTTCGTAATACCTGTGAAAAGAAGGTTCCAGATGATTTGCTTAAACGTCACTGACTACATCACTTTTTAAAAAGCCATGCTTTAATGTTGTGTTGATAGACTTCGGAGAGTTAACGTGTTTCCCTGATCTATGAACTGTGGGGACCGATGGGACACCCCCAAAGGAAAGGGGCTTTGGCTCTGCACAGTGTCACTGCAGTATGTCCTAATCTGCTTCCTGTTAGGAGAAGCTGGGGTCTGTTTCTCACAGATAGACCCAACCCCACTGTACTTATAAAGCAAAGACACACTGAAACAGGCACATAGCTGGCAGCTTTTTACAAGACGCTTTTTCTTTTATTTAATTTCAACTATTTTTACTTTAGTAATATGACTGGCATATAAGCAACCTCTTTATAAAATTTGGTCTATATTGTAATTTTCTCTTATAAGGAAACAGGCAGCTGCGACGGACAGCCCCTGGCATGTGTCCCACTGTTATGTCCTGAAGTATTTATTTAGGACCAGCTGCTTTTGCGCTTTCAGTGTGTCAGTGCGTGTTTTTCCCCAGAGGATAGGACCCCCCCCCCTCCCCTCCCCCTCCC
>JAAGVU020000001.1:53183642-53193745 GCA_011763525.2 Mormyrus iriodes
CTCCCCTCCCCCTCCCCCTCCCCCTCCCCTGAGTAAAGGCAGGAGCCTGGGGGGGAGGGGGGGCGGGGGGTGGTCCCTCTGATTCCAGCTCGTGCTCCTTCACTACTTTGTTCTCTGTTTACTTTAGCTACTCTGTTAAAATGCACCGCTGAACATAACACTCATTCCCTCATTTTGCTCTTTATATGTACCATTCTCCTCCCCCATATGTCATATAAACCAGCTGCTGATGACTCACGTCTCATGGAAGGAGGTGATGGAGAGTCAGCCTTTTCCAGTTTGCTGCAGCGGCCCCTGTGGGTAGCTGCAGTTGTGCTGCTCCCAGCCTCGTGCAATCTACACTTCAGTCCTATGACCTTGTTCTGGGTGTCTGTATGGATTAGCCTCTGTGCCTGTGATCGGAAGGTTGCCCGTTCAAGCCTGACCTTGGCAGAATAGTGACATCTATGGGTCCTTGAGCAAGGCCCTTAACCCCCAGCTCCATGGGTGCCATTACGGGTGACTGCCCTTCGCTGCCAAACTTTCTCTTACCTACATATGTGTCTGTGTGTCATGGAGAGCAAGACGGGGTAGGTGAAAAGATCATTTCCCCACAAGGAGCAATAGAATATTGTTATTGTTATTAATTATACTGATTCTGAGTGGGATCCGTCCTCCTGAAAAACACGTCCTCACCAGAGGTTGCCCCCACTCTCGAAAGCACAGAGCCACTTCAGCCACAAGAAACAGTGCAATAAGAGACCCAGTGACCCTGACCCTAATCTGCCCACCACACACACTAGCGCCAATCAAATGCAGCACACAGACCTTCCACCAGGAAATTCCAGGAAGCCGCAGTCTTGGAAACATCCCATGAACACATGACTTTTGACCTCTTCTCAGTTCAGCCCTGGTTGGTCCTTTCTGTTTGCTGTGTCCCTTACAACAATCCTATTAATTGTACCAGTTGTTTAATATTGATCATACTCTGTGTGTGTGTGTGTGTGTGTGTGTGTGTACAATGGATTTAGAATATTTATGTTTTGAGACACCTATCATTAATACTGACACACCTTTGTGTATAGAGCATGTGCTTAACTTTAATTTAAACCAGCAGCACTGATAATCTGCAAATCGACCATTTCCACAAAAATGTTTGTAAATGGATGATAAAGCCTTCTGTTTGTAATGCTGGGGCTCCCTCTAGTTGCAGTATTAACACTTTCGGTGCTAATGGTGAATGTTCAGACAAAAATACGGAAAATCTTCAGCTATGCAATTTAATTTTGATGAAAGAAAATGAAAACGATTCCTGTGCTTCTGTGTTGCTGTCCTCTGTGTATTGGAGGCTCACCGGTGACACCATGTCACACAGAGTGCTCCTGGGAGCACTCAGCTGTGACCCCCTTTAGTCCAATGGCTTTGGTAATGAGCAGCTGACAGGATTCTGTGCGGCAGACACAATGTCCCCTGGCCTCGTATCGCTTTCATTCTCATTTTATTATTTATCGTGTTCAGAACAGAAGGATGAGTGGAGCTGGTGGGGCTCAGTGACACTCCCATGCTTTCCGGGACTGCTGAATGGGTCTCCTTCACACTGCTGGGGGCTCAGTGGCGCTCTAGCACTTTCTGTGACCACTGCCAGCTCTCCCTGCCAACAGCAGGATGTTCGCCGCCGCCACCAAGAACTTTGTGAAGCAGGTTGGGGACACGGGACGGCTGATCCCTGTGCCGAGTCTGAGCGAGGCCGATCGCTACCAGCCGCTCAGCCTGGTCACCAAGAGGAAAAAGGTGCATTTCTGGAAAAAGACCAAATATGCGTTCACCCCATTCTCTTTAAAAGACGTCCTGGTGGGGGAGAAGGAGATCACGGCAGGTACTGTGCTCTGTGTGAGTGTGTGCGTGCACGTGTGTGTATGTGTGCCCAAGGGAGGGTTTGCTTGTGTTACGTGGAAAATAATTGCTTCATTGTTGCATATAACGTAGCTGCAGATAGAGTCAGTAGATCATAGCTACCTAGCTGGTTAGCAGAACATGCTGCTTCAGCTTCTCCTAAATAAGGAATGCATTTATTGAATAATTGATGTGTAACTGTTTGTGGCCAACAGGGGGCCCCCAAACCTCAGGGACCCCATGCAAGTTTGTGGTTTGAGTGGTAGTAAACTGCTTTGCTGTGTGTACCTCAGTATCCACGTGGTGAGCATTCATATTACTTTCAGCAGAAATATTTATCTCTGTACATTTTCTAATAATATAGTGAGACAGCAAAGCTGAACCACATTGTATGTGCAGCCACACTCTCTTTGACACGCAGGGGTCTCCTCCTATCAGCTGCTTAACTATGAAGACAAGTCTGATGTGTCACTGGATGGCCGGCTGGGGAACCACCTGATCAGTGACGTCGGGGTTAACATCAGCGGCTCAGACTCTGTGGCGGTTAAAGCCTCCTTTGGGATCGTCACAAAGCATGAAGTGGAGGTTCCGACGCTGCTCAGGGAGCTCAGCACCAGGTATCCCGTATCTGCACCTGTGATCTTTTGCAGTGTTCAAATAGTGTCCAAGGTCTTGGGAAGGTTCACCAGTTTGCAAAGCTGACCATGTTGTGAAAGTACAACAACTTTGCATAATTGTAGGACGGTGGTCTCCAACCTCATGAATACTGAGAGCTACTCCTACAAAGAAAATTATCTGCGGAGCTATGCGTTAGATCCAAAATTCAAAATTTTTATGTCACAAGCACGAAAAAATTGGTACACCAGCCGTGAAATTAAATTGCTGCTACTCCAGATTGTGCAATAAACAAGCTAGAAGGTTACCACGATTAAATGTTAACAAAATCAGTACTAATAATAATACTTACAATATAAGATGTGCTGGCGGATAATGTATCACAGAGCAGTAACTGAGTTTATGTCAGTTACCCAAAATGTGTAACCTCTTCAAATGTAAATGTTTCACTTCAGGAAAGTGGATCTAGACCACTGTCTGATCCGCCAATCGAAAGAGAGCGGGCGGGCCATTTTGTGCGTCGTCATGGAGAGCATCCGCACGACTCGACAGTGCTCCCTCACTGTGCATGCAGGAATGCGGGGGAAGACCATGAGGGTAAATACTCACAAATACAGAGCGAGTTTCCTCTTCCTGCCGCTGCCTGTGATTGGTTGGTTACGTCTCTTGCATCAGTTCCAGATTGATGATGACCGCACCCCGAAGGGCCGTGATAAGGCCATAGTGATACCGGCACACACAACAATCGCATTCAGCATATTTGAGCTTTTTGTAAGACTGGATGGGACGCTGGGTAAGCAATATCCTGGACACGCCATGTCCAACATACTATTCCATATGAATTATCTACAGGGCACTCATATCTAAAAGAACCAATATGTTTTTTCCACATATGCTGTGCAATTAAGACCTTTGTGTAACATCGGAATCCCCTGGTGGCTTTGAGAAGGAGCAAATTCGAGAGCAGCTGGGTGGCTTCATCGGCCGCCTGTCCTTCGGCCGCCTACGAAGGTTCCTCTCGGGCATGGTGTATGGAAACCCCTTCAGAGCAGGTCGGGCCCTGATACCACATCTGAAGTTCGGCCGTTTGTAGACTGGCTGTTTTGATGAGGAAAAATGACAACCATTTTCTCCTCATGCCAAGATGACAGGACATTTATTGAGGTAGCCCACTCCGACATGTACATGGAGGACCTCGAGGCTGACTACTATGAGAAGGCGGCGAGCATGACCGACATCTCCACAGGCTACCTCCGGGAAGGGTCTCACACCCGTGTCAACCTGCTAAACCACAACATCCCCAAGGGCCCGTGTGCACTCTGTGGGATGGGCCTGCAGCGCCGGGAGACTGTCTACGGCTGCCTGGAGTGCTCCTCCAACGGACACAAGTACATCCGGTTGCATGTGGTGCCCTGTTTTGACCTGTGGCACAAGAGCACCAGGTAAATACAGGGTGACACCTCGGCTCTGTGGGCGATGGCCACAGGGACTTGCTGACAAAACAAGCTTCTCTAAAACACGGTTATGAGAAGCTTGTGGTGCAGAGGAGTTCAATGTTGCAGATAAGTTGGTGTTAATTAGCTTCCAGATGGTCTGCATAATTCAAATCGCACATTAAGACCTGAGCAGAGCAAGTCAGTGAAGCATTTTATAACTGTGTCACATCCAGTGAACCCCATTAAAGATGATTTTCTCATTCTGTTCTGTTTTCCGTGAAATGTGCTCTAAGGATGTTTGTGATCGGTGTACAGGAGATATTCCTGGGTTTTAAAGTAAAAAAAGTTCAGATGCTCTTTAAAATGAGAACCCATCATGATTAAAGTCCCAGAAAAAAACACATTACATAACCCTTTGTGATGCATAAACAACAACAACAAAAATTTACTAAACGAACAAAAGAGAAAAAGTTACGTTGGCATTTATTTGTTGAGGTATTGTGCTTTGGGGCAGTTTTTATTACAAAATCATCTTGTGCCTCGGGCTGGGGGAGACCCAGGGGATGCTAGAACTCATCATGCTGGTAAACGTTGTACTCCTTCGCAGATATCACTCCATCCCTGTCATGGTCACTCTTGCGAAATAAATCATCAATTATGACATCATAAAATTCTTCTTCTCGCCGTTTGCCGTCCTTCTCGTAACTTTGCTTTAAGTGCTTCCTCACCTGTCAGTAAATTAGCATAATTAGAATATGCCTGTGGGAATAATTTACCATCACACCAAAGGCTGCTCTGTTATCTACTACCTCATCTTTACTGAGGTTCCTGTCCATGTCCAGGTCTATTTCCATGAAGCCCTCCTTGCTGCGAGGTCCTCTGGACACAGAATAAACCTCCACTTCAAATATCAGTGAGGCGCTGGGGGGAATCAACAGATCTGATAACACAGGGATTGAGAAGCAGCAGTGAATAACCGTGCTGCAGTGTGGAGGGTCACACACAACATATGACTGTGTGCTATAGCTGCTGCTATCAAGATGAGCCAATACTCAATCATCAGCTTAACATGCATCCATTCACGGCTCGCTCATCTATATTTGCTTAATGTAGACCATGCAGAACATAGACATGAAGAACAGCTTCACAAACGTGCAATGAAAGCCACACACATGCTCACATGCCACCCGACCTGACCCCAGGAGCGAGCTCAAATCCTCAAACGGCAGGAGAACGTGCTGGGTTAGTGCATGCCTTCTGCTCATCTGCGTGGGGAGAAAGTGCAAAAACATCTTTCACTGTATAACACAACAAAAATGCAATAACACTCATAATACAGTATTAACTTTAAGTACAAAAAAAAGACGAATCTTTTGTAGTCACTGCTTGGCTTTTCTGAACAGTGACACTTAAATGTGTTTTAGGACATTAAATATTTGTTTGTTTGTTTTTTTATCCTGAATGCTGTGGGAGAGTAACGAAATAAACACTGGTAGGATAACACTGGCGGTGAACTGATGCAGTAACTGGGTGTTTCAGGGGCCTGTATCGCCAAGTAGGATTTCTTGCTTAGCCGGATAACTGGCTGGATTTAGGATTCAAGGGTTTTTATTAGTCACATACAAGGTATGCAGTCCAACTCAATTCTTCCCAAACGAGCTTGATGGGCCGAATGGCCTCCTCTCGTTTGTACATTTCTTATGTTCTTATGTTCTTATGTTAACTGTAACCTACAGTGAAATGCCAGGTGGTCAACTCTGCCGTAATAACAACAAAAAGCAGTAAAATAAAGTTATAGTACAATAAATGTTATAAATAAGAAACAGTGAAGTTATACGTGTAAAAATAAAAAAAGAAAATCAGAAATGTGCAACATAGCTCCAAAGGGTGCATGGCACATGTGTAGGGAGTGAATGTTTAGTGTTAAGTAGTATGATGGCCTGAGGATAGAAGCTGCTTCTGAGCCTTTCCGTTCTCACTGACAACGGAAGCACTTTCCGGCCATCAGTCAGTCAAAGAGGGAGTTCTTTGGGTGGGTTCTGTCTCTGCTTATTTTGGCTGATCTGCTCCTGCATCGTCTAAGCTATATGTCCTACAGGGAGGGCAAATCAGCCCTGCTGATGCTTTCAGCTGAACGCACCACTCTCTGCTCTCAGCAACAAAGGTGACTATTTTATCTGAGCTGTGTTTGGCCACACGGTCGTGTGTGTATAAGGAGTACAGCGGCGGGCTCAGAACACAGCCTTGTGGGGCGCCAGTACTGAGGGTAACCGTCTGGGCTAAATGTAAGTGAATGAAGATAAAGCTTAACTTAAACTAAGGAACCTTAAACCCGACAAGTTATCTGACCAAGCAAGAAATCTGGCTTTGTGAAACACGATGTGTGAGCTCAATGTATTCTTATGTCGGTCGGCTCAACCGGGTTCTCTTTTCTGCATTTACCTGAGGGGTACATTCCACAAAGCAGATTCCGGAATGACCCCGAAATAACGTAAACATGATAACTGGGTTCTAGAAACGCTGATCACGATTTCAGGGAATGAGCATTTACTAGAGTCTGTGTGTGTTAATGCTCGCCTCACTGAAGCACAGTCTTGCAGAAAAACAAAAAGCATTACCAGAGGATTGCTAATAAAAGGACTTGAAACTGACACCAAAAATGTACTGCGTCACGCTTTCCACATTCGGAAATGGAAATATTAACATCTGCATATGCAGAGTATGAATTTATTGTAAAGAAAAAGTAACACTGCAGCCGCAGCAAAGGAGAGAGCGCGAGAGAGAGCGAGAGAGACGGCATGGCAAAAATGCACAACTAGTCGACATGCAAGTAGATCACTATAATTTTATTAAAAATACATCAGACCAATGTGGTCAAAAACAATGTCTAACATAATGGTTGGAATATTTTACATGAATGGTTCACTATGTACATTGTGCTGTGTATATATGGAAATATTTAATGTAGTTGCAATCAATTTGGAACCAAAAGTTAATAGCAGCAATTTAGAATGAAACAGGCATATAAAAACATAATTAAAAATTTTAGGAATGTTATTGTGTATTTGCAATTAATCCCAGCATGTCTGACATATCTAACCATAGACTATGGCTGATGGTTAATATTCATCATGGATATACTGATGGATAGATGGATGGGTGGACATTGACCTTTACATGCAATCACTGGTCTCTTCCCAGTGAGAAATAGCATTATTGGTCAAGTGGATCCTCCTGCCACAATAGAGCCTCGTGTTTTTATAGGTGATTGAATGTTTCTCAGATTTTGCATGAACACATTACATAAAGCACTAATTAAAAAATATGAGGAGCCATGTCAGCCTATTCAATGAGGGGACAGAGGAAAGACTGCAGATACAAAAGTTCACGCGTGAGTATCTCGCATGCCAATAGGCATATCTGATTATATACCCCTGCTGATTGTCCTGTAACAGTTTGGTTAACCCAACCAAAGATGATGAGGGTCCATTAACCTCGACAACACAGCTGAGCCCAGCATTAACTTATTCCTCATGTCCTGTGTATAAGGGAAAGTATGATATTTAGAGCCTCGGGATTAACAAAATGTTTTTTTCCTAGTTGCCTTTTAAGTCTGTCTGGAGAAGCAAATAAAGTGTTATCTGAATTCAATTCTTAATAGTAAGAACTCCCATTGTAGATCTCCGTAAAAACATTTTGACTAGTAAGAATTCCAGGCCCATATATCCATAATTGAGTTTTACTAGTGCATTGTAGAGATCCGAAAGTTACATATCTGAAATGTGAATTTCAGTTTTTACTAGTAAAAACTCAATTAAGAATATGTCAGTTGGGAATTCTTACTAGTCAAAATTTATTCACAGATATCCACAATAGGACTTCTTACTAGTAAGAATTGTATTTAGGATATGTGAGGGAAAAATACAATGGAAGTCAATGCGAATATATGACTAGTAGAAACTGAATTATAGAGCTCAATAATATGAATTTATACTAGTAAAAATGATGTTCATTCTTACTAGTAAGAATTGCATTGTAGATATCTTGAATTCATAGTCTTTCTAGTAAACATTACATTTTTACCAGTGAGAATGTTATTTTTACTAGTAAGAGGTTATGACGAGTAAGCCTTATACTTATTCATATAAGACAATTTATATGAAAGGACAATTTGGCTTGCCATAGAAAACAGGTGTCCAAATAAATAAGAAACTTTAATAAAATCAAATTAAACTTTACGGATCCCAGGGGAACATTCAGCTATTGAATTAGTTATGGACTGAGATGAGAAAGGGTCCAGTTGGCGAAGACATTCGCAGGGAATAACTGCACGTCTAATTAGAGAAGAATTTCCGCTTTTATGCCGACCGTCGCTTAACGCAACAACAGCCCTTTAAATAATGAAGCTAAGCCTGGCGCTCGGTCTGATCTCGGTTTCTGAAGTGATCCGGTTCCGCTTTTAACTCGGGATTCAGCGCTAAAGCCGCTTTCTGGAAACCCCCGGTGTTTCTCGCAGATTAAATGGCGCATAATCACACACGAACATCACCCTATAGCTGCAGTTATTGCATGATGTGTCAGTGGCGTTGGAGCAGATTCTCAGCCATGCCCACGGCACACGCACCTTTGCCCTTCTCCCCGAACGCCAGCGACGGCGGCACGGTGATCCTGCGCCTCTCCCCCGCGCACATGCCCATCATTCCGATGTCGAGGCCCTGGATGATCTGTCCGACTCCGAGGACGAACCACTGGGGATGTCCGGCTTTATCCGACCGGCTGCAAAACGACGTGGAAATGCAAAAGGCACGTAAATGCGGACTCATTTAATAAATCACACTATAGAGTGTCGAGTGCCCTATGCGCTGAGGCCACTCGCCTGCAGTAAAATTTGGTCCCGTCCTGCGCCAGGTATCCGTCGTAATGCGCGTTCATCAGGTCGCCTCTGCGGCTTTTCCGTGCGCAGTCCTCGGGTGCGAAAAGCACCTCGACCCGGACCTCGTCTCCGCCCCCGGCGGCGGCTGTGGGATCCCCGCATTGCTGGGGGATAATGCAGAGCTGCAGATATAACAGCAGGCAGAGGAACGCGGCCATGGCAACGCCGCCAGCGTGGCACGGAGTGACGTCACTGATACGTCACCGAACGGCGATAACGCGCATATTCCCGGACAAACTTTTCGATGACGCGTTTTGCAAGACGCGAACGTCTTTATCATTAATTATTTCATTTACTAACATTATACCATTCATCATATGCAGTGTTGTAATGTAAGGTGCTTAAGTATCTTTTGGGAGTATCTGTACTTTACTCGAGTTCATATATTTTTGTCAACTTTCACTTTTACTCCAGTACATTCCTTAAATAAAAAATATACTTTTACTCCGATACACCCCCTCTAAGCTATTTCCGCTTATTGTGTCAGATTAAAAGTGCGGTTTCATACGCGATTAATGCATTTAAATCTAAATTATATGCACGAATAATAAAAATTGCCGTGATATATTACACTGAGATCAACGTATTCAATGATAGATAAAAGCATACGTATTAATAAATTAAGAAAATTATACATTCAACTTATTTTATGCGTAATATATTTAGAATATTTTTTCTCAAACAATTTTAGTTACTTTAAATGTTAAACATCAAAAATGAAAAACAGCGGTAGAACAACAATAGAAAATAGGTTTACATTTCTGCAATAACTGTTTGCAGAACACTACGCCACAAACACTAAATGTATGTGTCTCATACATTAAATTTACATGCATTACACAAAAAAAAGAATTCTGCCAGCACCTACTTAAATACATTCTGGTAACTAAGCTTAAACAGCAACAAGTGTCACATATATCAAATAAGTGTCAGCAAAAAGTTTGCTGGATTATTAACATACTGCCTCTAAAGCGAATTTAAGCCAGATATCACATAGGTAAAATCCATCCATCCATCCATTTTCTAGAACCACTTATTCCATTTCGGGTCGCGGGGTGTCCGGGGCCCATCCCGGAGGCTGCGGGCGCAAGGCAGGGAACAACCCAGGACGGGGCGCCAACCTATCACTGGGCACACTCACACACCAGTCACACACACATTCACACCTACGGGCAATTTGGTAACTCCAATGAACCTCAGCATGTTTTTGGACTGTGGGGGGAAACCGGAGTACCCGGAGGAAACCC
>JAAGVU020000001.1:53194825-53210926 GCA_011763525.2 Mormyrus iriodes
GGCTGCAACCGGTGCTGTATCGAGCAGCAGCTGCATGGCACAGACCATGCCCAGGTACGCCTGGCTGCAACCGGTGCTGTATCGAGCAGCAGCTGCATGGCACAGACCATGCCCAGGTACGCCTGGCTGCAACCGGTGCAATGGCATGATGATAGTAAATGAAATGAAAACGCAATGATACAGATGTGCATATCTTCCAAAATACGTCATCAAAAGAGTTTGTCTGGGAAATTAGTCAAACGAAACTAGAATTTGCAAGGCGTGGCCACGATTTAAATAGATTTTTATTGTTATGTCATGAGCAGGGCTCTGTAGAATAGTTTTAAAGCACACACACACGTTATTATGAAAAATGTATATATATGAGACCACTCTATATTTTTTATTTCTAGGATGGCAGTACACAAGATTAAAGTGAAGCAGGAGACACTGTGAACAACCAGAAACCAGCCAGGTAAAGGGCGGAAGCAATATTCTAATGCCAGGGGTGACCATTAACTAATCGGACAGTTTCCCATGAATCGTAGTATGACATCAAGTGACTTTCAAAAGGAATGGGAAACATAAATTGCTGGTGTGAAATGCACTGCTAGGACAGTTCGTATCAGGCTCCTAGAAGCAGAACTTAAGTCCCATAAAGCAAGGAAGAAGCCCTTCATTAATGAGAAACAGGGAAGAACCAGGATGCAATTTGCAAAAAAAAACAACTATATATATACACACACACAACAGAACTGTATTGGGAATGCACAAGTAGGCCGGATTTTATTTCATTATCATATCGAATTCCACTACGTTAGAGCTCACACGTAATTGATATCAGGGTATCCATACACATCTAACTTGGATAAAACGGTAACACAGCAAACAGTGACATTGTGTTACATTGTGATGTACTGCATTATAAATAATCTAACGAAAATGGCAAAACATCTGAAGCTTCTGACGTGTTCCAATTTCCTCTGCGCCTCCAATCGCAATTTGCACCAGGATTCCTGCCATTCGCAAGTTCTCCATTACCAGGGGACACCAGTTCGCTTATTACTGCCACCTACTGTACGGAGTTATGTACGACACGCCACACGCAGTGAGCCACACCTCTAAGGCACAATGAGCGGGGGTCCTTTCTCCCGCCGCACCCTTCTCCAAAAACCCGCAAATAAATGGGAGTCAAGTTAAAAATGTAACGTGATCCAGAAATGTGCAAAACCTGTTTCACCTGTACAAATCGCTCCGTATTATTGTGGATATAATTTTACACAATACAATTAAAAATATATACGTGCGCATAGGGGGGGCGGCACGGTGGTGCAGTGGTTGGTACTGTTGCCTCACACCTCTGGGATTAGGGTTCACGTCTCACGTCTCCGCTCGGGTTCCATGTGTGTGGAGTTTGCATATTCTCCCCGTGTTGTCGTGGGGTTTCCTCCGGGTACTCCGGTTTCCCCCCACAGTCCAAAGACATGCTGAGGCTGATTGGAGTTGCCAAATTGCCCATAGGTATGCATGTGTGTGTGAATGTTGTGTGGGTGTGCCCAGTGATGGGTTGGCGCCCTATCCTGGGTTGTTCCCTGCAGCCTCCGGGATAGGCTCCGGACCCCTCGCGACCCATATGGAATAAGCGGTTCTAGAAAATGGATGGATGGATGGTTATAGAAAATGGATGGATGGACGTGTGCATAGTGAAATACAAATAATAAAGTCCAATAAAAACTTCCACAGAGGTCTCTGTGATCTAATCTTGTTTACACTGAATAAACCTGCTGCGAGCAGGATCAATTTTACGGATTGATTGCTGTACAGCTAATCCAATAAGAGTTTCGAATAACCGCGAAACCCGGGATTTTGTCACATCGTCAACAGTTAAATCCACATAAATCGCTAATACACGTACGAAAAGTAGCCCCCAGAATAATTTTCCTAACCAGCACCCTATCATATCACACCTCTTCCACCAACTCCAGGCCATGTTTACAACGTGGCGGATATGACGCGCGACTTAAACGCTTTGTCCCGCCCCTCTTTCCGATTGGCTCGCCCCACGTCCGTCACGTGTTTGTGGTCGATTTAGGACGTAAACGGCGCGCCGGAGTCGGCGTCTTACCTTCATGCGTCGGTGGCGTAGTTTTATCAAACGGGCGATAAGAAATGAATGATCCGGCGGCGCTTACTGGCTCCGTCGTATCGCAGGACACTGTGCCGAGAGTGCCCTGAACGCAGAAGGTCCCCGCTAGATGTAGCGGTTTCCGCGGCCCCAACATACCGGCCGGTTTGTGCGCGGTGTCCGCGGTTCCGTAGCTTAGTTTCGGGCTCCTGAAGTTCGGATATATTTTACGAAAATTATGGAGGGAATTCTCTACAAATGGACGAACTACATCACCGGTAAATGTGCATGTGATTGTTTCTCGAACCCTGGCTTAATATCAGCTGTTGGTGTGGTTGATCAGCGCCTGTCAGGCCTTGCGCTTGCCGTCTTCGCAGTGATTCCTTCATAGCACCGAAGTTACCTTGTAGCTTTACTGTGGTCATTACTGTGCACCGGCGCTGTGCTGCGAGTGCTTCAGCATGGTCAGGTATTCCAGCAGTCCTACTTCTGTCTGCAGGGTGGCAGCCGCGCTGGTTCGTGCTGGACAGCGGCATCCTCTCCTACTACGACTCGCAAGACGACGTTTGCAAAGGCAGCAAGGGCAGCATAAAGATGTCCGTGTGTGAGATTAAAGGTACGGTCGCTCAACTCGCTATAAGAAGTACCTCACTGTTGCAGTGGCTACACGGTTGTTGTAAGGTTTTTTTGGGTCATGTTTAGTTTAAGGAATCGGTAGTAATTGTAGGCTTATTGGTTATCAGACGTTCTTAAGTCGTGTTTTCAGATGTGTGTGTGTGTGTGTGTGTGTGTCCCAGTTCACCCCACTGACAGCGCCCGGCTCGAGCTGATCATCCCTGGTGAGCAGCATTTCTATGTGAAAGCTGTCAATGCCGCCGAGAGGCAGACCTGGCTTGTGGCTCTTGGCAGCTCTAAGGCTTGCTTGATAGACAGCCGGACAAAAAAGGAAAAAGGTAGCCACCCTCATCCACAGCGCTTATGGCTGTTTCTCTGATTATGAGTTACTGCTTTTTAAGTGAAAACTTCTCTGTTTCCCCTTCAAGGATATTATTCCCTTCTCTTCTGATTTATAACTGCATAACACTTTAGTCACGTTAGCAGAAAGTCCACATGCATGATTGTATGTGAAACCTTTGCTCATCCTGTCAGACATCACAGAAACCACAGAATCTCTGAAAACAAAGATGTCGGAGCTGCGCCTTTACTGTGACCTGCTGGTGCAGCAGGTTCACACCATACAGGAGTCGGTGGAGCACGAAGCCCCTCAGCCGGCCCCCAGTTTCGAGGTAGTGTCCTCACCAGCACCATTCACTGGGGTCTTTTCCCAGAAAACTTTCACTGGTTTTGCGAGAGCTTTTAGGTTGGCTTTCAGCTGAATTTCATATAGGGTCTGATCCCATTTAGGGTCAAGGCCAGCTTTGTTCCTTATGCTGCCTGGGGCAGGCTCCAGCTCACCCCAGTGTGCTGGGACTGATGTGTATTTTTTATGTAAATGTGCGGACATGTGTGATCCCATTGGAACACTGGGATAAGACTTCCTCAGCACTATTCCCTCCCTTCCTCCATCCAGCATGTGAATGATGCCTCCTCCTTACTGAGTGCCACTTGCAACACGTTTATCAAAACGTTAGAGGAATGCATGAAGATCGCAAATGCCAAGTTCAAGACAGAGATATTCCAGTTAACGCCCCCCGACACTGTCATCTCTGCACTGTCCCCGTCCCCCATGCAGATGGTCCGGGTAAATCGTCACAGTTCTTTACTAGTGTTTTGTTAACTTGTTTATATATTTTTATATAAAAATGTTTAATTCATCCCCGTTTTTCTCTCATTTTCAGATGAAGCGTTCCATCAGCCATCCAGGCACCTACAGTTTTGACAGGTAATCTTTGGAAGCAGTGTATTCTGGGTATTTTTTGTAAAAGTAAGCTGTCTTGATTTTGACATTTTGTTCTACGTTTTAATTGTATAATGAAAATGGTTCTGAAATATAGCGTGTAGTAGCTGAAGGGTTTCATAAGAGTATAGAAAGTCAAGAATGGTTTAGTAATGATTTATGTTAGATGACACTACAACAGCAGCACGGACTGCTTTTGAAATGGTCTATTTATTATTATTATTATTATTAGTATTTTTTTATTTAATTTTTTTTTTTTTAACTCTGACTGGTTATGGTTCCCTGTGCCTCCAGGAGCAGCCAGTCCCCTGGGCAGAACCCTCCGTCTCATCACCGGTTTCCCACAAGACAAGCCCGCACCTCCTCAGAGACAGAGTCACAGAGTGATGGCTACACTTCAGAGACAGACAGTAGGTGGTGCTTTCCCTGGGTTTTTTCTATGTTTCTGTGCTCCAGCATCCCAGCTTTCTTACCCGTAAACCTATATTAATGGCTGTCTGCATTCATGAATATTTCTTGTGCAGCCTGTCAGCTTAATTGACTCATTTTCACTGCTGTGTTTCCATGTGAAGGGCTGGTTCAGTCTTCCAAGGTGAATGTCAACGGTGAGCTTGTCTTGAGCATCCCGGAGGAAACGGGTACGAGCCCCAAGGTGGCAGGGGGAGCAGAGTCGGCCACTGCCAGTCTCTTACCTTGAACTCTTACCGCCACATGAAGGACTCCTGCAGACACTGCTGCCACAGGAAGTACCAGCTACTTCCTGTAGAAAGATTTTCTCTGCACTTTTTAAAAAACACACCTGAAATGTTTGTATTCATCCAGTTTTAATTAACAGAAACTTGATTGATGTGCTCGCAGTTTAAGGGGTCACCACACTGCGGACTGACCGGCCACGCCGTGCCTCGCTGCCAATTTTCAAAGTTTGGTGTACAACTCTCATTCTGTCCAAAATGTGTGTTTGCTCTGCTCATTCCCAGTCACGATAAAAAAGTTCAGTTTGCCTTAAAAGTGATTCCATGGCTCTATTACAGTCTATCAGCCATGAAGAAACATAAAGCCAGGATAATATGCACTTTTTATTTGCAGCATGTTTACATGCGATTTTAGGAATTTCCCCAAACAGGGCCAGCATGGGAACCATACGTTTTATTGACTGCTGTAGATTGAAACATTTTTGTATACGTGCTTTAACGGGGAAAAAACTGTAAGTTCCAAATGTTACTCCCTGCTCACACCGTTTTGTCAGTACGACATTTGATGGCTACTTGCATGCGTCGGTTTATCAGGATAGACAGTGTCATATTTCTAGATCCGGGAATGAGGGTTCTAAAACACATCTGACCAACCCCCTCCCCTGCCAGCCATCGCAGGCAGTCCAGGATGAACACAGGGGCACTTCAGAGGCTGAAGACACATTTTTAATTTTTACCAACTCTGTCACTTGTTTTCCAGAATGATTATGGAGCCATTCTTTTTAGGTTAGTGGGTCATCTGAGCGTAGCTGGTGCATGCACCAAAAGGACATTCTTCCACAGACCACAGATGGCTTATGTAGCATAGGTGACTGGAAAAATCAGCTGACCTTTGACCTACGACCTTTCAAACAGATACCTAGCTGTCCAATGGGTGATTTGGCAGCTGGCTGATCCTTGACCTTTAACCCTTTTTTCAGTACAGTGTCCACTGTGGGCTGGTCGAACCCTGTACTGAAAAAATGTTTCATTTGGATCAGAAGGCCGATAAAGTACCACTTGGAGGAAAATGCCCATGTATGGAAATCTAGCATGGCTCAGGGAGCACAGCTCAGATTTTGCATTTAAAAAATTGGTGAAACGTCATGCTGTCCCCAGAAGCCTGCTGTCTGCTATGAAGGTGGAGCGACCTGTGAGTGGAGAGATGTACATGAGGACTGAACCTGTTTTACGTTTCTTTCTCTTATGAAAGTGACATGAACTATGCTACTGACTAACTGTTTAAAACTGAATTATGGAAAGTGATTCGTCAGTGGTGCTTTGTAACTAAAATCTGGGAATGTGCTCACAGACCCACACAGCTTTCCAGCCAGTGCTGCTGTATATATAGAGGGTCCGTGTGTCCCGTCTCAGGACTATGGTGTACTCCCACTATAGGTTAGTCTCCTTGTTGTTTGCAATATGGATCTGTTCAGATGGAACGCCAGCTCTTTTCGTGTGTAAATAATGTGAGCAGAATTCATAACACTATGGAGCAATGAACCCTATTTAGTTATTCATCTTACAGAAACGAACACCATCATGGTGGGGATGGTTTAACAAATCACACATGCAGGGGTGCTCAAAAATGGAACCTTGTTGCGGTTAAGTGGCCTCATCGAGCTGCACCTACATGTCGACAACATCCCACTTGTGCATTTGGCTCCTTTCAGGTCTGGTAGGATGTGAACTGATATGGATAGAAGCATACATAAAATGTAAGTGTAACAACATGCTGGTGCTGTGGAGGCCATGAAAAGCATCATACCGCATGTTGAATATTGTAGAAATGACACACGGACTGTGGTGATGGTGCCAGCCCAAAGACAACAGGAAGGACTGTGGGATTACAACGATGATTAATAAAATGGCACAGACTATGCCCAGGTACGCCAGGCTGCCCGGCAGGGCTCGGCCGGCCGTGAACCCCAGTGTGGCCCAGGCCTGCCTCTGATGTCCTGTCGTCCCTGTGGGGGGTTGGGAGAGGGAAGTCAGGTTGGGCACAGAGTGAAGAGATATGATTATTCGGCATGGGTGTATACACACAGACACGTGGATCAGGGTACGGAAAATTAATAAACATGTAGGGATATATAGAAATATATATAATATAACACACATGTACACACACACAATGGGATACATTAAATGACCTCACATGTACCAGGGTCAGCAGCCCAGCCCAGAATTTATAGCTGGCCCTGCATTCAGACCCTATATACTCATTTAAAAAATATTTACATTATATATGGCCAGGTAAATAAGATGAAATCTTGATCTTAATAGTTTTACATTTAAACTATTATTTCAACTCAATTTTATCACTACAATTAATATTGAAGTCATTTTCTTCTAAGCCTGTACATGTGGTTTTTATGCACAGGTGAATGTCTGTAGTCCTTGCTCTAACTGCTCAGGGACACCCATCTTGAAGTGCATAGAAAGTGGTGGTCCTTGCACAGCTCAAGAGGTGTGGCCCAGGGTGGTGCATACAATTCCAGGTGTCACAATCAGATCTTCCTTGTGTCTGGCTGCTTAGTATTGATACAACTACTAAGTTTTCACATTCTATTTTAAATGTTTACAAGCTGTTGATTTATCTAGAATACATTATTAGCAATTATAGATTCTACTGCAATTGCACAATTAAGAGATGAGATTCTTACCTTTGTGGAATATTTCTTTCAACACCAACGTTATATAGGATAGCCTATATGTGGATCAAAAAACGAATCCTGGAGGTGGAAATTTTGAACTTATTGTGTGGTATAGACGATTGATTTTAAATAGCCTACAGGTGTGTGGAGTTATCTTTTTATGAACAATGAGACAGACTGTGTGCGTGTCTAAGGACATTTGAGGGTGGCCTATTTCACAAAACCGATGTAAAAGTAAGTGAATAGCTAAGACATCTATTAGATCTGAATGCTACTGTATCTTGTTTTTTGTTTCTTCTTCCCACAAAAACACACACAATTAAACGACAATACAACATTTAACAATTTCTTTAATAGATATAGGTAATAGATAATATCCCTGTATAATCTAAGACAAATAGGGATTTAGCAAAGTGGACACAGGAATCTCCCTTTTGTTTTGTTATCGGATGGATAATCGCCTCTTGAGGTTATGGTCTGTATCAAGCAGCATCACATGCGTAGCTCTTCTGGGGGACACCCGTCTTTAAGTGCGCAGGGTCGCCTGTTTTACCATGTTTTCTCTTCTTCCTGCACCCCCCCGGATTCCTTGGAGGCCCTGTAACCCATGGGCACCGTCCAGCCCAATATCGCCCTGTGACACACCAATCCAAGGAAAGCAACATAAAGAAGTCAGTGGAAACGTGGAAAAAGCAGGGGAGAGTGATGTTACATGGAGAGCAGAGAGTGACCCACCTTCTCACCTTCAGAACCAGGATGTCCAGGAGAGCCCTGAACACAAAAAGGCCATCACAAGGCTGCACAAACTCACAAGATGTAATTACATGGATGTTAAAAAGTCACCATTTCACCAGGAGGGCCTGGAGTGCCTTTGTAGCCTCTCTCTCTCCCTGTTAATGATGTGTACTGTAAATACTGTATATTAAGTACCAAAAATCCTGCACAGCCTGAAACGTTCAAATAGCCATGATTTAAGCTTGCTTTGGATCCATCCTGCCCTCGGGCCCCCTGTCAAAACAAAGGTTGGTAGAGAGGTAACAATTAAGACAATGAGACTGAGTTGGGTCATCTTATACATATCAGGAGTATTTAACTTAACTGACAACAGACACTCCTTCAATTTACCTCAGTTTTTCCTGGCAATCCAACTTCTCTAGGGAATCCAACCCAGCCTGGCCCACCTTTCTCCCCCTAGTGGTCATAAGAATAAAGGCAGGTGGGTAGCAGGTACAATGTCAGCTCCTCAGAGCACAAAAAAACAAATGTCTCTGTGACCCTATATATATATATGTATGTGTGTGTTTGTGTCTATATTATATATGTGTGTGTGTGTGTATATATATATATATATATATGAAGGCCAGGTAAATGAGATCTTAATAGTTTTAACTGCTCTTTGAATATTAGACTTTCTCAGCGCTATTCCCTCCCTTTCTCCCTCCCTCCAGCATGTGAATGATGCCTAGGAATTAATTATAGCTGTGCAGCACGCTTACTATTTATAACATAAAACAGGGGTTTATAAGGAGAATGTCGTACCAGTTGCACCAGAACAATTGCAGGTTCAAGTACCTTGAGTGGCCCCACGAAATAAACACCTGAACTGCCACAGAAAAAATGCAAAGTTAAACCTGTTACTTGCATTAGAAAGCAACTAAATAAATCTGCTAAAATGTAGACGTTTGTGCATGCTGTGCCCATAAATGAACTGATAACTTGTACATCACTATTTGGAGGGAGGTAATATTTACAGAGTTTTTTTTTAATGTCCCCCTTTGCCTGTGACATCTCTCCTGCCTGTTCTGCACCACCGCTCATCCTGTAGTCAGATGCTGCATCGTCACCTTCCTGCCCAGACATCAGCATCCATAACTCCATTGGACCTTCCGCATCACACCTGGATTTTAACAATTTGGAGCATATAAATCAGGACTTTGTTCATTTGACTTGCACTGCTGGCCCCTGGAGGATGGGCTCCCCCTTTGAGTCTGGGTCTTTTCAAGGTTTCTTCCCTCTAGGGAGTTTTTCCTTGCCACTGTCGCCTCTGGCTTGCCCTTCGGAAGCACTGGCCAGGGATATAAGGTAAAGTGCTTTGAGAAAATGTGATGTCATAAAAACAAGCTATATAAATAAAACTCAATTGAACTGAACTGTTTAACAATTTTTCTGACATTAGTCTCTCAGCATAAAGGGCTGTTTACACATAAGTGTGAGGCATCCCTGACCCCTGTAAATAAGGTGAAATATACCAGGTTTTCTCAACATTGGGACTTTGGCTCTTTGTAAACCCCATACGGCTGACATGGCGGTAACTCATTAGGTGGGAAGGGCTTTTGAATAACATACAGATATTAAACATTCCAATGAGCAAGACTGACCAAATGTAAAGAGCTGTTGTTACTGGTAAAACATCCTGTTGCTGTTGACAATATCTGATTCCTAGGGTGTATAACCATAATGACCTGTCACACTCTCTGGAGTGAGTCAGCACAGAGTAATTCAGGGAGTGCTGCTTCACTCCCAGAGAGCTTTTATCACACTGACCTTCTCTCCAGGAGGCCCCATGATTTCAGGGGGTCCTGGATACCCCTGTGGTCCCTCCTGTCCCAGTGGACCCTGCAGGAGAGGAAACTGCTGTAAGGGCACCAGCAATTCAAAGGATTCTAAAGGTTTATTGTCCTACATTAACTGTGAAACATCACACAGGGACAAACAGAGAAAGACAGGGCTATATGTCACTGCCACGTTTACCATGTCTCCCCGCTCTCCTCTGCGTCCCTTTAAGAGCAAAATTAATACATAAAAAACACGTTACAGTGACAACTCTCTCTCTCTCTCACACACACACACACACACACACAATGATGATAAGACTAGAAACAGTACCCCTCTCTCCCTTTGGCCCAGTCAGACGTTTAGTTCTTATAAATACCTGTTACATCAACAAGAACATTTTGTTTACAGTAATGGATTGCAATGGATTATAAACAGAATATTGTTAGAAAAATAAAAAAAAAAACATTCAGTACATGGACATGAGGAATGATCTTCAATGATTACAGCAGACTCAGTGGCTATCAGCGAATCTGGTTACCTCAATCTGAGATTCGTAGCTTTTATCTGTGAAAATAAGTGTTTCGTGAAACAGGAAAATGATTTTATTCGTTAACTGCTTTGTGACTGTCACTGGCGAATTTAAAGTATGGGTGACATAGGCGACCCAGGACTGTATCGTGCAGTACAGGGTGCCTTGGAATGGTGACATTTGTGTGATCAGTTGTCTATCGCTTATTTACACATCATGTCAAGAATATTTTGTCACCGTCAACCTTGTCAAAGTGGGCTCAATGGTTATACTTTGTGAGCTAGGCAGGGTACCACTCAAAAGGACGAGATGGGATGGGGGGCGGGGATGGGTCAACCTCTGGTCGCCCCACAGACCCATAGTAAGGGGAGTGGGGGATTCTGTTGAATAGTGCACCTCTAACTTTGTTCAGTACTAAAGCAATTAGTAAAATCAGTTTCACTGTGAAATGCTACAAAATAAACCACAATTCATTCATAAACTGTGGATATATAGTTTCACCGTCAAATTGTATTTTTGTCTGATTTGTGCAAAATTGTTAAGAATAATATAAAGCCAGTCTGCACACCACCAAGGTGAATTGGTTTTGTTTAGACTCTCGGTTGACCATGCTAGTGGATGTGTAATATATTGTTGCTCGAGTGCCAATTTAACACAAATGGATAAAAAAAGGTCTAAACCATTAGTTTTAGAAAAAGGGAAAAAGTAGAAATGTGCAAAACAAAGGTATATATCTATTCATCTCTTTATGAGTACAATATTATGCATGTAATGCAATAGGCTAGTATAGCACTAGTATGTTCGTTAGGCACATGGGTAATTCTCTTTATAATTTTTTATTTATATACTACAGTTTGTTTCTATTTGTTTGTTACATCTCTGATATCTATGAATTTTATGTTATACATATTTTAAAATATTTTTATATTTAGTAGGTTTAAATTTGATCATCATTTGTATCGTTCCAAATGTCTTAATAAAAATGACAGTGCTGGATGGTGCTGACTTTTTGAAAAAAAAAATTTGCCGGGGGTGGGGGGTTGAAAGGGGGTTCAGTCAGGGCACCATACAAGCTGGAACCATCACTGACAGACACAGAAGTGCATTTCACACATTCAAATTTTGTTATTGTGTGAATGAACATCACCTATCCAGATGTGCCATACCATCAATGTGTACAGCTTCGGCGTGCATGGGGGGAATGGAGGAGCCCCCCCGACCTTCTCTCGAGGAAGCCACATGATTCCAGGGGGTCCTGGATACCCCTGCAGTCCCTTCTGTCCCAGTGGACCCTGCAGGAGCGGACCCCCCCGATCATCCATATTTGGCCAATGTGTAGATCACATCTGTTCAAAAGGTCTGCAAGCACAAAAGGCAATTCACAAGGTCTCCTGTGCATGAGCTTATGCATTGCTCCAGTTGTACCAGAATGGGAGATGTTGCTCACTCTAACATACCTTTTCACTGTGACAGATCAATGAAATTAATTTTTCTAAACGGGACCTGAGCAGAGGTTTGCAATGCGTATTGAATTTAACAGAATTATACACTCATCTTGGGCATGAATGTCATATTAAGTTTTCACTTTTAAAGATTTATTTGAACCATTCTTTTTCCAGGGTGGAATGATTATACAGCATCCATCTTCAATGATTTTTAAAAAGTGTAGAAGTGCTGCTGAAGCTTCTAGAATGTCTTTAAACTTGACAAGGCCAACCCTTATTAACTTCTCATCAGTGGTTATGATTGACTGCAGCTGGTAGTATCTCTTTTAGGATTTATTTGACAGCACTCATTGGATTGACCAATACTCAGAAGAATGGGAAAGTCCAAGGAACTCAGTGAATATCTAATAAGGAGAATTGTAGATTTACACAATTTAGGAAAGTCTTTTGGAGATGGGGCAAGGCTCCCTGTTCCAAAAATCCATTTAATTTGTGGTCCCCTCCATGGGAGATGTATCAGATATTAAACTGATAAGAACAGATTTATTCTTTCAATGCTTTATTATACAAGTTCTGCAGAACAATCTAAAACAGTTCAAATTTCAGTAAGAAGTACTACCTGCAGGCAGGGGCGGAAGGGTCCAAAGGATCAAAATTACATCCAGGGGATCGAAATTGTACATAAATAGTGACGGTAGCACTGACTCTCACCGGTGGCCAATGTATGAAAAAGTCATACAGCAGTAAATACTGCTGGGACATGATGGAGATTGTCAAGTCTAGGCCTTACAGGTCAGCAGATATAGGACAGAATGTAGAAACCTGCAATGTAGTACCTGACCCCCACTGAATCTTTGGTTTGGATCAGATGGTCTGAGTAGTGGGTAGAAACAGACACCTTCCTACCTAATGTGGTAAGTCTAGATCTTACAGGTGAAGCTTTGTTCATGCTGGCTGTATAAACTTAGACTGTCTTGCATATTCAGAATAACATTGTTCTGGTGGGGGGGGGGGGCTCCATATAACAGCACTACAATCATGCTTTGTCTTTTTTAGACTGATCATTTAGACATAAAAATACCTTAAAGCATTGAATGACATTTATGGAATGGAACACTGACTCCACCTTTCGGCCTATTTACTGAAATACAAAATACTGCATTCTACACAGGGTGATATATAAATGAAGTCTGATAATTTTCTAAGAGTCAAACGGCAGGAAAATGAATGGAAATTTAAAAATTGTACTCAGATGAAAGGAAAGGTGACAATTCTTGGAAGGTTTTAAGATATATAAGGGCATTTCAGCTGAATTAGCTAAGGTGGGCCTTAGGCATATAGGGACAGTGACCGTAGTGCCAGCTATTGACCCTCTTTTCTGTGCAATAATGTTAGCATGCCCAGGGGGGGGTTGGGCAGCCAGTTGACCTTGGACCCCCAGAGGTCTTTTTTCTCCTTACTTGGGAGTTTTTGGTTCCTCTCCTCTGTTGTCATCTGGCCTTCCTTCTTTCTTGGGTTAGTTTCTTGTCTTTCCTTTTTTCTATATTATTCCTATCTCTCATGTATCATGTAAAGCGCTTTGGGGCGACTCTGTTGTGAAAGGCGCTATATAAAAATAAATTGAATTGAATTGAATACTATACTTTCACAGAACTGCACTCTGGACCTTGAGCTTCTACTGATCAAGTGCTGACCGTTCTACTTGCCCGGAGAGTTCAGCCCGGAGAGTGCTTATCACGGTGGTTTACATCCCACCGCAGGGTAACACACAGCGCATTCTGGATGAACTCCACCAGGTCATCACCAGCTGCGAGAAATGCACATCCCACTGGACTGTTTATTGTTTCTGGTGACTTTAACCAGGCGGACTTGAGGACTGTTTATCCTAAATAGCACCAGCACGTCTCCTGCCCTACTCGTGGCGCTAACACACTTGATCATTGCTACACCTCACACAAAGGGGCGTAGCACTCTCTCCCGCGCGCACACCCTGGCCTGTCAGACCACGCCCGCATGCTGCTGCTCTTCTGCTCCTCTTTACAAACAGAAACTGAAGCGCGAGGTGCCAGTGACACGTCCAGTACACTGCTGGACACGAGGGCAGAGGACAAACTGCAGGGCTGTTTTGACTCTGTGGACATATAAAGGTTGTTTAAAAACACTTCACTCCTGCACTCCTATGGTCACTCATGGGCATTCTGCCAATAGTATACGGTATTTGTTAGCTGTTTATAGTTTGTTGTTTATTTAATGTTAGTTATTGAAATGTTGCACTGCTCTGTACATGTGCACTATTTACATCTGGCATCAGTCCAGCTTGCCACGTTGATGGATACCTCCAGTGCTACACTGCCCCCCTCCTAGGGGATTACCCATCCCAGTACGTTCTCAAGTTCCCTACCGTCCTCTTCAGTCCCAACTGTCGAGGTTCTCACCCCAGGTCCTGGAGATGGGCGCTCCGAGTGGGCCAGGGGCTGGTACAGAGCCACGATACAGCGCAACAGTCCTGTGCCACTCTGGCATCTACACCTGGTACATGACATTGGAGATACGGTACCAGAATCTCCCTGGGCCCCCTCCATTGGCTGTCCAGTTTGGGTAACCAGTTCATGAAGGGACAGTACTCCCAAACAGAGTCTTTGGGCTGAAAGACCTGTCCTTTTCAGCATACATCATATGCCCGTTCTGTCTGGCCATGGCTGTGCCCTGATTGCCTGGCCAGCTCGCGCACGGTCCGCACACGGTCCCGGAGCTGCCGCAGGTAGTCCAGTCCCGCCGGTTGTGTCACTAGGGTATGATGAAACCGCTCTGCCAGCTCGTCACTATGGGGATGAAGGGGGGTGGTGTGGGCCTTCATGTTCCTCAGCCCCTGATGCACCTTGCCAAAAACATGTGCTTGGAAATTGCTTCTCAGATTTCTTATTCTTCTTCAGCAGATTTACATAAAAAATGAAAAGAAAAAAATTGTCCTCTTCTCTTCTACCTACATCTGCTGGCTCTTACTGTCTGAAATGTAAAGAGGCACAAAGCAACATGAGTCACCAGCAACACCAATCACAACACAAAATAGTAGTGGCATATGTAAATTAAAATGTTTAAAGTTTAGTTTATGTAGCGTACTGTTGCATTTGTTTGATGAGGCTCCGAACATTATCGATTGTCAGTCCCATGGAATTGCACTCAATGAAGAGCTGAGGAGTCTCTAACAGTACTTTGTTGATCTGAAAGGAGAGTATTTCATTTGATTCATATTTCTAATTTTAAAAAGCCGATGAAATTGAATGGGACCATACTTACAATAGCACTTGGTATTTGTGTATTCCAGTACTCTTTGAAAGACTCCCGCATCATTTCTTTCAAGTCGTCTGGGTACATTAACTTCCTCCGGGTGGATATCTTCTGAAATTTTTCAGGCAGAACAATTTTTAATGACATCACACACATGTGACGATGCCACACCCATGTGAAAACAATCCAATTAAATTTCAATTCAATTTTATTTGTATAGCTCATTTTCACAACATTAAATTGTCTCAAAATGCTTTACATTATCCCCTTCCAATGCCCCCAGTGAGCAAGCCAGAGGTGACAGTGGGAAGGAAAAACTGCCTAGAAGGAAGAAACCTTGGGAGGAACCAGACTCAATGGGGCAGCCCATCCTCCAGGGGCTGGCAGTGGAAGTCAAATGAGTCCCGATTTATAATAGACAGACTTGGAATTCCTCACCGCCATCCCCTCGCGCCTCACTGTCTTGGGAAGTGGACTGGGGTACTGTGACAAAAAATATGTATACATTCCATTTCAAATGCATATCCATATCTATGTTCACAGAGACCATCATAAATGCTGAAATTTTCAAGACAATAAATTGATGAAACTTACTAGAAACTCTTCTGCCTCCTCTTCCTCTTCATACTCCTCATAAGAACTCTCTTCAGTGTCAGCCTCTGAGTTGACGGTGAGAGGACGGAGAGGAAGTAAACACTCTGTCAGTCCATAGTTGTGATATGGTTTCTTAGTTAGTTAATCTGCTTTTTCCCTGTTTTTGTTTTGCCCCCTTGTGGTCCTTTTCTTTTGTAGTTTCCTCAGTGTGTTTACTCACCCTAATTTACCCCTCTCTTGTCTTGTGAGCCATAAGTCACCCTTTCTTCCTGCCTGCGCCATGCCGCGCCACCGTGACAT
>JAAGVU020000001.1:53211026-53229103 GCA_011763525.2 Mormyrus iriodes
GTTTCCCTGCTGAGACAGCTGCCCCCGCGACCCGACCTCGGATCAAGCGGAAGATAATGGATGGATGGATGGATGTTCATAGTCTAGAGCTCCAGATATTAAGATTGCCACCCCTCTTCGCCTCCCCGAACCGTGAGAAGAATAAAAGACATGCTTAAACCCCAGCTTGTTCAATTTTGCATGCTCATTATCAGCCAGATGTGTTTCCTGCATTAAAACAATTAGGGCTTTGTCTCTTTTAAATTTAGATAGGGCTTTCCACCTTTTCACTGGATTACGCAAGCCATTAAAGTTGATTGATATCAGTTTTGTTAATCTGCTACTCATCTAAATTATAGTCTCTATAGTTATTATGCAGTTCAATGGGTTCCCCACTCACCCTTGTAAATATTGAACATTGAACATATGAACAAGTTAACATTGAAAAGAAACAAAAATCAAACTGAGATATTAACTTCCAAGGTAGGGGTCTCAGAGATAGACCCTGTTTCGCCGCCAAGAGCAACTTCCTCATCAGTCAGAGAAGGAGGCCCTTAAAGGCTAAGGCCCCACTACAGAAAGTACTCACAAGAAACCTTACTTATTTACTTGTTATGCACCATACACCGAATATAATAGTCTCAAGTAACAAGAACCAAGTGGATAAACCTCAATTTCACAAAGGCGTAGATGATGTCCTCTTGAAGGCTCTGAGTTTGTCTCTGTAACGTGTGTCCTGCCTCTTACTTGCCACGCCGCTCCTCGGTCCTCTGCTCACCTTGCTCCAGGTCAGCTGCTTCAGTTGTTCCAAGGCCGTTTCTGGTGATTTAACCACTGTCACAGAATAACCTCTACTGGACATATCTTCAGTGGCTTCCACCACCGTGTTGTAAATTTTAATCTCATCAGTGTATTTCACCTTCAGCCGAGCTGGAAAGAGGGTCTGAAAAGGGATCTTCTGCTCTTTCAGAATCTTGCGCACTTCTTCGTATTTCCTTCGTTTTTGTAGAATCAAGGGGGGATAGTCATGATACAAACTCACTTGTCTGCTGTTCCAGCTAAATCCCCTTTTCTGCCACGCCTTATGGAGCAGAAATTCTTTGGTTTTGAAGCTGAGGAATTTCACGATAATAGATCGCGGGGGGCGTCGCCTGGGGGTAATGGACCCAGAGAGCGGTGCGCCCGTTCAATGTGTATGTTGAGCTCATCTTGGAGCAGCCCCAAGCCGTCACGCAGCAATTTCTCCACAAAATCAATCATTGTTGGAGAGTCCCGCTCCGCTGTCTCGGGTACACCGTAAATGCGTATGTTCTCTCTTCTTGTACGGCTCTCTAAGTCGATTAATTTATTGTCCAACTTAGTTTGTAGTTTTATTATTTCCGTCATGGCGTCCTCAGTGTTCTGAATCCTCTCCTCCGTTTTCTCAATCCTCCCCTCCGCCTCATCCAGTCTGGCACTCATCTTTAAGATTTCTTCCTTAATTTCCCCCAATTGTGCATTATTTTCATGGCGAAAGCCCCTTATTTCTTGCAATACCATGTCTAATTCGACCATACCTCTGCGGCTGCTTGTTCTAATCGAATCACAAAATTCCGTAGCAGCCTTTCAGTGTGCAGGTTCGTACGAAGGGTGATTCGCATTAGCCGGGAAGCTAGCGTTATTCTCCCAACTTTAAACTTCCACTTTGTTGCCTCTTTGGAACATCGGTTCTTGGTGTATTTCGCTTACCCCCTTCCCTATTCATCTCTAGGAGCAGGTTTTCGTCATCTTAATGGGGTTAGGTTTACAATGTCGTAGGTTTCCTCGGGAGCTCGTTCACAGCGCAGCCATTGCGGTGATGTTCAAACCGGAAGTCCTTGTAAACAGTTCTACTCCACAAGATACACTTAACTGCAGGTTATTTGGATTGTTGGGAAGAAGCAAGGTGGTTCATAAAGGCTGCAGCAGGGAATAGGAAGCTTGGGGTTATATACCCCAGTAAGGGTTAAATAATGTAATCCTTGTTTACACACTCCCTGTCGTTTTTTCCTCTATATATACGAACTGCTTTGAGAGTGGGACTGGTGTACTATCCTGATTTATCCAGTGCATCACTTCTGTCTCTTAAGTAGTTTGGGGCTATCATTTTAGTTTCCTTCAGTTTTATTTAATTCATACCAGTGTCAGTCAATAAATGTTTGGTTATTCAAGTTTATCTATCTGGGTTACATTGGCCACTTATTATTTAAACTACTGTATAGTTAATATTCTGAGGAAATACGTTTATACTGCTAAGCTATATTATAAGTCTAGTATTTCCACAGTGGAGGCACCGTGTCATTCAATTTAGTTTGGTTAAATAAGGTTGCTCAGCTGTTTATTATTTTTCCTTTTGGTAATGTATATATATTATATACATACTTATATATATTATAAGTATATATATTAAATACATACTTTACGAACAGTACAAACATATAATCATAATAATGGTAATGCTGCAGCAGTTAATAAGGGGAGGGAAATGGCTTGGCAAAAGATTGCTGAAAGAGTAAATGTGTAACTTATACTTCAATACTTTTTAAAATATGTAATTCCAGCAGATTACCATATATAGCATAGTTAGGTATTTATGAAAGATATGTTAAGAAATGTATAAGAAGGTTATTTCCTTTTTATCTTGCCTAATATTCGTATTTGTCTCCAAGATTTCAACAGGAGTAGTCTCAGTAGCCAAACATGGACATGGCACCAAGTAAAAGTAAACAAAGTGGTACGTAGACTAAAAAGAAATGTTAAATTTATTTAAATAGTGATTGCTTTAAAAATATGTATCTTTAGCTACCAAAAAGAAAACTGCCACTGCTATTAGTGGGGGCCTTCCACCTGAGGATTTCACACCTGCACATTGCGACTAGTGGTGCCCACTGATAGAGGGAATAGAGGGGGGTACATCACCTTATTACACAAGGTGTTCAAGAGCAGTATTTACATGGTATCGTCTAGTGATTTTTCCTGAATAAGTATCAGTCTCTCAGTGGTAAAAACTAATGGTAGACCTGCCTTTCAGTGACTGGAGACTATATATATACTAGACCCCCCAAATGAAGATACCCAAGTCTTATCTGATCCATGTGTGAGTAGTCCTTATTTTCTCGAAATATGGTGCATTTTATGCAATTTCTTTTGCTTTTACAACTGCAGTAGTCCATTTGCAGGGAAATGCCCCAGCACATCTAGGGATGAGGAAACCCTTTCATATATTAAATGTTTTGGCTCTGTCTATATTCTTAAAAAAAAAAACGAACACCATTCAGCAGGAGCCTGGATGTACACCAGCAGGAAGAAATTAAGTGAATAACTATTCTTATTTCTGTTGCCATATACGGTGTATCCCTGTAGGAGATTGTATGGAGGCCTATTCAACAGTTTCTTTTATGTATCTGTTTTTCTGTTTTAAGTTTCTCAGTTATTTTGGGTTACAACGAGATGAAAGGGTTAACTTTTGTTTCGCGCAGAGTGAGTGGATTAGTCCCTGGTCTTGTGAGAGAGGGGAAAAACAGCAGGAGGAAAACAAAAAGGAAGTGGACTGGTGGGAAGAGAGAGAGACAGTGAGACGAGCAACGGGAAGAGTATGTGTGCTGGAGAAAGACAGACAGTTTTCAGCAATGTAAAGACGTGGCTCAGCCAGCATACCCGCTCTGCATCAGAGTCTTCAGACAGAAGACCTGGACCGAGAATGTACACCCAAGAGGTAGCTCTGGAGCTGATAACCCGGATAGCTCCCCAAACTACCAGAGAGGCTTGGGGTTCCTCCAGCACCAAAACAACTCCAGCTCACCGCACTCAAGCACCGAGACAGGTCTGCAACCATTTTTTCCTCTTTTCCCTTCTGTATTATTTCATGGATGTAGGAGTACATGTTTATTTTATGTTTTGTAAATCTTAATTATATTGTAATCATTGCGGTTGGAATATAAGAAGTCTGTAAGCTCACTTAGATTGTTATACCTTTTCTGTTTTAATTAAAATATCTGGGTATGTTCAGTTGTTTAGGTGTTAATTATGTTCGTCGTGAGCTTTAGGTAGTGAGGAGGGCAGTATAGATGCCAACAAAGGGAGGGGGTACACCCAGGGCCCCTTTCCTATTTCTAGTGTATGGGGAAAGGGTGCTACAACATTATCAGTCATTCGTTCACAGAATTTCTTTTTCTCAGGATGTCCGTACGATTTACCAAGTGTTGGTATTGAAAGACAGCAAGTGGACATGAAATGCAAGAAATTATATTAGAACATTGCAGCCAGAGCTAAAGGACCTGGAGAAGGAGGTAAGTGTAAATGTTGCAGAAGGTCATGGTCTTGACTTTAATTTTATTTTCTCTTTTTCTCTTCACAACATGAGCAAAATAAATAAACTTAAAACATCTTTGCCACAGGTATGATTTATTCTTAAAATATACATACAAAGGTTTTACATTGAAGGATTTTGTCCAAAACAAAGGTGAAAATTTAACAGAATGGCGATTAACTGAAATTGGTATTTTTATAAAGGTCCTCCACAGCCCTGAGGTCCCGGACACCCCCGATCTTCAGGCCATGTTCCGGGATCTGGACTGGGACTTTGCGGCGGTGAGCCCCGGCTCCCTGCCGCAGGCATTGGCGGGTCTGCAGGAAAAGCTGCACCGGCTTATTGCTGCCCAGAAGAGGGCAGCTGCCGCAGCAACCCAGCTCCTGCCTTCCGGGGGCCCCGTTGAGCCGATCCAACTGCCAGAGGGTCCCGCAGAGCTGCGCGCTCTCCCCGCTGGTCCCACAGAGCTGCGCGGGCGACCTCTAGCCAGCACGGCAGCGCTCCTGCCCCCCTAGGGCTCCACCGCCCTGAGCCCGCTCCTCGAGGGCCCCGTTGAGCCGACCCAGAGGCGCCTGCCAGCCGGCTCGCCGCAGGTGCCTGGACGGCGCACCCCAGCCGGCACTCCATCACCGCTGCGGATCAGCTGGCTCCCCCTAGCCGGCATTCCGCTGCCTTCAGCGGGGCCTGCCCCCCGGGGACTCCGCTGAGCCAGGATGGCTCATGCCAGCCACCGTCCCTCTGCAGTCGCCCAGACGTGAGTACCGAGTTCCTGGCGCCCATGGGTCCTAGGGGTTGCTAATAGTGACGCCGGGGGCGGTCCAGCCGAGCACCTGGCAGGTGTACAGTTTCCCGCAGGGGAAAATGGGGGCGCGCCCGGCTCCGTGCTTGCCCGGGCCTGGGCGCCGCATCGCTCCCCGGCTATGTTCCCGCGGCCTCCGCATTGCACCCCAGCTCTGTGCCCATGATCTCCGCATCGTCTCCTAGCCCCAGGCCCAGTCCTGTGGTTTCCCCGTCACCTCCTTGCTCTGGTCCCTGTCCGGCGGCTTCATCGTTGCCTCCCTGCTCCGTCCCCGTGGCCTCCGCCTTGCCCCCTTGCTCTGTCCCTGTGGGCTCCGTGTCGCCCCCTTACTTCATTCCCTGTCCTGTGGTTTCCTCATCTCCCTCCAGTCGTGCCATCTCCGTGTCTGCCTCCAGTCCCTGTCCCGTGATCCCCTCGTCTCCCTCCAGTTCCCATCCTGCAGTATCTTCCACTCTCTCTGGTCCCGTGGTCCCCTCGTCGTCCTCCCATCCTCCGGTCTCCTCGTCTCCCCCTCATCCCAGTCCTCCGGCCTCCTCAGCTCCCCACACCTCTCCTACCTGGTCCCGTCCCTCCTGTGTCCTGAGCCTGCTATCCCAGCAGGCTCCTGTTGGTCCCCTACCATCGAGTCACCTACGACCTCATCTCCCTGACCTTTTCCCCCCGGTCCCATCCCGTGTCCTGGTCACTGCTCCCCGTGCTCTGCCCCAGGTACTTGCCTCCGTTCCCCGTGTTCCGCCCCAGGCCCCTCCGGTCTCTCCCTTCGTTCCCGGTGCTCCACCCCAGGTCCTTCTGGTCCCTCACTGCATTCCCCGTGCTCTGTCACACGTCTCTCAAGTCCCGTCCTGTTTCCCGGCCACCTTCGTTCCCCATGTTCCGCCTCAGATCCGTTCCTTTACCCCCCAGGCTCTATTTCCAGTCCCTGCCTCAGTTCCAGGGGCTCCGTCTCTAGGGCCCCTGGAATCCCTATGCCTGTCCCCTCAGCTGGGGTCCATTCCCCAGGGCCTCTTATCTACCCGTCTGTCATCGTTCAGCTGTTGTCCGTCTGCCTGTCCGTCCTGTCCAGTGTCCTGATGTCCCACTTCCTGTGTGTCTTGGCTGGCCCCCATTGATGTTCCCCTGGTCCGTTTCTGTTTGTCTTATAGGTGGTCCTGTCTGTAGTCCTTCCGGGTCCTGTCTAGTGTCGTAGTGTCCCAGAGTCCCTCCTTGCCCCATCGGGTTTCCAGGTTGGTGTCTGTCCTCTGTTCTTGTCTGTCCTGCTGCTTGTCTTTAGTTAAGTCCTGTTTTGATTTTTCCCCAGGTCCTGTCCCCGTTGCCCGTCCAATTCTGCCCAAGTCCAACGTCTGCTCCTGGTGTCCTGACCCTGTGTGCCCATCTTGTCCTTGGCCCCTCGGGCCCCCCTCAATCCGGATGGCGCACCCGGAGAGTGCGCCATTGGGGGGGGGGGGGGGGTTCTGTGACGTACAGCCCTTCCTGGTTTGTGTTTTTCCAGTGTTTCCCCACAGGGTAGCAGCCATGCTGGCTGATTGTTGCCAAGTTACCTCGTGTTTTTGCCCGTGTTACCAACCACAGGTGCCCCTCATTTACTCCTTACTGTTTTCCTGGATATAAGCTTCCCCAGTCCTGTGCTTCCTTGTCGGTCTTTGTAGTGTTATGCGTTCAGTTGTTCCGCTGCCCTGTGTAAATAAAGTCCCCACACGGGGTTCACTACTGCTGTCGACTTCGGAGTCCTCTCTACCGGCGTCATGCCTCACCATCCCTCCCACAGCCATGACAATCTTTGGATGTTTCACAGCATATAGTGGCAATGTTGTGTAAGACTGCACAGGCTATAGCAATATCACACTTCCTATCTGGAGTAACCCTGAGGTGTTAAAGGCACTGAAACTTGGATTTTAGTTGGCCAAAAGTCATCTCAATTCATGCCCTGGTTTTTGTATGGGCATGGTTGAAGACCCTCTCTGCTTATGTTGCTGGGTCAGCATAAAATATTCCCCAGCCTCCTTTCCCCCAGCAGAATTTCATGAAACTCCCCTACAGAATAGGCGATGGTTAAAGATGCATGAGGTTGTTGGTTAAAACATTTTGTGGTAACAACATTCTCATACCTTGAGCCACCCTCTGAGACAGTACTGATGCACAAAAATATTATTACATAATGGACAGAGCCTGGCTATTTTACCTCACTATTTGAGATGTGGCACCTTCCATCACAGATCATCTGATGGCATGAAGAGGGATTTTTTATGATGTGACATGCTTAGCTTAAAAGGGGATTAGAAGCATCACTGGGAATGCTTGATTCAATTCAATTTATTTTTATAAAGTGCCTATAGTGCCTGTGTAGGGTGGCAGACTGGAGGCTGCACCCATGATTTTACAATTTGTAAGTCACATCCACAATGTCACCCATCCATGGGACTGAACCAGGGCTCCCGCTCAGATGGTGCCCTCCCCGGGCACCACCCGGACATGTGGAAAGGCAGAGAGCATGGATGATCAGAACATGCATTCACACATTAATGGACAAGCATTAATGGCATGTACAGCAGCATCAGCAGCCATAGTTATGGTGTTTTACAAGTTAAGTTGAGGGTAAGTTAAACTGAAATAATAGGTCTTCAGTTGAGATTTAAAGACTCAGACCAATTCGGCATCCCGAACATAGCTTGGGAAACCATTCCACAATATAGGGGCCCTGTAGCAGAATGCTTTACTACCAGCTATCACTTTATTTATATGTGGAACGACAAGGAAACCTGCATCTTGTGATCCGAGTGGACGATGTGGCTTGTAAACTTCAAGTACCTTGAATGTTGTTCAGTCTTCTATACAGGAAATGAAATGCTGTGTTGTGATGTGATGAAATGGCTCCCTAAAGAAGATATAAAATCTGGACCAGACTTTCAGCAGTGTGATGTATCCACTTCAGATTAATATTGTACAATAGAATAAAAATGGATGAATATTATTGTCATATGTATTCAGCACGTGAAAATGAACCGTCTTCAGAAATGTAATGTTAAGAAACATGCATGTGTTTAAACATTCAGTCGCATCAACTTAATACTAACTTAATATGAAATATTTTAATATGTAGTCTTTTTTTTACAGTTACATGGCAATATTGTCCTCACGCCATTCTGTTTCCTGTGTGCAAAGCATTGTGGGATATGAAAGTGGTAGTGGAGCTGTGTGAGCTTGCATCGTTGCTGAATCATTTCATGAGGTCATAACGGGCCAGTTCCTCTTAGCCCTTGCTACTTTGAGAAACACTTCGCAACGGGTCTCGGGAATGTGTGAACGAAGGCAGAATGGTCAATCCGCCAAACTTTACCTATTACCAAAATAACATCGATTTAAAATAGCATTTTCTTGAAAATGGTACAGTAAATGTTGACCAAATTTTGTCTGGAAATAGCCAAGGATCTTGCCTTTCAGATAGTATAAGACTTGTTTATACATGATGAGACAGTAAGAAATTCATTGTATTTAGGTCCTGTACTTAATACTATAAACCACCTTTTTCCTTTGTGCAATTGCTTAGTGCAGGGGTGGGCAATCTTATCCAGAAAGGGCCTCGTGTATGCAAGTTTTCATTGGAAATCCCTAATTAGATTACTAATTAAGAGTATTTATTGGCTGAAGAGTCCTCACACCTGGGTTTGAACAGTTGACCTAAAGGTTATCCCAAAAACCTGCATACACACTGACCCTTAGCGGATAAGATTGCCCACCCCAGGCTTAGAGACTTGTTTTCTTAAATGCAATCTGATACCGTAATGTTATGTCTATGTGTGCACCATACATTTTAAGCATGGATGAATTGACAGTGTATTGGCAAAACGTGGATAGCTTGACTGCAGTTGAAAAGGCCTGCTTGTCATGCTAATTCTGTTACCAATGATGTGCAGGGGAAACGCCTCAGAATACTTAAGATTTCTGCGTTATATCACAAAACATCTGAAAATAACAGTCTTTATCAAATTATTTTAGTGGTCTAAGGTAAAAAGGTTGGGGGGTAGGATAGGCCAGTCAATTTCTTCTGGTTATCTCATAATGACTCCTCCTGATGTATTCTTAAGAAGGTTTTAATTTACGTTTAGCAAATAATCCCTTGATGGCTTAATCCCATACTCTTTCTTTGTGCGCCCACTTCAGTATTGGTCATGATTGTCACAATCGTCCATTTATTTACAACTAAATGATGTGCTCAGATCATTTGGTTTGGCGGTAATGCACACAAAATAAAAAATACGATGACACACCTGATGAGAAGAGCTGTGCAACACACAGCTGACTGGTCAGTATCAGCAGAGGAAGAACCTGGCATTATACCACTTGTGCTCCAATTTAAGTGAAGACAAAACAAAAATGTTGCACAAAAGGTGAGAGAGCCAGTATACTGCTGGAACAGCGTTTTCTTCCTCCTGCAGACTCTTGACTTGGTGAGTACTGTTTCCGCATTAACCTCATATACCTCATATACCTCATACCATACCCTTCCTGTAGATGCCCGCATCAGATTCAAAACACTGATGCTCGCCTACAAAGCCAAAAATGGGCCAACACCCTCCTATGTAAAAGAACTTATAACTTCCCACACTGCACCATGCTCTCTCCAACCCTCCAGCACCGCTCAACTGGTCCCACTGTCTCTTAAAGTGCAAGGAAGACATGTATCTAGACTCTTCTCCGTTTTGGCACCTATGTGGTGGAATGATCTTCCCCTAGATGTCTGAACAGCCGAGTCATTAAGTGTCTTCAGACGACGACTAAAAACCTACCTCTTTTGGAATCCAAGTTCGGATTATTAAGTACTTGTATTACTTGCCAACAAAGTTTTTTAGAGTGATAGTATTCTTCGTCGGGCTCTATTGAACCAGTATCAGAATGTATTCACTGATGAAACTTCTAAGAATTTACATAAGTCGCTCTGGCTAAGGGCGCCTGCCAGATGCCATAAATGCAAATGTACCCGCAGCTTTGTGTGTCTCCTCCACAGGTGTGTCTCCTTTGTGCGTCGTTTGCGTGATGCACTCAGCCCCGTGCCCAGGTAGCGCAGTATAGCGAATTGGGAGTCACCCAACCCCAGCAGAACTGCGAGTGAGGCTGCAGTATTAAGGAGACTTTATGGGGACTTTGCCAGTGAATCTGACAGTCTGCTTTGTGCTGTTATTGGACGGGAAGTGCTCAGTGTCACTGATCAAGGTCATGCTCTTGATGAGTTCGGGTAATTTAACCTGGTTTTCTGGGTGAATCCTATAGAACTGTACAGCATAGTATATACATAGAATTTTTGTTATGTTTCCGGACCCCCACGACCCTGTGTAGGATAAGGAGGTATAGAAAATCGATATAAGGATGGATGTCTTTCTCACTGAATATGAATTGTTACAAGCTTATAGATAATGGAAGCTAAGACAATGATTAAAATATTGTTGATTGATGAAAAATTACATTTTTTTCTACTGCTTTGTCAAAAAAAAACTCGCAAAGACGTTTTGAGGTGCTGAAGTCATGCTTTATTTAATCAATTAATAAAACTCAAGGAGATTGCTCTTATATGTAAAGCTACATTAATAAATTCAATAAAACTAAAGTTCAGGACATGCAATTAATGCATTTGGTTTCCGACACATTGTGTGATGGGACACACTGCGGTACACTTACTTGGTAGGTGCCCTGACTAAGGAAATTTGAAATCCTAAAAGCAAACACACTTAGACACACTAACGCTCGCACGCGCACACCCACACATACAACCACAATGCATCCAAGCAATCCTCCAAGAGGTGGCACTATTTCTGCAGAGAAGTACTTGAATGGCCTGAATGAGGTAAAGGCTAGGCGATGTTCATCTCTCAGGTCCAGTCAAGCAGTCCACTGCCAGAAACAATGCACATAAAACAATTCAGCTCACAAAGTGCAGGCCGCTCGCACTGTGGGCATCTCAATAAAATCCTGTAGTGACATCGTCTGTCTGAACATGAGACCTAGTCGGACAGCTTGCGCGAGGGTGTACAAACTGCACTCAAGGTCTTATGATCATGTAAAGATTTCATGTGAATAAGGTGAAACTTATTGCACGTGTGGTCATTCAGTGCAAGTCTCTACTATTCTAGAAAAAACATCAACAGGGAAGCATCTACCTGCTGAGGCAATCTTGACATCAACGTACTGTTGAGGCACAGAGTTTAGTTTAATGTTTTTCAGGGTATTCGTTTTTTTTTTTTTTAAAAAAACTTTCTCCTGTTAAACATTTAGTTCCGCTTCTTTAAGTTAATATTGTCATAAATAACAATGCATACATTTTTCATAACCGGTAAATTCGGCTATATACATTATGTACATGTTACAGAAAAGTGGCCCAATAATTAATCGAAATTCAATTACCCAATATCGCACATTTTAACATCTTACATTTTAGTCTAATTTGGCATAAATTAATGTCAAGTTTGTTATAAAAATAGTTAATATTTACAATAAGTCTTAATTATCTAAAGCACTTTTTGCTCATTTAATAAATGAAGAAATGATGGAGAAAACTGCAGCCTTGATCAGACAAGCAGTTATAGAAGGTGGAGGAACAATGGATGCCTGGGGATGGATGAAGGAGGGATGGCAAGCTTAAAGACAGCATGTGTTTACATTGATCGAATACTGATGTGGACGGTGGCAGTGTCTGACCCAAGCTCGTTGGTCAGTTTTAGGGTGTAAGCCCCAGCATCCTTCTCTTTGACACCACTGATAACAAGGGTGGTGAGGTCCTCAGTGTTTTCAATGTGGAACCTGCTGCTCTCCTCATCTTTCAACAGAGTCCTACCCAAATGGGACCATTCAATGTCCACAGGCATCCCAGAGAAAGTACAGGCCACTGTGAGCACCTTGCCTTCCTCTACACATATGTCTTCAGGGAGAGCTTCGATTTTAGGTGGTGTACCTGTTGCAAGAAAGTAATTTAAGAACACAGGTCTTAAGAACAGACCACTAATAAAATCCATACCTGAATTAAACCAGGATGATAATAATGGATGGGACAGGATTGAGTTACGTCAATATGTGCCAAAACTCACCTTGAAGACTCTGTGATGTAAATGTATGGCTGGCCATTTTCTCAGTCTTTGCCGTTACAGACCTTGATGCCATAGAGGACACAGTGGTAGAAGATATGGATTCAAATGTAGCCTCAGTCATGCTGGTGCTGCTGAAGCCAGCCTCCTGCATTGAAGCAGTCAGACGTGTTGCCATTGCAGAGAAACCTTCCTGCGAGACTAACATACTGGTGAATTCATCAGACATGGATGTGTGGACTTCCTCGTGATGAATTTCTGCCACATCTTTGGCTAAGATGTCCTGTCTTTCAGTAGAAAGAGTTTCAGGTTCAAGGAGAGCTGAAACAGAATAATAAATATTTGTTTAGTGTTTTTGGTATATGTTACTCACTAAAATAACTCTAGTAAGTTCTTTACATACCCTGGATGGTGACACAACAGCTTGTTGTAGAGGATCCAGTAGTATTCTTTGCAATGCATTTGTACATTCCACTATCAGAAACCACAGACTCATGAATCTCCAGGTGTGCAAATCCACCCTCTTCATATATCTCATATCTTCCACCTTGCAAAAGCACCTACAAATAAAGACAAATGCAAAGCAAGCATATTGTAAGTGTATGCATTCCTGTAGGTAGTACATATTATTTATTGGTTCCAGTAAGAATTAGTATTAACAAGAATAGTATTAACAAGGTTCCTGACAATTTTACCTGATCTCCTTTTATCCAGTACAATTCCGGTACAGGATATCCTGTTGCTTTCACTGTCAACTTTATAATCGTCTCTGGGTGTGCTGTAATATCACTGAGACCAACTGAGAAGTCTGGTTTTGTTACAGAAGCCTTCCTTGGAGTTGGTGATTTAACTCCTTGGGGGGATTTAACTCTCTGTGGAGAGCCAGGGGGCTCAGGAGATCTGCTTTCTTTAAAGGACTGGATTGCTTCAGGTGATTTAATTCGAGACTTTGGGGTCTTGGTACCTGGAGACACTGGAGATGTCACCCTCGGCTCCAGTGACTTCACCATAGGGGACTTGATATGAGGTTCTGGTGACAATGGAGATTTCAGTCTGGGTTCAGGGGACTTTACCATGGGTGATTTCATTTCTATGGGTGATTTTACTCGAGGCTCTGGGGATTTAGCACTTGGGGACACTGGTGATTTCACTCTAGGCTCGGGCGACTTCATCTTAGGTAGTGATTTTATTCCTATAGGTGACCTAATACGAGGCTCTGGGGACTTAGCAAATGGAGATTTCACTCTGGGCTCAGGTGACTTTACTTTAGGTGGTGATGCAATAGCCGTCTCTTTTGGTGTTGCCTTGCGGACCGTGAGGCTGAACTGTGCCTCTTGTTTGCTTTCAGAATTCTCTACAGTCACAGTATAGCTGCCTTCATCTGATGTATCAACAGAAGAAATATCTAAGCTGGACTTGTTTTCTGTTGTACTCACATGATGACGATGAGCAGAAATAATAACCAGTCCCTCACGTGCCCATGTCACACTGGGTGTTGGATCACCATCAAAATCACATGTAAACTTAGCAGATTCTCCTTCAGATACAGTAAGAGACTGTGGTTTTGCCAGTATTCTGGCAGGTAAAGTGATTTTCACTTCCTCATGCATCTCCTGCATTACCATGACCTCTACAGCTTCCACCAGCTTTTCCTCAAGGACAGTCATTTCCTTCACTGCTGTTACCTCTGTCTTTTCAGTAGATTTACGCTCTTCATATTGGACGTGTTCATGGACTTCAGTTACTTCCATGTGTGTTTCAAATGTCGAAACTGCTTTCAATGAGGACACGTCCGTCTTTGTCATTTCAGGAATAAAAGGTGTAGGAGGTTCTTCATCTTTGCGAAGAGAAGATATTGTGGTGAAGCCCACTCCTGAAACATCTAGAGTGGCATAGTCAGAAGCTTCTCCCCTCAGGTTTCTACAAACCACACGGTATGTTCCACTATCCTCTGCCTGGCAGTCAAAAATATGAAGTGACAAAACTCCACTGATGTTGCTGAACTGGAACTTTTTACCCTCATGAATTTCTTGTCCATTGTGGTACCACTTGAATTCAGCATCTGGCTTGGCCTGGACATTCAGGGTGAATTTGGTGTTCTGGCCAACAGGTACACGATGTGAGCGCATCCTCACAGTTACACGTGGGGCATGGTCAAGGCTGAAGGGTTGCTGAGTCACAACCTCATACTTTCTTTCAGATTTCAGAGCTGCTTTTTTTGCTTCATATCTGGACATGATGTCAACTTTTGTGGACCCCTCGACTTTAGTGAGTCTACTCTCAGATATAACTGGACTGGGAGGGCGAATTTGTGCTTCTTCAAGGATGGGTGACCTTCTGTGTGGCACAAACACAGGGGTATATACAGTAGGTGTAATACTCGCTTCCATCCCCTCTGATATCACTGATGAAACTTGTACTCTTCGCTCTTTCTTTGAAACTCTAGTTTTCTCATCTGCTTCCATGTGTTTCAGTTTACTTTGATAGGAAGTTAGTTTCTGTGATGTGGCTACAGGACGAAGAATTTCATGATCTTCTCTCTCTTCATGCACTCTTTGTTTTTGTTTTGGAGGTCTGTATGTAATCCTCTCATATCGTTGGTGGAGATCAATGAAGCTTGGACCAGTTTCAAATTTGGATGGAATACGGTAGGAGTCATACAATTTAACTTCCTCCTCTTCCTTCTCCTCCTCATCATATGCCCTTCGCTTTGGTGGTGCATGTCGCAGTGGGGAAAGTTCGAAACGCACAGGACTGAGACTAGGTGGAGATGCAGAAAAGCCAAGCTGAAGTTCATCTTCAAGTCGAAGCCTCTCTTCTTCAGTCCTCTTCATTGATAAGTAGTCACGAACTGGGAGAAGCAGCTCTTCATCTGACAGGTCACCAAGTGACCTTCTTCTTAGTCGATGGAAAGCCTCAGATTCAGGAGAGGGTGCACGGTACCTTGCTGGTCTTACTGTTTCAAGATCATCCTGAGATGTCTTTGGAATGTGCCTAGACTTATAAAAGGCTTTGATTCTTGGCTGAGGCACCTCATAGAATTTATCCCATCTAGAAAGGCGAATGCGCTTCAGGCGTTTCTGTGGATGTTTTTCCATGGGCTCAGGCATTTCATACTGGTCACGTAGTATTTTGTACCATTTCATGTCAGAGAGTGGTACAAAATATTTTATTTCATTGTCCTGCTCAAGGGCAGTTGGAGCATGGACACGTGGTTGTGGGATGTCATATGGCATGCGAAGCTTCTTTTCCTCTGCTCTCTTCTTCCTTTCCTCTTTTTCCTTTTTATCCTCAATTTCAACTTTGTCTTTTTTAGTCAGTACTGGTTTGTACATAGTTGCTGCCTCTCTCAATGCCTGTTGAGCCACAGGAGTGAGTAGAGTGACTTCTGTGCCTGAAAGGATTTGTGATAGCCTCACCTTCTTGTCAATCTCCACCTTCTGAGCTTGCTCCTTTTTCTCTGCCTCACTCTCATACTCTTTCTTCACATGAGTGACACGCTCAACCCTGAGAGTTGCTTGGCAACTTGCAGAGCCAGCTGAGTTTGTAGCTGTGACTCTATATGTGCCTGAATCTTCTGGAAGAGTATCTCTAACATGCAGAACATAATAATCCAGGCCTTCATGAATAACCTCAATCTGTGGGCCAAATGACAGAGGTGTGCCATCCTTCTCCCACTTCAAGATAGGTGATCCTGACACTCTCACTTCACAGCGGACACTTTGGCCCTCTCTGCACTCTACATTAGCAAGTACGCGTTTGAACATAGGTCTTATTGTATTATCTGCAGGAGTTGGCCGAGGTGTTACCGTGAGACGTGCCTTACAGCTGTCTTCACCAAATCTGTTGCGGGCCACAACAGTGTATTCTGCATCATCCTCAGGTTCAATATTACGAATAACAAGCTGATAGAGACCCTTATCACTTGTGAAAATATATTTCCTGTCATCTTCTCCTGGTGTGATCTTTTGTCCAGATTTCAACCACAGAACGCGAGGCTCTGGGTGAACTGTTATAGTGACTCCAAAACGCACATCTTCACCGATGTGTGCACTGTGGCTGATCAGAGGGAAGGTAAATTCAGGTGGTTTTTGAAGAAGTCTAGTTGTATCTACTCTGCGTTTCACTTTCTTCACGGGGCGTGTGAAAAAGTAGTCCTGGTATGACCTGACTCCTTGGACAAACAGCTCTGCATAAGCACTATCCTCACCACACTCATTAACAACTTTACACCTGTAGGTGCCATCATCAGCCCTGTTAACTCCCTTGATAGATAAGATGGCTATTCCATCTTCATAACTGATTTCATACTTGTTACTTTCCTCCAGTTGTCTCACTCCACAATACCAAGTTACCTCAGTACTGCTGTCATAGTTTTCAATATGGCAGACAAATTTGGCATCAGTACCTTCATCTGTAATGTTGTGTTTGATCTGACCAGCAAGGGGACCATGTTCAAATGGTGCAATCTTTGCCTTGCTAACTGTGACCCCTCTTTGACTTCTGATGGAACCACCATTAGCTACACGAGCTGCTGAAATAACCACGTTCCATTCTTTCTTCACTACTGTCTGATAATATCTCTTATGTCTTGTAGTCTTAATAGCTGTGTTGCTAAATTGTTCAGGTTCAGCTTCTAGCCAAGGATGTTCAAGAGCTTCAGCTGCTGTCATACGATGCTTGCGGTCTTTTGTCAGCAGTCGGTCCACAAAGTCTAAGGCATCAAGTCTGACTTTCTTGAAGGCTTCATCATCAAAACTGTATTCTGCATTGGAGATGTTATCAATGACCTGCTGATTAGTTTCAGCAGTAAATGGATTAAGCCCACTAATAAGCACATATGCTAGCACACCAACTGACCACATGTCAGTGACAGTGCTAACTAGGTCATGTTGGTGGATTTCAGGAGCGCAGTACTCAGGTGTTGTAAACTGAATTTTGACACTGTCTCCAGGTGTTAGATGTCTTGCTTGACCCATCTCAATGATCTTGATGTTTGTGCCCTTTCTTGTGGTATAGACAATGTTTTCAGGCTTTATGTCAAAATGGCCAAAACTCTTGCTGTGTAGCAATGCAAGAGCTTTGCATACTTGTTTAATGTATTTTACAATGACTCGTTCAGTGAGCTCAAAGTCAGGTGATGCAATGCGTTCAAAAATGTCCACACCTGAAATAAAGTCATAAATCATCACAAGTTCTTCAGGACTCTCAAATGATTCATGGAGACACAAGAAGTTCTTGTGCCGAGCAAGGTTAAGTGTGGCAATTTCCTTCTTCACAATAGCTTGATCAGCACCTTTCACTTTAATGAATTTGACCATGAAGGTTTTCTCTGAGCTTATTTCAATGCAGCGATGAATTATGCCAAAGTTTCCACGGCCCAGTTCCTCAGCAATCATATACTTGTTATACAAGTTCTTCATTTCTGAATTTGGAGCTTTACTCGTCGAGATCTCTGTAACATCATCCACTTCCTCATCATAATTCAGGACTCGTGACTTGTCTTCCTTTGTTACAACTGGACTTGTAGGCTCAGATGGTTCACTCTGCCCAAATTTGTTTTCAGCAATAACACGGAATTGGTAACTTGTCTTGCCAAAAAGATCGATGACTGTGTAGTGTGTATCACGTGCTTGGGCTACACGCATCCATTTCTCCGCTGTAGTAGCACATTTCTCTACAATGTAGCTTGTGACTTTGCTTCCACCATCATTAGCTGGGGCACACCAGTTCAGTGAGACAGAGTCCCTGGAGACATCACTGGCTTTGACACCTCTTGGTGGATCTGGCACATCTGCAACATCAAGCTCAACTGTCTGCTGGTCAATGCCAAATCTGTTTTTTGCACAGACGATATAGAAACCAGCATCCTTCCTTTCAACTCCATTAGAGAAAACCAAGG